>CAJHZI010000656.1:215000-950000 GCA_905160935.1 Enchytraeus crypticus | reverse complement strand
ACATCACAATCTCGATTTCCTGATTTAGTTGTAGATTATTTTCTAAGTTCAACATGAATCAGCGAGATTCACTTCAGCCAGGAAGTGAATCTCCCTGAATCTTAGGCTGGAGCCAATGGCGAAGTCGGTAAGATACTCGACCGCGGATCAGTAAATGCGGGTTCAAATCCTGGGTTCGCCCGTCACTGACATCGCTTTCGAGTGAGGAAACTGACGTTAACCTTAGCTTTACCAGCCAATGATTTCGTGTTGCAGATCCGATCGATAAGTTTCTAACTAGTTACTAAAACGCAAGTAAGTTTCTATTCCATTATTTTATGTTCTTACATAACGTGACGTTCTACGTTACAGAATAGACTGTTAGCAAGCTAGAGAGTATATATATAATACATTTAATGGTTTCTAGAAAATCATTTTCAATGTGGAACAATTCTAGCTAATGATAATAATAATAATAACACCAATTAGAGTGCTACAGTCATCAATGACAACATCGAGCACTATTGAGACAAAATTAAGCCGGCGATCAAAAAGAAGGTCCAAAAACGGTGCAAAAGATAAGTAGAAGTGAAGGATAGATTTCTAGTAACAGCTAATGCCTATAAGTAAATCTCACAACAAAAAATAATACCTGAATTCGTCAATTCACTTACTAGAGGCTAATGCATAAGCTGATCTAAACTGAAAGAATTAGTTTCTAAATTCATTCATATTTACACATCACAAGATGACGTAGGTCCTTGGTGAAAGTGTGTGGAAGGAACGCAAGGGAAAAAACTTCAGGGGCTGCCCAAAATTCTGACCAGTTTCCACTTTAACCACTGCGTACGGTACATCAAACCATACATCAAAGGAAATCAGTAATATTCAAAACTATCATCTCTGATTAAGCACAAGAGATGTTCCAAAACTACACAGTACAACATTTTCACCATTATATTTAAACTAGGTCACAGATAGTTAGACGTTGTTAACTTGACTGTTCATATTAATTTTCAAAATTAAGACTCCGATGGCATAATTTTGCATAAACAACTACAAACATTAAATAAATGTTTTTATATTTGATGACAGCTTGAAGCCAAGTGATAATCTCATGACGACTTTTAGTTTTAGATTAGGTATAAATTACAAGATAATTTCATTTTCATTTGCCAAGTTTAGTTTTTGCGGAACATATTTGACATAACATTTTACGTATTCCAAGCAAAGGAATCATCCTCATCATCTTCCCTTGAATCTCAGTTTAAATTTGGTCGGGATAATACAGCAAAGGATGATAAAAGCAAAGGAATATCCCACTAAATTTTAGCTGCAATTTCAAATTCAATATCTACATGGAAGTAAGGTATTTAATTAAGATTCTATTTCCTGTTACACGTCAATCAGGTAGTTCTAAGAGTGTTGGCGGATGAATGTAGGCTAACGAGTATAGACTAGAACTGTAGGCTGATAATTGTAAACTGGGCAATGTAGGCTGATATGTAGACTGGGGAATGTAGGCTGAGTGTAGACTGGGGAATGTAGGCAGATGAGTGTAGACTGGGCAATGTAGGCTGATGAGTGTAAACTGGGCAATGTAGGCTGATGAGTGTAGACTGGAGAATGTAGGCTGATGAGTGTAGACTGGGGAATGTAGGCTGATGAGTGTAGACTGGGGAATGTAGGCTGATGACGACGGGATTAGCGCAGTTGGTATAGTTGCGCGTCAATTATCGAAGTTAAGCTGCATCGACCTCGGTTAGTACTTTGTGAGTGACCACCTTGGAAGACCAAGTATTGGTAAAAGCTTAGGAAGGAAAAAATCCCAGGGTGATAGAAGGTTATTATTAAATCCGCGCCGACTGCAATTGATGCGCCACCAAAAAGGCAACGATTACTAATAACAATGGAGAGGGAGGAGGGAATGGGTCTTAAACAAGCATCTGTGATTCCTGACCCAGTGTGCCGTTATGTTTATGTTATGTATGAGTGTAGACTGGGGAATGTAGGCTGATGAGTGTAGACTGGGGAATGTAGGCTGATGAGTGTAGACTGGAGAATGTAGGCTGATGAGTGTAGACTGGGGAATGTAGGCTGATGAGTGTAGACTGGGAATGATGAGTGTAGACTGATGAGTGTAGACTGGGGAGTGTAGACTGGGGAATGTAGGCTGATGAGTGTAGACTGGGGAATGTAGGCTGATGAGTGTAGACTGGGGAATGTAGGCTGATGAGTGTAGACTGGAGAATGTAGGCTGATGAGTGTAGACTGGGGAATGTAGGCTGATGAGTGTAGACTGGGAATGTAGGCTGATGAGAGTAGACTGGGGAATGTAGGCTGATGAGTGTAGACTGGGGAATGTAGGCTGATGAGTGTAGACTGGGAATGTAGCATGATGAGTGTGGACTTGTGATAACAAGCTTGACTCGTTTACATGCGTGTATATACACGACACTTAGTTAAATAAGCCGTTGTTATTATCATCAAACTCTACTCATCAGCCTACATTATTCCAGAAACATGCAGTCAGTGATGAATGTGAGAGAAACCTGTCTTATTCATCAGTGACTGCATGTTTTTATATTCTCATCAGTGGACTGCTTGTGTCTCTACTCATCAGTGATTGCGAGATCCATCGATTGAAGACCATCCTCTATGATATTGGTATAGATACCTGAAAGCACTGAACAATCAAAAACAAAATTACATAATATATTTTCTTTGTTCAACACAACAAAGATTTAAGTATGTTTCCTCACCTGATCGTTAGGTAACACGTATCTGCACCCAAAACGATATGGCTATAAACTGATCGAATAAATGAAAAAATTGATTGAAATTAATGACAAAAATCTGTATACATAGAGACCTTCACGAGTGCTTTGCACACGCTGCAACTGAACTCATAAAACTAATAGATACTTAACGCTTGATAAACCAATATCAACCTCTCGTCAACAGAAATAAGAAATTAATACACTTTATATATTTCAAGCTCAGTAGCTTACGGAATTAACTAAGTAGCTCAGTGGCGAGTCATTAGCTGTGACTTGCTAATATCCATTGGAGATACTAAATATTGATACTAAGTAGATCTGTCGACTGATAAAGGTTTCATAATAGACCACTTCTATACAAGGGAGATCAGATGTGTGAAAATGTCAATGAAATACCTGCAATAATCTATACCTATCAATAATGCAATACCTGAAATACCTGTCACTTATAATTCTAATCTATGGATGAGACCCTACAAAAATTACAATTATCAAAGCAATTCAATCACAAAACGATTGCAATAGAAAGCAGCAACTTACCTTTAGATTTTGCAGCAATGCGCTGTGATCTTCTGGGTCGAAACTCTACTGCAGTCTTCTTGGGAAGAGACCTCACGTTAGACTGCTTGGACAAACCTTGTTGCAATTCTACGACCGAATTTACACTCACAGGCTGCAAAGTCAGCGAAGTTTCTTCGACATTCGCCTTATGTCTGTTCAAAGTCTGAGACAAACTTTTACATGGTTCAGTAGAGGATCTTTCACAAAGAGTTGCACAAAGAGTTGACGCTGATGGTTGAACTAGAGCTGATGGTTGAACTAGAGCTGATGGTTGAGCTAGAGCTGATGGTTGAACTAGAGCTGATGGTTGAACTTGAGCTGATGGTTGAACTAGAGCTGATGGTTGAGCTTGAGCCGATGGTTGAACTTTAGCTGGTGGCTGAACTTCAGCCAGTGGTTGACTTTCCTTTTCTGGGGTTTTCTTTTTATTTAGACTAGAGTTTTGCAAATCTGTGCTGTGCACTAAACTCAGTGAACTCGACAGTGGTTGGTAACCATTACTGACTACTCTATTTTCAATCACACTTGACTGCCGACACATTGCGCTCAACAATTCGTTTACGGAACGCCCCATGCGATTCAAAAAAGGATCATCGTTTTCTTTCCCAGTTGCCGTGTACCTGAATTTAGTAGGTATGTCAGGTTTGAGAGGGAGAGGTGAATCAGTAAGATCAATGACATCGGGCGTGCTGATGCTCATAGACAAATCCACATAATCCTGTCTCTGCTCACCATCGGATACACTCGAATCAGTCGACAGCCAATCGCCATTCTCCTCAAATACCACGTAGTCTTTGGAGGTGTTCTTCAGTATCTCCTGCAATAAGCTGTACAACAATTCAACAGACAATCAGTCAACCTGCACAACTCTGCTATTTCACACCAATATATCAAGTCACTTAATGCATGATATAATCTATCAGTAGGGCTCTAATGGCTAAATTCACATTAATATAAAGTCATCAAGCTAGAAGATATCAATCAACCAATCAGCAGAGCACTAATAGTTCACTTTAAAGTACTATATAAAAATTCAAGATTAAAAATAAAACCGCTAATCAGTAGAGTCCAAATAGTGAATTCATTCCAAATATTATATAATGGTTCAACATGCACATGCATCAATAAATCAGTGGTGGATAAACTACATGCATAAAACTGGCCGCTAAATATAATTAACAGCTATAAAATCCAGGCTGAGATCAGCAGATATTACGCCAATTTATTTATTTTCTAAGTTCACATCACAATATACAATTATGTGCCGACAAACTCAGAGATACTAATTAGAGGCAAATGGTCACACAGTGAACACACCAACTGCTAGTGTGTAATACAAGTGTAACCAATGGTTTGTGGTTTCCTAAGGAGACTTTCTGCCATCCAATAGAACATTTACAGCTTCACACAGACATCATAAGTAAATGTGTTACCAAATTAAACCTAAATTACATTACGAATTGCAATATACATTTAAATTTCATGAGAGAAAAGATTTATACAATTCAATAAAACCAATTCTTAAAAAATAAATGCAAAGGCCATATTATAACAATTCGATGGTTTTCATTCGCCATACATTAATATTGTAATTCAGAACAGCAGTATATCAGGATTTTGATGTTCTGATTCTCAGAGATCCAGTAAGTCTTGTACTCGTGAATTCGATGAATTAGCAGATTTACAAGTCAATGAGGCGATTTTATTTGTAATATGTTCAGAGAGTGGAAGTCAGTGAAGGCTTCTACGAAAATTTGCACTGAGAAATTTTGTGGTATTGCAAACAACGCAGGCAAATGAGTTTTGCACAAATTGGGGACGAATGATGGACATATTAGGAGGATCATACAGTAAAGAAATACATAGTAAATCTTAGAGTAGACAAGCACATTCGCCAATACTAATGCTGAGTCTTAGTCAAGGAAGGGGATAATCTTGGAGTATTGACGAATAAGAAAGAAGCTCAACACAATTGATAACCAGAGTACGGGTTATATTATTATTGAGGAAATTATCACCACTGCTTGATGCTTATCTGCCAATATATTTTGCTATGAGAATTGACAACATTATTTTTAATACGAAAGGGCTACGCTGAATTTAACTTCGATTTCATATCTGAGAAGTATATCACTCATGACGGATTACAGGATCTGAACCCTATCTCCCCTCATCCGCAGACAGAGACTAACCGATTAAGCCACTGGATCAGCTGGTGGATGTTTACTGACTTTCTTTACACTTACAAAAGATCTGCATTAAGCATGAAAACAACAAGTGAATAGCGAAACTGACCCATCCACAATAAGATCATCGTACTGAGTGTGTTGATGGCACGTTGGACACTGCCATTTTTCTTTGTTCTTGTTCAGCTGAAGATAAGCTTGAGCGTCAAAGCACTGCAGGTGTTGACAGTTTGTTCCTCTACAAGCCACCTGCATTCTCTGCTTACTTAACTAAATCACATAAAGCACTAATACTAGATCACTAAACACGAAACGTATTGTATAAATACGGACAACATAATACATTATATGTGCGATCAAAAAATTAAATTAAAATTACTGTCGTAACACAAAAAAACACAATTAGCAAGGAAAAGGAACATACAATCGGTTTTACACAAAAGTAAGACAATTCCAAAACATGTATAAACGTCTACACATAGGCGAAGCCAGAGACTCATATATTTACACAGACATTATAAATAATAATATAGTAAAATAGTATCACTATCAATATACAGGGTGGTCCAGAATAAATGAAACTACTTTGAAGACTAATAACTTCGACAATTTTTATCCAAACCTCTTACTTTATACATTAAATTAAAGACAATTCTCTTTTCTATTAACTTGCTAGATATCTAAGAGATACTTTTACACATGTTTGAAAAATTATCATTAATCGCCTATATGTAATTTTCAATGAAATTGCGTGAAAACTCAAAATCTAAAAATTAAGAACTCAAGATTATGCATTAGGCCTTAACTATTTCAAAAAGCGCATTGCAGTTTCTATCAATGTCCTAAATGAATAGAGAATTAATTGAACAAATGTTCAATATGTCCACCATGTGCCCGAATAACTGCATTCACCCGCTGGGACCACTGATCAATTGCGGAGTACACGAGTGTTTGACTGATTTCAGCCCAACGGAGGACAATGACTCGTTTCAAATGTTCAATGTCCTGAATTTGTTCACGATAGACTAATTGCTGAAGACAATAGTAAACGATCGATTAGTAAATCGGTTTCAAATCAGGGGGAGCTGTTAGGTGGCCAGTTCTACAGCTCAATAAACTCTGGCTGGTTTACTTTCATACAGGCGATCATATGACATGAAAAACATGAAAATTACATATCAGCGACTAATGATAATTTCTCAAATATGTGTAATAGTATCTCTTAGATATTTAGCAAGTTAATAGAAAAGAGAATTGTCTTTAATTTAATGTATAAAGTAAGACATTTGGATAAAAATTGTTAAAGTTATTAGCCTTCAAAGTAGTTTTATTTATCTCGACCACGCTGTACAGTATATATATAAATATATTCTTCAAAACCTAGTTTATTCAATAATATAAAGGCCCAGGTGCATGCTTCTCTCTCTCTCTCCGTCTCTCACACCCATGATTTAATGATCATCGCTCAAGAGAGGGCGCAATTATGTCTGTCTTTAATCCACAGAAAGGCTTTCACGAGGACCGTTGTACCGCTCTTTTCGTTTACTTCACAACGTTTGCAACTTTATATTTCAATTTTCTGGATCTAATAAGGTCTTTTTTCCCCTTAATCACATTTGTTTGGTTTTAATTTGTTCACAATTCCATCACTGTTTGCATTGATATGGGTACCGATACATTAGTACATCAATAATTACCAAATTATAATCGTCAAGCTTCACCTTATACTAAATACACATTCAATTACAAAGTATATACTTTTTTAAACGTGTCTATTTTCTTATCATGATTTTATGCAAATATATCAATATATATGTCAATATATATAACAATTTTATCAAAATCTAGTTTTTACTTCATATGTACAATATTATATAATTATGTACAATACTATATATTATAATATTATGTACAATACTATATGTTCAATATTAAATTAGAATTATAGAAATTTTAATGATCTTTGTTTATATTAAGATGTACATATGTAGATAAAGATAGTGAAAACTGTGGTTTGGACCTATTGTATGGATGTGGAACATGGACCTTAAGGGAGGAAGATATTAGGAAACTGGAGCCATTGGAAATGTGGATTTGGAGAAGAATGGAGAAGATTAGCTGGACTCAAAAGGTTACAAATGAGGAAGTTCACTAAGAGAGAGAGAGAGAGAAAGATGTAGTAAAAATGTATATATGTATAATTGTATATGTATATATATATATATATATATATTGTATATGTATGTATATATATATATATATATATATATATATATATATATATATATACATACATATACAATATATATATACATGTAATATAATATATATACATTACATATTATATATATATATATATATTATATATAGATATATATAGATATATATATATATATATATATATATATATATATCATATAGGTTGACATTTTTTCTGCATATTCAAAGTTGATAACTGAGAAGTCCAAAATATAAAAATATTAATCTTTACTGAATTCACAAAATTACTATAGAATCAAACCGGGCATAGAAGTGAAATCTTGAGACTAGTTGCAGACACTTCTCCTTCACTTCTGAAATGTTTCCCAACTGCAAAGATATTTTATAAACACCATAATATTAGTAAATCATATAAGTACAACATCATCATCATCTTCCCTTAAATCCCAGTTTAACCAGGGTCGGGATACGAATAGACTTATCCATTCGTTTAAGTTTTAAATCATATAAGTACATGCAAAGACAAAAATGAAAATACTAACTTATAACAGGATTTAGGGAGTGAATAGCGAGTTCAGTTTCTAATTGATTCCTGCTTTGAAATCAAACATTATTCAGTAAATGTATCGATTTATTTTCTGGAGAATCATTAAGGATTCGCAAAACGTCATTGAATTATTAAAAATATAAAAAAGCTTAAAAACAACAAAAAGCAACAGTGCAAACAGAGTGCATGTCTATATCAGAATGAAATAACTTACAAAACAGAAAAACTGCAATAACTAAGATACTACCTCGAAGAAATACATCAATTTAGGTAGAGCCTTTGTGGTGAAGGCAATTAAATCAGAATAGTCGAAAGCATGCATTCTAACACTACAAAGAAAGGTGGCTTACTGCGTGAGGGTATTACCTTGGTTCTACTATTGTTCTAACAGAGCAAGACAAAATAATAAACCCCAGAGTATATGAAGCACAATACAGTATTAGTCTAGAAAAACAGCTTTTAAATCGTATATTTATTTAATAAAAAAATATGTCATACATTTTTCAAATAACCAAGAGCAGGGCAATATCAGTGTTTATTTAAATGCCCAACCCTACAGAGGCGTTGTGACAGGATGATAGGGCTAACTCCCAATACCTCGTATACTATATCAAAGGTTGGGCAGGTAGCAAGTCGATAAGATGTCCGAGGTGACATTGGATGTAACCTAAATATCTGAATTCTAAGTTATGGGATGAGGACAATGTTCAAGTTTCTTGAACTTTCTTCCTAATATTTTTGTCAATACTTGTGAAGTACAGCTAAGTCTCTATACGTTGTTCGATTTTCCATAGCAACTTTGTAATATATTATTAGATATGGTTATATATACATCATACGTTCTAAGTCTTTAGTTGCATGAAGTTTATTTCGAGACCCCTAGGACTGGGTGACCCGATAATCTCATTACCTCACCTTGGCTAGTAATCCATAAGTATATTTATATACAACAGTTTGCTCACAAAGTCGTAATTTTAAAGTTCAGATTTAAAGAAACGAGTAGAGTTACACAGATCTTGAAACTGGAACTATGGAGCCCCATTAACATTAGGAACCGTGAGGTCATATGAAAAATTGTAACCAGCATCATTAAAGGTCCTCTACACAATGATGTTTCTTTTGAAACCTTATGGTTTCTTACTCTCCGTACTGCAGTACTTCTAGTCAGCTTTTTGTAAGATGTCACACTGAGCATCACTAGATACAGCGTTCAAATCCAGTACTCGCCTCATCATTGGTATGGTTTGAAATTGACATTAAACTCAGTTCTTAGCCTGGGCTCAATACCGATGAGAATGTATGGTTAAGCTCAAGTCACATTTCGCGAGAATAAAAAAATACAATCAGAATGAGTAACATTTTTCCAAAAATCATTTCTAATTTCATTCAATAAAATTGGTTACTTTATGACTGTTCTGATTTTTACGAAACATTAAATTAAATACAGATCAAGAGTATGCTTAAACTTACTCTTTGTCTTAGTCCTTTCTGAACTCTCTGTACAGGAATTCTTTAACTTCTCCACTAACGCATGACAATCAATCTGACGCACCAGCTGAGTCGTTACACAAATGTTCTACAGCAGAAGACACCATCATCGTTCATACCACAATCAACAGCAATTAATCATTAGCATAACTTATGGGGAGATGATATTTAATATAATTTATTAACTAACTGCGCAATGCATACACATATTTTAAAAAATAAAAACTTATATTATAAGCCTGTGCGAGACCATCACTGCAACGTGTCGTAAAAGGCGACAAAGCACTAAGATCCAAACCAAAGTCAGAAGGGCATTTGGTTGGTTAGCGCCTATGCTACAGAAATTTCTACAAAATTTTCTCATGCTGACCCTAGTGAAGCTGGGATTCAATGGAAAGATGACGATGGTGATGACGATGGTGATATATAATTTTTCTACACAAAAATTAGGATAGTGGTCGCATTGAGCTAACAAAGATGACATTCTTCTTGGTATCTTCACTTTTTGTTATTTTACTATTTCACAAACAATCAAAAGTTCTAAACTGCATTGAAGAAAATTCAGAATGCACAATAAACTGTCAGGTATGCTGACAGACAAGTGACATGAACTTAGTCATGCTTTCTGATTCACAGACAAACACCTGTGCAGCTACGCTGACCCCTCGAGAAATGAAAATTATAAAAAAAAAAAAAAATTCCTAAAATAAAAGAGTTTCACAAGTAGGTAGTTTTCTGTTGCTTTCTTCACCATCTACTTCAGTATCTTCCTCAGTAAATACAACAGAAGTGTCTAAAAAAAACTAGAGCTCTTCTACGTACCCAGCAAGTAAGCACAGCAGTATCGGTAACCAGAAACATAAGATAAATAAACAATAAATTAATAATTAGCACAAACTATTTTATCAGCTAAAATTTAAATATTGATTAGCTGAAATTCAATTTTAAAGACTACTCCCATACCAAAGATGAGAGTAAGTTGACAATAACTATTAAAAATAAAGAGAAGCCATGTTAAGATCATCACAATATGATCTAAATCCATAAATATCTCATGGTTAAATAGTCTCCTCTGGGATAAAAGAAAAACAATACAAATAAGATTAAAATATATATTATATTATCCATTAAATATGTATTTATCATTTAAATATATTTTAATCATACCTTATTATAATAAATATCATTCTATGGCGAGTCCATGCTGAGATCTATAACTTTTAATAACACAATTTATGATATTAAAATACTAATTAATATATTACTCTGTTAGTCAGTTTAACCAATTTGCAATTTACTGGTCCTATCAATACCAAAGATTTACATTCTAATCAGCCCAAGGATTTAAATGTGCAGGTTCAGTTATACAATTTATCAAGAAATTAACTAATGCTTTACAGTTACTTTGATATTTACATTAATTAACTATTATTTAATTTTACTTTTATTATCAATTTAATTACAGTAGATACAAATGCCAGTGAAGGGTTCTGTACTTGTTGGCTAGATCAGTGGATAACACGCTTACCAAAAACACAGTACAATTTTGAGTCTCAGGTAAGACAATCAATGACAGTCTTCTGATCTAGAATATCAAAACAGACATATACACTTAGCCTAACATTTGTGCAACTTAGTTTTGTGCCTCCAACCACTTAGTAAACAAATGTAGATAGACATTTAGATAGACACGTATGAGATTATAATAACATACTTGTTCACCTTCCTGAATCCAACCAATACTTAGCATGAAGTACCTTGAATACACTGCTTGTCCAGTACTTCTGCAGTGATCGGTGATGTCAATTGGCGCAACTAGCATCTTCTGCTGAGCGCCAGTCACTGCAGGTCTCTAATTACAATAATTACATGTACAACCCATATTCGAAAAAATATTAAGCAGTAATATTTAATTTAAATATATGCCGGCAGCCCAATTCGTAACAAGCTTGCCTGATCATCAAGTGGGCAAAACTTTGAAACTTCATCGAGTCCTTCACAGAACACTGGGACACAGGCACACATGTTAAACTTAGCTGTCACATTAGCATACGGCCTTGAATCATTTCTTCTCAGCCCAACTTTCAATCCAAGTACAGAAAAGTTCACTTCACAGAAGATGCCCTACACGAAGTGGGCTATCACGAGTAGATGCAGCTAATGTTTCATGACACTTAGTGATCAGTCATTGGAATTCTGCTTCAGTATCTCTTGATATTTCAGCTCTTTTTTATAGTTTGTAGACTAATACTATAATAATTTACTAATTATAATAGGCCTACCATTCTCACTAAAGATATTATTCTTTCAAGTCTTAAAGTTTAGTTACTTAAATTATTTAGTAAGTGCCCATCACTATATATTTTCTTATTAAGCACGGAAACTTTTTATAACTTCATTCAGACATGGCGACCGGTGAACCTTCAGGAGTATAAAAGTCATATTGATGAGCTGAATCTAAGCCCCAATCTGACAGACACCCTTTTTCAAGTGAATGGTCAAGATGGCTAAGAATCAATCAATCAATCAATTACAACTTAACGTCTGGCTCCACGCAAAAGGCAATGTCAGGGACGTCTCTTGCAGAACCTACACAAACAGGCGTCAAAGCACCACACGATGACGACTGAGTATAGAGAGACCATAAGAGAGAGCGAGATCAAAACAGCGCAAGTCCAAAATCCAAGGCAGGGGTGGGGGGTCAAAATTTAGACCTATGGCAGAAAGAGATGGGTTTTTAGCTTGCCCAGGAAAGTAGTAATACAGTTACAAGATCGAAGGTCTTGTGGCAGAGATCTCCATGTCGGAGCAGAAAACATGAAGGAGCATCTGCCCATGGCAGATTTACAATTAAAATTAGCTTAATAGCTTATAGCATTTTGATTCAGGATCTAATTCCTAACTAAATCAGCCATTTCTGAAACTTCCTAACGTGTACATATAAAACTTTTAAACTATAGTACAGTAGTACGCAGCAATCCATCATGAAAACACACAGCACTACAGGTAGATGAGGAACTAATCAGTTGATAGGAGGAAATGAAATTAAATAGAGCAAAACCTAAACTGTAGAATCCCAAAATAGGACAGATTGCTGAAGTAAAGGTGGCATATAACGTTGGTCTCATATAAAACAGAAAAAGAAAAATACAAAGAGGTAATTTTCTATTGGCCCATTTTTAAATTTAATTCATTTAATTACGAAGTATACAATATAATAGCAGACTTACAGTAAGATCCACGTTTGCAAATAAATCCAGCACTTTTCCATCCAAACTCAGCTTTAGAGCTCTAGGCATTAATCCATGCTCTACCATCATCGAATTAGCTCGGAAGAATCTAATGTGTACTTGATACCTAAGTCACAATTTACCGATATAAGATGCATTGGTAATTACATGACATAACGCAAGCGCTAGGGGTTTTGTTGCTTAGTACCGTTTTTTGAAGTTTTGTTATTTTCTTCTTCGTTCCATGGATATTAAAAATCCTAACCTTTGACATCGCAATTACAGAAAGCACAGATTTAAGAATAGCATGGGCTTTTTCATCCAGCACTTGGTCTTCCAAGGTGGTCATTCATCAATTACCGAGACCGATGTTTCTAAATTCGTTTATGACGTTCACGTTCCAGCAAGTATGCTTAACCCCACCCCACCTCACTGAAAATTCTAGAGTGCCATAGGAAGATACACTACAGACGTATTGAAGAAATACATTTTTGTTGCAAAATAGGAATAAAAGCAAAAATGAATCTAAATGAGCATCAAAATTAGTAAACTCGTCACATTTCTGTGCACTTATGTTCTGTGCAGTTCTCTCTTAAATATTCCCAGTCACAGTCCAGCTTAGTCAGAGTGCAACTAAAAATCATGATTGAATCATAATAATACAAACCCGATTATGGTATTAATCATACTCAAAAATACACATTAACTGCTAGAATGACCTTAAATCTCCTTAAACTGCGATTAAATAAATATAATTTGTTTGATACTTATCACTAGTAAACACGCTACGGTATTTAGTAGTCTTGTAATTTATAACAACCTTCATCTAAGAAAAAAAAGAATAGAATGTTATTGAGGTAAAAAATCATTCAAATACTAATTACATTATCGAATGCAAGTAAACTGAATATATTTAAGCTACTGAGATCATGAAATGTTAAAGAAATATTACAAATGGCACATACATTCCAATGGGTTCAGTACTCAATAAGTTAAGCTGCTTTGAAGTAAGTGAAAAAGGAGTACAGAGTGTATTATTATCTCCACCTCCACTGATATGCATCTCTGCAATAAAAAACAAATTTAAACTTCTTTTTCTCATTACTTACTGAACAACCATCATTACCATCCTATGTTGATACAAATTTATTTCAATATATTTCTTTTGCCAGCTTCCGTCCACAACTGCAGTATCTTACCAAATGCCAGCAAAGCTCCCTCTTAAGGTCAGGACTTAGATTAGCCATGTTGCATGTGGCATTTGAAATTTTCTCAATTATTGTGGTAGTGCAGGAAGGACAAGGCATTACTGGCAAATAACACTATTTTAATAGCGTCGAAAATATTTGTTCAAAATTGGACAAAAATATATTAATTAAATTGTCTCGAATTACACTATAGGTAGTTTTGTACAAATTGTTACTATGCTTCAGCAGCAAGTGATTAACGAATGTATATCTTATCGTAGTCAACAAACTTGCAAACTAAAGCAATCGTTCTTACTAAGGAGACAACAACTGAAGTTTCGAGTTAATCACGTATCTTAGATACTACACATGAAATTGTTAAAGATGGATTAGTTATATACCAGTACTGGAACATAGTGTAAACAAATGTGAAATGAGACATTTATACAATTTTAATCCACCAATTCCTAATTGGCTGGGTTCCAACGAATCTTAGAACTTGTGATAAATTTCGATTAACTTATTTAAAATATTCACGCTCAATTAAATTACTAAATTTAAAAGGACATTTAAGAAAAGTAGAGCCTGTGTATATTTTTCATAATAATTTAATTTGTTGGATTAAGCACTCATAATTTTTAGAAAAATTACGTACTGAGAAGAGTCGGCTTCTGTAAGATTTCAACCAGCTCAAAATAGGGCGACATCTTCAATGACGCATTCAGAAACACATCTGATATATTTAACATGGTTTATAAATATATAATTATATACATGTATGTATGTATATATGTGTGTATATATATATATATATATATATATATATATATATATATATATATATATATATATATCACACAGTAATACATTTAAATTCAAACAATCAATCAATCAATGAGAACTGAACAAGCCATGAGCATTCACAATGCACATATATAGAGTAGGATGAAGAATACAACGAACCTACAGCACAGGAAAAGGTTTTGAAAAGTGAGTAGGCCTACTGAAAGAAAATATTGGGATTTTGCCTCATTCAACACTCGACATGTAAAGCCAATATTAAATAAATTGTTTTCAATAAATAAATTATAACAGAGAAATAGTTAATTCCTTTACGCCTTTCTTTAGGTGAATTTTGTGGGATGTTACTGATTCAAATCCACTATGCCGAGTAATTAATGTATTAATTTAAGATCACAATTTTCTGATAGCACTTTGGTTGTCTACTGCATGTCTACTGCATGTCTACTGCATAGGCAAGGGCACATCAGGTCCAGCAGGACACCAACAGCTTAGCATTTACATCATACAATATTTTACCATAGCTGAGAAGTTTAATCAATTAAGAACTACAATATATATGCTAACAAATTAACGTGAAAACTATTAATCAATGATAAATTCAGTAAATAATATTAACATTCATATTAAAAGGAGAGTTCTAAAGCTATTGAGCTGGAAAACTTTTGCACAATTTTTTGAAGTCATTACCGAAATCACCGAAATTAATGCATTCATTAATTGAAGTAGGTAAGACTTTCCATAGAGAAGGCCCATGGTAACACAATGAATTCAAATTTCCAACATAATTTAAATTAAATTGGAGCTTAAAGCAGCATTGTGTATATCGTCATTTAGACAGAATAATCTAGATATTGGCAACAGGAAGGGTTGAAAATTAAATTAAATGCTCAACTTTAAGATTTCCAATAATGATGGTTTCGACTTGCTTTTGTGATCACATTGGAATTTCGTTTATAAAAGTGAAAAATTAAAAGTTAAACGCACATTACAGTGAAATAATCATCTGTGATGACATCCATCACTTTTAGTACAACATGTTTAACCATCAGGCAATTTAGTCAATTATCCTTGTTACCGGTTCTGTGAATGACCAAGATATTACTCTCTGATGAGCTAAATGATGGCAAAGCTAACGTTGAAGTCAGTTTCCGCACTCGAAAGCGATGTTAGTGACAACAGTGAGTTTACTAAGATTTTATCTCAGGTCCTCAAGAACAGCCATTTAAAATTTTATGATGTTAACCAACACATTTAAACACAGCTTTTTACACAATTAAATGTATATGCAAAATGCTAGCAATAAGAGCAATTTCAAGTATAATTTAAGATTCATTCAATTCCGGGTTTCGGAAGAAAGAGACAATGAAGATGGAGATAGCAATTTACAGCAGAGAGACAGAAATTGAAAACAAAAAAGATTAAAACTAACTGGTTGGGGTTGGCTCTATGTAGGCAGGACTGTATGGAAGTGAAGACTGCATTCTGACTGAAGAATGCCTGTAGTTGTTATAGCCATAGGTGTTAATAGGTTGTAATATCCTGTATAGTTGCAATGGTAACGGTACACAGGGCCATTTATAGCTGCAAACAATCCATATCACATTCAAGTACATCAAAAGCTGCACAACTTAATGGTAAGCTTATATGTTTCCCTGACACAAAGCTACAGCTTGAAAGTGCTAGGCTTTAGTCAATCAATGGATTCAGATTTGCGATGCCATATCTGCGCACAAAAAAACGATGACACATTTATATATAAAGTCGGGAATAGATAAATGTATGCAGTTTGACATCAGGTTCGTCCGCTACGGAAACCCTGAACAGTCCTGAAAGCTGAAAGGATATATCATAGGTTTGCTACTGCAAATGTAGCCAAAAAGGATAAGCCATACAGTCAACGAAGAACAAAGCAATAAGGCAAACAATTTAGAAGCAGCAGATCATAGTCGCTCCATTACATTGTCATATACTCTACATCCAAATTCCCTGTACAATGCCCCCTAATTTGGCAATTATTATATAACTTCGTTTATTTCAAAACAATCTGACAACTGTACTTAGTTTTAACACATACAGGCTGCGCATTAAAAAAATAATCCCCTATAAAAATTGTGATAACTTTGACAATTCTTGCTATTTCGCTATGAAATTCTAGTCTTCTGTAGAAGAGGAATTTTTTCACAAACTCATAACATTTTGTAGAACTATTTTGAATGGGACCAGAGTTCTCCATGTTTTATAAACAAATTGATTTTAAGACCTAGACTTGAGATGTTGGATGAGCTTATAACCAATGTTATAATTATGTTGACAAGAAGAGAAAGGCAGAGGATAGAAATATGTGGAGTTATATGCCATGAACTTCAAGGAAAGCAATGGGAAACCACCTCAGAAGCCATATTTTTTCCAAGCTATATGAGGTATGGATAAGGCCAGTGTTGTAAAAAGTACTTGGCAAATTACTTTAAGTAAAAGTAAAAGTACCTGGTTAGTGAAAGTAAAAGTAAAAAGTACTTAATTAGAATTTTACTTAAGTAAAAAGTAAAATTACTCGACTAAAAAGTAGTACTTTCGAGTAAAAAGTAAAAGTACTCCTATTTTTTTAAAGAAAAAATATATACATTGATAGAATCGTTCTAAAGTTTCTCAAATTAGTTCCAAATTACTTGATTTAATTCCAATTAAAAAAGAAATTGAAAAATAAAGGCTAATGAATATTTAAGTTCAGGTCTACAGTTCAGTTTATAAGGTTTATAGTTCAGAACTCTTCTTCACAATTTTGAACTCGACACTTGTTTAAAGCTTGACTGTAGCATCTTTGATAATTTAAAGAACAAGAGACCAGTATTAGTCTTATCTGAAAATTGACTAAATAAATATTTCAAACATTATGAAATAAACGAAAAAGCGGCCGGTGCAATCTTCCTGGTCAATCCCTGCATGTGAATAGGAAGCCAGACATGGTGTGCCCTCTATTGAGTAATGATGTCTTGAGTATGAGCATGAGAAAGAGAGAGATAGAGAGAGAGAGAGAGAGAGAGAGAGAGAGAGAGAGAGAGAGAGCAAGAGCGAGCGAGAGCGAGGTAGAGAGAGAAGGGTTCGAATTATGGTTGTTTCTAGAAGCCATATTTGGAAGATTTTTCCAGAAAATAAGTCCTAAAGAAATAATATTTAATATAATTCCTAATTTTTTTCATAACTTTTCAAGGTCATACTTGCAGATTGTTTAAATTTTATTGTCAACTTTTACTTCGCCTAACAATATTGTAAGACAGATTTCATATAATCATCAATCTATCAAAAACTACATGTACGCGTATATAAAATTATAATAAAACACTAGATGTACAGTATAGACTCTCATATAATATCAAAATGTATAACAGTGTGAGTTTGTGCTAATTAACTTCAAGGCGCATTGAACGGGGGCCTTAACTAGTTGACAAAGGCGGCCGGACGTTTATAATTATGACGTAGATCAAAGGCTACAATTAAGCTTTGAAGTTTATGCTGATAAATCATCTACAGCAGGGGTTTTCAACACGTGGGTCGCGACCATCTTGACCATCTTGATTCGGTGTCATCAAATCAGAGTAGTAGCTGCCTGCTATTAATCTCAACAGTAAAAAAGCACAATTCGCAACAATTAGCAAATTATGTAACTAAATCACATCATACATCATCACTGTGACTTTATCCACATTAATAATAATGCTTGCTTTAAACATCTTATAGTGCCGGCAGGCTGCAGCTATTTTACTGTCCGAGAATTAGGGTCCCTAATGGTCCTACTGATCCAATTTTTTGAGCAGTAAAGTGGCAGTAAAATCACAACACCTCCAGGGCCTAAGGCTTATTTATAGGCCTATAATATATATATATATATATATATATATATATATATATATATATATATATATATATAGACAGAGAGAGAGAGAGAGAGAGAGAGAGAGAGAGAGAAAGAGAGAGAGCTAGGTAAGGCTAAATACTCGAAACAAATCATCCTTGCATCAGACAGTCGAGCTTGGAGCTTATTTTAGCTTTGTTGACGTCCCTGGACTAAAAGAAGTAGTCTAGCCCATATATGACTGTTGACATTAAAATAAAATAAAAATCTTCTAAATATTATTTAATTAATTCTAATTAAAGAATAGAAGACTGCCAAAAAAAACTCAAGGGTCGCAGCCTGAGAGGAAAAAATAAATGTTGGGGTAAGTAGGTTGGGAACCATTGATCTAAACTAGGAGAAAAAACTGCAAAGCTAATTATTGAAATGATGTAGGCCAATGTACTATTAGCCTAGGCCGATATCAAACCGTTTGATCTACGTCATACAGCTGTTAACAAAACCAATTTAAAAGCAGGTGCCCATCATAATATTTTATGTAATAAAAATTTGGCCATTGATATATCCATAGTTTTTCAAATGTAACGCGACTTTTTTACTTTCACGGATGAAAAGTAAAAGTACTACAAAAATTACTTCGTTACAAGTAAAAAGTACCCAGGCAAATTGGGTACTTCGTTACAAGTAAAAGTATCGGTTGAGTATTTTTTACTTGTAACGAAGTATTTTTACTTCGTTACAGCACAACACTGGATAAGGCATAGCCTTTTGTGAAGTGATTAACTTATTGATCTATGCAGTGCTCTTGATGGAGCCTGAAAGCAGAATCTGAGTATGATTCTGTACCTTGAACCTGTCATTTGACAGAACACTAGAGAGAGAGAGAGAGCGAGCGAGATACTTATCATCATACCGATAGATGCTGACAATCTGTGACACAAGACTTCTAATTTGGAAACCATGCATAATTCGACCACTGATCACAGTCATTGCTCTCTCAAGCAATACATATTTGCTGCCAATGGGATTTCTTCCAAACCATCTCAACAGCTGCTGCAAGTCTAAAATATCATAACTATACAACAGCGTCTGAAACAGAAAAAAGTACAATGGTGACTGCATCAAAATAAAAAGTTTCTTTTACTGTTGTCGTTCTGCCACATTTCTCAGGAGTTCTTCATCTATTGCAAGAAAAATTGTGGTTTAAGTACGTTTTGAAACTACAAAAAACTAATGTTGGGCTGCTAATTTAATCAATTTTATTAGCTCCGTCATATAATGTTAATAAAATGCTTATGCCATTTCGTCAACTTGATCACTAATTTGACAACTTTTGAGTAGACCACGAGCAAAAAAGTGATGCTAGGCAGGCTATAATTACAAGTCCTATGGATTCCCAAAATTTAAGCAACAGCTCATCTAGTAATTGAACCTATGGAAATAAAATAGAGACTTGAAATGGTACAGACTAAAATAGTTCCAGGCGGCAAAAACTGAGGTCCTCTGTGGATAGTTGAGCCAGTGAGAATGATAGTGGTCTATGCCAAATTTTGACGCTTTGGAGCTATTGGCATCTTTGGATTCAGAATTTTGCCCTCTATCAATTGGAAAATGTTAAATGTTAATGTGATCATTGATATAGGCGTAATTTCGTAAAACCACTTTCCAATTATAGGAAAATGCTCAATTCAGAGATATTGAAAGTGGTCTATGTTCAAATGTTTCTCATGCATGTCTAGCAAGCAAAACAGAAATAATTTACAATGATCCATTTTTCTAAATTCAAAAAGCAACTCTAGCCAAGTTTGTTGATATTTTCGACATAGACCACTTTCTTTCTCACTGGCTCATATAGCAGTTGCAACCCATCTCAGTTACACATGTATAAGATAAAAAAAGTTTTGAGTAGATTTGATACATGGAGTTAGTGCTTTAACAGCTTTAAACTTGAATTTTTAAATGCACTGGACCAGGGTAGCTCAGCATATACAGTATATATATTTGGTTTAAAGTAAATGCTACATCACCACATAATTTTATGAATAACAACAAAACATATATATTAAAATCAACCTTAGTCTCATTTTGATACTAATGGTGCAAGTCTAGCTATGTTTGTATCTGTCTAAAAAACTGGTTAAAGTTAAGGTCAGTTTCCTTACTCGAAAGCAATGTCAGTGACGGGCAAGCCCAAGATTTAAACCCCCACACATACTCTGATCCTCGGTCGAATATCTTACTGACATCGGCATTGGCTCCAGTCAGTAAGGTTTTTCAAAAAGCTAAAGAAAGCTATAGAATTTATAATTTTAATTCTAACATGGTGAAGAGTATCATAACACTTTGATAAACGCTCTTATAAATTCTTAACCGAGGATATCCAGTATGTTCGAGTCACATGGGAGCAGTGATGAAAAACATGTTTCTTTTTGATCTGTGTTATTTGTTGTTTTTTGTTTGTTTAGATTTTTATATGCTAAAGTTTCTGTACCACCTCTAAAATAACATAGGGCTTACAGATTATGGTTAAGGTGTTGGAATCTATCATGGTTAGATTTATAAATGGAGCATACGAACAATGATAGCTTCTTTAAGAAATAACTATTGCCAATTGCTGTCTAATTCTCAATATTTTAATACCTCACAGCCTTAATCATTCCTTGCCTTCACCTAAATGAATTAATATCAACTATCAACAATATCAAGGTTAGATAGAAACAGGTAAGGAGAGTTCAATATTTAGGTCATACTATAACAGATGATGGGAAATGTGAGACTGAAACAACAGTTAGGTTGAAAAGCAAGAGGCCTTTGGTAATAGGAACGAACTTTTAACAAAAGTCAAAAGAAAGCCACACAAGATAAAGATAGTGAACATCTTGGTATGGACCACGCTAGTATATGGATGTGAAACAAGGATCTTAAGAAAGGAAGATATCAGGAACTAGAGGCATTGGAAATGTGGATATGGAGAAGAATGGGAAGGATTAGCTGAACTCAAAAAGTTATAAATGAGGAAGTTCTGGAGAGAGTTGGTACAGAGAGACAGTTGATAAATGCATTAAGAAATAGGAAGAAGAGTTGGATAGGACACATTCTAAGAGGAAAGTCTACTAAAAGAGGTTACAGAAGGCAGAATGGAAAGAAAATGAGGCAGAGGCAGGCCGAGATTAGAAATGTTAGATGATTTAGAGATCCATTCATATGTGGCTATAAAGAGGAAAGCAGAAGACAGAGATGAGTGGAGGCATTATATGCCATGGACCTGCCACTACTACCCAGTAGGCAGTGCACTAACAGAGAGATCAATAATATTCATTACTCAATATCAAATGTTGAACATAAATAAAAGTTTTCATTAACTAGTAAATGTATAAGGAAAACTGAAAAAAATTAAATCTAAACATTCTCTGACAGTCTGCCTTTACTTGTAATCACACATGTTAGTGTAACAGTACTGCTTGTAATTGGTAATGTTGCGAGTTGCTTAATGTTATCATAAATTGTTTAGCATTTCCATTTAATTCAAAAAAAATTGAAAATGGTAGCAAACACCCAAATTACCAATTTAAAATTAAATACATAAATTTGTAGATTTGAAAATACATGCAGATTAAGAATAACTACATCATGCAGTACGGATGCAAACACAGGTTGAATGCAAGTATAAGTTATAACCACTACATAAAATCAGGCTATCTGAAATTTATAGATAATAGTACATACTACATAAGTACTATTAGATAGCAGTGCTGCAATAGCATGCAGCATGCAGTAGATATATAGCATTATATGATGAATTTGTTAAGTTTCATCATACTCTGAGTGGCTTCATCATAGTCAGAACCAGAGTTCAAATCTTAGCATCTTAGGCAGGATGAAGCTGATAAATTTAAAAAAACATGTTAAAACTCATGTTAAGAGCTTATGGTAGTGTCAAATGCAAAGCACCAATTCATTCAATTAACATCCAGACTCATCTTATGAGAATTCAATTATTTGAATGGGTTAGTGAACTTAGTGTAGGTGGAGGTTTGCATTACTTCTCTGAGATAAATTATTAAATTTTACTGTACTTAAAATTTAACTATTTTAAGCTAAACCTACTTCAACAGTTTCACATAATTATACCTGGTAGAAAATTTTTAAATGATAAGAAATATCTTTCCCGACTCAGCCCCCTAGTCAATCTCACATCCTTCACTTCTCTTTACCTTTCCCTCTTCTCTCCTACCCTTCAGATGAATGAAATTATTGCAAGGAGAGATCCGCGAGTTATAAATTTTACACTGTAACCCAAAACTTACCAAAAGTTGTAATTTTGATTAATACTGATTCAATAGATTAACTAAGACAAGTTCTGAAATCTTATGCTATTTAATTTGTTATATTGTTAATGCATATACTTTATAATTTTATACTAATATTACATTTTAAATAACAATTATTTTTAAATAGATCTAAAAAGCAATTGGGCTGGGCCAGCCCAATGGGCTCTGCCGCCAATGGATCAGATATTTGAAATTTCATTTAAGTATCTGATTAGTTGCTTGCTTGTAGACAGAAGACAGTGATGACACTAATTCCTAGAAAAACCTAAGGCTGTTGAATATTCAGACTGCAGAACAATAAGCTTAATAGCACATGCATCTAAAACCTTACTAAAATATTAAATAATCATATTCAGTCAAAATCAGATACTCAAATATATTGAGTATACTGAGTTACTCAAAGATTACCTTTCGCAAAATAAGTGATATTACAGAAGCAATAGGAGTTATGCGAGTTGCATGTGAACGTCGCTTGGAACATGGAAATGATGTTCTGATATGTTTTGTAGATTTTGAAAAGGCTTAAAATTGATAGAATAGACTGGATATTGATGTTAAGCATCTTGAGGAGGATTCGAGTTGACTGGAGAGATTAGAAGATAGATTCTAAATTTGTACAAGAATCAGAAAGCAATAGTCTAACCCCAGCAAGAGTCCTCTAAGGAGGGTGATATAGGACGGGGGGTTGTTATTCACCACCACGGTTTAATCTCGATGCCGAGGCTGTGACGGTTGAAGCGATTGAAGATATTGAAGGCATAACTATTGGAGGTAACTTGCTCATAGATCTGATGTTTGTAGATGATCAACGTATGCTTGCTAGTAGAGCAGCTAGATTGCATAAGGTTATGGATGGTCTGAATGTCACCACATTAGATATAGCATGAAGGTTAATATAAAGAAGACAAAGGTTATTCACGAGAGTGTTTAGGAATCACAGGGATGTAAATATTACATTGAATAATAAGCGATTGAAACAGGTAGGAAGCTTCAAGTATTTGGGCCACAACATCACGGATGATGGGAAGTGTGAAAATAAAATAAAATAAAATGTAGAATTGCACATGCGAAGGAGGCTTTCGGAAAGAGAAAAGAACTACTAACAAAAGGCATTGGGAAAAAACACAAAGATAAAGATTGTGAAAACATTGGTGTGGTTGACACTTCTGTATGGATGTGAAGTATGGACATTAAAGAAAGAAGATATCAGGAAACTAGAGGCATTTGAAATGTGGATATAAAGAAGGATGGAAAAAATTAGTTGGACTGACAAAGTAACAAATGAAGAAGAAGTTCTTGAAAGAGTCGGTACAGCTAGACAGTTAATAAATGTGAAATAAATTGAAAGAAAAGCTAGATAGGACATACTATATGGGGTATGATTTGCTAATTGATGGATGTAATAGAAGGAAGAATGCAAGGGAAAGAGTTGAAGGAAGGATGAGACATGGAATGCTGGATGATCTGATAACAAATTCATATATAAGAGATGAAAAGAAAAACTGAAGATAGAATTGATTGCAAGAGCTATATGCCATGGACCTGCTGTTAGGCAGTTCAGAAGAAGTTGCTTGCTTATATGCAGGGTAGGATTTGTATAGAGAGGGAGTTAAAACACTTTATTAAGGGAGGGGGAGTTAAACATCTACCGAGGGGGGGGGGTTGAACCGCACCAAGTCCTTCAACAAATCCAACACTGCTCATAAATACGCGTACTTGTAAATGTCATTCTTTATCTTACTCAACTCTATGTACGTATTGCATAAAGTTACGTGTATTTAGTAAGTCTAAGGTCTAAAACAAGTATTTAATACTTTCTGACCAATGAGCCCCACTGTTATGTTATATTTTAACTACACGAAACAGAAATACTGACAGCATTCAAATTCGTTACGATACTCAAGTTAAATGAGAAGTTAAGTCATTAAAATAAAATTTTATTTACTTTTATATCATTTATAATGTCCGCCATTTCGGTTTGTATAGGTCACGTGTTAAAGTTGTGCATTTATTTACAAACAGAGACTACAGCTTAGAACACAAGCGGTTCGCTGCAGGAATCGTTACCATCAACGCTGTAAGCTACGAGCGGAGCAGCTTTATATTGTTACAAAGTAAAAAAGTTTTTAACAAATTAAAAAATGAAAAATTCTACCCCTAACCATAAGCTCACCCTTAACCTAATCCAAAAATCCTACGAAATTAAGTGAAACTTTATGACACAAAAGTGACACGATTGAACACCGAACCTCAGATCCCACGTTCTAAAGCCTAAGACTATTCCACTGGTCTACGGGGCCTTTCGATCCAAATGCAGTCGAAACGATTATTTTAACTATAACAAATATGTGCACAAAATGGTTTATACAATCATCATTGCGAAGTAAAATTCAAAATCAAATCCCATTAAATTTAAACACTTCAATTCACCAAACACTTTAACTTGTTGCAAACTAAATGCAGAAGCAACATTAATTTTGGAATGCTACAGTAGTCAATGACTATATCGAACACCAGATCCAATAAAGGTGACTAGCAAAGAAGGGTTCAAAATGGTGCAAATCCACTATCCGGAATTAAGTCTAATTAGTATTGGGCAATGGAATATGAGTCTTGACAAATTAAGTTTGCAAGCAGAATCTGTGAAAGAGCTAACGCAACCTCGAGAGCTGAAGCAATCATTAACATGTCCAAATCTAAAGGTATAAAATAAATTTAAATAATCGCGCAAGAAAGCAAGATGACGATGATAACATAATGGGCGTGTCTGTTGTTTACAAAACATAGCTTTCATTGTAATTAATATATAATATAATATTATTCTTAATATTGTTACATACATGTATATTGGCAGATCCATTGCAAATTTAGAGTAATCTCCATGATGGCATATAACTCCTTTACAAATTTACATCCTCTGCTTCTCTTATAAACGTCAGTTTTTATGAATCACTTGTTCATAAATACTTAAGACTACATATTTCTAGTGATTGATTCTCCGAAGATTGCCTATGTACAAATCAGAGTTGAATTGAGTACATTTGGCATAACTATAATTTAATGATTCAATCAGAGTCTATACAAGCTAAAGGCTCGATTGCTGTATGAATGTAAAGAATAACTTTACTTTCTTCAAAGAATGCAAATTCATTAAATTCTACAATTAATAAGTTACTAAGCTTCATAAGTGCAAATTTAATTTCTCACAAAATTGTCAAATTAAGGAACATGAATTTTACAATGAAATAATATTATTTCATTGTACAATTGGTGTTATTTGTGCAGCTAAGAATTGAGAGGAAGTATGATGATTTGCGTTTGATACTAGCAACATTAAGCTTATTGTTCTGCAGTTCAAACATTCCTCTGTATAATATTTTTAGTGATAGAGATAATGTTAATGTAATGTTCTGTTAAGCAGCATAAACATGATAATTAGACATATTCCTATGAACATTATGCTATTTGTTATGAAATACAGTATTTTGCTTGGGCTGGTAGTGGACGGTGGATGAGATCTGTTTCAAATAAAGAAATATTTAGCGGAAACAAAATGCTTTATCAATAAATTAGTCAATTCATGGCCGACTGCTAACTAAACTCTAGCGAAATGAACATCCATGATGATCTATCACTCTTAATAGTCCGTATTATCTAACAGTATACCAAAGTCAATTAAAAAATTGGTTGTCTTGGTTAAACTCCACTGTCCTGAGAGTACAATTCTGGAACTTAAGCTCTGGAAACAGTATTAGAAACTGAAAGTAGTTGATGACTGCAGTGGAACTTTATTGAAGTAAACCTTAGTTTGGAGTATTGTGATCCTTTGGATTTATCATGGAACTTTTAACCATGCCTTTTAAGTTTTATCTAATAAAAGTTAATTTAATACCTTAATCTTAAGGAATCATTGCAAAAATGAATAGTAACAAAAATGTTAATGTGCAGAATGAATTAAAAATTATATATGGTGTTTACGACTTTACGTACACTGTTTTAGATACAAAAGGCTATCAGGAATCTTTTATTAGTTTAAAATTATTGCAATGACCATATTTAAATTATATGTGAAATAAGCATAAATCCTTGAAATAATCGCAAAATGCATTTTTCAATTCCTGACACCGCTGAAATAAGTGATTCAAAGGGTTCAGTGTATACGGTAAGTAATACTACTTTTACTGTTACTATTTATGATTGAGAGAGAAGAGAAACATGTTTATTTGTTCACATATCACACAGCACGACAGTCAACATATTTTGAATTACATAAAGGTACAAAGTAAAACGCAAAGACAGGCACACTAATACATGCAAAAACCTGGCCATCAATGAGGGAGCATAACACCCTATCTATCGAGTTGACCACCTGGATATCAATCACCCCGCTAACAAGCGTCCCACATGTCTAAATCAAACTTTTAATCAAAATAAAAGAGTGAAAGTGTCAATCATAGAAGATTTTAAATTACAACAAAGCAGAAGTTGGATGAAAAAAAAAAAAATTTTTCTTATTGTGACAAATTTTCTAATAAATACTGTTTAAATTCTCTAGAAAAGGTTGGTAGCAATTTGATGTTGCGTAATATTGGTGGAATTTTAATCCAGTCCATACACGCCTCATTTACATAAGATTTATGGAATATCACATTGGATTTTTAAACAGATAGTTGGAGTCAAGCAGTCTAGTTGAATAATTATGGTTAGAGTGGTTGAGATCAACATATTAGCCAATACTGTAGACTTGGTAGATTACTGCTAATACATTTATGAAATAACTTGGCCATACAGTATTTATGCAATAAATGAACTGGCTAAATATCATAAGAAACATAAAGATCTTTAACATTACAGTAACGATGTCTTCCCTGCAAGGTTCGCAGAAATCTGTTACAAGCAATATGTAGTGGTTGTAAAACATTTCAAGTGGCATAACCATAAATTTCAATGCAATATCTTACACGAGAATATATCATAGAGAGATACAAGTTCCTGCGACAGGACATTGGTATAAATTTTCTTCGATTAAAGAGTAATCCATTAGCACTTTTAACAGTTTTTGTAATTTTTTCGATATGATTTTTAAAACTTAAATGTTCGTCAATTTCTACACCAAGGAATTTAATACAATTAACTCTTGCAATTTGATTATGGTCCATAAATAATGTAAGATTGTTATCACGTACATACGCTTCATCATTGGTAGACGGAAAGAAAACAATATATGCTGATTTAGTTGTATTAATAGTTAAACAATTACTTTGGAACCAGTTACAAATTTTTTTACTTGCCGAATTGGCACATGCAAACAAATCTATCAAATTATTTCCTTTAATAAAGGCATTTGAATCATCAGCAAAAACTTTGAATGAAAGGTTCGGGCACGTATGATGGATATCATTGACATATATTAGGAAAAGCAAAGGCCCTAAACAGATAGTATCATATATTGAGATTCTGTGTTTATGTTAGAATTTCCAATTGTTAATAATTTATTTACAATATAGTAAAAATATCATGAAAATTTTACAATATTTGCTCACTTGAATTATGTAATGGACATAATTATATACTGTATATGAGTAATTGAGTATTTAATATTACTTAATTTCGTTATTATGTATTTTGTTATAGTTCATGGTTTTTCAGTGTAGTTTTCCAAGATGACTGCCCTTGGTTATTATAGTTCTCCTCAAAGACTGTCCTAGGCCTGAAAACTCTTTGAGGACATGTTTAATGTCCTGGGCTTGGCCGTGGCCTTAAGCTTTAAGTCCTTTGCCTCGGCACCTACTTCTCAAGTAAAGGCGAAGGACTCACCATTGTAAAACTAATATACAGGGTGCGCATTAAAAAAAATCCTTGTAGCACAATTGCGATAGCCTAGTCAATTCTTAATATTTCGCCTTGAAATTTTAAGGTTCTCTTGTGGAGGAATTTAGCCACAAGCGGACCAAATTTTGTAAAAATATTTATAAGGGAACCGGAGTTATCCAAGTTTTGCGAAAAAATTGATTTTTTTCTTTTAACACGCAACGTAAAAAGCCAGTTAGAATCTTAATTCCAAAATTTCAGAATTTTAATTCCAAAAACAAATAATTATGGTCTACTAAAATTTCAAGTAACAGAAGCAGGCCGAGATTAAGAATGTTAGAAGATTTAAAGATCCACTCATATGCGGACATGAAGGGGAAAGCGGAAGTCCGAGAAGAGTGGAAGCATTATTTACCATGGACCTGCCAGTAGGCAGCGCACTAAGAGAGAAAGAGTGTATTTAGATTAGGTTTAATATGTTTGTTTATTTTATACTATACTGTGAACTATTGTGCGTTCCCCGTGTTGTGTCCGAGTTGCTATAAGAATAGATCAACTGTGTACTGCACGTATCGTAAAAGGTGACATAAAAGTAAGATCCACACCAACGTCAGAAAGGGCATTCTGTTGGTGAGTGCTTAGCCTCCAGAAATTGTTAAAAAAATTTAAACGAATGGAATGGCCGTATTGTGATTGGTGTGGGACAGAGAGGATTAGATAAGGTCTATTCGTATCCCGAGTGATCCAGTTTAAACTGGGATTCTAGGGAAAATGATGATGATATTGTGAACATGGTATCATGCTTTTGCGTTGGCTGTCATGCATGCGTATCTAAATTTTATTGTTATATGGGCAAGTACACTAGTACAAATATACATGAGTTTACTGTCTTGTGCGTAAGTTCACTGTCATACCCGTAAGTCCGCTGTCATATGTAAAATCCTCTGTCGTGCTTGTAAAAATAAAGTCCAATCTATAGCATTTAAGTACATTGCCTTTCCTCTCATGAATGTTCTTATCATGAAAGTGCATTATCATGAGATAGTCCTTTGGAATAGATGTGATAGTTCATGTATTTACTATATTTGGCAGGTATTCAACATACATATTAATGGAGTGTATCATTGCTCAACAAGATACAGTCAGCTTTATGATTTCTATGTTAAAGTTTGTACTAAATCTACTAAACATTATAGTGTTGTCAATAATTCAAAATAATGCAAATTTACTAAGATTTGCCTTCGAAGGAAATTTTGTGTTATGCTATTTTGATTACTAATTTTGGCATTTATATGGCATATAAGATTTTAATGCCTAAACTGTGAAAATTAGAAAATTTGAGCTTAGTAGTTTTTTTTACATTGATTGGTGTATAATTACGCATTAATATATGCAATTAATTAACCTATAGAATCTACAGTTCACATTTGTATTTGAACTTGTTTGACAAAAAATGTAATGGTATGCACTAAGCTCGCTATTATCATTTACTGTCGATCTGTCCAGTGATTGTCCTAGATTTTCCTCTCGGATCAGCTAATCTGTGAATCGAGTCCACAAATTTAATTTCACCTCAGAGTAGATCCATAATCGAGATTTTATAACCTGATTTCTCTTAGGTTGTACGTTGAACTACTTGACCATCCAATCGTTTTAATAAAAATAAGAAAAATTATTCTAGACTTCATGAATCATATTAATATTTTGCGCTTTATATCAAGGTTTCATTTTTGTTTGACAAAACATAATAGTTATATTAAGGGAATACCTTAACTTTTATCAAAACAGTCCTAAAACTTTGCATTTTAATGGTTCATTATTGGATATTTCTTAGTTACTGACTGCTAAAAATAGGTACAGTTCTGTGCAGAGTATTTAAAGACTTTCTCTCTCTTAGTGCACTGCCTACTGGCAGGTCCATGGTACATAACGCCTCCACTCTTCTCTGTCTTCCGCCTTCCTCTTCGTTTCCACATATGAGTGGGTCTTTAAATTATCTAACATACCTAATCTCGGCCTGCCCCTGCCTCTTTTTCCTTCCATTCTATCTTCTATGACCTCTTTTAATTTTGATATTAATTTTGTGTGTTGCTAGTTAAAGAAGGAGTTTAGCTCAGTGGCGTTGCCGTCTTTTCCACCCAAGAGGTTGCTCTCACTATCTGCCTCTCAGATGGATGAGAGGCGCTTAGAATTGGAGCGCTTCGTGCAACAGAGTGAGTCCAAATTTTCTGTTTTACAATTTTACAAATTTGTTTTTAATTCTAAATATAGCAAATACATATTGTATTATACATATACAACTGTATAGTATGTATACTGTAGATTAGCTAAGATGGATATGCTTAAAATGTAGTTAGAACTTGTATTTTATATCTCTATTTGAATTTAATTGTTGAAGCTGAATTGAAGCTATATTTGGCTACTCTGTATTGAAACAATGCAATCTGCTTAAATTTATTATATAAGCATTTAAGTTTTACTTTCAGAATTTAGTTTCCATTAATTTGCTATTTCATTTTGTACTCTTTTTGTTATCATTGCAGTAAGTCAAATTGCACCTATAGCGAATGGAAGTACATTCAACTCCTTTCTGTTAGCTGCCCAAAAGGTGTGTCTTTTGCTGTTTAAGTGTTTCTTTTCTGTTATTCTCATTAATATTTATTAGACTGTGTCAGTTATATGGCCAAAGCGGCTGCACACTGAGAATGAAAGTAGTGCAGAAACAGATAAAAAATTTGAGGTTTGACTTTGCAATTGTCAGACGATTCTATTCCTACTGTCAATTTTTTATGGAAAAAATGTTCTCATTATATGCAGCTTATTGTATGTTGGAATAGAAAATTTGGTCTGCCATACGATAGAAAACTATAGAAGAAGAGAGTAAATAATACCCAATAAAACTGAATCAATCAATAAATTAGTATATTTATAAAGTGAAGCTTTACTTGGAATGCCACAGCAGTGCTGAAATATAACTGGAGTGTAAAGTGGCTTAGTAGCAAAGGCAGAACTAGTGTGGCAGCTGGACCTACAGTGTATATAAATATGAAGTATGATTAACCAATTGGTTGAAAATACAAATGTCATATTCATAGGTTTACACTACTTCCTACTGCCATATTTGTACTAGTCTCCCTTAATTTATACTTATGGATGTTGCTAAGTTCAGTTATCAATTTTTCTGAACCGAATTTACTAATTGCAGAATGTTTTGTATAAGCTAAACATTCATAGCTTCGCATAGCATAATTATATTATATTGCTGACAGGAGAGCCAGCATCAGACAGAGGAGAACGTGTCGCTGGACTTGTACTTAGCTAACGGCCACAAGCTAACGGTTAACATTGCTTCCACTGACAGAACTGATCGAGTGCTGGAGGTATGTACTACTTTAACATCTAAGACTGCCGCAATTCATATTGCTGCATAATCAATTGGAAAATCGAAATTTTAAATTCAAATAGCTCTAATTTTGTAACAAATTGATTAAATTTCATGTTCACGATATGGTTATTACAAAATTCTTTGTTTATGCAATCGGAAAATTTTATTTTTCAAGGTTACATAATTACAATTCAATGCTATACTGGGTCTTACAAAATTATAATATTGCAATATAGACTTCATTAATTACTCTGTATGTTCAACCATATCCTTACTACTATCATATTATTCTTTCATCCAGTCTTTGTATTCTGGTGATCACATAGAGAAACCTCCTCCACTTTATTCTAACACGTGGTTAATCTTTTAGAGCAGTGAGCTCCAGTTCCTTTACCTATGACTTATACAGACGGTTTCTATGGGCTTTACCCTAATTCTCTCTCTTTCCATCCCTCCCCTCATACCCAGCTTGATACCTTCTCGAGAGTATTGTTTCTAATTAATTATGCGACCAAAGAATGTTAACTTCTATTTCAATATTACATTTAGTAATGAGTTAGTCTGAACAATTTGACTTTTTCTGTCCTTGGAACTCGTAGAAGCGCTATCATCACAATTCAAAAGTACTACTCTCATTCTTTTTTTTATTTCTTCATTATTAAAATTTCTGCGGGGAAAGCCTCAACTAGACTGACGTTAATGCACTGACTCCTTTGTCTCTTCAGTGTTTCTTTGATTTATTCATGACTCTTTACGTCAAGCGATTCTCAATTACAGAGGAGTACTCTGCATTCTCCGCTATTGTGGAACCCAGAAAAATTAAATTCTGCAATAGAAATGGTCTTTGTTTTGTGGCTAAAATGTATATCTCCTTTGGCTGGAGTTAGTGGCGATGTAGGTAGGTTATCCGACTGCGGATCAGTATATGCTGGTAAAGCTAATGTTAACGTCAGTTTCCTCACTGGAAAGCGATGTCAGTAAAGTGAGGGCCCAGGATTTGAAGCCCGCATATACTGATCCGGCGAGGTTCAAATTCGCCGGATCAGTATATGCGGATTGTTGCGCGTTTAAATCCTGGGCTCGCCCGTCACTGATATCGCTTTCGAGAGGTGAAACTCACGTTAACATCAGCTTTGCAGCATTTTTTCTAACAGTTATATGCGCATCTAATAATTAACGTTTATTTTTTGTTTTATATTTTGTATTTTTCTTATAATGAAAATATGTTAAGATTGAAATTTGTGAAGAATTACGTTATTTTCTTCTACTGTTCTGCGAATGACTTCAACTACATTTTAATTGTTACACTTCTGGATTAGGCGGCTGCAAAGGAAATTGAATTGTCTACGCAGTACATTCCATACTTTGGATTGTTTCTGGTCCAGAGGGAATCTGAAAACTGTGAAACAAGTAAGTTAATATTTAATATGTACTGGTACCGCTAGAAAAGTATAGTAGAAGATAATTAACTTATCAAGTTGTTGTTAAGAGTTATAGTAGATGTATATTTTGTATATTCAATTCATATATCTAACATTAATGCTAAAGTAATCTATTGTTTGAAATTAGTCTGTTATATCAGAACCTTCTCGAAGACTAGGTCGAAGTAATTGAGTACAGGAGCATCGCCGTGTACCTCTGTGTATCTCTTGTATTGTATATAGGTACGTCCAAGTGTTCCGGGCATGAAGAGAGTTTATAATGCTTTATTTATAAATTATTAATTGTACAACTTAATAACTTTAATGTTTTGAAGAAGGTAAAATAATTCTTTGCATTCATGTATCACTGATTGGAGCCAGTGACGATGTCGATGAGATATCCGACATTTTTAGTGCATATGGTTCAAGTTCTGTGCTCGCTCGTCTCGGATATCATTTCTGACGTATGAAACTGATCAGCTTTGCAGCTTTTGCTCGAGCCTGTAGCTTGTGTGGACTCTAATGGTAGAATCAACCAATATATTTATTTGATCTCGATATCCTAAATATACTCAATTCGACTCTGATTTGTACTCAGCCAATCTTCTGAGAGTCAATCGCTATTCTTAATATGTAGTCTTAAATTTTTATGAAGCACTTGATGTCTTCTTTATGGCAGGATGGAACAAGAAGTGTTGCTTGTACTGAAGGTATATCGGCATCGTGACTAAAATTAGATTCTTGTTCATTAGGTGCAATATTATAGCAATGATCACTTTTTATCTGTGTTTCAGTTGTTCGACGACTTCAGGAATTTGAATCACCATTCATATCACTAAGAGCATCGAGTTGCACAGGAACTCATTGGATTATGCTTCGTAAAGTGTAAGTGCCCATTCAATTAACTATAATCTTCCACCTTTCCACCGGTAGTATTAATGCTTAGTCTTTTCCCATTTAACCAGATTTGCATCTCGTTTTTACTACTGATTCTTTTGATACTTTGTCCAAACTCACGTCTGCTCTTGATCTTGTTACCATCTCGTTAATTCCTGGTTTTGCACTAATCGCCTTCTTGTTAATTGGTAGACGATTGGCAATTGGTAGACGCTCTTTCGTGTTTTCTGCTCCGACGTTATAAAATTCTCAGCCACAAGATCTTCGATATTGTAATTGTAGTGGTAATTCCTAGGCATGCCTAATACCCATCTCATTTTCAATAGGTCAATCTTCTGGCTCTCGTGCCTTTGTTATTAAACTTGTATTGTTTCAATCTCGCTTTCTCTTGCGGTGTTTGTATACTCAGTGGACTCGTCATCGTATGGTGTTTTGGCTTCTGTTGATGCTGCGTCTGCTTGAGACGTCCCTGACAGTCTTATGGCGATGAACCGGACGTTTGATTGATTGATTGTAGTAAGAAGTTCACTATAGTGATTGAAGTATTTTTGTGATCGTTAAATTTGTTTACTGTCAGTATTATTAATTAAGTGAGAATAGAGTTACTTTTTAAATTAATTACTTTTAAATCTAATTTTAAAATTACTTTCTAATGGCCTCTGTGCACTTAAGTAGTTTAATACCTAATATAAAAATTCTAATTCATGCATTAATAGTACTTTTTCTGACGCTGGTTGTGTCCTAACTCTATAGCACATAATGCAGGATTCATTTATTATTTTCTGTTTCATCTTAAGATTCTGCTGTCCCAAATATTGATTGTTTTTTTTATTATTTTTAAACAAATATATTCGTGTATATTTATAAAGAGTGCTTGTTATATCAAAATTATTTTGCTGCATCGAATATTTATTGATATTTATTTCTTTTTCATATCGTACCTTTTATTGAATAGCATCGAATGTTATGTAAATTTTACTTTCTTATAGATTCTATGAACACTACAGTGGCTATAGCTGATTTACTTATGACCGTATTATTATATATTTTATACTTTAAAAAGCTTTTATGGGGCCATGACTTTGTGTTACAGATATTGGGAGACATCGTATGATGAAGATCTATTAGATGATAGAGTCACAATGAACTTGCTATATGTAGAGGTTTGCATTCCCGCTATGTAACTCATAGCTCACCGCATAGTAATCTATGAATAGGCCTACTTAATTATGAGTTTGCCAAATAAGTATTTTCTATGCCGATAAATTTGTTACAAATATTAGTATAATTTAGTTTAATACTGTATTATTTTAATTTCCATTTGTTTGACAAAAATTATATTTACGTGCAGTATTCAATTATATTAATGATATTCAAATGTTTTTCAATAAATTCCTTCTTGATTTTTAATTGTTGTTGAGTCCTTGTTCTTGCTTTGTAGCAAGATTTAGTTGCCTACAGCATAAAGTATGCGATTTGAACTTTGCTTTTTCTCAAAGATGATTTCGGCGAACCCAGGATTTGAACCCTTCATATTCTGATCTGCACAATCCGATCGAATATCTTACGGACATCGCCAGTGACTTCATCCTTATCGCCTGAAGTATGTTTCACTAGATGTAAAATTCAACCAGCCACAAATAGAAGCAAAATACAGTGTAAGATAATACCATTAAAATTAAAAAAGTAAAAAGTATTCAAATGTTCCCCTCAGTCCGTAAACATGATTGAATATATAATCAGTATCATAGTAGTAATTAGTTAAGTATGCTCATGACCCACTACTAGATAACCTTTAGACAACCAATATATTCCAAGTAGGTCTTCAAAAGAATTAATATTCTTTCTTTGCCAAAGACTTTATAGTAGGCATATTTATGAATCAACTTAGATAAAAAATTAATGGCTTCAAAATCTGTTTATTTTAGGTGCATTGTATCAGGGTAGTCTTAACCCTTTGAAGCCTAAAGAAGTTTTTTTTAAAGAAGTCTCGGGGGTCCCCTTTGACGGGGGGGGGGGGGCCTCAGCACGTGCTGAAAGTGCTTCATGGTAAATCCGGCCCTGAAAATATATAGTTTTTTGTCCGTGTTTGTCGTACAGGATGATGGTGTTTCTAGCAGAATTTGCGCGAGAATTTGAATTTTCATGATTGTGCAGTGAGTGACTGTGTAGAAGTGTGAACACACAGAATGATTCCTGTTAACGTTCCTATTAATATATTTAGAGTTCTGTTGTGTAGGCTATGCAGGATATTGATCGTGGTTGGGTGCTTACGACTAAAGAACAAAAAGATAGAATTTCAGCACTTATGCAAAAGAATTCTAAAAGAGAAGTAAGCACTCTTTGCCGTTATTATAATTATAACAGTTAATATTACTTACCTTTTTTGAAAAAATTAAAATTGACATATACAATTGTGCATAAAACAGATAAATGTGTTTACTGTTTTTATGAATATAAATTCATACGTTTAACATATTTTGCTAATTATAATAAAAACTCAGATATATTCTATAATAGGATATATCTGTGAGCTATTGCTTCTTAGACCAGGTACCGAAAGAATTGGTTTATGTATTGGGTTTGTTTGTCAAGTCGTTCAGAGCTTGTCTTATCTATATTAAACACGCTCTTGTCTTCAAAACACCGTGCTATCAGGATAATACTGTCTGCATTGAAATATTTAACATACCGTAGGTTTCACTTTGTGTATTGATTTGTGCGTAAAAGTTTCTTCGGTTGGCGAGGACGTTGAAGTTCTACGGATACATAGTGTTCAAGCCTTGTGTAACAGACTATCCAGTGCCGGACACAACTGTCATTATCTCTGCTGGCAATAAAGAGCTCAACTTCCGTCTTCAACTAAAGGTAATCGTTGATTTCCCTTACGTTCTCTCTCTCTCTCTCCCCCTCTCTCTCTCTGTCTTTCTCTCGCTCTCATTGCTTACATTCTCTCTCTCTCTCTCTCTCTCTCTCTTGTCTTCCCCCTCTCTCTTTCTCTCTCTCATTCACTCGCTCTCGTTGTTTCTCGTTCTCTTTTCTCCTCTTGACCTCTCTCTTTCTATTTCTCTCTCTCTCTCTCTCTCTCACTATTATTAATTCAGTTAAAACTGAGATGCCAGTCATTTTATAACTGTAATATTGGCCTATAGATAAATTAATTCCATTTCTTTTTTAAATTTTAGCAATTGTTTTACACTATTGCCAGAATGCTTTCATACGTTGTTGCTTTTTGTTGATTGCTTTCTTAAAAACTCAATTTGTTGATTGCTTTCTTAAAAGTTTAACATCTCATTAATAAAATTTACTTTCTTGTTTTTACTGGATTGATAGTACTCAATTTGTTTATATTTGCTTTCATAAAAAGTTTTGTATATTTAATAATTAAATCTTAAAATTAAAGAAAACTGCATAATCAACAAGTGAATTTAACTGAATTATATTTTAAAAGGCCAAAATGTTCAATTTTCATTTGCACTGGTGAGTTTCCTTTTTTCTGATGAGCCACATTTTTAAACTATGTGGTGCTAGATAGTTTATATAATGATATTGAAGTTGTCAATAGAAATTTTTATTTTTCGCATATAAATTGACTGATTGATTCGAGGTGCCAATAATTTGTTTGCAACATTTACAGAACGAAGAAAAAGAAATAGGGTTCAAGGTCACTAGAATGAGATGTTGGCGAATTTCTTCCATGGTTGGTGTATGGTCTGCATTACAAATATTGAAATGTACTGTAGTAGAACTTGGAGCATTATGGAACAATAATCTTATTAGAGCCTTTCAGAATTAATTATTAGAGTAGTATATGTATTATTTGAGCTTTTGCGGCATTTTCTTCCTGTATTGTTTTTCTTGTTATTTCATATTCTATATATTTGCTATTCAGAATTCTCATATCTTGCTTCTACAACTTTTATTGTGTTAGCATCTAATTTGCTGTTGTTTCTCTTTAGTTGTTCATATTCCATTGTTGCATTTTAGGCCCGTCATGAGTACATTTAGTTAAGTAATACATCTGACGGGTGAAATTCTACAACCAGAACTTATTATTGTAACACTAAGCAATGGATTGAGTGATTTAAGGAGATATATATCTATATTATGGATATCAAAAAGACTGTTCAGTTTGTTATCTTGGCGATAAATTTTCTAATAAGCATGAGTTGAGGCTGTGTTTCCTGTTGTGATTGCAGAAAGAATTAAAGTGTTTTGCGAGTTTAGCACTTTTTCAAAATTTTTGCACGTTTTCACAAGTTTTTATTACTACATAGGTCTATGGTATGACTATTAAACAATTAGCCGATAAGTCTTAATTAATCTAACGTTGTGCCCAATGTGCTCGTTGAATCACAGGGTTAGCTGCAAGCTTGTCATATAAGCAGAACACATCAGATTTGAATCATAGCCAGCTGTTTGGTAGTGAAGGAGAGCTACACTTCGCTATACAGCTTTAAGTTTACTAGCCCGTTTACCAGATTACTTTAGGTTCAACAAACATACGACTCGCTCGGTGTGTAAAGTTTACAGTTGCTTCATGTTGTAGTTGCCTGACCTGTCTGAGAGAAGCAATGGCAGCAGTGGATCTTCCCGTCTAGAATTGGCTTTCGAATATTTAGTCGCTCGAAACAGCCTCAAGTGGATTACGTTGTTCAGCAGTCAGGTGCGAGCTACTACAACATAATTAGAGTGCTACTGTCATCCGTGTCAACATCGAGCAACACGAAGTGCTCGATGGTTCTGCTCCTTGGCTTTGGTTTCCTTCAACTAAGCAAATGAGCACAAAATAAAAGAGCCATAAATTACCCTTTTATGTACTTGAAATTTATTAAATATCGTTTCAATTTTGTTTTGTTTTTGTAAGTCTATAGTTAACATAAATGGATTAAACCAGTGTCTATTTATAGGAACTTTTTACGACAGATTGAAGCCATCCACAAAAAAATAGTAATTCTTAAATTATATAGTTTAGATAGTATCAACCAAACTAAGATTATTGATAAAACCCTCACAGAAGTATTTTGTCTCTATTTTATGACAAGCAATTGTGAACACACACTCATACACATACAGAGAGAGAGAGAGAGAGAGAGAGAGAGAGATTAGGGCTGCGAAAGTTAACGATAAATTTGATCGTTAATGATTAAAGAATTTTAACGATTAAAAAAATTTGTAACGAATACCAATTTGTAACGAAATTGTTTTACTTACTTGATATAACGGAAAGCAATTTTCGGGCCTATAAAGTTTTCAATATTTAGCATGCTAAACTTTAGGCCGTTTCTGGGCGTATGAATGATTAATTTGGATTAAAATTTTGTGATCTGTTTGATATATATTTAGTGACGGCCAATAGTTAAACAGTTACGAGTAATTAGTATAGTTGAACTGCTTTTAAAAGTTTAACTGCTTTTTAGTTAGCTTTAACGAATAGTTTAACCAATTCTTTTAGTTAAATGGTTTAACTAAAAACAGTTTCAACTATTTTTTCAACTAGTTAAATTCCTTTACATGTTGTCGTTACAAAAATTGATCTTGATGTGAAAGCGATCTGTCATATAATTAAAATAATTAATATAACGTTATATCAATAATCATCTAATCATATATTTAATTGTACCATAGATTTAGATGGTTGTGAATGCCTCCTTACAGCATTGTTTTGTTTATATATATATATATATATATATATATATATATATATATATAATTATATTTATATATATAATTGTATTTATATCTATATATACTTGTATATATACTGTATATAACTGTTGTTGTAATGTTCAGGCTATATTAATGAGCATGTGCTTGCAAGGAATGGTGGATGAATTGATTATGAAGAAAGATGGTCAGAAAATAAAGAAGGTTAAGGAAGCTTTGTGTCTTAATCATAATTTTATATAGCGGATATATTAATGAAATTTTGTATACTTATTAGCCCTAAATGATCATTCGTAAATTTAACTTTTGATTCCAGAAAAAGTATTTTTGTTCAACTTTTGAAATTAACTGAAGTGTAAGTTATTTTTTTCAAATTAAATAAGAATTTTAAATTACAGTTTTGAAACCCGTTTAAACAAATCCATTAAAAAATCAACTTTACTGCATGTGTGAATTAGTGTACGTTTTTTAAAGCATTTATTACCGTTATGGGCTGTATTTAATTTATAAAACTACTCTGACCATAATTAAACAGGGATTCAAGGAAAGTTGATTATTATGATTTAATTTATAAAACTAAATGACAATTATATATAATATTCCATTCGAAAGCTGTCTGCTTTCTCTGATTTGTTTTCTTAAATATTTATTGTTTGAGAAGCCAACAGTTAAATAATAACAACAGTAAAGCTAGGTATGTCTTAGTAGGCCTACTGCAAGGGTTATGTTAGCATTATCCGGCTAGATTCGAGTACAGTTAGGAGTAGTAGTAAAATCACTGTTATTTATGGCAGCAATACTTTTCAACCAGTTATTTTTATTGAGCTATGTTATTAAACTATTCTGAATCTAGGCTTTTGAATAAATCTTGATTTCTAAATCAGTTTTTGCTTCTATCCAGGAAATTATAGCAGCTAAAATTATAACACTTAAGAATTCTGCATTTTGACTATGTAACCAATCATAATTGACCTAAAATTGATAAAGCTTAATTTAATTTGTCTTCTGAAGGGATATCAATAACAGGAAAGTTTGGTTTTGAGTCGCACTCATGATATTAAGTCGAACAGTTTCTCTTTTTTTTCACTTTCTCAACTTTGATCAGATTAAAAGTAATGCTTTTGGAGACTTACACCTCAGTCTATTATTGAAATAGATCTCCATTCCTCCATTGTACTTAAGAGTCCTTTGCAATCTTCTTTCAATGTATCAAGTAATCGATTGTTATGTTAATTATTTAGCATATATTTCAGAGGCCATTTACAGTTGCATCTGTCTTTTATCTTCTAACTTCTTCTAACTTAAATCTTATTTAAACAAGGATTTTATTAAACTCATACAGTAAAAATATTAATTTATATATATGCAGGGCCTATTGCTTGTAATGTATTCTAACAAGATTCTGTCGTTATTTAACTCTTTATCGTTTCTTTCTGAATGACCTTGTGACACTTTAACTGATGCAATGTTCACATTGCATCCTGTTACAGTAAAGAGTCATATGTGTAGCCTATTGAATGGATTTGTTTTCATGAACCTTGCTGAAGTTAATGTTTTTATTGTTCTTGTTAGCATCCGGACGATAGTAGTCAAGATGCTTCAGCTGGACAACAGGTTGTTTAAAAGCAAAGTTTCTCTATTTTTGCTTCTCAAGTTTGACTTGAGTAAATTGAAAAGGTTGCATCTAAAAACCTGTGACCCTATTGAAACTCGCGCTTCTTAATCGATGACTAACACAGATAGTAAGAAAAGATAGAAGTTACATTAAGACTCAAAAATTGAAATAATTTCTTAATTTCTTTATTTCATTGTATTTTAGTGAATTTATAAATTGTTAATATATTAATTAAATTTGCTGAGTTAAGCAGTTTTACATCTGTTAACTTTAGCTAAGGTTAATGATTAAGAGCTTTTGTTAAGATTAATGATTAAGAGCTGTCATGGTTTTAAAACAGCATACATTATTACTAAGATTTCCTTTGTCCGAAGGTGTTGTCCGAAATATGAAAATGGACTTTATATTTCTTGATTGATTAATTACTTAAGAATAATTATTTTACTTAAATGTACTAATAATTATAATAATCATGTTTAAATATTTCAATGTATGCTACTAACTCTCGTTTAGAACAAAAAAAGTTGTAGTTTTTTTGTTAATCTGTCATATGTTTTGTTACCTGTTTGAGGCTTAAAATTCTGATATTCATTATAACCTTTTTTGCATGGTAGTTTTAATTTCTATTTTTAAGAAATTAATCGTATTCTACTAATTTTGTAATATTGCTGATGAAAGAATGTACATTTCTCTGAATTTAATTAAATATGTTCAGAGTCTAATGTTTTCTTTTTAAAGTGCTGAAAAACTTCCTTCAATTTAAAGTACAATCGAATTATGATCTTAGTTGTCATTTTGATAATTTATTTAATGAAAACAAATTATTATTCTTAATAAGCATCAGTTTCGTAATTAATTAATTTGTATAAGAATTAATTGTATGTAGACCTGACGTCAACCTTGTATGAGGAAATGGACGTTTATGGAGAACAAGAATGAGTTTATAAGTTTATATTAAAATATTACTGTTAGTAAGTTGTTACTATTCGGATGTACTATTAGACTATTGGATGTATTAGACTATTACAGTATAATATGTACTACTAAAATGTACTATTAGTGAAATCTTATCTAATGAGTCCTGTTTATAATGAGATATGCTTTTCTCATAATGTATGTTCAAAATATATCAATATAGGAATTGAGAACTGCGCGTATTTCACACGAGCCGGCAAAAACGCTTATTGATAAATGCACTGGAAAATTACTTCAAGAACTTATTTTTATCATGAAAAGGCCAAATTCATACATGTTTTAGAGCCAAAATCTTTTAATTTTCTCGATATGTCAATCAATGGCTTGTAGCAGATGTAGCAGACTATAAATATAAATTGGAGAAAATATTGAAAAGGAAAAATAAATAGTTAGAATTACTAGTATTAGTTTTAGTTAAGTCATGTAGTGTACTAACACTTAGCATGTTAGGTATTTCATTTTCCTTGTATTAATTATTGTTGGTAGAAGATTGTCGAGACAAATTCAAAGTCAAATTCAAATCCTTCAACAGTCTCATTATCACAGCATGTTAAGAAACCTGTAAGTTGTCACGATTCTAAGCGATCACGACATTTCTATTACATTTAAATAAGTTTAGTTACAGCCTAATGCATTTGTTTTCTGAATATACTGTTATGCTTTTTATAGCTGAATGCTAACCTTAAATAAAGTGTTTGTAGCACCATTCGATTCCTTTTTAATTTGTCATATTTAATGCTATTTGTAAGCTTCTAACAAAAATTATGCTGATTGAACTAATCTTAACTAATATATTATTTGTAATGTAATATGTAAAAATGAATGTAATTTGCAGTTAATAAATCCTAAATAATATATGTTTTTAAACCTTGTAGACCTTTTTATACCTATATGTAAACTTATCAACTGAGAATGACTTCTTGCCTACAGTTTTTATTAACTTTCGACTGTTATAATTAATTGTAGTCTGTGTATTAAAGTTTTGGCCTTTTAAATTCCCATTTTGTAACAGTATTTTATACTCGTTCTTCTATAGTAATTTAATACTACTAATATAGGTCACATTCTCGCAAACTATAGTCTTCTGATTAAATTATAAGCATTTCTGATTATTAAATAAGGGCCATTAAATTTGTATTAGATTATTTTTGTTGTTTTCTCAATTAACTATTATTAATAAAGGTTTAACGTCCGTTTCCTCATCCAGGGATGATGTCAGAGAAGTCGATATTTATTTATATCTTTCGTTTTTGCCCTGGGTGTAAGAACCCAGGGTTTGATCAAAATGATTCGAGCAATACTTGCTGAATAACAGAACGGCAGCTACTAGAGGTCATCCAGTTGTTTAAATGTGTTGCTGAGGTAGCCTGCATTAAGTCTTTGTAATGTCTTTAAAAGTCTTGTCAAGTAAAGGACGACTCTCGCTTATCGTCAGTTTATTATTAGTATTACTTTTGTTATTATTATTTGTATTAAATATTATTATTTTATTTACTTGTTATTATTATTACTTTTGTATTTATATGTACCTGTAAATTGAAGATCTTATAATGTCCACATGTTTTATGTATAGGCCAAAAGTGTGGGCGTGTCTGGGAGAGCTAAGGTTTCTGGAGCGACTACAGAAAATGATGCATTTGATGGAATTGAGGATGAAGATTTGTAGCTGTTGTGTGAGCTGCTCTGGATCTATTGAGCGAGTTGCGTGTGTGAATCCTGTATCCCTGTCCATGTACAGGGTGTCAGCATTTGACTGCCATTTGTGGCGAGCAATAACTAATGATGCCATTTATTACTATTTGTATCAGAAATAAATAGTGGAATTGTAAAGAGGTGAAGCACTTGTATTAGATTAATCTCAGAATAAAAAGTTATGGTGTCAGCGTCAGTGTCATTCTTGAGAGCTGCAACAACAACAATAGTGTCAATATTTGGATTGATTAATAAATAATTAGTGGCTTGCTCTCTCTGATTTGTGAATCACGTTCATATCCATTGCATTTATGCTCTGTACTTTGACATTTGCATTTAAACATCGCAAACTTGCAGTACAATTATATTCCTTCTGAATAGTCATCGATTTTGTATTTAGCTGTTGCTGGTGTATTGATATTCAGTGCTACTGTATTCATATTTCTGCTATTCTTTTAATGCCAATCATGATCCTGCACGTTCTGATTAACTACTGGACCACAGCGTGTTGTGCTTTATATTTGTAAATAGTTTTGTTCGATGTATCAGATACTTTTTTTAATCTTCGTAAATAAGCACATTTAACTATGGTGTCATTTTTTGTACAATACTGTTTTATGAGTTTTAGCATATTCGCTAATTATGTTGAATTTTATTCTGTCAGTAAATTTTGAATATAATATTATTCTTTAATTTATAGAAATTTTATTAATTCCTGTATCATGCAATTGTCATTCCGTTATTATTGTTATATATCTATGGTTGAATATATTCCGTCCAGCATTTTTTATTCCTGTATATGACAGCAAGTAATATACTTTAATTCTTATGCTTCTGAAATCGTCATGTGATAAACCGGACGTTCAGGTCTCATTGATTTATTTTAGAGTTCTTTAATCTTTATTGTTTGTCGTATTGTAGATCTGTACTAGCGCTGTAGTAGATCTGTACTAGCGCTGTAGTAGATTTGTGTTTGATAAAGATGGGTTGAGATTTAGACAGTATTTAATATACAAAATTGTTTATATGTACATTTAGCAGTTATCATTGAGCAAGAAATATTGTGTTATCATTGACTGAGTTGAAACCTCTCTCTCTCTCTCTCTCTGTCTCTCTCTCTCTCGCTCTTAGTGCACATCCAACTGGCAGGTTTATGGTATATAATGCATCCACTCTTCTCTGTCTTCGGTTTTTCTACTCATATTCTACATATAAGTGGATTTAAAGTACATATGAGTGGATCTTTAAATCATCTAACATTCATAGTATCGGTCTGCCTCTGCTTCTCTTTCCTTGTATTCTTTCTTCTATGATTATGGATATCTTATGACATCTAGAGCCAGTGGCGATGTCGATAAGGTATCCGACCGCGGATCAGTATGGGTTCAAATCCTGGGCCCGCCCATCACTGATATCACTTTTTAGAGATGAAACTAACGTTAACTTCCTTACTTTTTGATCTCTTTTAGCACACTATCTCTCTATGTATGTGTCATATCCAGCTTTACTTCCTACTTCTTCATGCATTTATCTACTCTTTATCTCTACCTACTCTCTCCAGAAGTCCTTCATTGTTACTTTGTTGGGTTTTGCTAATTTCTTCAATTCAGCTCCATATCTCTTTTTTCAACGCTTCTAGTTTCCTGATATCCACATTCCTTAGAGTTCATGTTTAGACATGGACATCATATAGTGGTGTGATCCACACCAAGGTTTTCTCTATCTTTATCAGGTTTTCCTTAGACTTTTTGTTACCAGTTTTTCGAATTACCGAAGGCTCCTCTTTTCATTGTGCAATCCTACAGGACCTACAACATATTACGGTAAAATATTTTTCATCATCTATTGTAGTATGATCTACGTATTTGTAACTCCAACCTGTTTTTGTCATTTGTATGATGTGATATCGATTAACTAAATAAATTAATATCGTTCTTAAACGTCGATTTTCGGCCTAAGAAATGTCTATAACTGACTGTATGGTTCCACTCTGGTCGTGCTATGCTGTGTACATTGTATTGGGACATTTATTGTAAAATTGAGCTAATTTTTATAACGGTAGCACGAATATGTCGAATCGTGTGTTGAGAAGCGATGAACTTATAAACTTGACGTTAAGCACTTACCTAATATTAAATGATTTATCTTTAGCACTTTGAATGGATCAATTTAGAATCGAACGTTTAATTTGAGCACACAATTCATATCGTTAAAGGAGAGTCTCTTTTATCTATTTATATCCGCTATTTGCTTGCTATTATGGCCGCTTTAACACAGATTTTCTATAATAACATACACACAGGACAGTATTATGATACTCTATTCTCATTAAAATATTTAAAATTATTCTTTACACTGAGTAGATTTGATTTTGTTTTAAAATTATGGATATGGCGTTCGTGTGTATTTTGACATCACGAACTGGCAATTATAATTATTGTTCAAAGGAACAATGAAAAAATGAACACTTCTGGATTAGTCATTTAGAAAAAATAATATTTCTGACACAAAAGAGCAAATATTTACACAGTTGCTACTGTGTAGATATGTGTAGTTACTGGTTTTCGAAAATCCAGTTGTTGATCGTCTAGTTTAGTCTAATAATAAGTTGTACAAATCTTTTATGTAACATACATCGACTATGTCTAACTGTAAATGTAATTTAATGAATGCTTGCAAAGATGCTGCATTTTATGCATAACTGGTAGGAAGTTGTATTTCCCCGCCCGATAAATCTGCATACTTATACAGTGATAATAATATTCTGCAAGGCATCTGATTGATAAGATTACTAAAGCTGTGTTCAGGGGAGATGTATTGTTTGACACTGAAAAGTATTCATTTAAAACCTACCGGCTAATACCTTCTGCTAACTTATAAATGCAGATCTGGTGATGATAGTAGCACAAATTGGGCTGAACCGATGACTTGTTGGCAAGTTTTTCGAAACGGATCGATAGGTGCAGGGCTCAAATCCAGTGCTCTTCCCGTCACTGAATTGCTATTTAAGCAGGAAGCTGACGTTAAACTTGTCTGCCTTTTTGGCTTTAAATTACTTTTATGGAATCATAGTGACATTAATCAACGTGAAAACTTTGTCGCTAAGTGGTGTCGTAAATAGCTTTGTATATTTTTGTTGCATACTTGCTCAAATTTTAAGGCTGTTTCACTAACTAAAATAATTTAACAACATAAACAATATTAATAATAATTTAACATCCATTTGAAATGCTTATTACCTTTAAAGTTGATAAAATTTATTGTTCACTTTGATTGTACCTGTATTTGGATTTTTGGAAACGTACCATATTAATACTGTATCATAATTCTTATTTGTTAATAAGAATAATTAAAGGCTTTAAGAATAATAGTGGTATACTATACATTTATTTACTATAATTATACATTTATTATTATTATATTATATGCTCTTTCTCGAGTCGTCTGTAATGTAAAAATGCTCAAATCCCACACCTCTTCTCTTCTTAAGAAATTGCACTGGCTTTCAGTCTCCAACGAATAAAACTTAAGATAACTTCCTTGACTTTCAAAAGTTTAAATTATGGTAAACCATCCTATCTATCTGATCTTTTATCAATCTATCAACCCTCTCGTAGTCTTCGTTCCTCTAGTAAAAACATTCTCACTGTTTCTTCTCTTCAGTGCACTGCCAAATGGCAGGTTCAAGGTACGTATTCATAATCAAATTCTACTTTCTCGCTCCAGAAGAGCACTCGTTAGATCAACAAATTAATCCCTTCACAAAGTCTATGCCTTATCCATACCTTATGTAGCCTATAGCTTGGGAAAAATATGGCTTCTGAGGTAGTTTCCCGTAGCCTTCCTCAGTTAGGTGGATTAGTTACTGTAACAAAGTCGGCTTGTATTAAATTTAAGATATTAAAATAAGGAGATATGGTCCCAGATGTTATCATGGACACAGTTTAAAAAGGAACAAGATGAAAAGTTGACCAAAGTGGACTGATGAATATTATGTGCTGAGACGTGGAAGTAGCTGATTGGTGGAAAGTGGAAAAGACGCTGACGTGTAAAGGAGGCTGAGAGAAACAATGAAAAGTTGACTGTTGGGAGAGTGAAGAGTCTAGAAGTTATTGTGTAAAGTTGAGACTCGAAAGCTGAAATGAAAAGAGCAAAGAAGGAAACGTAGAAGATGGATGAAATATAGAATTCGGTAGAACGAAGTCGAGGGGTGTAGAGGCAGGATGGAACAGGAGCCCAGGAAGCGAGGACCAGGGTGCAACAGGCAACGGGAGTCAGGTCTGTCGGAATACAGGAGGAAGAAGGGCGTGGGTAGGGATTGATCGTCGAATAAAAGACACAAAGAGATAGAACTACAGTTTAGGGTTTAGCAAAAATTAATTTTAGTTGAAGTGAACTGTTGTTAATTCTAAACTATATTAAACATCTGCTTATTTTTACTGACGTCGTTGTTTGATAACTATCAAGTTGGGAAAACTCTAATAGTCACAGAGTCAGCATAATAAAATAGATTCAACAGAATGTTCATTCATCATCAGCATCATATTCAGAAGGCTCATTCAGCTTCATCAACGTCAATAGAGGCTCTACAAGGTTTTGATCTAGTTCATCCATAGAACGAGAGATTCATCTTACATCATCATCATCTTCAAAACCAAACCCACATCCACATTCATCATCCTTATTCACCCCAAAATACCAATCTCGGTTATATCTTCAAACCACATTCATTATCCATTATACACACCTCCCAATACCATCTCGGTTATATTACCATTTAATCCTGGGGGAAAATATTTCATGGTGAGGTGGGTCCCCTCTTGCCATCCTCGGCTCCTGCCATTAGTCGCCTCTTACGTACACGCGGCAGATTGTTTGCGGTTACCCTATTCTGCAGTGGTCCAACCACACCCGAGCACAATACGGGGAATTCTCACTGGATCAAACATTAAATCTGCCATGGGCAGACGCTCCTTCATGTTTTCTGCTCCAACAATATGAAACTCTCTGCCACAAGAGCTTAGATCTTGTAATTGAGTTGGTACTTTCCTTGGCAAGCTAAAAACCCATCTCTTTCCGCCATAGGTCTAAATTTTGACCCGCTTGCCTTGGATCCTGGACTTGCACTGTTTTGATCTCTCTTTCTCTTGTGGTCTCTGTGTACTCAGTCGTCCTCGTATTGTGCTTTGGCGCCTGTTTGTGTAGATTCTGTAAGAGACGTCCCTGACATTGCCTTATGGCGAGGAACCGGACTTTAAATTCATATTGATTGATTGATACATACGTTAGTTTATACATCATATTATCCCGACTATAAATTGCTAAAAAAGCTAATGTTAACGTTAGTTTCTTAACTCGAAAGCCATGTCAGGGACGGGCGAGCTCAGGATTTGAACCACGCACATACCGTGGTCGGATATCTTACCGACATCGCCACCTGCTGGAGCCATTGGTGATGACCCTAGCTGACTGGGACATCGATGATCCTAGCTAAACTGGGATTCAAGTAAAGATAGTGATGATAATGATTCGAATATACATCATATGCAAAAATGTGAATTTAAAGGACGCTTTATATTTATCACTATAGGCCTACAGTACATCGGAATTTCATTTATAATAAAACAATTAGGCCTATTGTTCTAATTGCTGTATGTATTGTAGCAGTGATTTTAAAAACATGTACAAAGAGACATAACCATAAAGTACACAGTGAATACTAGAATTCAAATTTCATAACCCAAACTATCAAAGGCACTGACCAAATCCAATCCATTAAAGGCAGAAATTGCAATCAAACGCAGCGGCGATAACATGTAGGCCTACTTATACTTAGGCCTATTTATTTAGCAGTAATAGTTTTTCCGTGTATGGTGTTCTACATGTTGCTAATACGTCATCATTGAAAGTCAATCGACTATATTCCTCTGTTTTCCCTTCACATAAAGCTTTTCTCTCGTTACGTAGGATTGCATAACAGTCTAAACTGAAAGCAATAACCTCAGCAAGTAATAATTATTAGTGATACCGTCATCAATAACAATTTCGGGCACTATGGAATCAAAACAATTGCGGTCAGTTAGAAAACTTAGAATAGAAACGTTGACAAATTGATTAGTATTGCAAGAAGAACATGATCTAATTAGGCGTAAGGCAATCCATCCACAAAGCTTCTATGCACGCAGAATCTGCTGTTTCAAATAGAACGACTTATTTCATTAGGTGACCAGACCCTAATTACACACTGAGCTATGGAGCATTCGAGCTCATGTTGTCTTAATTGTATGCGTCATTATCTCTCATAGAAGTAAGCAAAAGTAAACACGCATTATAGTGAAATGATCAACTATGTTGATATCTATCACTTTTAATACCACATGTTTAAACCGTTAGGCAATTTAGACCATTTTCCGTATATCCAGTCTAGTGAATGTCCGAGATTTTACTCTCAGATCAACGCGGATGGGATTCGAACCCACGAGGGTTCAATTCACCTCAGGATCTGTCATTTAAAACTTCATGACGTTACCCCTACGCTATTGAGACATTCAATAGTGTTCAATAGAACAATGCAGAGAGTGCATGAATGCATGTATACGCTATAGGTGTTCTAGGATCTGCTGATCTGTGTGAAATCTCAAGGCGGGATCGAAGACAGAAATTATAGATTGGAATTGGAGACTTGACGTTAGCGTAGAAAATTCGGTAATAGCAATAATATAAAACGATGTAGAAAGTGAAAAGAGTCAGTGCAATGTACCAGTGAGTATAGATTCTTCGAGGGTATGCAGGCTTCTGAGGTGATTAGTGGTTAGTTAATTCAAATTGTCTATATATATAAGATTAAAATTCAATCACTAGGTATAGGCCTACATGTAGAGAGTTTAAGGATATTGAAAGTAATACTACAACATTGAATAGTACGGTGACTGTGAAAATTTATAGGAAATAATTATATAGCTTTATTTGCACAAAGCGACAAGTAGCTTCGTGAAGTTTTAAAACGCTGTTCTAGAGATTGAGAGGACACGACTCATTTCCCATTCTAACTAATTAGAAAGTGAATTTGTTAAATTATAGGCTACTAATATAGGCCCATCATAACTACTAATATATAACCATCATAATATATACTGTAGAAAACTGAAACAAAAATGGAGTTTTCTCAAACTCTAATTGTTAAGATATACATGTATGCCTGAGGAAGAAGATTCATAAGCTTAAAGGATAATCTTAAAGGTTAGCAACCAGCCTTATCACTGAACTTGATTTAATAAATACTCCGAGTGTATTGAAATTAAAGGCTATAATATTGCATGAGATTTCTATAGTTTAGTTGATAGTCTGTACGTTATATTATAATATATGTACGATATAACACCGGTTTTACTTAGGCCTAAGGCTAATGGTTACAATAGTCGTGGAAATACATGATTATATAAATTAACTTTGTATAGTATTATATTATTAATACCGTAAATGTTGTAAATATTAAAGCATTTGAAATAGACAAATAAAATTGTATTGTTCAAAGATGGTCTTGTAAAGGCTGCTTCGGTATTTCACACTCTCAGAGACCATCCATGGAATATCTATTAGTTTAATTGTTATTTTAAAAATCATTTACTAACCATAAGCAAAGTAAGCAACTATCAAAGATCTTTAAAATAAGTAGATATGACATGACTGTTGTTTAAGCAATACCAGTTTTGTAACAAGAGCAACTTGGTTTCAAGCATGCTCCATTTAATTGCGAGGGTAAACAAAGCCCCTTTGTCACGTGTATTTAATAGTAATTTCTGCAATTTCAGACATTTTTTGATATGCGGCCTCTAAACGGTTTTAAGATGATGTATTGTTGCGCGTTTGGGTATACAAAATTCAGAAATCCATAAACTAAAGAACGGGGAATATCCTTTAAGAGATTTGAAATCAAATTTGTTTGCATTTTATATTATAGAAACATACATCTAATTAATAGGAATTCGTTTCAAATAATTTTTTGTCAGGAGGATATATTGGATAGATGTGACGATATATATGCTACTAAAGTGTTTCATTATCATTCAGTAACTTTGCAAATGTTCAAAAACTTCATTATTTTATGCCTTTAAATAACGATCAGCTGATATTGTTTACCTCTGGCTAGCAAAATTAGTTGTTGGCATCACTGCAATTCTTGAACTCAATGTTTACAATGGTTGAGATTGCCTTTGACACTTCTACGGTTTTTCTTTATTCTATGGCAACTATGGCTTATTCCTGACACATTTCCTAGCTATATGCCGTGTAATAATGTTGTAATCTCAAACAAGCAGTTGTGCTTTCTGACCTATCGTGTCGTTATGTTATAATAAGAATTCTCAAAATAAGCTACTTTAGACATTAGAACCTTTTGTTAAGTAATGGCAATCTTTTTACAGTTCTTCGTTACATTTGTTTACATTGATTTTCGCCTTTAATTACTCTATTGCTTTAACTATAAAATGATATTAAATTATTGAAGTAATGTTGTAAATTAAAGTTAAAAATTTAGTTAAGTACAGAATTAAATATATATATTGCACATCTGTGATTATTTGACGCCTTCATGGAAATCAATTTCTTTTGACTAAACCTGTTGTGCTGCAGTTATCAGGTAAGAATAATTTTGATTAGCTCGCATTTGAATTGGATCATTTGGATGAACCGTCATGAACCAGTTAGTTTAACACTTACCCGATAAGGAGAAAGCCATAGATATGAATCCCAGCCAGACCATCCCTGACAGTACCCTTTTTAAAATGTAAAGAGACATCGAATTTAATTTATTTCAGTAAGACATATAGACATATGCAATTCTGTAGTGTTTTATTGAAAAAAAATGTCTGAAAGGTTAATACAAAGCGAAACAAGCAAGATTAATAATTAAGCTTAGTGAATGGTTTTAAAAGGATTTTTTATGATATAAATGTATTATGTAGAAGCTGTGTTTCTGAGAAAATTGTTAAGAAAAGAATAGTTGTTATTTAGTGATTGTTGCTTATTAAAATCTTGAAATTATCTAATTAATATTGAAATTAATAATAATAATTGAAATTAATCTAATGAAATAAAATTTGATAATTTTTCAAACTAGCAAATTGCATCAGTGGATAAGTAGTAAACATCACATTAATGTTGAATGTACCAAATTACCAATGTGCCGAAAAAAGTATCAAAATAAGAATTGAGCCTACTGATAACTGCATGTGGTTTAAGAGATGACTAATGTGGATATGGCAGTGGGAAGACTTGTAGGCATACTTGTAGTGATGATATCTTTTTTAGTTCTGTTAGTTGCTCATATTTAAGATTTGCAGAGCTGCTATATTGAGTGTGACCATTTGCCATTAGGCAACCTGTTTATTCATATGTGTACATAACACCAATGAGAAATTTTTTGCTTGGGGTGCCTTTTTTATTAAATATATAATATGCTTATTGATGGCTTAAATATTGATACTATAAGATTTTCTTAGAGTAACAAAAAACATATTGATAAAAATCGGTTAACTTTAAGTTTTGATGTATTATTTTTACATTTTCAGTTGTTGAAAAGGTAAAATGATTTAATATTGTGAAAAATTCTTGCACCAGTCTGTAATAAATTATTTATATATTAAATATTAGTGGGATGAGAGAATCTGGCTATCAGATGCATACTATTAAATATCTCCCTCTTACATTTATTAGATTTTTATCAGTGTACCGTCCTAACTCATTCTTATGTTTCATCTACTCGTCACATATAGCAAGAAGAGGGAAGAAATCAGTCAATCAGTCTTTGAGGCAATAACATCAAGTTATACTAAAGCTGTCTTTACTGAACCTACCAAGGATTAATAATATGATCAATCTTGCTTGCTAAACCATTCATCAACACCATACCTGCAGCTCAATCTCTCCGAGAACTTAATTCGACCGCTCTAAAAGAATAACATTATTTCCAAGCATTGTCATCACTGGTTTAAACAAAATTGTTACTTGTACCGGGAGCTTTTTTGAAGAAAACTAATCAATATTTTCTTTAGTGTCTGTATGTTATATATTTCAGATGTTGGAGTCGGGTTGCCGTGATGAAATGCTTCAGTTTGTTTATCTGTCACAACATTGAAGCATCAATGTTTGAACGCCGTCGTCTCATAAAGTGCTTCATCTTCGTCTTGCTTCCAGCGACTTTTGTTGCCATTGTGTTTGGATATATTGGTTCACCGTCGCCTGCAGCATCGTTTTCTGCACAAAATACTCTCCTGCAGACTAGTTGGCAAAGTCATTTGTCTCCTGTGGATAGTCAAACTAGTTATATAAAAGAATCATTTACGGACGAAGATTTAATTAGAGATTACGATTTTGATACTGAAAGAGATTATGATGTTCTAGTATTCCTACACATTCAGAAGACTGGTGGAACTACTTTTGGACGCGCTCTGGTTCGTAATACAGACGTTAGTTCGCCTTGCGTGTGCTATAAAAAGCGGAAACGTTGCGATTGCTTGAATTCGTTAGGCCATGTGTGGCTGTTCAGTAGATACTCAACAGGTTGGGCTTGTGGGCTTCATGCTGATTGGACAGAGCTCTCTGACTGTGTGGCAGCGACTCTCAACTCCAGGGAACAGAGTTGGAGGTCTCGCAGGTTTGTTAAAGATTTTATTTTGCACTATCAGATGGCAGGTTTTTTGGGCCGAAATTTAGAGCTCTTTGTTTATTGTCAATAGACCAAGTTAAGCAACATTGGGCACAGTTAGTACTTGGATTGCGATCACCTTGAAAGATGAATGATGACTGGTTTGAATGAACACAAATCTCAGCGTGTGGTCCTAACCCTAATCCCAGTTAGACACTGACCAACCAAGTGCCCTAACTGACGTTGATTGGGATCTTAGTGCTTTGTCGTCTTTTACGAAACGTGCAGTCCGCGTTTGGTTTATTCTTCAGCAACTTGGCACACCATGGGGGGTATAAAATGTTGCATCAATATTTTCAATAATCTAATTTTACTTCAACCATGATTTGTTTATGTCTAGAGCAATACTACAGCAATTAGTGGAATTGGTTAAATATTTTTGTTTTTCTAGAAGTCTTGAAAATTCCATAGGGCTGAATTTAACTTCAGTCTCATCTCTTGAAAGGGTATTGTATGTAACTGGCAAGTCCAAGATGTAAATTTGCGTCTTTTTATGTGCAGTCTATTTAGATCTCTGTTGTGATACCTAATTACTAGATATCCCACTACAGATCACTATGCCTGCATAGACCCTGTTCATCATAGATGTCTTATTAATAAGTATTTCCCTATTGTTAGTAGACGTCTCTATTGATCATGAACCGCCCCACTGATCATGGAAAACTCGCTGCTTATGGACCATCCCACTGATCATGGACCATCCCACTGGTTATGGACCATCCCATTGATCATGGACCACTCATTTATTGTAGGTCACCCCACTGATCATGGACTAAGCTACTGATCATGGAACATCCCACTGATCATGGGCCACCCAACTGATCAGAGACCACCTCTCTGATCATGGGCCACCCCACTGATCATGGGCCACCCAACTGATCATAGATCACCTCTCTGATCATGGGCCACCTCTCTGATCATGGGCCACCCAACTGATCATAAACCACCCCTCTGATCATGGGCCACCCCACTGATCATGGACCACCTCTCTGATCATGGGCCATCCCACTGATCATGGACCACCTCACTGATCATGGACCACCCCACTGATCATGGACCACCCCACTGATCATGGGCCACCCCACTGATCATAGACCACCTCACTGATAATGGACCACCCGCTGATCATGGACCACCCCACTGATCATAGACCACCTCTCTGATCATGGGCCACCCCACTGATCATGGACCACCCCACTGGTCATGGACCACCCCACTGATCATAGACCACCTCTCTGATCATGGGCCACCCTACTGATCATGGGCCACCCCTCTGATCATGGACGACTCTATTGATCACTCTATCGTCATGGACTACTCTATTGATTACAGAGACATGGATAACTCTATTGATAATTGATGACTCTATTGATCATGGATGACTCTATTGATCAAGGATGAATCTATTGATCATGGATGAATCTATTGATTAAAGATGACTCTATTGATCATGGATGACTCTATTGATCAAGGATGACTCTATTGATCATGAATGACTATTGATCATGGATGACTCTATTGATCAAGGATGACTCTATTGATCATGAATGACTCTATTGATCATGGATGACTCTATTGATCAAGGATGACTCTATTGATCATGAATGACTCTATTGATCATGGATGACTCTATTGATCAAGGATGAATCTATTGATCAAGGATGAATCTATTGATCAAGGATGAATCTATTGATCAAGGATGAATCTATTGATCATGGATGACTCTATTGATCAAGGATGAATCTATTGATCAAGGATGAATCTATTGATCAAGGATGACTCTATTGATCATGAATGACTCTATTGATCATGGATGACTCTATTGATCATGGATGACTCTATTGATCATGGATGAATCTATTGATCATGGATGACTCTATTGATCAAGGATGAATCTATTGATCAAGGAAGAATCTATTGATCATGGATGACTCTATTGATTATAAACAATTGAACATCATGGACAACTCATTGTTTATGAGCAAGCCTATTGGTCAGGGACGACTCTATTAATTGTGGAGGACATTACTGATCTGATCATGGATAATCTTATTGCATATGTTCAACCCTATTGATGATGGAAATTTGTAACTGAATGTTCTGGATGATCCCGTGGATCAGGTGTGGATAACATTTTCGTTGTTGTGTCTTCTCATGCATCATTGGTACATCTTTTCGTAAAAATTATTGGTTTATGTGAAGTTAGCTATGCAGATCATAATATATCTTAGATTTTCCGAATTATGGCTTGAATCTTATTCTCTTAGGCAGTTGGTTATGGTTATGCTAACTTATGACCATAGTTTCATTCTCTCTCCATTGCATATGATGTCATCTTCTAACCTGGATGATCAGCAGCAACAGTACTGGCAACGGTTTCGAAGGTTTCGAAGGTGCACATTTATCAAACCGTATTGATTAGATTACCAATCTAATCAATCTTGATTTAACACTGATTAGACTTTCCATATTCATGGAACACTGATTAGATTACCCAGGACAAGTCAATAGAGGCTAAAACCTTTGTTATATTTAGTACAGCAATATTCAGTGTAGCAGAAGTCTTGGTTGAATAAAAACCTTTTTTTCTTGCTAGGTGCTTAATATTACTTAGTTGTGCTCAATTGTCTGTGTATGCTTTTATTCATAGGTGATCTGATTTGTTATTTTTCATTATTAAATCTATATTCTTGATGGCTAATATTGAGTTAAGTTAAGCTTACTTTAGAAATATTCCATAGAAATATACAACCAAGTAATCACTAGAAAAAGACAATTGTTTGTCATGTTTTAGAGGTCTATATGCTGTAGAACGAATGATACTGCTTTGAGATATGTCACGAAGATTAATATAACAAAGACGAAGGTTATGAGAGTATCCAATAATAAAGGTGAAGTTAATATCACAATAAATGGTACAAAATTGGAACAGGTAAGGAGCTTCAAATATTTGGGTCATACTATAACCGATTACGGGAAATGCGAGACGGAAATATGCAGTAGGATTGCACAAGCAAAGGCGGCCTTTGGTAATAGAAAAGAACTTTTAACAAAAAGTCGAAAGAAAGACACAAATATAAAGATAGTGAAAACTTTGGTTTGGACCTCGCTATTGTATGGTTGTGAAACATGGACCTTAAGGAAGGAAGATATTAGGAAACGGGAGGCATTGGAAATGTGGATTTGGAGAAGAATGGAGAGGATTAGCTGGACTCAAAAGGCTACAAATGAGGAAGTTCTGGAGAGAGTTGGCTCAGATAGACAGCTGATAAATGTATTGAGAAATAGGAAGAAGAGATGGATAGGACGCATTCTAGGGGGGAAGGTCTATTAAAAGAGGTCATAGAAGGTAGAATGGAAGGAAAAGGAGGCAGGGCAGGCCGAGATTAGGTATGTTAGATGATTTAAAGACCCACTCATATGTGGAAATGAAGAGGAAGGCGGAAGACAGAGAAGAGTGGAGGCATGATATACCATGGACCTGCCAGTAGGCAGTGCACTAAGAGAGAGAGAGAGATACTGTAGTACAGGGTACTAATGGGTAACTCTAGACAATTTTAAAGAATGCTTGATTAAATATGGAAATACTTAGTCGAATCACACTGTTTCTGTATGAGACTGCGTTAGTAACATTCAAATAATTATGAATAATTATGAATATGGAGGTGTATGGAACACCTCTGTAGAATTCCGTTGAAGAAATGCATCATTTTGTATTGGAATTTGTGATGGGATTGTTTTATTGATCGATTGTGTACTCTTAGATAATGGGTTAGTATATATTTTAGTGGGAAATGTATACCTAGAGCGTGATTTCTGGTTGTTCTTTGAAGAGAGAGGTTTGTAAGGGCAACATAATAAGGAATTCAAACCTATTGAGGTTTACGCAAGGCGAATCATATTTGATATAACATAACAACAATTAAAGTGACACTGTCGTCCATGGCAACATTGAGCACTATTGAGACAAAGCCAAGCCGATGAGCAAAAGGAAGATCCAAAACAGTGAAAATTCGAAAATAGAGGTAACCAGTCTAAACATAACGAAAACCAGTCCTAAGAGTCATCTGAAAATGATAATTTAATTTTGATAATTAGTGCTTACAAGTGACAATGTAAGTCGGATAAGGATATAATGTCTGATTTTTCACACAGTCAGAGACGTAAACTTGGTTTAGCGATAACTGAAACCACATATTGTTTGTCCATCTCTTAGTTTTAGTTCCCTAGTGCTCGATGTTTTCATGAAATACAATTGCATTCCAACTGTGGTATTGTATGTAGTTTTTATTGTTGCTATTGGTATTGTTGTTGTACGTCGTCGATATCCATTCTAAAGATAATAACTCTTCACGTTAAATTTTTCATAACCACTACTTTTTTGTATTCGGAATGATAAACGGAACAGTACATATAGTATTTTTAAGTGTTTAGTGTTTCGATGCAAGTGTCGATATTGTTATGGTTACTTCAGTTTAAGAACTGAACACTAAAGAATGCTGATCGTTACGCTATTGAGTTAGTGCAATTTTTATATAACGTCCCTAGCAGTAATGGCAACAATAGCGAGACCGATAAACTTATCTGGATCTTATATTTCCTGTGTATAGTCTTGGTGCAGTGGTTGATATAATGGGCGATTCGGCAATTCTGCTTAATTTCTGTCTGCACTAAACATCCCTACAAGTAGGCGGCGGTGCTGTGTATGTTTCTCTTAACGAGGTCGAAGGAATGACTAGACAAAGAAAAGTCAGATTGCTTTGAGTTATAGCAAACCATGATGTGAGATTTTCAGATTGTAATTTTAATTTCTTTAAGATATTGAAATTTGTCAGTTACTTTGTGTATTAATAGAATGAATGAGAAATTAATAAAACTAAATAAGGAATCTAAAAGCAACAAAACTATATATCGAACAATTAATATTTCGCTAATATAGCACCTCCTATGGAGTTCCATTTCTATACCACTGCTTAATGTAAAATGTGTTTAAATTGATTCCATGGATCTTATGTTTATATTTGACTTAGGGTAGGTTCCTAAATACGAATGCGAGTAGTACTTTCTGCTTGTTCAAGATTATAAGTGTGTTTTGAAGTCGTGTTTTAATAACACTTTTTATTTATATGTAAACAGTTGATCTTAATCCTTATAAATCATTAGGGTTTGTTTTTTCTGATATAAGGGCTTAAGTTGCATTGTTCTTTCCGGATATCAACTTACGTAAGCTTCTGTTTTAGCACACAAATTTATTTTAATTAGAAACGGAAAATAATACAAGATGAAGATGATGATCAAAAAATGATAAAATATTAAAAAGATAACAGCGAAGATTAAAAATGGAAAAATTATGTTACAAAAAAAGTTACAAAATTATGAAGTTCATTAGAGGACACAAGAAATTCCTTGAAGTGAAACCATAAGGGAAAAAGAAAAAGTTGTATAGGACATATCTGTATGCTCTTACATATTTTTAATAAATTGGTTGTACCCCTGTGCAATAATACTCACATCTGGAAAAAATGGACACTTTAACTGAAACTGGATTTAAATCCGTATTTCTAAACCCTAAGGGCGGACGTTCTAGCAATATACCATACGACTATCAGTAAATCAATAATATAGACATCTTTTATATATGTACAAGTTTTTAAATTTGAAATTATAAATATGACTATAGGATAAAATGTATGCTTTCCAGAAATTTATAGTGGGCAAATGAGAGCTGTAGGCTAATTAGCCTTAATATTGATGAGTTATAAGTATGATGTAGCATTAAATTGAAATGCGTACTCGTCATAAATTTATACTCGATAACTGTAGTGTTAATATTTGTGAAATCATAAATATGACATAGTGATATTTAAAATTTAAATAGATATACACCGTAAGTTTACGACTGTCAATAAGAGAGCTGTAATTAGCTTAACCTTTAAGGAATAAGGAATTATAAATATGACGTAATTACGCTCAGCGTTACTTTAGATAGACAGACAGAACTGGCTTACTATATATTAGATATTAAAGATAGGTATGGGAAATAAACATAACTTAAATAAAGACTCGAGAATATTAAATATTAAATTCAATTTTGCGGATGATGATGTGTATGACTCCGCGATGGATCGAGATCGGTGAAGGAAGAGGGTTGGAGAGACTATTCTAGTGTCCTCAGGGTGACGCCAAATTGAGATGACGCCAAATTGAGATCGATGGTGATTTTTTTAAACAGCATTAGACTACTGTTTTACTAATCAATTTATTTTAGGAATCGGTTAATCTTAAGTCAACATAAGGGATATCGTTCTACTTGATATCTAAACGCTGACACAACAAGATTGTTAGCGTCGTGTGACTCATGGGGTAGGAGGTAATACTGTGCACGGTGTGTGCTAGAAGTGTAATGACTTGCTGATCTCATGCGAGCTGATGTTAGATGGGTATTCACTTCTGATGTTGTTGCCTACTATTTAGTTTGACCGTCTCTGTCAAACGCTTGAAATATAAACTATATATATAGGCCTATATTTCTTAATCGCCAAGGGTGGAAAAACCTACTTTTCCCAAAACAAATGTTGGTTTTCAGATTTTTAGGTTTGTGGACAATTGCAACTTACAAAGCTTAAAATACTGAAATCATAATCAGAAATGATAAATGTAATAAAATTTACTAAAAGTTAATGTAAATTTATCATATTTAAATTTGTAAAATTTGCAAAAGAAGCGAAACTATATATATACATGTATATATATAATATATATATATATATATATATATATATATATTTATTCATTTATTTATTTACTTATTTATTTATTTATAGTGTCACTTTCGCTGGTGTTAAATTTTAATTTTTTCTTTATTCCTTCCTTATTTGTAACTTATTGTTTCTATTTATACTCATCTTATATTTTGTATTCTTCGTTTATTTTAATTTTACTGAGTTGAATTTTAGTTTTGTTTAAAGTTAAAGGGTAAACACGCAGTACTGTTAAATGATCATTTAAAGCAAAGCGTAAAGCTAATGCTAACGGCAGTTTACTCACTCGAAAGCGATATCTGTGATGATAGCTATCACTTTTACCTGTTTACCGTTAGCCAGTTTAGTCAATTATCCATTTTATCAACCCTGTGAATGTCCAATATTTGCTCTCTGATCACCACTGCCTGAAATTGACGTCCCTGACATTGCCTTATGGCGAGGAACCGGACGTTAAATTCTTATTGATTGAATTGATCCCAGGACCTCAGGAAGAACCATATATCACTAATTTTTTCTGACAGTTTTTTACGATTCTAGATTACTTGGACAATTAAACTTATTTTAGATTTTATCTGCAATTTCTTTCGTGAATCCGTTATTACAGCAACGTTTGATGTCGACTGAAATTATATCCAAAACTTGTACATGATAGGAAAAGATACACTTCGTAGGTTCTCCTTATTCTGCTGAAAATATCTGGAAAAGCTTTTGAATTGTCAAATTTCACTGTATCTTACGTGTTATGTGAAATTTAGTAGAAATATATATCCAGACGAAGCCATTCTTTAAAATTACTACGTTGTTTTTTTCATGTAGATCTTGATATTACTGTTTGTAAAATGGCTTTTACTCGACTAGCCTGCTGTAAGGCGTTCATATAGGAATGATTGCAGACAAAATATAATGCTAGGAGAGAAGGCAATACCTGGGTGTGCGATTGTTGACTTAGATAATCTTACAATGTTATTTATACAGTCGATAATAAGAGCTGAATAAATAAAGTAAGGAATACCTTTGTTAGTGGTTCCTGGTGTCCAAAGGTGCTAGGCTGCGCGTGCGGCTAGCAATTAAAATTGAAGCATATTTGACTAGTTGTGATAAAAAAGGAAATTTAAGATATTCTGATAATTTTGTACAGGACTTATTTCTTTAGTTTTTAATTCATTTATGCAGAGAACGTCCGGCTAGTAGAATATGTATCATACATGTATAATATTCCAACTTCATTGTTTTGATTTTATCGAAGTAATTTATCAAATTACAAGCTTCTAGGCCTGACAACTGATTTACATCTAGAGTCATCTAGCTACTTATTTGTAAACTTATTTCACTCAATTCTCGCTTAGTAATCAGTTAATCCATTGTTTCATCTTGGAATGATGAATATGCCGCTCATTCCCTGTTCTTGATGAATTTGCAGTAAATTTTAAAATCTAAACGTTATCCCATCCAGACTGTACGTCTCTGTGAAGTCGAGCTGCCTCCTCCACAGGTTATTTAAATGTCTTGAAAAATAACGACAAAGAAAAAACGTTAAGTTTTGTTTTCTGGGAGGATTTTTTGCTCTCTCTGTTCAAAGCATTTAGTGCTTACAATCGTGCTTCCGATTCAACACATAAATATTTATTTTATTAGGCCTAATTGATGTTATATTTTCTACTGCATGTATATAGGGCCCTACTGAGTTATATTGTATCAACTGTTTACATTAATTATTATTAGTATGATATGATTGCTTACAGTATATATTATAATTTATGGTTATATTCCATATTTCATTATATGATAACGTATCTACCAGTGGCGGATCCAGGGGGGGGACCCAGAGGGCCCGGGCCCCCTCTCTTAGGCCCGACGATAAAAAAATTTAAACTATATTTTCATTGTTTCTATGCAATTTCTACGTGTAAATCTGTTTTAAGGGCGTTAGGGGGGTTAGGGGGGGGTACAAGAGGGAACTCGAACAGTCTGACTACCTGGAATTTTTTCAAATATGGCCCCCACTAGGGGCCCATATAACGGAAGGGGGGGCCGAAAATGTTGACCGTTTCACTAGCTCTCAATTTTCACTTCAGCCACTGTATATGAGGAAAAAGGGTGTAGGCCTAAATAAAAAGTGTGAACTCTCTCCCGGAACAGTGGTGCAAACCGCCTTGGCTGGGATCGAGGGGCTTAAGCCCCCGCCATCTTCCGCCAAAATTAGGTCACTTTTGCAATTGGTCCAGATCCGCTGAGTTTCTTCAGAGCCTCAGATGTGAAAAAATTAACCTACTTTTTTCCTAAACAAATGTAGGATTTTAGGCATTTTAGATTTTCCTCTCACTTTAGTACGAGTATGAGGGGGGGGGGTAAGATACGGGGATATACTCACTCTATGAGAGCCTAGAGCAGTATGCTGAAAAATTTTGAGCTCCCCCACACAGCTTTTTTTCTGGTTGCGTCACGTCCCGAAGAAGGCGGGGCGGCTTAAGCAAAAATGTGTACACTGTTCAAAAAAAATTTTCGGCCCCCCCTTAAAAATTCCTGGATCCGTCCCTGGTATCTGCTGTATATAGGCCTTTTATAGTATTTTTTTACTTATGTCTTATAATATTATTTATATGTTGTTATTTTATTTAGATTCAGAAATTTAGATTCCTAGTATAAATGTGTATATAGTAGCTTTATCTTAGTCTCTAGTAGCTTTAAACTTGCTTTCTGTGGTGGCCGGAAATGCCTGCCTGTCACAATTTATTTAAAATATATGCAGAGTTGTTAAATGAAAGCTGTCTGTTCTTAAGACAGCATTTGTATGATTTTTTTGGTAATTCCACAAGAATTAATATCGTATAAAACTAGCTAATGTTAACGTCAGTTTCCTCATTCTAAAGCGATGTCATTTGACGAGCAAGCCCAGGATATGAACCCAGTACATACTGATCTGCGGTCCAGTATCTTACCGACATCGCCACAGGCTTCAGTATGCACATGTTTACAAAGATTCCACTTAATGCGAGTACCAATGGGCATAGTTTTGTAATGTATCGAGTTATATCATGGGACCTGATAAGGTGCGGGTGGGGGTCGGTTATACATTTCTTCCATTAGCCGTGTGATGTTTGTATGATGTATGTGTGCAATATTAAAGGGAAAGAGATTTAGTCAGAGAGACGATTTGAGAAATAAAAGTAGATGTAGATACGTAAAGGCTAGAAAGCCTTCGAAACTTCGAGAAGAAGTATACATGTACTTTAATAACTTTAATATACATGTATAATTTGCGCGATAAAAATCATATAGATTATGATTTATCGGCAAATCAGTATTTAGTACTTGAAATTCTAATCGTTTCGTGTTTTCTTCATGCCACTGAAGAATCGGCCAACAGTAAACTGCATCTGTCGGAAAGGTGACTAAGTTTGAATCCACCCCAGAAGTCCTATGTTCCCAAGCTACATGCTAGTCTAGCCCCTAGGTGTACATAACAAAGCATAACGGCACACTGGGTCAGAAAGCACAGATGCTTGTTTAAGGCCTATTTCCTCCTTTCCCTCCATGGTTATTAGTAATCGTTGCGTTTTTATGGCGCATCAAAAAGAGAAGATATGGCATAACCTTTTGTGAAGGAATTAGCTTGTTGACCGATGGAGTGCTCGTCATGAAGCGTGAAATTAGACCGTTAATGGGAACATCTACCTTGGGCTTGCTACTTTGCTGAACACTGTAATAATACAAATCTGTAATATAATATAACTTTAATATACAACTGTAATGTGTTCATCTGTATATTTGTAATATGTTGAGAAAGCCCAGTCGCTCCAAGCCATGATTACTACGCTCAACTGTTTCGCTAGTCTTAGACTCAAATTTTGATAAATCTGTGTATTACACACCAGCAGTGTGTGAAACTAGTTTGTACCTCAACTGGGAAAGTTGATAGTGTATTTCAGCTAGTCCTGTGTTCAAAATCACTGGAGAAACAGAAAGGCGCCTAGGACACCTTAGAAGAAAACAATAGTAAAACTAAAGCTATAAACTTAGGCTGGCGAGAATAATTGAATAATATTTAGGATCAATCACTAAGAAGGTTACTGTGGGTTTATGCCAGACTTGCAAATAATGCATTCGAAGTGTGTATATCGATTTATCAAGTAATGGATGAGGGTTTACTGTTTCATTTCGTTGTATTGTGACTCGTTCTTGTTATGTCTTTCTGTCGTGTTGGAGGAGCGAAGTGAATGTGACTCTTAAGTAACTAATCGATCGTGCATTTTAAGTTTTTTTTAAATATTTAATTACATATTAAAACTGGTCTAAGTAGACCAACCATTAATTTTAAATTGACCATATTTAACTACACGATATAATGCTAAAATAAATCCATTGATAATTATTTTAGCTTTAAGCATTTTAACGTATATATATATATATATATATATATATATATATATATATATACATGCATATATACATATATATGATGTGTATATATAAAGTGAGAGAGAGAGAGAGAGATAGAGAAGGCGTTGGAAGGGGGCAAAGGGAAATTCAGTCATGTGTGCATGGATTTGTACCAGAATGCCTATGGGACTATATTCCATTAAGCGTTTCATGTGATATCCTATGAAAGCTCACAACCGATTCGTCAGTCACGTGTTAATTCTGCTGTGACTTGAGAAAAAGAACAAACACTGGCTAAGATGTTATGTAGCAAATACTAATGTAAATTGTTATATAGCTGTATAGCCGTTGTACTTGTTCTTGATGTATATGTTGGTGCTACTTGAAGTTGATCTCGACAGAGTTATTTGTCCTCATGATTATATCTACACAGTGGTATCATTTGCAATTTATCGCTAACATCATAAGGTCACTGTAGACTCGGTATTTTGAAATGTTATCATAGGAGGATCCTTTTGTTATAGGCAGTAACACTATTCACATAGCAATAGCTGCAGCATTTGTCACAGTATTCGAATCTCAGCGGATCTGCCTCAGACAAAAATTGTAGCTTTACAGCTTTATAGTAGCATAATTCGTTATAGTAGCATAATTCGTCACAGTAGCATAATTCGTTATATTAGTATAAATTGGTGTAATGTCATTCGTCATAGCAGCATTATATAATTTTTCACTGGCATCATTTGTTGTAGTATCTTATTTGTCACACAGTAGCATCATTCTATTCTATTACCATTTGTTAGAGCAGCTTCACTTAGTAGTGAAGTAGTAACTGTCAGTAGTGCCCTATATATCTGACTATTGTGTCAGTAGTGCCCTATGTATCTGACTAGCATCAATTGTCATTATTGCACTTGTCTCAAAATTTATCGCATTTGTTTAGAATAGCGTCATTTGTCATACCCTATCATCGTTTGTCGTATATATCATTTATCGTAGTAGCATCATTTTGTAGAAGTAGCATCACAGGGCACATTATCATCATATGTCACTTTAGTATTATTTTTGTCTCAGTAGCATCATATGGTACATTAGCATTATGTTTCGCTTTAGCATCATTTGTCACAGTAGCATCATCGGTCACGTGTGCTGTCAGAGCGAGATTTCAGTTCTTGTAGAGTGGGTTGTGAGTAGAGTGATCAGAATGTAACGCTCGACTGAATGTGTTGCGTGTAGCTTACACGCTTCACTTGTAAGCCACTGTACGTGAGCTGCTGTCTAATAGAACTTGCTTCATATATGGCTTGAGATTGACGACTAAGTGTGCAAATGTTACCTTTTTTTCACTAAATATTTTAATTTAAAACCGTGAATTTTAGAGTTTTATAGAAAAAAATCTGTAAATGTAAAGAAAAAATATTCATATTAATAGAGTGTTGCAGAAGGCTATCAGTTCGAATTCTAGTCGGATCACCTTTGAGTGTATCACAAGGGCATGAAAACAGACGTCAGACCTAATCTCTATATCGTCCACTCTAGAGCTTAAATGGCAACGGTTAAGTGTCTGTGCTTTGTAGAGTTCTAAATTAAATGTCCTATAATTTTGTTTTGTTTTCATTGTCGCTCCTGCAATATGAGCATAATTCATTTGATTGTTAATCCAAAAAGGAAGCAAAAAATCATAAAAAAAGAAATTACAATTTTTCTTACTTTCAATGTAAACTTATAAAGTATATTATTGTTATAAATAGTCTGATTTGTTTAACTCTGAGAATTTTTTTTAAAATGTCTCATAACTCCATACTACAAATGCTTTGATTTGTTTATCTATCAGGAATTCGTGTCTAATTGCTGAACAATACCCTTGTATTTTTGAGATAGTTGTGAATAGATGGAGTTTTATACTAATCGTCTACATCTGTAGAGATTCATTTGTGTCTGTTGTTTAGAGCTCGTGAAAGGCACTTTGCATTCCTATTATAAGATCAAGGGGCTCTTTTTGCTTGCAGCCACTGCAGTTATTGTTCCGTGCTATTAAATTTCAAAACGTCTGATGCATTTAAGCAACACTAGCGTGATGGAAGCGTATCTTTTGCGTCGGTTTCGACATGGATGGTGTGTGTTTCCTAATACGTATGCCTAGTATAGTTTGATCTTTAACTTGATAACTAGCTTTCGTGGAAGTAGAACACATTCCATTATGTAGTCTATTTAATGCACATTTCAAATGATGACCTTTGCCTGTGACTTCCTTTAAGTAATTAGAATTAGTGGTGCTACTTGTATTGTAGGCCTATCTATTTGTCTGAATGTTTGCTTGGACACTAGTAATAATGTGCATATATACACATTACATTGACAGTATATAAGCAACTTGCGCATTAGAAATGTGTGTGATTCTAGTGATTCTCTTGTGTCTGATTCTACGGATTCACTGATTCTTAGGAGTCAATGAGTTCGTAGAATAGTCCGTTCTTACTCGTCTAACTTCTTATTCTACTCTGTCATCTCATTTCTATCTTAGTCTTCTCTTTACGGAAACGTAAGTAAACTGAGGTAATGTAACTTTAAGTAAGTGGGAACTTTTAAACTTAGTAATTTAAGGAGAACTGAATTATGAAACTGTAAGGATAAGTTACCTAGAATTACAGTGAGCACGTTTTACATTTATTATAATTTATATCATTTAGAATGTTTCTATGTCTGTGTGCCTCTTGTTGAATATATAATTTAAGTAGAGAATGGTCTTGTGTAAATAATGTAGACTTGACACATAGGTTAGTCTCCCATCACTTCTCTCAGGGTTTGACCCATATAGTAGTCGTACTATCCTCCAAAATATTAGCACGATTGTAACAGAGCCAAGAAGGGTTCTGAGGTGGTTATCCATTAAGAACTACCACAACAAGGAAACGATTGTCTCCTTTCATATATGACCTCCGTCTAGTACACTAGGCTTAATGGGTTGAAATTATTGAACAGTTATTTCTAAATTTAGAAGGCCGAAAACGACATTAAGATAAAGACTAATCTGGATTAAGACTTTCTTATATCAAGTCTCTTCTCTAATTTGTAAATAGATGAATTTTATGTGACGTTTGTTGCTTTAGTTTATTTCATTTGTTGTTTAAATATAGTTTACGGAATTAAATGTATATTTATTTAGACAGCTTAAAATATCCATTTAGTTTCAAATTCTTTCTATAAGATTTATTTAGTTTCGTATGTGGAGTCTATTCTCCAATTGGCTGGAGTCTATCTGGTATTCAGCAGAGCAGACGTTATGTTTCTCCACGGGCTCTGTATCGCTCAATGACGCTCCCTAGTGACGCCTAAATTCCTTGACGATATCTGCCTAAGTGATCTGTCGGGGCTCGGACTCGACTGATCCGGCCACACAAGATTTCATCTTTTTGAGTGTTCTCTGAAGAATAGACGATCTGGATATGCCCCGTCATTGTGACTTCAGCACAAATTACATTGAGCAGTCTAATTTATCGACTGCTGACTTTAGCTCCAACTGGATCAGTGGCTGATTTAGCGTCGGTTTTGCTGTTCTAAATCAGTGGCTGATTTCGGGTCGGTTTCGCTGCTCTAAGTCGGTGGTTAATTTAGGGTCGGTTTTGCTGTTCTATGTCAGTGGCTGATTTAGCGTAGGTTTTTGCTGCTGTAGTGCCAAGTCATCGATGGGCCTCACTCACGTTATTATCATGCACGCATCTGTTGGGCCTGTCTGAGATAGGTTCTACAATATGACTAATAGTAAAGTATGAAACAATTATAATCGTTATGTAATCTGAATAAATTGTACCTTATATTCTGAATAGATTATACAGTACAGTCAGTATTCCCTTACCACTTCAGCTTAGATTTAAGTTAGGAATCAGAATTTAGTTATAATTGAAAAATTGACGATGCCGGGAGAGGGTGAGCCGGAAACGTCGAATTTGACGGAATGTAGGGGCCCAGTTTCTGGACCACAAAACATATCTTTCACTATCTTTTAAGGACACAAAATTTGTACATTAGGGTCGGCCTCCAATGATTTAGCACGGACTACTATTATATAATATATATATATATATATATATATATATATATATATATATATATATATATTATATATATATTATTATATATATATATAGTAGTTTGGTTTATACGTCATGCCCTACAAAGATTCGCATTTCCTAGAAACTATCTCGCCATCGATTGTATTTTATTCACGGACCTACAAATGTTTAGCTGCATTAATATAAATCATTGTAGCGCAGTGTTACGCAAGTGGACTATAACGCCACGGGGAGTGGAGGAGGCGGTCTAGCCAAAATATAAAACTAAGTGACTGTGAACAACTGTGAACACACAGAGAAACTAGAAAATTGTGCTTCTGTGTAGTGACGTCCAATGTCATATATAGCAATTAGTGTATTTATTAGTGTATAATTTATTATTAGTGTATAATTATTATTATCTCGCAGTATTATCTCTCTCGCATCAGACTTTATTGACGAAATAGGCAGGAGGACCAGCGCCATTACTGATGATAAGCGCGAAAAATCTTTTCTGTGGCAGCGACTGTCTATTGCTCTCCAGCGATTCAATGCAGTCTGTTTCAGTGGCACTTTGGCTAAAGCGGCTTCCCAGAGTGCAGAGGAATTATTTTAATCGCTTTTTAAAAACTTTTAATTAAATAAAGTCTCTTTTATCTTATTTTTTAGCCCAGGGCCCTTTACAGCCCAGGGCATTTTAAAAAAAAATTATTATTATAATTTATTATAATTTATTATATATTTATTAGTGTATTAGTTTATTAGTATATTTATATTGTGATGAATTTGTGTAATAATTTACGCCCGTTCAAACTCTCTGTAAGGACAATAAAAAAAATTAATAAAAAGGGAGCGATCATCCAAATAAAAGTGTAAGAGTATTCGTCTGAATGGTTTCAAGAGGAGGGGAGGGGTCGCTGAAGAAGTACAGAAATAGAACGGTTGCAAATAAAGTTTTGTTTAACCAGAGCTTCCTGTGAACATATGTAACTACTGTCTATTAATCTAATAAATAAGTCAAAAATAGGCACACCGGTGTGATGTATAGGCCTATACATGTACACATTGTACAGTATATTACAAATCAGTATTTCAGACTTCTCGACTGGAGTATACAGTTGTCCATATGACGTAATACTGTAGAATTTCTCTTATTGTGAGCGATCGTAGCAATTTAATTAAGCATTTAATCTACTGACTGCTATTGTTTATTTTGATTAAGTTAAAGATATTAAATGCAATTTAATATTAAAGTTTGAGTTTTTACTGATGCCCCAAAGTTATCTAAAAATCTAAGACGAATTTTAATTCACGCTGATTTAGCTTAGAAATTTCAATTATATATTTTAAAATCGAAAATGTTAGTCTTTTGGACATTTACGATCATGTTTTATACGATTACTCTAACTGGTTAGCAGAGTAAATATATATATATAAATAAATGTTTTAATTAATTAATTATTGATGCTTCGGTGCGAATAACTTTTCTACCGGTTTTACAATCAGTGGACAGTGCAAGTCTGCCTGCAGATAGGCTTACGTGCTGTTTCGTTGCCTCTATTGATATGTTTATCTTTTTAATTGTCAATTATTATGCTAAATTTAATAGTCAAGAACAGGAAACATCAAATTGAGTAAATAGCCACTAGCAATGAATTGACAACTCTATGTGACTACATACAATAATGCCAGAATGTTAAACACACTATACATGTATATAAGTAGAGAACAACATAGACTTCTGCAGTCCTTAGTAGCGTAGCTTCTACAAAATTTAGTACAGTTGATGTACCAGAAAAAATAGCGCAATTCAAATATATATAACAATTTAAACACTGCAGAAAATTGGAGTGTATAGCGTAAATTGACACTAAGGTGTTAGTGTCAAGAAACGTTGTAGGATAAACATTTTAAAAAATTCTGTATTTTTTGGTCGTCTTGTCTTTTCCATCTTGTCTAGTTTTCTGCGTACACATGAATTTTTTAAAAAATATTCTTATAGTTACACACATGACATACCGCATGTGCTTATATGGTTTCCTTTCTTAGTTGCTGTTTTTGTAGTTTTCATTATTTCCTCCTTTTCCCCTCCATGGTTATTAGTGGTCGTTTCCCTTTGTTAGCGCATCAATTGCAGCCGGCGCGGATTTAAGAATAACCTTCCAACACCCTCGGGATTTTTTCTTTTAAAGCTGTCACACTCGGTCTTCCAAGGTGGATAAAGTGAAGAAAATGATTTTAAAGAAAGTAGTATCTCTTCTCCTTATATATTTCTCACTTTATCGGTCTCCAGATGATTTGTTTTGCCCCAAAGAAAGACAGAAAAATGGTCTCGTTTGGTTTGTGTTTGTTTCTCCATCACACTGTCTAAATCAGGAGTCCATACTCGAGCGATCGATATTCGATTCCTACAAGGCTACGTCACATGTCGTGTAAAGCGTGGAAGATTGAAAGCTGGAATCGAATTTCGTTGCTCAATTTTTGTGTGGAAATTAGGTGGTCGGTTATTATGTGCTGTGTGATTTAATTCCGCTGGATAGACGTAATGTCACGAGGAAGAATGCCTCCAAGAAACCGCTGGTAATGAAAAGAGTGACTTTTTTGTGAAAGTAGAGTCGCATCTTTATATAGTAAGCAAAAGTTAAATAATATACACATGGATTTTGTTATCTATTACTATAAGGTTCGTATTATTCATGTATATTTTTTATAGAATTTATTATTTAATTAAAGTCCTAACTTAATTTCGGTGCATGATTTCGGTAAATCTTGAAAACATGTCTGTGTGTAGACAGGGCAAAGACTGATTTTAAATGTGCATCTTTAATCTTCTGTCCGATTCTTAACTTTTATATAAAAATAATAATCATATGTAACTTATTTGGCTTATTTAATTTTATTACACAATATTTGTTAGTTACATCTCTATGGAATATAGGCTTAGTAAAATGTTATAATCCAGTTGGATTGTCTCTTTTTTCCTTTTTCACATTTATTGGAATCTCACAGTTTTATTTATTTACCCTGTTCTCATTTCCGCATTATAGAGCTAAGTCGTCGGTGAAGAAAATTTGATTTCTCGTTATGACGGCTATACGCCAGCGCTTGACAGAACGCCGGACTGCTCGGACACACCCCGTTAAACAACTCACCGGCTCAATCACTGCCCAATCCTCACTGACTCTTTGATGGGAGAAGTAAGAGGTGGTCGATTAGTCAAAAGGACAATGCTACAGCTTTTTGAAAATTCCTTTGAAAAAGGGCTAAATTATTCTTTCAGAGGCTTGATGATTTTATGAAGAGAGAGATTTGCGAAAGAGCGAAAATCGTCCACTCTCGTGAATCTAACACTTGTCTCTTTCTAGCGATTAAACGTTGATGCGAGGATAGTTCTACTGAGTGGGTAAATCCAAAATACAATTCAGTATACAGTGAAATCCACGGAAATATTGTATTTAAATTGTCAAATTTCCTGCAAGTACTTAAAAAAATCGTAATCTATGCTCATTTTTATATGATGGTATGTGTTTTCTTTATAATACACAATACTATATCTTTTCTGCATTGTAATCTGCATTGTAATAACCATTTTTGCTTGTCTTTTTGTATTCTTGTATTGTAGTTCATTTTAAATATGAATTTATGTAGGTGTAGCTGAATATGTGTTAACTGAACCAGTGCAGCAATGGTTGACAGTTTGACTGTATATAAGCGGCGAGGTTCTAAATCGTCATAGATAATCTTTCAAGTGAAGAAATGCCATGGATGCTGGATTAATTTATATTTTGTTAAAAAAATGTGGATTCGCGCTAAATCCTAGAGCCTATTTTAGCGTCAGTTACCTGTCTCGTAAGCTTGTCAGTGATGAGCGAACATCAGACTTTAGCTCCGCTCTTCTCAGCCGAAGTAGGGCAGCTTGCTAATAATGCTAATAACTTAGCCCAATTAAGAAATAAGGTTTAAATATACTTTTATGTAGTGAAGTATGTCAAGGCTTCCAAAATATACTTTATTTGTCTAGTCAGTGAAATATGCCGATGTCGGTAAGCTATTCGACCGCGAATCAGTATGTGAGAGGTTCAAATCCTGGGCTCTCCCGTCACTGACATCGCTTTCGAGTGAGGAAACTGACGTTAACATTTGCTTTACCATCTTTCACTTGACTCAAATGCTGATATCCATCTCTTGCGAGCATTTCATTGCCTGTTGATATTTCCTTGAATTATCTCCATGTTAAACTATTCAACGTGATTGGCGAGCGTCGTAATATATCGTAGATCCTAAGAACGCTTTTAAGGAAGCTAATTTTTCTAAATTTTATGTAGGGGCCTTTCGTTTATTTAGTTAGTTTATTTTGCATGAAAAATAAGGGATTGACTGATAATATCGTATGGGACTGGAGAGGATTGGAGGTCTATTATCATATAACATACATGAGAAGCGTATTCCGACCCTGGTTACACTGGGCTTTGAGGGAAGATGACGATGGTGATGATGATGATAATGATGATGATAATGATAATGGTGATGATGATGATGATATGCAGCAGCCTTTGAATGATATTTTTGATTGTATTTGTTCGTCAAAGGTTTTGTTCTAGTGTCAAATGTGTTTAGTGACTGTGTTTAAAATGATTTGTATTTCTTTTTTTTATTAGCGTTCTAGGCAGTATTTTGCTCTACCGTGAAAGATTTGGTTTTAAAGCGTCAAAACAAACAAGACTAGAAATTAGTTAATTTTGGCAGAACTAATTGAAAAAGTTAAAAAGCGTGTGTGAAAATTTTTGAAAAGTGAAGTGGCTAAATGAGAAATTGAGATTTATTACACGCTTATGAAGTTAGAATAATTGTGTGAAAATGTTGAGATGAGGTGTGTGGGAATTAACCACAATAGGATTGGCAATTAGAGGAGATCGTTGAGAGAGAATTAGTTCGGAGAATTCTCGTGAGGAACTTATTTAGGAGTTGGTAGCAGGAATATTTCAACAGCAAGAAACAATAGAGTAGCAAAGTGAAAAAAGATTAAAGCAGGAGTTAAAAGAATTTTTAGGATTATGGAGTCAGAGTTAAGGAATAAAACGTGAATTTATTGAAACCATTAGTAGGGTTAAAGTGGAGAAGATTAGTGTGAGAAGCGAAGATTTAGAATGGAATGGAAGTGAGGGTGAGAAGGATATAGGAGAGCGATAGTGATCTATTGATCCACAGCCATCCTGTCATCTTCCACTCTCCGTGTTCAGAATTTCTTTGAGTTTCAGCTCTCACTCTCTCTCAGTTTGTCTCTCTCTCTCATTCTCTCTCTCTCTCTAACTCTTTCTTTCTTGTTCTCTCTCTCTCTCTCTCTCTCTCTCTCTCTCTCTCTCTCTCTCTGTTTCTCTCTCTCAGTTTCTCTCTCTCACTCTCTCAGTTCCTCTCTCTCTCTCTCTCTCTCACACACACACACTCTCTCTCTCTCTGTTTCTACTAGCTAGATATAATAATAATAGCTAGATATAATAATAATAATAATAAAAGTAATAATAATAATAAAAGTTTAACGTCCGTTTCCTCATCCAGGGATGATGTTAGGGAAGTCCCCAACAGCACACATCACTACAGATCAATTCACCCAGACCAATCTACAAAAGAAATGTGCTGAGGAGAAGTAAGGTCCTAAACGAAAGCCAGTTCGGTGATCAAAAATGGTCAGGGTAGATTGAATATGTCTATGGTGGGAATAGGTAAGTCTTAAGCTTGCTAGAGAATGTTGAAAGAAAAAACAAGAGCGAAGATTAACAGGTAAAGAGTTCTAGATTGTGGGTGCTGCGTAAGAAAATGAACGTCTGCCCAATGATGTGAGAATATTTGGAACAGAGAGAAGATTGGCATCGGTGGAACGAAGTGCACATGAGGGAAGATAGGGAAGAAGAATTTCATATAAGTAAGAAGGCTTACCAAATCGCAGAGTTTTGAAAGTTAATGGAGCTATTTTATATTTTCTGCGTTGATTAACAGGGAGCCAGTGAAGACTGCGAAGTAGAGAATGAGAACGAAATTGAAGTCGAGAGGACCTGCAAACAACACGTGCAAGAGAATTTTGGACGTGCTGCAAAAAATGGGGAAAAGAATTAGGCAATCCATGCAGCATATGCGCATATATGCGCATCTTTTACGTCGCACTATAGTAAAACCTGCGATAGACCACTAGATAATTAAACATAATATATATGATGATATATTTTGATATAGATATATGTATAAATATAATTATCTTAGTGCAATGCCTAACGGCAGGTCCTTGTCATGTAACCATTTCCACGTCTTCTATCTTCAGTCTTTCTTTTCAGCTCTATATATGAATTTATCGACTCATCTAACATCCTGTGTTTCGATATGCCACTAACAAGGATCCTTTCCATCTAGTAATCGGCAACTTATATCGATGTTCTTTAAAAATTCGCCATTAGTCATTACCGCCTCGTCGTATTGCTTTCTGATTCATTGACAAATTTAAAATTAATTTTCTATCACAGTCAATTCCAATCATTCTCAAGACATCATTGCCCAGTCAGGAGGCTACTTTCATGTAACTCACAGTACTTTTGTTGTATATCATAACTGCACCAGAAGCAAGGAACAATGTTGGAAAGAGTTTGATTCTAACAGATGGCCTCCTGCTTATGAGACAAGCATGCTACTAACTCAGCGTTACGGCCGCTAATGATTCCTGCGTTACCTTAATTTTCACTTATTTTCGAAACGTTACAACCCATTGCCATTACCGAGGCACACGTGTATTTGAGGCGCTATTTGTATGTGTCTTGTGAAGCTACAGTTGCAATTTTCTGCCTGGTTTATTCGACTAAACGATTAATTTCAGGAGTCGACAGTTGCCACAGTTTGTCATACCCCTAACTGTTGCCTGCCGCATCATTAGCGACGTGTACAGAACTCTCAAATACTGCCCCAATGACTTTCCTCGTCGCTACAGCAACGCTATATTTATTCTTAAACTTGTTCAAGCTCGTAAATAAAAGTCTCCGCGTAAAATCAGCAGATAATTTTACTCTTAGATTGTAATCTTTGGTTGACTATTGATCTTCTAGCACCTTCAATCAGTAAACCTACTTACTGGAAGAACTGAAGAAACTTTTAGACTAGTTCCCGAGATCTTCAATGTTAGACTTACTTTTCTTTGAAGTTAACGGTGGTGGTGTACTAATATTTGTTAATGTTTATGATGTTATTTAACGATGATTAAAGCTATTGAATCTACAGTAATGATCTTCTAAATTCTGAATATAGAAAAATAATTGAATCGGCAGATGGCTCTGTGTTGTATAGTTAACAATTAATGCAAACAATGGAGCTAATGAAACAATGGAGTAATTGAACTAACGCATGTGAATCCGTTAATTTAATTACTTTTCATAAAAACAGAACGAATGTTGTGTATATTTTCGCAATATATCAGTATATCAAGGCCGCTAACTTCAAGCTGAAAGGCATAGCCTGTGCTAATTATCCGTTATGTAGTCTGGAGCGGTTGCTAAAGCCGATACTGCAGTGGGAAAAAGAATAGTTGTGCTTTCTGTGTTATATTGATGTGGACTGCTCTACTGGTTGTGGCCGTAGTCCATTTGGATACTTCATTGATCACTGTTGATTTGCGCTACTTTGTGATTAACATAGAACTTCGCTTTATAAATTTGTTGATTGATTAAGTGTTTGATTGACTACTTGATTGATTAATTAATTGTTTGATTAATTTGATTGATTGATTGATTGATTGAATGGACTGACTGACTAAATGATTGATTGATTCATTAATTGATTTTATTGTTTGATTTACCGAATGGTATTCAAACATTTACAAAGCATTCAAATCATATAACATAATCAAAATTACACATACACCCAGTATTCGTGCGTAAGTGTAAACCTCGCAGTGTTTAGAAAATCTGAGAATAATTCTATCGTAATATGTATTTTGAGAAAATATTGAAACTGTAATGCTTGTAAACATAATTATTATCAAATTAATTATCCATTGATTATCCATTAATTAATTAATTAATTAATTAATTATTTAATTAATTAATTAATTATCCATTGTTCATGCAGACCTTCTCTATTCACTGATTGATCCATCAGTCGATCAAGACTCTATCATTGAAGGCAAGAACCTCTATCATTTAAGGGTAGCAAAAACTATCAGTTATAGAGTTTATCATATAAATTCAATTGATGATTTGTTTAAATAGCAAGCTGGTTTTTCATAGTTTTAATAGAAATGTTAAAATGTTTGCATGATTTTGCTTTAGTTTTTGTTTGTCAATGCAATTTAGTATTTTGCTGTAGTAACTTTAATTATAATTATTGCTGCTAAAATTTAAAAATAGGGTTAGTATCGAACCTACTTACATGTATAAGAAGATATGAAGTTGTACATAACATCATTCAATCTTAATAGTTACTAGACGTTTTATAATTGTTTCACCTCACAGTCTTTAAATGATGTAAGAAAGTTCCTGACTTTGTATGTTTACGCAGATAAATATTTAAAACAGTTTGAGAATTTTAAAAGAGTAGAAGTGGGATATGTTGATTCATTAGTAGAAAGATTGTATCGGTGTGCGGTCCTAAAGCAATTGAAATGTTTTAGCTTGCGTTGCGAAGCTAAATCTTTTGATTGAACTAAATCCGGCAATCCATGAGATAAGAGCTTCAATCCTCTCTAAAATCAGCTGACTTATTGATGCACTGCTGCTTAAACGACTGCTTGTTCTCAAACATTGTCCGCTCTTCTGCTTTTACTCCGGAATCCTCCATCTGCCAGCCCTTAAAGTTTCTGTCTACTTTCGTACACAATTTGTTATGATACTGATGCCCTTTATTGCTGGTATATGTGCATTTAGGTATATGCAAGTATAATTTAATTTCTTTTTTAATTCTAATTTCTCCAACCGAATGGTGATCATATAAAGTAACCGAGTGGTAATCATATATAGTTATAAACAAAACAACAATCAACTGAAAAAATCGTGAAGAAATGAAGCGAACGCGTGACTGAAATGTCAAATACACCAAGTAATCAGCATATACACGCAAATTTTGTGATAATGTACATGTATAAAGACAATGGTAAAGTTTCCCCACCCGAAAGCGACGCCAGTGACGGGCGAGATTAGGACCCGGACCCCGCACACTCGCATCCGCAGTGGAATATCCCACCGACATCGACACTGACCCAAAATCAGTATACATAAGTTCATAGACTTGTGCAACATTTACTATGACAACTGACGGATGATCATTAAAAACTTAGCACATATTTATACACTTTATACTTAGCACACTTTAGTATATAGTATTCATTTATGAGAAATATAGTTTTGAAATATTTTCAGATGTTATATTTAATTTGGTATTTAGAATCTAAATAAGTTAAATTATACTTTAATTGCAAAGAATAATAATCTTCAATACCGATTGTATCTATTGCTGCTGTCTCGCTAATATGATGGGACTTAAATATTTTGTTTAGAAAAATATATCTATGATACGCGTATACACGTATATGATTGATAACTTACGATATATATAATTGTATACATATATATATACATATATATAAAAGCCTATACATACATATATACATGCATGCATTCATCCATGCACGCATACATATATACATTCATGCACACATACATACGTACATACATACATGCATGTATGCATACGTATTGGTCATAATTGTATTGAGTATTAATTAAGTTGAGGGACACTGAGGGGACTGGTGAGATGGATATGGAGATGAGACAGGGAGAGGTAGGAGATAGAGAGATTTGTTGTAGAGAGATTGTGTTATTTGGATGAGTCTCTTGTGAATTGTGAGATTGACTGATGAACGTTTACTGTGCTAGGAAAGCTGAAGAAACTCCGTTGATTTATTGTTTTCAGGCGTGTATATTCATTTTATTTCTGTGAGAAGGCGTCAGAGATTGAGTCGTTAGAGAGAGTAAAGCAGAAATCGAAAACTTTTTTATTGTCATGGTTTGTCTGCCTAGTAGAATCAACTTTTTGAGAATGACTTTTAGCTGATTAATAAACAGCTTTCTATGTCGTGTTTAGTGCTGTAATTAAGTTGACGATACTTGAGAATCTCTGAATTCTTTAACCAGTTATATTGTGAATTAATGAAGTATTCTCTATAAGATTTAAAGTAAAAGAAAACTACGAGGTGAAAATTGAGTTGAGTTGAACTTTGGATTCGTGAGGACGTTGTCAAACACTGGCGTGACGAGGATTCGAAATCATTACGTGTGAAGCTTACATCTTAGACATGCTTGAAATTTACATGTTGTCGTTAGTCGCCGTGTTGTAGGAATTTTTCTATCACATTTTATTTTAATGTTTTTTATTATAGTGTTTTCTGTATTATATTTAATTATATTGTATTGAACCGTATTGTATTTTACTGTGTATTATGTTGTAGGTATTTGTATTTCACGATATTGAGGGACCCAATACATAGATATCTCAGTGAATGGAAGCATGTTCAGAGAGGAAGCACTTGGCTGGCCGCTAAACTCATGTGTGATGGACGACAAGCCTCACTCAGAGAAGTTCCTTTCTGTTTTCAAGGTATCTTCTACACACACAATTACACACACACGCACACACACACACACACACACACACACACACACACACACACACATGCACACACACACCAACGACAGTTAGAGATTACTGCTGTCGTCTATGACTACATTGAGCTCTGTGGAGCCAAAACAAATAAAATATAAAACAACGTTCAACATGTGGTGCAATTCAAATATTCAGAAAATGTGTCCAAAGATAAGGTATTCAAGGAAAGGAAGTTTTGGGTTGGTTGCAATTCATGGACACCGGATGGAAAATAAATGTGGATAAGGTAGGTCCTTGATTTCCTATATAAACTTATCATTGGAAAGCAAACTTAGCAAAGACAGATAAAAAGCTTAATGTTAACGTCAGTTTCCTCACTCGAAATCAATGTCAGTGACGGGTGAGCCCAGAATTTGAACCCCACACATCCGCGGTCGAATGTCTTACCTCACATACATCGCCACGGGCTCCAGCCAATGGCGATGTATGTATGTAAAGTAAGATATGATGAAAAAGAAAACTTACGAAGGGTCGGTGGAAGAGAATTCCAAATCTTCCGAGCAGCATTCTGAAAAGAACGGATAAGACAGCTTACAATCTAAAATGAGAATACTTGGAGTGTGGAAATCAGCACGTGCTGGACGATTCTAAGAAAGCCGTAAACGTTCAATCTCGCAAACAGGATGATTTAAAAACAGGGAATTGCAGTGGTCTAACTTGGAATGCATGAGAGAACTTCAATCATAGTAGTTGTTTCATGGGTCAGAAATGGACGTATATGACGAAGATCACGGATGTGGAAGAGTCATGTCTGTGAAATTTTAAGTTAGGAGCTCAAATACAGGCGCACTTGCAAACACAGATATTATATTCCACTTCATTTACGAACTTCCTCTTACATCCACCTGAACATACACCCACACTCACGCGCACACACAGTCACACAGACACACACAAACACTGCTTTCAAGGTCTCTTTTGCACTCAAATCGATATTTTGTATTAGAATCAGTTTAATAATGAATGAGTATTTCTTGTTTCATTTGATATTAAAACTTTAAACGGATCTGCTAGTTATTATTTCAAGTAAAACCTCTCTCATGTCGGAAATTATATAAAGTTTATTACTAAAATTTAATATAATAGCATCATATATACATGTAGAAGTTGTATTAGTAACGCAGTAGAACTCCAGTTAATACATGTGCGATTTAATTTTGTAGTTTTAATTAAAATTAGCTTCTCTACACTCTTACTGATAAATTGTTGGGCAGATAAAATATCTGCAGGATAGATAAGATAAATTTAGGTAGATAAGCGTATTTTTTCAATTTGCAACTTAAGATTGTATAGCTCGCAATGGGATGTATCTCCATCTAAGAGACATAGTATTGTAGTAGTAGGAATATCATGTAGCATAATGAATGGAATATGGTCTAATGTACTAAAATCATATTCGACAAGACTTACAAAACTACAGTATCAGCTGTTCGTTTACTCTAGTGCACTTTACAACTTATTTCTATCGACTCTTAGGTTGGAGGCTCTTTAGGTCTGCGATTTAGTACAGGCGTGGATCCAGAGAGGGTGGGGGGGACCGTGGCCCTCCCTCCTTAGAAACGCCGAAAAATTTTGTTATTTATATTTTCGTTGTGTTCATGGCTATTAGTATGCGTAAATATGTATATAAGAGTTTAAAAAGGGTGTAAGTAAAAGAAGTTTAACTCTCTCCCAGAGAAGGCGTGGGCATAAGGAAAAAATGTGGACGCTGTCAACAACAAATTGTGCCCCCTTAAGAAATGCCTGGATCCGCCTCTGACTTAGTATATCCTACTATCATATATACATCATTTCATGTGAATCACTGCTACACAAGTTATATCAGCTGCAAAAACTAATAAATATACATCACTACTGTAGCTATTATGGATCATATCGTATGCTGTAGCCAGTCTTCTTCAAATAAAATATTCAATTCAAATTAATAAGAACACCAAAAAGGGACATTCAGCCCTGTAGAGTTCATATACAAAACATACAAGCAAGCAAAGACAACAGCTGAAGACTAAATGTGAACTATGGTGAACGTAGAGATAATATATAATGATAATAGCTGCTTACAAAACAGGCAGAGATATAATTTTAAATTGAGATTAAAAAATAAAAAATAAAAGAAGAAGACCAGATGAGCTAAAAGCTATATATTAAGTAGCCTACATTCAATGGTAAGGATAGCCAATATCTAGGACCTTGCACAGAGATGTATTCCTCGTGGATAGAAGTTCTTAAATTTTATATAGTGTATTCTGGTAGGTTTCTAAAGACAAGGGATTCAGTAACAATATTAACTGTGCAAAAGATTTACGAGAATTTAGAGCATTTAGCGGACTATACTTAAGCATCTTGGGTAAATTGGATTGTTAAATTTGGGGTAAACAATATTGTTTTCTTTCACTCCCCTGCCCAGTAAATATTAGTCGAAGCTGAGAAAGACATAGGGGGCCCAAAATCGTCATAAGCAGAATCCCCCAATAATAATGGTATATCAAAAGGAATGTTATATATGATTTAAAGATCCACTGTTATGTGGACATGAAGAGAAAAACGGAAGATCTAAGCACCAAACTGCTCCCGGAGCTTTCTAATGAATTTTTGATTCTAAGAACAACGTCGACGAAGATCATCAATTGAAGATCTTGTTGGACATCGGTAACATTGATATGAAGGATAGTTGCTCTATATGAAGACCAAATCGTCGGCCAAGAATTGCATTTGGTGCCTAATTGTGTTAACAATGTGAACCGTTAAAGGAATTATCAGTAATTAGAGTGGATATCGTTGGGTAGGGAGTGTGAGAATTATCAGCTGTTGGTGTCAATTACCAGTTCCAGTGCACTACCTGTCATATCTTAAAATACTTGCTTCATTGTAGCTCGGTGTGTTGTGAATGACGAAAAATAAGAGAGGTGGACGGATTCATTAGGTGCACCTGTTCTACTTCAATACTTGTTGTACAAGCGATATTGAGAAAATGTCCACGCTGATGGTTGCGATGTGTGAATAATTTATTAAACTGTGTATATTGTTAGCGTTTACTTTAAATATTTTTTAAATAATCTTTCTTGGGTATGGTCTATCGCTGCTGTGTTACCAGGGTGACTTGATTGATCTTTTGGAAGAAATATCTATTATTAGGGCTATTTCAGTGTTCTGGTAAATTCTTAGAGCTGATTCAAATAGATCTCTTTTTTAAGAACAGACCTATTTTGTTTACTTTTAGGTAGGAAACTTATACTAGAGAAATAAAATTAAAATAGCCATATAAAACTAAAATGCTGCCTACCGGTAAGAAAAATATAAATAGTCTACTTAATTAAAAATGAAAGACTATCTATAACGATGTACGAAAGTCTAATGGATGCATCTAGTAAGATGTGTCATTGATAATGTACAGCCTCTTTACGTTCATAAGAATAAAATATATTTAAATTAATAGCGTAGTCGACAGAATTCAAAGCGTGTCTTCAGGAAATGGAGTGGTAAAATGTTATTTCAAAGAGAAAGGGTTCCTTTAAAATCTTTACTAGTCCGGTTTAATCTGTTTTAAGTTTGATGTTCTGATTGAGTGAAAATTAAACCCGCTAAATTAATCCGAACAATACGCCCCTGGCGCAACCCTTGTATGAAGACTGGACCTGAAAGTCTTATACTTTTTAAATTAAATTAATTGATTGATTGTTTGAATGATTGGTTGGTTGATTTATTAATCAATTAATGAAAAGGAACGAGGCTGACCATAACTGTTATTCAGAGTGCTGTTAATAACGAAATATCGTAGTAGTACTTAGAGCTTTCATGTTTATACAATCATATTTAAGATATCTTGTTTGAATGCATGAACAATGTAAAGAATTAAAAAGATATATACCGGTATATTTCATTATCTCGCAGTGTAATGCTTATAGTAGTATGTCCACGACTCAGATGTCTGTACTTTTTTCTCTTCCCTGTGTGTTTTTTCTATCTCATTAATAACATGTCAGATCATCTGTCTTTCATAGTCTCGTTCTTCTTCTTATTCTCTTTCTTTCCGTCAGTCTTCTATTACGTCTATTGTACACTCTATGGTTTCTTTGCTCCCTTTTGTCTTTTATTACTTCTTTTATCGGATAATTCATCCTTATCACATTTCTATCCATATCTTCCTTCTATTCCTTATTAGGCCTACATGTATCAGCAGTACATCTAAAACAATTCTCTCAAGTATTTATTCATTTTTAATTTTTAAGTTACTGTAAGCATCTGTTGGTTAATCTGTTTCATCTTCTCGAAACTGCCATTCTATGTCTACAATATGTTTGAGAACATCTTTTAATATTCTGTCGTATACCATTATCTATCGTACTGGTCTTGCACCTCGAGAAAAACAAGATTACCTGCTGCCCTCTGGCCCTCTGAAATTAAGTTCTTGTACTTGCATAGCGTAATCGCTTCCTTTAACTTAATGCAATTGATTATCTTACAGTCTTCTATTAAATGATTAACTTCTGTGATATTATGCGTATCGTTCTGTACTAGGAACTCTGCATAATTGGCCTTTTCGAGAATTTTAGTCTTCACTGACATGGAAAAGATTTCTTCTTGATATGCTGTGTACTTGCATACTTAAATTAATGTCACGTGTATTTTAGTCTCTCATAAAATATCTACTATTCTGGTACTTGTCTGCTCTAATCGAACCTCTTATGAAGTTTAATATGTATGTAATGTATTATATTTTCTAGTTCATTTGTTTGATTTAGGGTAAAGTTCGTCCTTCAGTCTATCATCAGTTTTCTCTAATTTTTAGTAATATTTTATCTTTTAGTTCAAGATTTGGACTCAGTTTGGCCGTTATGAATCTATTTGAGATAATTATGTGCTGTTTGTTTGTCTCATATGCTAGCAACACTTCAAAACAGTTAATAATTCATCTCGTAGTCAGCAAGATTTCAGTAAGAGTAGTGAGAAAGATAATTCATCTCGTAGTCAGGAGACATTTAATTTTATACCTGGCTGCTTCTTGTGTGCTTGTACAAAGTATTCGTGTTGTTGTAGAAGCGCTGTTGTTCTAATAAATAAGCTGTTCGTTTGGTAAATTACCAGATAGGTTTCAATAAATTTCATATAGATGTACACGTGGCTTATTGAAGTTTGAATAAATGTGATTATTTCAGAGTGTGGTGCAGTGTCTTATCCGTCACTATGCAGCTAGTCATTCACCAATTTGATGTATAAAATAAATATGTTTGAAAATGAATGTACACTGTGCATTTATGTGTAGCGTTAATATAGTGTGTGTGTCTTCTCATTCTACTTTCTCTGGCAGATTAAGACATATCTTTTTCCACCACAGACATACTCCATCTATCCTTATCCTATTTTGATCACCGGACCGGATTTCATTTTAGGACCTTATTTCTCAGCACATTTCTTTGCAGATTTGTCTGTGTGAATTGATCTGTAGTGACGTGTGATATGGGGACGTCCCTGACATCATCCGTGGATGAGGAAACGGACGTTAAACCTTTACCATATATATATATATATATATATATATATATATATATATATATATATATATATATATATTTTATATATATATATATATATATTTATATGTAATTATCTGTCTATCTATCAATCAAAATTTTGTCAATATTTTATCTGTTTATCTATCAATCTATCCATCTTTCTATGTAATATGCATGTATATAAATATATGTAATGTAGTTTCACTTATAATTACAGGAGGGAAGTATCTGTATGAAGTTTTGATTGTTCATGCTGGCTAGCTGTCTGTATATGTACAGGGTGCGCATTAAAAAATATCCTCGTAGCACAATTGCGATAGCCTAGTCAATTCTTAATATTTCGCCTTGAAATTTTAAGTTTCTCTTGTGGAGGAATTTAGCCACAAGCTGAATTTTACAAATTTTGTAAAAATATTTTTAAGGGAACCGGAGTTATCTAAGTTTTGCGAAAAAATTGATTTTTTTTTCATTTGACACGCAACGTAAAACGCCAATTAGAATCAATTCCTTTTTGAAAATGTGCTGACCCTGAAAAAGGCCGTTAGATGATGACGACTCTGATATTGTGCTACAATGTATTACACTAACACTATTCTGCCGAAACCGATTGAAGACTGCAACAAGTTAAAGTCAAATGATTTAAATTTTCAACAGGACGGCGCGCCGGCTCAAACTTCACGTCTTGCGCAATACTTACTTGTACAATACAGGCCAGATTTCATAAAAATGTATGAGTGGCCTCCTAATTCTCCAGATTTTAATCCACCTGATTCTTTGTCTGGAGACCCATGTTGGAAAAGTATCGTGCTTTCAAGCCCAAACCCAGAAACACAATGGAATTAAAGGCTGTTCTTCAAGAGATCTGGAAAGACGGTAAATAAATTAGGACGGTAAGTTACACAGCAGTCCATTGACAGCGCAATTTTATCTATAAGAAAAGACTTCTGGCAGGCATTAAAGCCCAGGGCGTTCATTTCGAGCACACATTGTAGCACAATATCAGAGTCGTCATCATCTAACAGCCTTTTTCAGGGTCAGCACATTTTCAAAAAGGAATTGATTCTAATTGACGTTTTACGTTACGTGTTAAATAAAAAAAATCAATTTTTTCGCAAAACTTGGATACTCCGGTTCCCTTAAAAATATTTTTACAAAATTTGGTCAGCTTGTGACTAAATTCCTCCACAAGAGAACCTTAAAATTTCAAGGCGAAATATCAATAATTGGCTAAGCTATCATAATTGTGCTAGGAGGATATTTTTTAATGCGCACCCTGTATATATTGTATATTTTGTATGTATCATTGTATTTTTATGTATTGTTATGTAACTATATATGTACTATGGTACATATATGTTGTATGTGTTTTATTGTACATGTCTGTTGTATTTTTTTTTATATTTAAAGAATTAAAACTGGTCTGCTAAGACCAACCATTAATTTTGTCCTGACAGTCTAAGAGTATTTTTAACTAAAGATAATCCAATGATTACGTTTAGGTTGCAAAAATAAATAATTTCAACTTCTTATGAAGTAGTTTTAAAGTACATTACTTATAGAAGGCTTCTGATCTAGTCTAGTGACTAAATTATCAAACTAGTTCGAAGGGCTTAGTCTTCTTCAGCCTGCGGAAGCGGCGTTGTTGGTTTAGTAGTTGAAGAGCTTGCGGATTGATGTGATGATGAGTCGGTCTTGGTGTCTTGACGCCGAGTTTCTTATTACTTCTACTACCAGGAGTATTTTCAGATCACGATGAATATCATTATTTCTGATGTACCAAGGAGCATTTACAGTGTTTCTTAACACCTTATTCTGGAACGTCTGGATAATCTTAGTATTACATGATTTGGTACAGCCCCAAATTTGACATCCATATAGCCAGACTGGCTTCAACACTTGACAGTAGATTATAAGTTTATTATGTATCGAGAGTTTAGAATTTCGTCCGATAAGCCAGTAGTATTGCCTATATCTGAGGTTGAGCTCATTTCTTTTCTTCTTAACATGCTCTTTCCATCTCAGCTTATTATCTAGATTCATACCAAGATATTTTGCATTATTTTCATATCTGACTTCTGTACCATTGATAGAGAGCCTTTTCGGATTCTTTATTCTTTTATTTGTAAAGTTTACGTGAATAGACTTCTGTTCATTTAACTTTATCTTCCAAGATTTAGTCCATTCCAGAAATGTATTACACCCTGTTTGTACTCTGCTCGTGGATATGGCGAGATCTTTGCCAGTTGCGATTATTGCTGTATCAACTGCAAATGTTGCCAGAGTAACTCCTCTCATAACTGGAATATCGCAAGTGTAGAGCAGGTAGAGGATTGGTCCTGTAACACTTCCTTGTGGGATGCTGTATGTATGTACCATTGTACGATGTACATTTATGTTATATATGTATGTATTGCTGTATTGTATGTGTGTATTCTTGTTTGTATTGTATGTTTGACAGGTAGTAACTGGGAGGGAGTGTCTCTGGCAGAGTTTCTCGACTGTCCACACAACCTCGCTCACAATCGTCAGACTCGTATGTTGGCAAACCTTTCACTCATCGGCTGCTACAATCAATCCGTCATCCCTGACAGAAGAGAGCGAGAGCGGCTCATGCTCCAGAGCGCCAAGGACAATCTTCGTAAGATGGCTTTCTTTGGCCTGACTGAACAGCTGGAGGCCACTCAGTATCTCTTCGAGAAAACTTTCAGAAATGGTATTCGCTTCAACAAGAGATTCGTGCAATACAACGAGACTCACGCCAGCAAGGTAGAGCTCTCTAGCGACCTAAAGATGAAACTGCGAGAGAGAAATCATCTGGATATAGAACTGTATCGCTACGCCGAGCAGCTGTTTCGTCAGAGACTAGAACGTTCTAGAAGATCTGATGGTGTCAGCTCATCCCATAGAGCGCTGCCATCTGGGGACGGTCCGGCGATTAAGTTTATCGACGGTTTGGAGGCGTATGATGATGAGCGTGAAGAAGATGATGATGAGAAACGAGATTACGAATCTGAAAGAACTGCTTCTAATAGATTAAGACAAAGGAGAAGAGCGGGAAGTAGCGTCCGGTAGTGTAAACTAGACTTGAAATACTCTGTTAAATAAATGAATTGTTTATAGTGCTTGTATTTGTATGACTGGTACAGGATATTTCAGCATATCCTCGATTCACTTTTATCTCTACACTAGTACGTTAGTTATGCAATATAGAAATCCATCATGTAATCGTTTGAATGCCTTAGATGATCCAAATATTGTGCCATTTCAAAGGTAAAGTGAACAAAATTGAAAGTGTAAATAAAAAATGTAAAAACATTTTGGGATTTATACGTTTATCAAGAGATTGAGTCTAGTTAATTGTTATTTTAACTGCACTTAGAAAACTACTTCATTTTGGATCTTTGATGAAGGGAAGTGGTCTTTGAAGCTTGGGTGTCTAATTCACTTCATTTATCTACTCTATATTGATATTTGTGATTTTTCAGTATTAATTTGTGTGAAAGGTTTAAGTTTTAAGTATCGTTATTGGTATGTCTGTTTATAACAAACATGCCATCCACTTTGTAGTTAAGTGTGAAGATATATTTTTATAAAAGACTTTATTAATTGCCATCGAATTTGTGGTATGCGCACATTTCTTTTGCTTGATTCAAGATAATTCAGCTGTGCTTTTGTAAGCTGTTTAATGTTACTGTGACATCATGTTAACTATTATTCTTTACCCACATTTGATAAATAATAATAATAACCTTTCACGACTTGTATAGCAGTGTCAAGACTGGTTACCGATCTTCGAGATTGCTTTACAGGTTACTGGCAAGTTATTATCAATCCTTTCTTTGTTTAATAATATCTTTGCTATTAATAGCGCTAATTGTCAGCAATCTTAGATATAGGATTAACCTTCCACAGGTCCGAAGGTATACCCATCATTTATTGACTGACCTGGGCTTTGAGCCCAGGCCACTTACATCCGAGGTGAACACTGAAACATATATCATATCGCTATACCATATCCCCTTAAATGGCATTGGTTGTGTCTACGTGACTGAAATTTTAGTGGTTATCTAACAAATGAAATCCTACAGTGTTAGATACCCTGAGCTCGGATATGTAACTGGTGCTTGGAAAATAAAACTTATATATGTGCTAGCTGTCCTTGGCGCTTTATTAATAGCAGAATACTACTATTGATCATTGGAATTTTGAGTGCACTAGAAATACGACATAGACATCGAGGAAAAGAATCATGTGCATATGTTATGTCTGAAAATAAATAACTAATATATACTCTAAGTATATGGAGTCAAATGATGTTGTTATCTCGTCTTGTCGCAGCTCACATGTCTCAAATAAAGTTACATTTTATGATTGTAATGTGTAACTGTGCTGTGGAATCTTTAAATTCTTCTCCTCTGTCGTTATTATTTCATCAAACGACGTCCATTTGTCGCCCGAGGACGACGTCATTGACTCCAGTCGATCTAGTGAGGATTCAATCTGTCATATTAATTTTCATTGAATGACAGTAATTAGCAAAACTTTGTTCCTGAACATACATGTATAGTATATTCATTGTACGGTTGAAATTAATTTTCTGGTAATATTGGCAATTCAATATTTGCTCGGTTTTGGCATTGTGGGATCATTATTTAAAATACTGTTAAACATTATTTAAAATTCTTTTAAAAATGCTAAATACATACTGGATTAATTTAACTGTATTTTTATGTAATACTGTTGTATTAGAGCCTCTTTAGTTGACTTTAGGATGCAGGATATCAGGAATGTATAGACGTTATGTAAATGTAGAATTGAGTAGGATTGAAAGGGTTTGCAGAGATTACATATAAAGAAATTCTTGAGGGGGTTGGTACAGATAGGCAGCTGATTAGAGCATTAAGAATAGAAAGAGATGAATATGACATCTCCAGAGAAGGGACAATTTGATAAAGAGTAAGTAGAATTAAGAATCGAAAAAAAAAATAGAAGAAGACAGAGATAATGCATGTTAATATATTTAAGAAAGGATCCATTTGTACATGTAGAAATGAAGAGAAAAACATAGGATACATTATATCACCTGACTGGCATCGTTTAGGATATCTTTTCTTTCTCTTCAGCTGGTGTTCCTTCAAATCGTTTGGGTGAATCGATTGTTAGCGACGTGTGATGTGGGGACGTCCCTGACATCTTTGTATAAGGAAGCGGATGTTAAACCTTTATTATGATGATGATATGCCAAGGAATTGAATTCATGGACCTGTCATTTGGCTGAAAACTGAGCGAGGGAGGGCCTATGCAAATATTCTTCAGTGATTGATTATATTATTAGCCTCAAAATATTTCAGATATAACCTTAGTTGTATTAGCTGTACTATCGTATTAGGAGGTTGATATTATAGATATTAAATTTCAAAGTATTTCAGTTACAAGTGTCCGACTTAGTGTTGACTTAATTTTTGGATAATTCCCATCATAGAAATTCTATTGTCATCGTTGCCATAACGTGACGAAAATATATGGAGTCCTCGTATATATGAATCATGGATATAATATCATAGAACCTCGGTGAATCATAAATTGAGTTAAACATGTGATGAAACGTGATGATTTATAGATTGAGTTAATCGTGTGGTGGTCAATGGCTTACTGGATAATTGTTAATATTCAATTTGTTTAAAGGTAATATAGATGTGTTAAAAGCTTCTTGTATTGAAACAGTTTCATGGAGCGCTGCTTACTGTTAGACCTGATCAATAGATCTATTACAGAGATGAAACAGAATCAATCTGACTCAAAGTTGTTGACATGAATTTTATTAGGATCTTTTTTATCTATCCTTCTAGTGTTCTGCATAGTGGCATGTCCTATGTATGCATTCCTGCTTACGATCAGATTTCGCTTCTCAAATAGTCCTCTGTCTATCAACAAGTCTATCGCTCCACAAAAGGTTATACCAATCTTATCCACAACAAAACACAACTTTATCATTTGGGAAAATATGACTTCTGAAATGGATTCCCTTTACCTTCCTCAGTTCTTTCTTAATTGTATTTTATGATACGTGCAATTTACAATTGGTTCATTCTTCAATGGCCCGAACGCAACACGGAAATTTGTTATATGCTTTCTGCCAATATGAGCACCTCACTCAAATCCCATATCTTTTCTCTCTTAGTGCACTGCCTAGTGGTAGGTCTATGGTATATAATGCCTCCACTCTTCTCTGTCGTCCGCTTTCCTCTTCATGTCCTCATATGAGTGGATCTTTAAATCATCTAACATTTGAGTCCAGCTAATCCTTTCCATTCTTTCCCATATCCACATTTCCAATGCCTGCCTCTAATTTGCTAATATCTTCCTTCCTTTAGATCCATGTTTCACATCCATATAATAATGTGGTCCAAACGAAAGTTTTCGCTGTCTTTATCTTTGTGTCTTTCTTTAGACTTTTTGTTAAAAGCTCTTTTCTATAGATGTGATTGTAATTTACTACTCCTTTTCATTTTGGAGTGTTTACATCCAGTGAAATTGATTTATTTATCCGAATGGTTCAGGGCTATTTTTATGCTGTTACTTTTTTCTCACATGACGAGAACTCAGAAGGCTTTGAATAGAAGTGTGGTGTCACGGTGATAAACTATGTAAGTAGTTTACGGTAGAAATGGGGTTTTGAAGTTGCTAATAAATTTTAAAAACCCATGTATTATTACTTAGATAATAAAGTATTTTTAGATATAGCAATAACTGAATGATGTTCAGAAAATAAATATCTGCCTAAGAGTTTTTGAGTTCACAATGGAAAGTTATACTATTTACAAGTTATTTTTAACTCTTAATTAAAAATTTATTTGCAGTTGCTATTTTAAAATTTATTTCGTCTCATTTTTATCCGTTGATTGTTGCAGTTCTGTTAAATAAGCATAGTTATTTAGGTCCGTATAATCCACTAGCTTAATTGTTTTTAGCAGGCACCCTATGCTGTAAAATTAATCGTACCTAGATTTTAATTTTTTATGGTATGTGATCTTTATTCTACATATAATTTGCGAATGCCATTACTATGATTATTGGATAATCTTGGTTTTTGTTCACATATGCATGTGTATCACAGGCAGGGGATATTATAACTGGGATGGGAGCTTTCTTGTTGAAAGATAATGTGAATATAATAGTTTTAATTTGATTCTGTTGAATTTGTAAATTAAGCTAAATCGGAATATTTATGTAGATAACTGCCTCCTAGTAGTGGGCTCATTTTGAGTATAGCGAAAGATTTCAATGGTTTATAAGTAATGGTAGTCTGCATTATGAAAGAATAGTGTGCATATATTAACGCTTTTAAATTATAAACGTGGTGTAAAGTTTATGAGAAGCATTTACAAATAAGAATACTTTACCAGGGTCTTGATCATGTTTTCATGTACGGTTCTTTCTTATATATACTTTTCTGTATTCATCGACCAGAGTAAGATTGTGTTAGTTTTTTTGTAGGCGAATGTCTGCAAATGCTAATGTTTTTGTCCTTGGTCATTGTTTTAAATATGATCGTGTTTTTGCATGCAAACCTGTTTACATGTTAACGTGTGCGTTTTAAAATGTTATGTTAAATTCGTACTTTGGTTAATGCAGTTTGTGGAGTGCTGTGTGATAGGAAAATCTCACTGAGAGTGAAAGGTAAATTTTATAGGTCTGTGGTGTGGTAGGGCCAGTAATGATGTATGGTTCGGTGTTTTGGGCACTAAAAAGGGAGCATTTACAGAGTTTGCATGTGGCAGAAATGAGAATGTTGCGTCTAATGTGTGAAAGAACTAGGAGGAGAGAATGGAAAATGAATATGTGAGGATGAATTTGAATGTTGAGGGAATCGGGGATAGGCTGGCTCAGTCGAGATTGAGATGGTATGGGCTTATTATGAGAAAGGCAGATGAGGATGTAGTAAAGAGAGTTAGGAGATAAGAGCTGGATGGTAAACCAGAGAGAGGTAGACCACAGTTGACGTGGGATGCGGTAATTAAGAAGGACATGAAAATAGGGGATTGACTGATGATATGGTGTGGAACATAGAGGACTGGAGAAAGTCTGTTCGTATCCCGACCCTGGTTAAACTGGGATTTAAGGGAAGATAATGATGATGACTTCGGTTAATGCAGTCGTATAAACGATCTGATTCAATTCTTTTCTCGGTGTGCCTTATGGTATAGGCGCTTAGAACTCTGTGTTTGTGTTTTGGTTCGTGTTTTGGTAAAAGTGTGCATCTTTGTTTGTCACTTATTATGTCGCATTTCTCAATGGCTCAGTGTGTAAGCGCTTTAGGTAACGGCATTAAGTTTTAAATGGCTGCTCCTGAGGTCCTCGGATCAATTCCTGGTAAAGCTGATCAGAGAGTAAAATCTTGGACATTCTTATTTCATGGTACACCGTTACACCTGACACCTTGAAGAGAACCCTTCGGGCTTCTGAGCTCGACGTTAAATCCACATTAAAAAAATCAAGTTTTATTGGAAAATATTAACAGTAGCCTGAGATATTCAAACTTTTTGCAGGTGTAATCTTTGCTTTTTACTCACCCTGTATAAGTTGCATTTGGCGTAACTATGTAGGGCATGGAAGGCTGCCGCCTCCAAAAAGCTGTTTTTTACTTCAGCTGCCATCCAAATATCATTTGCATAATGCACATGCATTTACAAACTTCTTTTTTGCAATACTCTAGTTACTTATGTGAACACTGCCTACCGCCCATGAATGAAAGTCTAGCTACACCCCTGATTATTTTGTGTTTCTAATCGTGGAGCTTTTGATTATGTAATTATGCGCCTGTGTTGACCTATGGGCTTTGACTGAAAAATGACTTGTGTGCAATATCTACATGTATAGGCCTATGTATGTCGAAAGTTTATTCATAAAATGTTTACTGTTGAAATAGTATGATAATATGATTATATTTCTCTATATTATTTTTACTTTAGAATACAACTGTCGTTGTGGTTATGTGCTGAATGAACCTTTGCTGTGTGTGTGGTTTTTATTAGAGATGGGAATTTTATGAATTTTCAGAGTTCGGGTTCGGTTCGGTTCGCTGAAAATGAAAGTTCGGTTCGGGTTCGGTTAGCAGTTGACAATTTGAGAGTTCGGTTCGGTTAGGTTTGTTGAAAATGAAAGTTCGGTTTGGGTTCGATTAGAACAAGGGTTCGGTTCGGGTTCGGCTTGCTTTCCAACTCGCGAGAGTTCGATTCGAGTTCTAAATGGTTTGGTTTGGATAATGTTGCAATTGTTTAACATTATTTATAATAATCATGGTTATGATAAACATGTTTAAAATGGTTTATGATAAATGTGCTTAAAGAAATACATGAAGTCATAGTAACTGACACATTTTTCACCTGAGTAAAAATATGACAATGAAAAAATGAGAGAAGTGCTATTTATTCCTGTAGATTTCTTAAAATACTGTAAGTTGACAGACAAATGTTCATAATATAGATATTTAGCTTTTTTACAATATCTTTAATATTATCCTTGATTATAACCAGAAAATAGAATGCTTCATCCATTTAAAAATAAATTTTGTCACTAGGCCAATATATTGGAAACGTTTATAATTAAATGGAAATGTCTTGACTAAAATTTGATGCAATATTTCAGAGACAAAGTGCAATTTATTAACATAATATGTGAAATAAGGATGATTTGGTAAACACATGTACTTCCACAGAAAAATGATCATAATATATACCCTTTGCTATCAATTGAACCAGTAATAAACTATAAGTGTCTGAAATTCCAGTGATTTTTGTAATGCTCTCTCTCTCTCTCTCTCTTAGTGCACTGTCTATTACAGATCCATGGTATATAAAGCCTCCACTTTTCTCGGTCTTCCGCTTTCCTCTTCATGTCCACATATGAGTGGATTTTTAAATCATCTAACATTTATAATCTTGGTCTGCCTCTGCCTCTTTCTCGTACAATTCTGTCTTCTATGTCCTTTTTTAATAGACTCTCCCCTCTTAGAAAGAGTCCCATCCAACTCTTCTTCCTATATCTTAATACATTTATCAACTATCTTTACCAACTCTCTCCAGAACTTCCTCACTTGTAACCTTTTGAGTCCAGCTAATCCTTTCCATTCTTCTCTATATCCATATTTCCAATGCCTCTAGTTTCCTGATATTTTCTTTCCTTGATGTCCTTGTTTCAGATCCATATAATAGCGTGGTCCATACCATGGTTTTCGCTGTCTTTATCTTAGTGTCTTTCTTTAGGATTTTTGTTAAAAGTTTCCTATTATCAAAAGTTTCTTTTGCTTATGCAATCCTACTATATATTTCTGTCTCACATTTCCCATCATCTGTTATAGCAGGACTTAAATATTTGAAAGTCCTTACCTGTTCCAATTTCGTAACATTTATTATAATATTGACTTCACCTCTATTCTGGGATGCTCTCACTACTTTTGTCTCTTTGATGTTGATCTTCATTCCATATTTCAATGCCATATCATTCAGATTATCCATTATCTTCTGTAGACCAGTCTCGTTTCCCGCTACCATTCCTTTGTAACGCTACCATTCCTTTGTATCGCTATCTGTTATTAATTTTTAAATTTGTGTCGGAACCAGACATACCTGAATATATGCTGTTGGATACTGTAAGACATGTAAATGCAAAAACTAATATATATTTGTATTGTTTTTACTATCTTTATATAATGTCAGGCTGGCGAAGGAGAAAGGAACTTCAAGATTTTGGTTTAGTTCGGTTTGGACTAAGACAGGGTTCGGTTCGGGTTCGGTCAGAGTCTGGGTTCGGGTTCGGTTCGGTCAAAATTCCAGATTTTTGGGTTCGGTTCGGGTTCGATTCGATTCCCATCTCTAGTTTTTATATGTTATACTTGTAAGGTTATTTCTGTAAATAGCCGTTTCTATACATTCTCTGGCGCATTGATTGGAATGTACACATCAATATTCGATAATTGGAAAATTATCAAATATCACCACCACCTAAGAAGTCATATTATTCCCAAGCTATGGACTGTATTAAGGTATGGGGTGTCTTTTTGAAGAGAGTAAATAATTCGTTAATCGATGGAGTACCTTTATGGAACGTGAAAGCATAATGTAAATAGGAATAAGTAACATTGGACCTGCCACTTGGCATAACACTTGAGAGAGTGAGAGAAGGGGGGGGGGGGGTTGAGAATTCACAAACTGTCAAATATCCCTAGTGTACTGGGCATAGATGAAAAAACCGTTCTTATCAAAAATAAAAAACCTTAAAAAACGCGTTTTTTTTTCCAAACAAATAAAAAACGTAAAAAAACTTTGAAAAAAACGTTAGTAGCGTACACGTAGCTTGCATATATATTACCATGCCTTCATTCCATAACACTAAACAATTTTATTACAACTAGACTTGATCTAAAGTTCTAAAGTATGTCCATAGACTCCATACAAATATAAACAAATACTTTCAGGTCACATAGAGCCACACTGTCAGTTGTTCTTAATTATCAATACAAGAAAATTCAAATCCGTAAGAAATTAAGAATAGACAATGTCTTACATATTGGAACATCTGCCTAACTAGGAAAATAAAAAATGTAATGATTTACCTCTTATATAATATAGTGATGTTTATGGCACGAAACTAACGGCAATTTCTCAATATATATGTGCAGGCCACGTAAAACCATGGTTTACGTTTTTTTACGTTTTTTATTTTATAAAAAACGTAAAAAACGCGTTTTTTTTAAAGATATAAAGACGTTAAAAACTTTTTTCATCTATGGTACTGGGTACTGTGTACCATGTTTAGTGTAATATGCTCACGATATCAGCATTAGTATTCTGAGTCACCTGTATGTATTCTATTAAATATATATATATATACATGCTTATGTGAATACAAACATGTAATTGTATGGTATTTTCTGTAAATTTCTCTCTCACTCTCTCTCTCTCTCTCTCTCTCTCTCTCTCTCTCTCTCTCTCTCATATAATGCGCTGCCTGTAGCGTCAGGTCCAGTGTATATAATTCTTCCAACCAATTCTATCCTCAGACTTCCTTTTCTTCTCCATATACATGTGAAAATTTGTTGTCAAATCATTTAACATCCTATGTCTCGGTCTGACTCTAACTCTTAACCCTTGTATTCTTCCTTATATTACATCTTTCAGCGAACTATCTCCTTTATAATATGTCGTATCCAACTTTTCTCAATTTCCTATCACATTTAACAGCAGCTGTCTATCTGTACCGACTCTCTAAGTTCTTCATATGTAATTTTATGAGTTCAACTCATCTTTTCCACCATGCTGCATAAGGACGATTCCTATGCTTCTTGTGTTTTTAAGTTCATATGACAAATTTCAATTCTGTTGATATTGCATTGAAGTCTGTTAAATATTCAATTTTGCATAGAATCTGATTATGCCATACACTATGTCGTAGTTTGTTATTGTGAGATTAAGCCACTGCTGAGAGTAACCACATGCGTGATTTGGACAAGATCAGGATACGAAAAGTTTGAGCTTAAACTCATACTCTTGCTGTAACTAATACGTAGCTTAAATGAACATTTCAAAATTAAACCAAATGGTCAGATCATATTATGGTGTGTTTTTCATCTTTACAACCTTATCGATGACGAGTGAGCTCTGGATTTGAACTCTGCATCTCCTGGCTCACAGTGGGAAACTAATCAGATCAATATGTGAGATCAAGCTATCGGATTAATCTAGCAGATTAACCTATCAGATCAACTTTTCCGATCAATCTATGTGATCAACCTGTCAGAACAACCTATCAGATCGATCCATGAGATGAGTATATCAGATCAACCTCTCAAATCAATTCGTTGGCTAATCTAAACAGATTTTTCAAGTCACGCTCTTTAGAAAAACCTAATGATAGGCCGTGTTCTGAAATGACTGGCTGAGTCGGTGGTGTGATGGATTTAGATCTGACTACAGACAAGTAGGGTTCAAATCCTATGCTCGCACGTCACCTCCTTTCGAGGGTGGAAGCTGAAGTAAATGCTAAACTCGACTTTAGCCTCTATTAGTTGTTTAACGTTAATGTTTTACTAACGTAATTGACTGATAATCCAGTCATAATGTTATTTTGAAATGACCCTTTCTATGTCAATGTAACTACCGATGACTGATCTAAAAGACTACTTATCAATTCTTGTCAAAATATGTAAATAAATTATATATTCGAAGCTTTATTAAAAGCAAAGTACTATTTCAAAGCCGCTTGCTTCGCGAGGCAAACTCTCTCTCCATTCGGCTGCATGATTTTTCCACTCTGTGAAAATTTATAATCTGTTCTAAACTTCTAATGCTGGATTCCAATCTCCTCGCTAATTTAGCTCAGCCTTTTTCCTTCTAGGCTCACCATTCGAAATCTGCTGTTGATGCACTGATTGCGCGGTGCGCCTGAGATACTATTAAGAGTTTAAAAGTTGTAAGTATACTGCAGTCATGTATCCTTGAGTGCAATGATCATCCATGATAATATTAATTTCTTCTAATAATTATATGTTTAAATCGTTAGAAAGTTTATAATCGATTTGGTGGATCTTTTTGTCAAAAACTAGACTCTGTTTAGCTCGGCCGCCGGCCAGGAATCGAACCCGAGAGATCTGGAATACAGTTCATACTGTGGTCGGTCAATTAAGTTGTAAGGACATTAAATGCTCTTTTATACTCCAAATGAGAGTCCCGTATAGTATAAAATAGGCTTAACTGACCTAAAATAGTTATCCTAAGATGATCAATAGACTGTATATGCTAATTATAATATACTGTGACCAGCAGTAAACATCCTCAAAGGATAGTTCTGTTTTTATAAAGATTTTGTCTTGAAACTTAGGTCTATATAGATATTGTAGAGGATGTAGTTAGATATCCCGAACATTCGTCTTTTAAATTCTATGTTTACAGAATTATAGATTTTAAAATTTAAAGTTACGACCTTTTTGTTACGACCGACTAAATATCAGAATTAACATTGACTAATGGATGATATTCAGTAACAATGATGACTTAAATTAAAACTGTCTTCCTAATTCGCTACGGGATTAGATCAGCGAGCAGTTTTTAACTATGAATTCAAAAATTAAGATCCATTTGGAATTAAGAATTAAATGTGTAAAGCAGGGGTGTACTCTATCACCAGCACTCTTTAATATGTTCCACGTGTATTTTAAGATGATCATGACTTCATGGGCAAGCAGACCTAGATGGTTAGGAAGTTGGTGTAATAAAGCTGATACAACTGATGTTAACGTCAGTTTCCCTACTCGAAAGCGATGTCAGTGACGGACGAGACAGCATATACCCAACATCGCTCTACTGAAACGATTCTTCTTTCTATCAGTATAGTATCATCTATGTACTATTACCAACTATTCTACCTTTCTATCAATATACTCGTCTTTCTTATTGGTTTGGTATCCACAGCAATACGCTTGCCTGATTTACTTCATACCTCATTGATCGCACACTTAGCGCCAAAGTGTTGGAGTATGCCTCTACATCAGCGATCAATACGTTGTGCCTCATGGCTTCGTTCTTGGTCCTATCCTCTTCAACCTCTACACCACTCCACTAAGCTCCTTGATCTACACACATTCATTAGAATATAAACTTTTCGCTGCAACACTCAGCTTTATAAACTCTTTTTTACCCCCCCCCCCCCCTCCTCCACTGATGCGAAGGCTTGCTTACAGCAATCCATTCAATCGATATAGTCCTGGACGTCTACTAATTTCTTAGCACTCAATCCATCTACGACTGAGTTTGTGCTCTTTGGAACACCTTGGAAAGTTTCAAAACTTAGTGAGGTGTCCCTAGCTCTCTCTCTCTTTCGATGTTGCAGTTACAACAGCTTCTTCTGTGAAGAAATTTTATTTGGTGTTGTCCTTGACCACCACCTTACATTCAACGATCACATCATCAAAATATCACAGGCATGTTTCTTCCACATTCGCTATCTTCGTCGAATAAGACCATTTCTTTCTCTCGAGACGGCCACTACGATTGATGCTGCACTGGTGCTATCCAAACTGGACTACTGCAACTTCTATTTATAAATCTTCTCAGTTGCGAGATTAATAGTTTGCAGTTCATTCAGAGTTCCCTTGCACGTGCAATTAAATATTTCGGGAGTATTTCGTAGTTAAAAATACTCTCATGTTACTCCAATCCTCAAGTCATTGCACTGGCTCAAAGTTAGAAAGCGTATAAAAGACAGTTTCTCTAACATTCAAGTCTACACTACACTTGGCAATGGTATATGTCCCACTCACTACATGTGAGGCAGTCTACCTCCAGGCAGTTGTCTATCAGGTCCTCTAAGTTAGTTAGGCCTATTATTGAGTAATCGATTACTCCTTCTAGCAATAAGCTGTATAGGATCTCCTTTCAGCATGCTGCCACACAGATCTGGAATTCTCCTCCTTCCACTCTGTGAACCCCTCATCTACTCATGAGCAACCTTTCTTATTTTGAAGACAGTTTTATAGGCGGTTAAAACTTTAAAGCTTTTCTCTTCTTTGTTTCATATCCACCTAATGTCCATGATCAGAGACCATCACGCAAACCTCCATTCCGCTAGTGCCCTTCCTTGGACTGAATTTTTGCACGCACCGTTTATGGATCACGCACATGCTGCTTATTGGTTTTGATTTTGTTCTATAGTGCTCGATGTTGTCCTGTACGCCAGTAGCTCTCTAATCGTATAGTTGTTGTTGTTATTTTTGTCTTAAATATATAGCCGCGCAAAGTATTTATTATTATTATTATTATTTTTATTACTATTATTATTATTATTGTTATTATTATTATTGTGGTGCAGTTGTAGATATGCTAAATAAATGCGATTGTGGACAATTTATTGTTAAAGCAATAATAAAAATTTTGATTGAGAAAATTGAAATGAAATATTGCAAACATTATGAAATAAACGGAGAAGTACGCATACAACGCTTCTTTTTCCTCTTTTAAATGTCTCAATAGCGTAGGAGTAAAGTCATGAACTTGAATGACAGATTGAGGTGAATTGAACCCTCGTGGATACGAATACCAGCCGCGCAGTTCTGAGAGTAAAATCTCGGACATTCACTGGACTGGCTCTACGGAAATAGTCTAAATTACCTAACGATTTAAACATGTGGTATTAAAAGTAATAGATATCAACATAGTTGATCATTTCACTATAATATGCGTGTTTACATTTTTGTTGAAAGCCTGCATGTGGATTCTTGAAAGACAGACTTGACTATATAGACCTTGATAAATTGATCAACTTAAAACACGGTTCGCCTTCTTTCGTGTGGCAACGTTCTTTATGGAAACCTGTATGTATATTGGAAGACAGACATAATATATAGTCTAAGCCAGATTTTTTACTTTTATAAACAGTTGGAGTGTTTTAACCTCCGCTCTAATGGCAACGCTCTAATGGAAAGATTTGTTCCAGTTCTGTAGGCGATATATTATTTATAAATAAAGAAAATGATGTATAATTTTTATATATGTGATTTTATAAACAATATTCTAGTTCTAAATAATGGCTACGATTATATCGTGTTTTGAATCCCATTTCGTGTTAGTGTATATTCAATTGTCGTTAATACTATATATAAATATTGTGTGACTTTCAAATTACGCCTTTACCAAATTGCATTCACTTAAGTAAAGTGATGCAGCCGTCTGTCACTCGGTCTTCTAAATTAATTGCTCTTGTGAGACCTAGCTTAGGCAACCTTCACGCTACAAGCTATCTGATCGTTCTTTCCAAAATGGTGCACAGTAGATTTGGAATTCTCTTCCATCCACTCTTCCGAAGTCTTCTTTTGATACACTTTGGCCTTTACTTTTGCATTTATGCATTATTAATTTAGAAAAAAGTAAAAAGCTAGGCAAACATTTTATTCCATTATTTTACATTGGTAAATTTTTTTATTAAGTTATATATATCATACTGTTCACCAAACATAATATTGAATTAACAAAATTTTCTTGAGTATGTTTCTGTTTTTGTGTTGGTGATTTACAATAGTGTTTTGTGCTGTTTCACTATAGACTACAGCCTAAAAATATCAATCAAGCTAATGCTGTTGAGTTTGCACAGTGCTGCAGATACTGATTGAATGAATAAATCTGTAACTGTGAGGTTTTTCGTAGCTGACCAACTTGGGATTTGAACTCAAGCCTTGAACCTTGAACCTATGCCCTAAACACTACCGTCAAAAATGTAAATTATCTAAATTCTTAGCATATTGCTGTAGCAATATGCATTAAATTCTGACTCATTAATTATGGGAGTTAGCAATATGTACTTTTGTATATATATATATATATACATGTAGTATAAATTTTGGGTATCAAATTGTATAGAATTTGACCTTTCATTAAATATATTCTTGATGAGGTATCATGTACCACTATTGATGTATTTTAAAGTTTAAGGGTGGCAATAGAGCTTGATTGACTTTGGGCCTAGTGTATTGGTTGTCTATGCATGAGCTATATATATCATATTCGAAGTTTGTAGTAGATAAGTGTCCTAACTTAATATCTCTTTTAGCCTCTATCCAGGATATGGTACAAAATGATCGACGATTAAGCATCACATACGTAGTCGATAGTCTTAAGTTGTAATACATTTTATTATTACTTATGTTTTGGGTTACAAAAAGTTATTCATGTTAGATGGGTTCCACGAATGTTGACGGCTGAAATCAAGCAAATTTCGCTAACAACTCCTCGTAGCAATCTCGATCTGTCCAGAGCAAACCAGGCAAAGTTTCTTCGCAGATATGTTACCATGGATGAGACTTGGACTCACCATGGTCTAATGATTTATAATCTAAGCTTCAATCATATGTCGACCTGAAGAGGAGAACATGTATTATATATATATATATATATATATATATATATACAGTCATGGCCAAAAGTTTAGCACCGATTAGATAAATACACTAAACTTGAAATACATTAATCTGTAGCGCCAGATGTGCTAAAAGTAAAGCAACTACTGTTTATGTTTATTAAATGTCAATGTACTACATACATATTTTCACTAGTCTCAGTATCTGGTGTGACTTCCTTTGTTTGCAATGACTGCTTTAATCCGATCAGGCATGGAATGCACAAGATTGCGACAGTACTCGGGTGTTATTTCGCTAGTCCACACTCGCTTAATTGCTTTAATAAGTTCTTGTTCAGATGACGGATTCATTGCTGCTACCTTCTGTTTCATGTAAATCCACAGATTTTCAATAGGATTGAGATCTGGACTGGACCCAGGCCAAGGTCCAAGGACCTCCACACCTTGTTCTGTGAGCCAGTTGGTAACAATGGCTGACCGATGGCAGGGCGCTCCATCATGCTGAAATATTGAACAGTTAAGCAATTCCATGTTTAACAATAGTTTATCTTGCAAAACTGATAGATATTTCTGTCCGTTGATCGAAGTATTTTTCGGCATAAACCATAAGCCACCTCTACCAGTTCCAGAGAAGCTCCCCCAGACCATTATTGTTGGTGCTTGCCGCACAGACGGTATCACATAGCGGGTGTTATACCGTTGATTTGCTGGGCGCCGCACGTGTCTGATGTAGGATCTGAACTGCGAGAACGTTGATTCATCCGAAAAGAGAACTTTCATCCAATTATCGCACGTCCAGTGACGGTAGATTCTACAGAACCTCAGGCGATCCTTGATATTCTTGGCGGTCAGGCGAGGTTTCCTTGCTGGGCGTCGCGATGGTAGGTTGAATTCAGTTAGGAGACGTCTTCTCACAGTCCTGCCACTTACTGCTGATCGTGTCTGAGAAGCAATTTGCGCTGATGACCACGTTGGATGCGCTGTAGCAACACATCGGACTTTTCTGTCAGTGCGAGGCGAGGTGATGCGCGGACGTCCAGACCTTCTGCGAGACTTATAGCCCTTCAATTCATTCATTCTCGCTATAGCTCGAGTCACTGTCGACTTGGCTATGTGTAAACGTCTAGCTATCTCACTATGAGACATGTTCAGCTCATGCAGTACCGCAATTTGTGCACGCTTTGTAGGAGAAGTTTCTTTGGATTTTCCCATTGTGCTGATACAATTTCAAATCTATTACCTTATGAGTATAATATTGTATGCAAAATGTCAAAAACTAAGCTGTTTGGCTACTACAATGGAATTCTAGTGATAATTCAATAAATGGCTTAACTCCTGTCCTACACTGTGAACTATTCAAGTCGATTTATCAAATGACCAGTAGGAGAGAGATACATACATAAGCTGGGCTGACAAAAGAGCGCGTAAGTGTCAAATAGTGGACAAGAGTTCAGTTACGTAACAGACAATAACTTCCTAACAACCAACAAGTTACTTGACTGTGACTACTGAAGTCTACGGCTATGCTTGAACAGTCTCTGGCTGGACGTCTGCAAACTGGAATATTTACCTTGCCTGGTTCACAGAGGGTGTGTCATGCCTGACACTAATCACTCAAGCAAATAATCATTGTATTAATCAAACAAGTGTATTTAGTAACAAGTGACAGCCCAGCATCTTGTTTCTAGTGATTGACCGATTTTCACTTGGGAAATATTGTTACTAAGTCACATTATACAAATTTTTAGTGAATAATGCTCATCGGTGCTAAACTTTTGGCCATGACTGTATATATATATATATATATATATATATATATATATATATATATATATATATATATATAATACATGTTTTATATGTATTATATGTTTTATACATATATATATATATATATATATATAAATAGGATATATATATATATATATATATATATAAATATATATAATTATATATATATATTATATATATATATATATTATATATATAATTATATATTCATAATATATATAAATTTATTTATATTATATATAAACATAATACACACACATATATATATATATATATATGTGTGTATATATATATATATATATATATATATATATATATATATATATAGATTGTAATATACATTGTGATAAAAAATGATTAAAGCAAGATAAACGATGATGTCCCTGCCATTGCCTTATGGCGAGGAACCGGACGTTAAATTCTTATTGATAGATTGATTGATTGATAATAGCTAATGCTTATAAACGATTTGAAAAATATTTTTGTTTTTTGTTTCGAAAATAATATTTACTAACTTATAAAGGTGATTCAAAGCTGTGAAAAGCTAAATTATATGAATAAATTGAGTGGACATTTATACAGTTTTAATTTCTAAAAATTTAAAGAATTTGATATTTTTTATACACAGATAAGAGACTCTTTATTAAGGGTCTCTTAGCGTTGTATTAAAAATACCAAATATTTTGGGACCCTCTCAATATTTCTTTATTTAGGAATAATTCTGGGGCTTAGTAGATATAAAGGCATGTACATGAATCATTGACACTGTTTTGTCCACTCAGTGAGTTGTTCCATCCTGAATCTGAGATATATCTAAAAGAACAAAGTGTGTAAGTTTTTTGTCTTTGCATACTTCCATCACTCTCAATTCATATCTGCCGTCTCTGGATATAATATTTGTATTAGGCAGGCTTTTTAACTTTAAATTAAGGAAACTGGGAAATCAGTCCTAATTGCTATATATATATATATATATATATATATATATATATATATATATATATATATATATATATATACAGTCATGGCCAAAAGTTTAGCACCGATTAGATAAATACACTAAACTTGCCATACATTAATCTGTAGCGCCAGACGTGCTAAAAGTAAAGCAACTACTGTTTATGTTTATTAAATGTCAATGTACTACATACATATTTTCACTAGTCTCAGTATCTGGTGTGCCTTCCTTTGTTTGCAATGACTGCTTTAATCCGGTCAGGCATGGAATGCACAAGATTGCGACAGTACTCGGTGTTATTTCGCTAGTCCGCACTCGCTTAATTGCTTTAATAAGTTCTTGTTCAGATGACGGATTCATTGCTGCTACCTTCTGTTTCATGCAAACCCACAGTTTTTCAATAGGATTGAGATCTGAGCTGGACCCAGGCCAAGGTCCAAGGACCTCCACACCTTGTTCTGTGAGCCAGTTGGTAACAATGGCTGACGGATGGCAGGGCGCTCTATCATGCTGAAATATTGAACAGTTAAGCAATTCCATGTTTAACAATAGTTTATCTTGCAAAACTGATAGATATTTGTGTCCGTTGATCGAAGTATTTGTCGGCATAAACCACAGGCCACCTCTACCAGTTCCTGAGAAGCTCCACAGACCATTATTGTTGGTGCTTGCCGCACAGACGGTATCACATAGCGGGTGTTATACCGTTGATTTGCTGGACGCCGCACGTTTCTGATGTAGGATCTGAACTGCGAGAACGTTGATTCGTCCGAAAAGAGAGCTTTCGTCCAATTATCACACGTCCAGTGACGGTAGATTCTACAGAACCTCAGGCGATCCTTGATATTCTTGGCGGTCAGGCGAGGTTTCCTTGCTGGGCGTCGCGATGGTCGGTTGAATTCAGTTAGAAGACGTCTTCTCACAGTCCTGCCACTTACTGCTGATCGTGCTTGAGAAGCAATTTACGCTGATGACCAGGTTGAATGCGCTGTAGCAACACGTAGGACTTTTCTGTCAGTGCGAGGCGAGGTGATGCGCGGACGTTCAGACCTTCTGCGAGACTTATAGCACCTCAGTTCATTCATTCTCGCTATAGCTCGAGTCACTCTCGACTTGGCTATGTGTTAACGTCTAGCTACCTCACTATGAGACCTGTTCTGCTCATGCAGTACCACAATTTGTGCACGCCTTATAGGAGAAGTTTCTTTGGATTTTCCCATTGTGCTGATACAATTTCAAATCTATTACCTTATGAGTATAATATTGTATGCAAAATGTCAAAAACTAAGTTGTTTTGCTACTACAAGGGAATTCTAGTGATAATTCAATAAATGGCTTAACTCCTGTCCTATACTGTGAACTATTCAAGTCGATTTATCAAATGACCAGTAGGAGAGAGATACATACATAAGCTGGGCTGCCAAAAGAGGGCGTAAGTACCAAATAGTGAACCAGAGTTCAGTTACGTAACAGACAATAACTTCCTAACAACCAACAAGTTACTTGACGGTCACTGGTGAAGTCTACGGCTACGCTTGAACAGTCTCTGGCTGGACGTCTGCAAACTGGAATATTTACCTTGCCTGGTTCACAGAGGGTGTATCATGCCAGACACTAATCACTCAAGCAAATAATCATTGTATTAATCAAACAAGTGTATTTAGTAACAAGTGACAGACCAGCATCTTGTTTCTAGTGATTGACCGATTTTCACTTGGGAAATATTGTTACTAAGGCACATTATACAAATTTTTAGTGAATAATGCTCATCGGTGCTAAACTTTTGGCCATGACTGTATATATACATGTATGTTGTATATATATATATATATATATATATATATATATATATATATATATATATATATATAGATATATATATATATATATATATATAAATATATATATATATATATATGATGAAAGGTTATCCACTTTAGGTCCAAAGAATTTTTTGAAAAACTGAAAAGCTGTGCTAATTCTGCTGATTGAACTACTTAAAAATCAATTTGATGAGGCTAAACTTTTTTCATTTACATGTGGTTCTATTGTTTCAATGCTAATTGATTTTCCTTAATTATGTCATTTAACACTACTATGTTATTTTGGTTAGTAGGTCGCTTTATAAATTCCATGTAATATACATGCATTAATTAATTAATTATTTCATATTTTGGATTTATGGCTTATGGCATTATTTAGCAAAATTTATATTTATTGATATATTGAAATATATTGAAAGATGCTCAGTTTGGGTTCAGTTCAATGAATGCCCAATTTCAATTAGAGAAATTTGGCAGGGCCTGTTATGTTCTTTAAATGTTCATGATACTCTAAGGGTAATAATTTTAATGCATTAATTGCTGGTTCTGTATCGTTTTATTAATTAACGATTGTTTCCACATCATAAAATTGTGTTAGAGATCTTCCTGAGCCGGTTTCACAGGCATGCTGTCCACAGGGTGACGCAGTACTAGTGACTATATACAGCTGGAATAATTAATAGAGACAATCAAAGCAATTCATTTGGCTAGGCAAGTCAAAGAAAAGTTTCTTTAAAAAATTGCGCTGGTCGCTGTCTTTTGTAGGGAGTAATTTCTGATCTATAAAGTGGAAGAATAAAAAATGTGTACAGGACCGACTTTGTTGCTTATGACTGAATTCAGCCGACAGACACAGTTTGAAAAAATGCAAACTTACAGTTTTAGTAATAATAATAGCCTCCGACGATGGATATGTCGTTGTCATGGCCGGCCACCGGTCTTCGAGACTGTTTTACTGGTTCCTGGCAAGTTACTGTCAATCCTTCCCATGATTAATCTTATCTTTGCGATTAATAGCGCCCATTGACAGCAAGTTTCGAAACATGATTTGCACTCTGTGGGTCCAAGGGGATATTCATCACTTGTTGACCGACCTGGGCTTTGAACCTATGCCACTTGGGTCTGAGGCGAACACTTAAACCGTGACACTACATCCCCTCCTCTAAACTATCCTAGCTGTATCAAAGTTATCCTGAGATATATTCACGTGTTTGTGATATAGTGAATTTGATAGCATTAATTGATTTTTAAAAGAATACTTTGAATTTGGTTCTTTCTATATCATAGAGCCTTGAATTTTATTCTGCTGCCATTACGGAAAAACTGCCGATTTGGATTGTCATTTTACAATTGAATATTTTGTTAAACTTGAAAAGATATTAGTTTTTAGCGCAATTGCTAATTAAGATTTCTGCCAGATCAACTCAGCTAACTCGAATTTTTTTAAATCTTGTTTTTTCATAATGCTTCCTGCGTTTTCTTGATTAAAGTTTCCGTTTTGTAAGTTTTGTTACTTGACTTGGTTCTCTATCTGTAATTATTAATTATCCTAACGGCTGTGTTGATACAACCGTGTATTTAAATTTTCGAATAGCGCCGATTAAATATAATATTTCAGTGCCATTTATTCATGTTATTCATTGCTAAGTGAACATTGTTGACGTTAAATTTTATTTCAGAGCCAAAGATTCGAATGCGCATTGCTCAATAGATAGGCTTGTTGTTCGATCGTTGTTCAGAATTAGATTTTTCAGTTCTACTGTGCGCATATAACCTCGTTGGCTGAAGTTAGATGCTGGTAGGAATGTTGCACTATTAGCAAGCCGGCTGCTAGCTGTTACAGCTAAGCTATGCCGATCTGTAACACCGGCTCTTTGTAGTAATAACTGCTGTTGTAGTATGCTAACTATGTGTACGCAAACTACAGTATGGTTCCATTGAATATATTAAATAATATAAGACCTAATAATATTAGGCCAGATACAAATTTAGACAGATTTTGAACTTATATAGGCCTATATTTTTTGTCTACTTAATGTGTAGTGTGGTTTGTCTATAGTACAGTATACTAATTATAGTTATGACCATACATTTCATAGTTTATTGTAATTGTATGCTAAATGTTACTAGATTTTGTTTTGATGAAATATTTATTTATTGCACTAGTTGTAGTATAATGTGTCGGGATGAAACTTGTTTATTCGTTGTAGAATTTTTGTAGCAATTTCTGGAGCCTAGGCGCTCACTAACCAAATGCCGTTTCTGACGTTGGTTTGAATCATAGTTGTTTGTCGCCTTATACGACAGATGTAATCTACGGTTGGTTAATTTTTTCAGCAATCCGGATACAATACGGAAATTATTATTATTATATATAATATATATATATATATATATATATATATATATATATATACATATACATATACATATACATGTATATATATATATATATAAATATATGACAGAGTGTTTGAGTGTTTATAGTTGGAATTGAGAGCTAGGGAACCGCTCAGAGTTTTTCAGACCTCCGGTAATGTATTTACAGGTCTCCTCGTATCTAATGTGGTCCTCCCAGCAGGGAACGCACCTAAGAAAAAATGAGAGCTATGTGAACTGAGTTCACTTGCATCCCCTCACTTTACCGCTATATATATATATATATATATATATATATATATATATATACTATATAGGTTATCTATATATGTATGATACATATATGATTTATTATTATAGTAAGATATATGTATATATAGTATTATATATATTATATATACTATATATATGACGTAATAATATATATAGATATATATATATATAGGTATATATATATCATATAAATTATATACTATCTTCTATATATATATATTAGTATTATTATATATAATATATTATATATTATATATTGCATGCATATATACTATACTATATAAATATATATCTATATATATTATATATATATATATATATATATATATATAGGCCTATACATGTATATACATGTAGCCTATGTGTGTATATACTTATATACTTATAGATAGATAGATGTTCATGTGACTGTCTCAATTGATATGCATTGTATCCTTAATGTATGATGCTGGTTCGAATGTATGACCTACTGCAGAAATCAGTCATTTGTGGATAACAGAACCGACTGCTTCAATTGGATTATAGATTTATAAAATATATTTCTCAATTTCTATTTCAAATGGTAGGTGTCATGACCAGAGTAAATGGCAATCATTGAAAAGTAATCTTACGGATTAACAAATAATTATTTCTAGGTCCAATCCTGTTCGGCTGCTTACGCTCACTAGTATGCAGTCTTGTTGGATTACATTATCCTTCAGGTGAAATTTACAACGCAATATTTAATTGACTCATAATACCGGAAATTAAGAATTTGACAATTTGTATAAGATAGACGAGAATGAGCGCTCCTACCTCTCCTCATAACAAGCGCAAGCAGCTAGCATGCAAGGTTCTTCTGCTGGACGATACCATACAGACCTACTACGTACCTGTAAGTACACCTCACTAGTTGTTGCTACTAATCATAGTGGATTATATCTCTCTGTTCTATTAAGTGTTCTATGCGAAGCAAGACTAGTGCTTGAAGTCATTTGGCTGTTTTCAGGCTCTTCAAAATTGCAAATGCATTTCATCGATCTAATTTATTTCTTCACATTTGTCAAAGTTTATTCCTTCGCAGAGGATATGTACAGTCATGGCCAAAAGTTTGAGATCAGTCGATATTTTTTAGAAAATCATGGTAAAAGGTCCCCAAACCATCAGCTTGGCACTATGTTGGACAGCACTGGTACAATACTTGGATCAACTATCTTTCTAAGTGGTCGTCTTACATGCCTGGAATAAGAGTAAAATTGTGTGAAAGTTGACTCATCTGAAAATAGTACGCTTTCCCAATCATCTGCAGACCAATTGCGATATTTGCGACAAAACGCCATTCTATCTCGAATGTACTTCTTTGAAACAGAGGCTTAAATGCTGGTCTTAACTTAATCCGCCCTCAAACAAACGTCTTCTAATGGTTCGTGTGTTACCCTTGCTTCAATCAGGACTGTCTGCTAGTTGCTCTGACCCATGTAGTGGAGCAAAAATGTTTGCGCGCTTCGCTACCGAAATTTCAGGGTTTCGACCAAAGTTAAGTTTGAATACACAAATATGATAATTTACAGCTCTGAAGCAAAACAGAACAATATTCAGCACATAGTATTATAGTCTAAGCGATATTGCAGCATTCTGTAGAATTTTAGGTGAGTATTATAATACACCGTAGCAGAATGACTAGTATCAGGTTATAGGCCAAGTTGGGCATAAAATTCTCTTAATACGCTGCAAATCGAGCAATATTTGCACAACATATACATACAAAAATCCCAAACAGGATAAAAAACCTGAATTATGTCTTTGTTTACATCAAGACATAATCAGAAAATGTGAATGTTGCTGCATTTTAAAGCAAAATAAGAAAGAAATCATAAAATAAGATTTTTTCCCACAGATCTCAAACTTTTGGCCATGTCTGTATATTTCTTGAAAAATACAAGCTTACACTTTTGCCTGACATCATATGACTTCTGAGGCGGTTCTCCATTGTGTTTTCACAGTTATTGCTTACTCGCCTCTTAAATGGACTATGGCCAGGTTAATTTTCGATTAAGACTTGTTTTCAGAAAAGACGCCAAAGAGTCATCTCTCCCTAATCTGTTTCTACCTTTATCTCCGGGAATATACTATAAACGCAACTTTACTTTTTTCCTAAATAAGAAAACTCTTGTTGATAAGCTGCCAGCATTGTAAGTTTGTAACTAGAGGTCAGCTGTTTGACTCAAAGCGTTTGTCAGAGCGCTTGAAGATGAACGAAAGTGGCTGAGGTGTGACTATTTTTTAAACATTTGATGCTTCTTGGTTGTGTAATGTCATTAATAAGGTCTAGTCGTACACGTTCAATTCTCATTTACAAGTGCGACTGTTGAAAAAATGTTGGTTTCATAAAACTGGGACTATTTAATATCATAAACTGAAATTCATTGTTCATGATGGAGCTTGGCTACTAAATTGGTATCACACCATTTCACTACTAACATACCAGTGATATGTTAGTGTTTGATTACTAGTTAGTGTTGATTGCTTGTCGAATATGACCAATGAAGTTATACTAGGTTGAGTCTAAACGTTATTTCTGTTTCTACTCTTATAAGGATGTAAAACTAAATGTTAATTAAACAAATTCAATTAACTACTGTCTAAAATCTCAATTCCTAATTCATTGCGTATCATAGGCAGTTGATGTTGACTGTTGCTGTGGTTTCTCCTGATACTCTACACGCCTGATAACATTGAGTTGTGATAACGTAGTGCTATTCTAGCGTTCTTTTGTACTGAAGTATTCACGTGAGCTGAAAGAGATTGCGACGCCGGTCGTTTCTGATTTCTTAGTTGCTGCTGCGGGAATAATTTGATAGGAAAACTTGCCAGGTTACAAGTGCTACACAAGCAGCGGTGCCTTCACGTTGTGGAGTGTTGATAGGACGGCGTAGCTTCTAAATTTAGATCACGATTATAACTTAATTACGCCAAAATCAGTGTATAGATATAGTTTCCATTTATATATAGAGTCTGATAAGTTTACATTTACTGACGATATGAAATTAACTAGGAGCATATTAACGAGAGATTATTATAGATTGTTTTACATGTCTTCCGGAAGGCTTACTTATTTAAGATTTCTCAAAAATTGCAGTGTCAATGCCAGTGAAATAAAAAATGAATTTGTTATATTTTGCAACTAAGTAATTAAATTCATTGCTAAACTTTAAAACAATGCTGTGACCGTATTAAGACCATTTATATCTGGTGATGGACAAAAGCAGCAGCGCTCTTTTTACATCTACTGTCTGGAGCTAAGGCCTGGCTCTTATCTGCTGTAAACTAAAGTAGGTCGGGTGGGTTTGCTGAGAGATTTCTCTCAGCAGCTGCTGCATGTGAGATTTATTATCAACATGTTCAGTGCATGCTGGTTATACAACAGCACCCGCTAATGACTGCAGCAGATACATCCAGTCCGTTTGGTTTAAATTTATGAGATTACGCCTAGGTAGTTATATTTTATTGCAACTTTCAATGCAGTTTAGTGATAAATTGTTTTATTGAAGTAAAGATAAACACCGCGAGCTTGTTTACATTATGCATTTTGAATATGTGCATTTACGTGTGGCTTTTTTGATACCTAAATCTTAAGATTGCCAATTTGCATGTTCCCAAATCTTAAGATTGCCTATACATAATTCCAAATTGCCTATGCGCATTCTACATTATACATGTACATGTTTTAGTGCTATTTTGGCATGTTGCATAAAGCAGCGCGTATACAAATGTATTTATTATTATTATTACTATTATTATTATTTTAATTTTATTATAATAATATATACTGCAGTTGCTACTATGATTTAATGAAGTACATGTTGATGAAATTTGTGAAAGCTTGTGAAAAAAGTCAAGTTGAGTGAAGTTAGATCTTTCTGTTTCGAAAAATATACAACTGAACACACCAAACTTGATTTTGAAGCAGATGCCTCGGCTTTGATGAAAATTGGAAGTGTTTAAAGAAAAACTAGCATGAAAGCAGTTTATTTTGTTTGATGTACTTACAGTACAGTAAGCTATATTTATTTGCCAGCACTTGTATAAATGCATCTGTGGATAGGTGACTTATTTAATAGAATGGTTGGTGGAAGTATGTATTCCGTGTGCTTGTATGTGTAATATTGTGTATGTGTCGGTGGTCAGTTGATTTAATATTATGGTTGGTCGTGAGTGAGACAAAATGAAGAACAAGTGATGCGAGCGCTTTACTGAAGCTGTGAGAGAGACCAAATGAAATATTGATTTGATCTCCCCGCTTCGTCTCCCTCTCACTCTTATTAGTGGTCACTTTTCTCCTTTCACTGCTTCTCAACTTTGCGACGAAGGAGATGGACATGTCAATGTGACTGTTTTAAACATAACTCATTAGGTTTTTTTATGATGTAGGTCTTATGAGAATGGCAAGTGATAGGTGAATGGTAAACCTAATCACATTCTCATGCTGTTTCTCAATAGTTGCTGCTTCTGCAGCCTCGATAACTATAATTACTACAACACTGCCTCTCAGATTGTCTATATGAATATAGTGCAGACTAGGGGAAATTTACTTCATTGATGTTTGGTTGTGAAACCGAATTTAATTTCACAATTTGACTAATAAAGTATTAACTTAAGGTAAAACTATGATAATTGAAGTTAAACATGATTCTTACGATGACAGAGTTATATATATATATATATATATATATATATATATATATATATATATATATATATATATATATATATATATATATGTGTGTGTATATATATTATACATATAAATAAATAAATAAATAAAAATATATATATATGTTTATTTACATATAATATTTTATTTTATTAAGGCCGGTTTTACAAAAATAATTGTTTTGGTACCCCCAATTTTTGCTGTTGCCCCCCATATACTCTGGTACTAGTAAAAAAATTTGAGGTGGGCACTAATTCAGACAGTCCTACGTTTGTGCCAGCTTGTTACTAAAGCTATTCCTCTCGCAGTGGGGGGAGGTGGTAATGCATATAAATAGTGCTCGATTAAAAGGAACTATGTAGCAGCTCAATGAAATCAAAAATAATATTATAGTCAAATATCACAATCTCACTTCCCCTTCTAAAATTGCTGAATTAAATTTTCTCACAGGCCTAGAGATGATGGTGACGAATTTAGGTTGGGGTGAGATACACTAATTATTTTTTAGCAGGTTTGCATTGGTTTTAAATGTTTGCTTTCGTTCAGATAAATACACATTCTGCATTTAATAAAGCCAACCATGAAGACTAAGTAGTGTCTATTCAATATAGTAAATAGGAGAAAGCAATTGTAAAGTTAACTATTAAATGTCTTGTTTTAATGAACTCGGCAAAATTTTCGCATCATTCCACTTGCTCGCTTGACGTTTGCATCTTTTTTTCTCCGGACGAAAAGTCGATGATTTGATGCATTAGAAAAAATTGATACAGAGGTATTGTCTCAATCAAATTTATAGTTCTGTGATTTCTATTCCTGGCGTCATACCGTAACTGTAGAGACATGCTAAAATTCAACGAAAACTTATAAATTCAATATAATTATGGCTACACTAAATTGTGAACAATAAATAGTTTTTAGTATGTTTGCCCCGATATTATTTTAGATTAGTATGAAAAGATATTTCAGTTTTAACTCATAGGTTAATAACACTTAAAAGTTGTAACCTAAATGCCATTTGATTTTATACTTTGGGACTATCACGACTATAACTCAGTTGCATTACTTAGTTTTTTTCTTATGTTGCGCATAAGATCTTGTTAACAATTTTTATAAAGTGTCTACGCTATCTTTGGTTTCATTCATTTAAGAAGATTTACACTGCTCGTCTGTCCAAGACAGTCCAAAACCAAATCCTACATGTATAGCAAGCTATATTCTGCTTTATATTAATTTTGTATAGGCCTACATATGATAAGTTCGGATGCTTAGATCGCCCGGCTGAGAAATGGACCAAACATCTTGGCATCTAACCGCGTTGGCTATAAACGAGTTCCCGACTCATTGTAAATAGTATAACATGCCTATTGGTCGAATTGAGAGAGGCAGTACTTGTCCCGAAATCCTCAAATACTCGATGAAGACATAGTTACTAAAACAGCTATAGAATTTTGTATACAAATTTGATATTTTGATTTATCAATTTGTAAAAATTGGCTGATTATGGAAAAACATAACTAAAAAATTGAGCCTTAACAATTTTTATAGAAATAGTATGATATGATGTATCAATTAACATACGTGTAGTTAGACTTTTTCAGTATTTAGCGTAGTTTGATTTAATCACGGTAACGGAGAATGAGTGAGTGACTTTTGTATATACATGTATAGGTCGCTGACTTGATGTAACATTTCCTAGCTCAGTCTCTAGAAATAATGAATATATATATATATATATATATATATATATATATATATATGTATATATACAAGGTGCGCATTAAAAAATATCCTCCTAGCACAATTGCGATAGCTTAGTCAATTCTTAATATTTCGCCTTGAAATTTTAAGTTTCTCTTGTGGAGGAATTTAGCCACAAGCTGACCAAATTTTGTAAAAATATTTTTAAAGGAACCGGAGTTATCCAAGTTTTCCGAAAAAATTGACTTTTTTCATTTAACACGCAACGTAAAACGCCAATTAGAATCAATTCCTTTTTGAAAATGTGCTGACCCTGAAAAAGGCCGTTAGATGATGACGACTCTGATATATATTGTGCTACAATGTATTACACTAACACTATTCTGCCGAAACTGATTGAAGACTGCAACAAGTTAAAGTCAAATGATTTATTTTTTCCACAGGACTGCGCGCTGGCTCACACTTCACGTCTTGCGCAATACTTACTTGTACAATACAGGCCGGGTTGGCATGATTATAATCATTAACAAAATCGCGATTTTTTGACTTTTTTAAATGAATAAAAAAAATTACTGTTTTTTGATTTTTAAATTTTAGTGATTTTTTTAAATTTTCAAGAATTCGCCTAGTAAAAAATGTTAAATAAGTTAATTAAAATTAACTTTAATCAATCTGGTAAAGAATGACTCAATTTGCAGAGCAGCTTCTTACATGTTCTGCCTCATCTGCTGGTTTAAGGAGGCTCTTTAGCTCCTCCTGCTGACCCAGCCCAAAGCTGACCTATGGTACTCTTAGAACTCAGCTAGGCGCTGAAAAAGTTGGAAAACTAGAATTTATGTACCGTCCGCTCAACAAAGGAAAATAAAACTTCTTAGAAAACATTGTAAACCAAACATTGATAGTAATAGGCAGACATTTTACTCAGTATCTAACCTAATTACCTAAGTAATAGCTAATTTTTAATTAGTTACCAAGCTAGTCTAAATAGGAAGTTATTAGGAACCCAGTAGAAAAGACTAAATTTTTACCTTTAGTTTGTTAAGTGTTACTTTGTAAATCTATTCTTCATAAACCTATTGCCTTTCTATTGTCTTTTCATATTTATTCTGTATACAATTAGCTAGTGGTCATAAACTTTCTAAGTGTAATAGATTTTTAACAAGTAATGAACTATTAAGCAACGTTTATAGACAATTGGTCATCTTATCGTTCATTTAAGTAAAAAATCAATAAAGTTGATTATAATCAAAAAAATCACGATTATAATAAAAAAAATCATCCGATTTTTTAAGGTAAAAAAATCGTAGATTTTTACCAACCCTGAATACATGCCAGATTTCATAAAAATGGATGATTGGCCTCCCAATTCTCCAGATTTTAATCCGCCTGATTCTTTGTCAGGAGACCCATGTTGGAAAAGTATCGTGCTTTCAAGCCCAAGCCCAGAAACACAATGGAAGTAAAGGCTGTTCTTCAAGAGATCTGGAAAGACCTACCACAGCCGTCCTTTGACAGCGCAATTTTATCTGTAAGAAAAGACTTCTGGCAGGCATTAAAGCCCAGGGCGTTCATTTCGAGCACACATTGTAGCACAATAGCAGAGTCGTCATCATCTAACGGCCTTTTTCAGGGTCAGCACATTTTCAAAAAGGGATTGATTCTAATTGACGTTTTACGTTACGTGTTAAATGAAAAAAATCAATTTTTTTGCAAAACTTGGATAACTCCGGTTTTCCTTAAAAATATTTTTACAAAATTTGGTCATCTTGTGGCTAAATTCCTCCACAAGAGAACCTTAAAATTTCAAGGTGAAATATTAAAAATTGACTAAGCTATCATAATTGTGTTAGGAGGATAATTTTTTAATGCGCATATATATATATATATATATATATATATATATATATATATATATATATATATATATATATATATAATATATATATATATATATATATATATATATATATATAATTTATATATATATAATATCAATTTTGTTTTATACTAAAATTCAAAGGTTCTAAAAGGGTTGTATCAGCTGATGATTTTAGGGGATCACTATATGCTCTGTCAACTGCAAAGTTTTTGAACATTATATGAAAAAGTTCATTCAATTACCGATTTCAATAAAGCAGTTTGGTTTCAAAGAAAAGGTGGGATGCGTTAATGCAATGCATACCATAAGAAAGGTCATAAAATATTTCAATGTAAATTTGAGTACTTTTATTGTTGGTGTAATTGATCTGTGTAAAGCGTTTGCAAATGTAATGTTTATGACATGTTACATATGTTACAATGTAGGAAGGTTAATGCGTGTATTAGGCCTAATAATACTCTTGAAAATTGGTTCTGTAAAAATAATACTTCTATTGTAAATTGCGCTGATTGTGTATCAGATTGTGTCCAACTACTATCGGGAGTTAAACAAAAAAGTTAACACGCATTATAGTGAAATGATCAACTATGTTGATATCTATCACTCTTTAATACCACAAGTTTAACCCTTTAGGCAATTTATTCCATTTTCCGTGTAACTAGTCCATTGAATGTCCGAGATTTTACTCTCAGATCAGCGCGGCTGGTAAGGTAAGGCTGGTAAGGTAGGGTTCTTTCACCTTCGTTGTTTGCCCTTTTGTTGACACAGTTTTAGACGAATTAGAATCTTCTAAATTTGGGTGTTTCATTAATTATGAATGTTATAATAGCTTTATGTATGCAGGTGACCTTATTTTATTGAGTATCTCTTTCACTGATCTTAAGAAATTGTTTAATATTTCTGACATGGCTTTTACAGAGTTAGATTTACCTATAAATTTATCGAAATGTCACTGTGTGCGAATCGTTCTTAGGTATAATTTTCAGTGTAAGCCATTGCAAATTAGAGATTGCTTGGATAGTATAAAGTATTAAAGTATTTAGGAAAAAATATTTTAAGAGCTAAATCTTTCAAATGTGATTAAGAAAGACAGTAGATGTAAATTTTACACTTCGGTTAACACTATACTGGAGAGCCTTTGAACAAAGGTGCACTGTAATGTTTTATTTTAAGTAATATTCGCTCAGGCGGTTCCGGTCTTACTTTATGGTATTCCTGCCTCTGGTTTGTCCATTTCTGAATTAAAAGACTTTGCTTATGTGTATAAGAATGGTGTTTTCTCTGAAACGTTTAACTCGTATGATGAAAGTGTTATACTGAACTGTCTATGGTAATGTGGCTTCTGGCCATTTGAAATGTTACATTAATATATGATTTTCATACTTTTTGAGTAAATTAATTACCTCTAATCAGTTAAATGACAGAATAAGTGTAGATAACTCAGACTGTTTGGATTTCAATGTTATAAAAAAATAAATACGCACCAAGAAACAATATTAACAAAAGGACTTGGTTTAGGTTTTGTATACGCTGGTTTGATTATGTAGACGCTGCAGTAAATGTTGTTCTTTTTATTCTAATTGTCTGATATTATAGAAATCACGACAGCACTTGTATAATTGACACTTACATAATCTATAGGTCTAAGTGCCTTTTTGAGAATAACTTTGCATTTATGCGTATTATCTTAAGTAGAAACCTTCCTCTAATTAGTTGCCTGTTTTGATGTTGGTAAAACTGATCAGATAACGACTTGTTCGAGACTGAAACCCAGTGGAAAACAAAAATCTTTTTGCGCTCTTCATGGGGTTTGCTTTGGCGCCATTTGAAATAATGTAAGTGTAACCTCCAGACGTTCTATTACATGTTTCTTGTTTCTCTGAATCAACACGCATGGAAGTAACGAAACAGGGCACATTGCCGTTCGCGGTGTGCTCTTAGTTGCCCTGTAAAACTCTTGTACACTAGGGTGATCTATTCTCGAATGCAGCACGAAAAGACAGATGATGCGCAACTAAGAAATTCGTTGTGCCTGCTAATAGCTCATATACAAGTGTCACATGTGGCACTGTATTCTCCAGTAGATGTCAGATGGGTAGCGGGGAAGCGGGGTAGGGGGGGGGGGGGGGGCAGGGAGATGGAAGGGGATGAGGCGACATGTTTGATAGCCTCGATGTGCTGCAGAATCGCGCTAATCCAATTTGCTGGAGCTTCTACGTCGTGTTCTTATGACGAGCTTCAGTAGCTACTGTCTGTGATGTGGCTGCTCTAACATGTGTCTATGTATGTATGTATGTATGTATGTATGTATGTATGTATGTATGTATGTATGTATGTATGTATGTATGTATGTATGTATGTATGTATGTATGTATGTATGTATGTATGAATGTATGTATGTATGTGTGTGTGTGTGTGTGTGTATGTATGTATGTATATATGTATGTAAGTAAGTATGCATTTGTGGTAGGTAGGTAGGTAGATAGTTAGATATGTATTGTAGTTATGTATGTAGGTATGTAGGTACTTACTTACTTACCTATGTATGTATGCATGCAGCTTATATACACGTTGAACAGGTCTAAGATCTAAATCTGCTGACGTTTTTACGTCGTTGTCTAATACTCTTTGTTTATCGCTTCTCTCTCTCTCTCTTAGTGCACTGCTTACTGGCAGGTCCATGCCGTATAACACCTTCACTCTTCTCTGTCGTCCGTTTTCCTCATCATATCCACATATGAGTGGATCATCTCTGTTATTGTATGACCTAAATATTAGACACTCCTTACCCTTTCCATCTTGTATCGTTTATTTTAAAATTGACTTTGCCGCTTTCCAGGGACACCAATCAGTTTTATCTCAGACGTCAGGTGTACCGTATACAATGTAGATGTGCAGACACTGAACGTGCAATAGCGTGGGTAGAGGATGATAAGATTTTGAGTAGACTGGTTTGTGGCTGGAAGCACGTAGAACGAGTGTTCGAGGAAGTCGTTTGCATAATTGTGTTCTCGGCGCTACATGAGCGCTACACGGCGACAGCCTGGCTTCTAGAAACGTCGCATAGCATTAAATGTTGCTATACCTGCAACACTGGCGATCCTTTGTTGTCGTCTTGAGGCGTCTGGGCTTCAGAGCTTTCTAAACGTTTAGCTCATATCAATATCTGCATTCTTCAACATGAAAATTCTTTCAATATGAGTTGGTTGATGGATTGCCGTTGTTTTGCTCAAAAATTCACAGCCAGTCAAGCCCCTATGTATAGCTCTATGATCCCTTATAATTTTTTTGATTAAATCTTATTGTTAATCAAACTGAAACTATCAGGATTTTATCTAGGACGCTCTATTTAAAGGCTTTGAATTGTCAATGACAAATGAGCAGCAGATGCACAGTTTTAAAACGAAAGTAAAAGAGTAATACGGAACGTGCAGTTTTTGTTTGTTTAAAATTAATATGCCGATGTCGGATGTAAGTCTTCATTTGTGTTTAATTAATCATATTGTTCGGTAAAAAATATTTCATTGTATAATCGCGTGATTAATTAAGTAAGATTTTCAACAGAGGTCTCTGTTTTTGCATGATCGTCTTCGTTTGTTCTTCACACGTTGTGATAGATATAAGTTTAATCCTAGTTTAACGTCAGTTTCCTGACTTGAAAGCATCTCAGTGACGGATCGAGCACTACAATCGAATCTTACATCTAATGACTTGCATCGGACAACTTAACGAAATGTTCTTTCCGGTAGTCAGTATTGGCGAGTCCTTCAAGCTGTCCTTGTAGGATAGATTGACAGTTCTACATATCTCGCTAGTTCAACTTTTAAATGATCATCTTTAGGATATACTTTATATCATGATCGTATGAGTTTTTGACTTTGAAAAATTCTTCATAATAGTGAGCGCCATATTATCAAAATTAATTAATTAACATACTAGTTTAAAGTTTCATTCAATCTTCCCTCTGTAGCTTGTTGTCTTAAAGCATTAATCGCTTAATTTGCACTGTAATTGAAGCGACACAGAAGTTAGAATTGACTTGGTTAGAGATTTTGCGCGTAAAGTCAGTATCGCATTTCACAGATAGCTGGTTTGCTTGTTGAACAGCTTGCGGCAGTGCCAATCGATCTACAGTCGAGAAAACGAGCATTTCTGTTTCAATTCCTTAGAGACTTACTAATGATTTCCAGCTGGCTGTTTGGGTCAGCTAAAGAACCTCCTGAGCTTGTCGTTAAGCTCGTTCACATCAAATTGCTATGAGACAAAACTGAACTTTCATTGACGTGATTTGTGGATTTGTGTGTGATTGCTGCATTGAGTAAATTAGCCAAATATGCGCATTTTATTCTGCCATTATTAAACTTATAAATATAAACAGTTTTAGACAATAACTCTTAAAGCCCTATTGGTTGATAGGAGCAGGGATTTATCTACGGACATTTTGCGGTGTACCTTCTATCCTCCATATCATGGCATCATCAGTGCTAGCTAGACCTACTGTATAATGTTAAACTGTGTTGTTTACGCAGGACAAAACGATGGTGACACACCCTTTCCCTAGATTCAGTAATAGTTAGACTTTCTGTTTTTATTTGAAAGAGTCTCAAGTTAAGGGCAAAAATTAAATCTCCATTCAACGTGCCTTCATTTCCCGTAAGGTAACACAGCTGCAGTGCTGAAGCGGACTTTCGTGGTCTAAGATCGATATAAAATCTTTAGATTCTTGGTCACTCTATCACTGACCACCTTCTTCTCTAGCACTCTCTGTTTAGCTGTGGCATAGGGTCACTTTATTCATCTGTCTGTGTCCCTAAGCGAATTCAGCTCAATTTGTGTCTAACGGTCTACTTATTTGTATGTCTACCTTCGTCTTTTTGCTTGCGCGTGTGAGCGTTGTATATAGCATTCTGCATATCTGGCTCTTTTGTGTATTTCATTTAGTTTCCTCACTGTGACATAATGTCTGAAATTCTGCAAGTTTATCCAATTCAATGAATTTCTCTCTCTTTCTCTCTCTTGCACGAAATCCTATATACAGTATATGTACATATCCTCTCTCTCTCTCTCTCTCTCTCTCTCTCTCTCTCTCTCTCTCTCTATATATATATATATATATATATATATATATATATATATATATATATATAAGAGGAACTATTATTTTGGTGGAGCTCTTCTCTTTTAGGAAAAGAAGTTTTTGACGTTTCTGGTCAAGGTCATTTGAACGCTCGGAGGCGTACAAAACGAGCAAGGAAAGTCGCTTTCTTATTTTCAAGATAGAGAAATAAATAAGCACTTGCAATGTGAGAGGAATGCACTAAGGGACGCAGGGGGTTATTAAAAGAGAGATGGTAAGGACCAATGGTAGAATTTTGGGGATTGCGAATTACACTGGAAAGGTAGTGGGCAGTATCATATCAGTCGAAAGCAGATATGATACTGAGCAAGACACAATTTAGTTTTAGGAAAGGATGCGGCTCAAGAGAAGCACTAGGGGTAATGTGGATCCTTTGCGAAAGAAGCTTAGAATATGGAAATGATGTTTTTGTATGCTTTATGGACTTTGAGATGGCCTTTGACAGGATTGATTGGATAACGATGATGAATATCTTGAAGGGAATAGGAATTGACTGGAGAGAGAAAAATAGTTTTAGACTTGTACATGAATCAAAGAGCAGTAATCAAAATCCAAAAGGAATACTCAGAAGAAGGTGAAATAGGAATTGAAGTAAGTCTTAGGTTGTAGCATTTCGCTGCTGTTTAACATTTATGCTGAGTCAATGATGGAGGAACCCATGGAAAACATGGAAGAAGGAATAGAAGTAGGAGGAAAACTGTTACCAGTTCCACGATTTGCAGAAGACCAAGGAATGGTAGCGGGCAGCGAGACTGGACTGCAGAAAATAACGGATAGTCTGTCTGTACGTATAGTCTGACTGATACGGCATTGAAATATGCAAAGAAAATTAACATCAAAAACACAAAGGTGATGAGAGTGTCCCAGAATAGAGAAGTTAATATTACAATAAATGGTACGTAATTAGAACAGGTAAGGAGTTTCCAATATTTAGGTCATACTATAACAGATGATGGGAAATGCGAGACGGAAATATGCAGTAGGATTGCACAAGCAAAAGAGGCCTTCGGTAATGGGATAGAACTTTAACAAAAAGTCTAAAGAAATATACAAAGATAAAGATAGTGAAAACCTTGGTTTGGACCACGCTATTATATGGATGTGAAGCATGAACCTTAAGGTAGGATGATATTAGGAAACTAATGGCATTGTAAATGTGGATATGGAGAAGAATGGATAGGATTAGCTGGACTCAAAAGGTTACAAATGATGAAATTCTGAAGAGAGTTGGTAAAGATAGACAGTTGATAAATGTATTAAGAAATAGGAAGGACAGTTGGATAGAACACATTCTACATATAGGGGGAAAGTCTCTTAATAGAGGTCATAGAAAGCAGAATGGAAGGAAATAGAGGCAGAGGCAGGCCGAGATTTGGTATGTTAGATGATTTAAAGACTCACTCATATGTGGATATGAAGAGGAAAACGGACACAGAGAAGAATGGAGGCTTTATATACCATGGACCTGCTAGTAGACAGTGCACTAAGAGAGAGGTAGTGGAATACTTCAATCGGAAGATTACAAAATCATTTACTCAGTTCATGAAGAAGAGAGAAAGCGTGGGGTGGCCTTCATATGCAAAACTGTTCAGAGACAATTTTAAACTATAACACAATCAGTGATACAATTAAAACGGCGAGATTTTCGGCTCTGCAATCTAACGGTCACTCATGTTTATGTCCCTCCATATCTGGCAAAATAGTGTAGATGAATTATAATCAGCTTCAATTTTCAACTCGAACAAACCTTTCGGAACGTGTCAAAAGTATAAGTTTCTTTTGGTTTCCTAGTCTTGCCTAGTCTGCTTAGTCTTCTCTAGGCTTTTTTAGGCAGCTGCAGTTGTGGCATTGTCTGCAGCACTGAGGGGTGGTGGTGATCTTTAAGATAAACAACAACTATAAAACTGTAGCATTAGGTGATACTGCTTTTCAAGGGTGTGTGTTTGCGTACTAGGAATCCCGCAGTGTCCTGGTATTATATCAAGCTGCGAATACTTGATTGAAATAGTAATACCTACATTTCCTTTGTGCCTCCCAGTCTGCGATTTTTTTTATAGTTACACTACCGTGATGCAAATGATCTAATATTATGTAAGAATCTTTTTTATAGCTTTTTCGTAGGCCTACTTGTAAAAGTAATCTTAATTCTAACTAACAGCCCTAACCATTGTTATGGACTTGTCTTAGAGTTAAATTTCTTCAAGTAGAAATATGAAGAAAATAGTGGAAATATGTTCAAATAACTGGTACAAACAAGACTAGAACCTACAAACGTTATTTATAATGAAGACATCTTACTAACTAGTGCCATCTGTTGATAAAGGAAACAATTACTCAAAAAGGTCTACTTCAAGAATAGAATTGGTGTTGAGCTTGACTGCTCGACTACTTGAGTAATAATGTTCACACGATCGATTATCTTTTCAACACAACATTAATTTGTGTTAATTAATTAATATAAATTAATTAATTTGATATTTTAAATATCAATTATAATTATCATTATGTATTGGCCCACTTGGAAATAATACTCGGTAAAGAAAAAGATAATGTTATGGAGAAGCAATTCTCTCGTCTAACTCTAGCGACTTATAAATTTTCTTATTGAGATTTCTCCAATGGCGCAAAATATGTATGTATTATATATATATATATATATATATATATATATATATATATATATATATATATATATATATATCCTGGATTCTAATGTCACTGATATCGCTTTCGAGAGATGAAACTAGCATTACCATTGGCTTTATATAGTTTTTAATATTACAGTTATAACTAGGTCAAATCTGAATCCGGTTCCGGCCGATTTGTGTTTGAAATCCGGTTCCGGTTTATATATATATATATAATTATATATATATAATTATATATATATATAATATATATATATATATATATATATATATATATATATATATATATATAATTACATGTATATGTATATATATAATATATATATCTATAATATATATATATATATATATATTATATAGTTATATATATATATATATATATATGCACACACACGTATGCTTAAGTTTCAGTGTTTTTGGTGATTTTAAATGGCCATATAGTATACTTATGCTATGTAATTGGGTAGATATGAAACATAGGTATGCGCCAAGAGGATAGGGGCAAAGCATTACAAAGGAGTACATACGGGCTGGGAATGGACAGATATGTTAGGGGCATTAGGGAATACGAACCCAAAGGCACCTTTTCACACTAGTGTTTCTTTAGTTTATTGGTAAATATCTAATAAGGATATATTTGATTACAAATGTCATATTTATGAATGTGACTTGCCGGCTCTTGAGCGTTCGCTTGGAGTCTGCAGCTTAATATCAAGTTGCACAATTTGACGTTGTACGCTAATGCTTACTACGTGTTACGTCGACCTGACTAATTGGTATCAGCCAATGGTACTATCTAGTAATTTGATCTTGCTGTGGATTTTAAAATACGCCCATCTTAGGAATGTTGTAAACTTAGTTGTTTTATTCATCTTTTTAGAAAATAATAGATCTAGTTAGAATTGGTTGATTGAATATAAGTTCACGAGAGTGTAGAATTATAATTTGTTACTGTCATAACATCATAATTAGAATGGTTTCAGAATACAGGGAAATGTCTTTAAACTCAATGACTTTCGATAAGTTTGGCTTAAAGGCAGAATACTGAATTATTCTACTTCTTAAGGTGATTTAAGGCAACGATCTTTTCAAAACATCAGATTTGACAGTTTGAAACTAGTAGCTTCCTTACGGTGCATATATTATTACATAACATTATTCTTAATTAAATAGATGTTTTCCCCATGTTGTGTACGGGTCGTTTGAAGAATATGACCAACCGGCGACTGCACGTGTCGTAGAAGGCGACTAACGCACTAAGATCCATACCAACGTCAGAAAGGGCATTCGGTTGGTGAGCGCCTAGGCTCCAGTAATTGCCACAAAACTTAAACGAATGGAAAAACTTCTAGAAGTAGAGTAATAAGTCAGGGTGTGGAGCTAAAGAAGGTAATAGATTTTAAGTATTTGGGATCTGTAATAGAGGATAATGGGGAGTTGGAAAAGGAGGTTACTAGTAGGATTCAGGCTGGATGGGCAAAGTGGAGGGCTGCTAGTGGAGTGTTGTGTGATAGGAGAATCCCACTAAGACTGAAAGGCAAATTTTACAGTTCTGCGGTAAGGCCAGTAATGATGTATGGTTCGGAATGTTGAGCACTAAAAAGGGAACATTTGCAGAGTTTGCTTGTGGCAGAAATGAGAATGTTGCGTCTAATGTGTGGAAGAACTACGAAGGACAGAATGGAAAATGAATATGTGAGGATGAATTTGAATGTTGAGGGGATCGGGGATAGGTTGGCTCAGTTGAGATAGAGATGGTATGGGCATATTGTGAGAAAGGCAGATGAGGATGTTGTAAAGAGGGTTTGGATGGAAGAACTGGGTGTTAAGCTAGAAAGAGGTAGACCGCAATTGACTTGGGATGCGGTAATTAAGAAGGGCATGAAAAATATGGGTTTGACTGATGATATGGTGTGGGACTAGGAGGATTGGAGCAGATCTATTCCTATCCCGACCCTGATTAAACTGGGATTTAAGGGAAGATGCTGATAATGATGGTGATTTGCGAAAAATACCCCGTTTTATATTTGAGTAGTCAATCTTATGCTCTCTTTATGGATAGCTGATAGCTTATTTATTGGACCTAACGTTCTACCTCTTACGTAGTACAAATCCTGGATTGACAATAATTGTGAACTTTAAACAATAATTGTAATTGTGTACAATCATTGCAACTTTGTTTAACTTGTTGATTTTTGTTGATTTCGTAGATTATTGAAGCTCTGTCCCTTGCTGTTCTTATTTTTTCTTCTACCTAGTATTTCTTCTTTAGTGTTCAGAATGTTCAGCTAAAACTCTTTATGTGCATGTTTCCATATGTTATTTATTTTGACTACTTTATAATGTACAGGTGTATCATATTGTGTACTTTGTATACATCTCCAGTGATTGCTTTAATATAATATTTTAATATACACTTGCTTTTTTTGTCAAATTCCAAAAAAGTCGATATATATATATATATATATATATATATATATATATATATATTTATATATATATTATACGAAATATATAGTGCTTAATATATTTATTAAATTATTTTAGCTCCAACATTTAATACTGTATTAAATTCACTATCAAATGTTGTCGAGATGTCTGAAGTAGCGGAATATTTTGAGCTCTAGTAACTGCTGTGTATGACGATGACACTGTATATATATATATATATATATATATATATATATATATATATATATATATATATACTGTATATTTTTCATTTAAACACAGACGAAGAGCATAGGTAAGTCGCTGTACGACGAGGTTGTGTATAAACTTCAACTGCTCGAGGCAGACTACTTCGACATCGCCTACACTAACGTGCAGGGAGTAACGGTAAGTGTTGCTGGTTCACTTTTCCGTTAAAATCCTGATACCTCTGAATATATGTGACTCTCGATAGCTGGATACAACTCGATGTTTATGTAATAGATTAAATAAACCATTTTTTAATATCATGTCCATGAAGGAAATAATTAGTCTTTCACAAGTTTCGCCGATATCTTTTGTGGATATTTCTTCCCACTGTCTGCTGTAAAGCTCTTTGAAGAGCATTATTTCAACCAACTTGGATCGCGCTGATTCTGTCTCAACAGCTATGCTTTATGAAAACTTAATGATGCCGTTAGCTTGGAATAAATATTGTGTCTGAGGTGGTTTTTCATTGCCTTACATTGTTATTGCTTGATCGTCTTTTTTAATGCCCAATGAACGATTTGTTTATTTTGCACTGGCTTGGACTCATCGTGGTAGAGAGTGCATCTTGTATAAAGCACAAGAGTCTGTTTCCGTATCACGAGGGATACTGTCGGAGAAAATGCGACTGAGATTTTCTGAGGCTCCGGATTTTTCTCACAATTTAGTCCCAGTTTTTAGCCTAGTACTGTATAGGTCATTATTTTGATCATTCGTATAAACGGTATGATACTCATGTTAGAGAGGCGATGAAGCAGGATACGAGAAGGCAATGTGTAACTGCTCCCAGCAGTCATTATTTCTAGGTTTTTATGTTTGGCAAAGAAGTAGCTTTTGTTACTGGATTAGTTTGTTATTGGATGTAGTGTTTGTTTTTTGGGTGTGAAAGATGACGATTGATAAGAATTTATGTCTTGAGTTGGCTATTTGATGGAACACTGTAAAAAAGTTAATGTTAAACTCAGTTTTCAGATGATTCGAAAGCGATGTTAGTTGAAGGGCGAGCCCAGAATTTGAAAACCGCACATTCGCGGTCGAATATCTTACTGACATCGCCACTGGCTCCAGCAACATCGACACTGGCTCCAGCCTATAGAAAGCTCCAGTCTATAAAAAGAGAGCCGTAGCTGACCTTAACCTGACATCCTACTGGCAGCAAGGGATATTATTAAAATGAACAAATTATGAGTAGGAAATGAATGAGCAATTAAGTAAAGATAATGATAGCCGATCAGTTAGCTATAAGAACGTACTTTGGTCATTGGCTCATGAGCTAGCTACATTCCTCCCCCATCTCCCAGTGGTTGTGTAATTTAGGATATGAACTCACTCTTTCTCTCTCTCTCTCTCTCTCTCGCTGTCTCTCTCTCTTGGTGCACGGCCTACTGGCAGGTCCATTGTGTATAATGCCTTCACTCTTCTCTTCCGTTTTACTCTTCATGTCCACATACGAGTGGATCTTTAAATCATCTAACACTCCTAAGACCTCGGCCTAACTCTGCTTCTTTTTCCTTCAATTCTACCTTCTGTGACAGTGTGACTTGCTTTAGTAAGCTATCTCCCCTTACAGGTATCAAATGTCTATCTGTACCAACTCTCTTCACTACTTCTTCATTTGTAACATTTTGGGTCCAGCTAATCTTTCCCATTCCTCTTCATATCCACATTTTCTACTATTCTAATCCCCTGACATCTTCCTTCCCTAATGTCCATGCTTCACATCGGTATAATAGCGTGGTCCATACCAAAGTTTTTACTATTTTTATCTTTGTGGTTCTTTAGACGTTTTGTTAAGGTCTAAAGATTTGAACTAGTAACGCATTTAGGATTGATTATGTCTGCTGTTGAGGCCGATGTGTTACTCTTTTATATGATTTTAAAAATGTGTTACGGTATAGGGCTCTCATTTATAATAAAGTCGAATATTGATTTATCATGTATTGGGAAAATTTAATAATCGCTGTAGAAATTGCTTTTTAATCTATTGAATGTTAGAGTTATTTTGGAATTTAATATTTTTTATTGCTATAAAATAAAAATTTTACCATAACCTTTATGAAAACCAGCGTTGTTAAGTGCTACCAAACTTAAATTTATGTTGGCCCTTCCGTGATAAAGTTTTCGCTTTCTCATAGGCCCACTTCCATAATAGCTCGTCGGAGATTTATATACTGTATACTACTACTATTGTAGTGTGATTTTGTATAATGTAAACGCAGTGGTTTCGATGTAACCCAAAATAAGAATTTGGAATAAGAAGATTTGTGGGAATAGACTTTAAAATACAAAGTAATTTTAATTTTTCTTTTTTAACTATCCCTAACCCTAACCCATACCTTTTACCCTAACCCTAACATGCCATATTCCTAAGAAACTAATAAAATTTTATCAAACTTTAAAAAATAAAAGTGACTCTAGTCAGAATCGAACCCCGAACCACATGATCTAAAGTCAAGGACTGGGCAATATACCACTGGGCAATCGTTGCTTCCGGTTAAAACCTGTTGAGTAGATTATGTAAACATATCGTAGTACAAAATCGTAATACTATATAAACAAAATCTTTCTGGGGTTACAATTTAACCACTGCGTAATGCAAAAACAGGAAAAAACCTAATCCTTCGTAATTTTTTCAAAAGTAAATACTTTAGCTGTTACTAAGGTATAAATACCTAAATTATTATAATAGCATATGGTATAGGTCAGGCAAACTATTAAGTAATGCTAATTTTAATTATGTATTTTAAGCTGTTCACAATTTTGGTGATCGTCGTGGCCATCATAAATGATGAACAAAGGGATGAGGATTGGGATAATTTTGTGCGTGTGTATTGTAGCCTATTGTTATCTATGTTAGCTTTTCATAACGTATTAGATTGCAGTTAATGTGAACTCCCAATGAGACTTTAATAATGCAGGAGAAATTACTCTCCACTTATTAGTGCTGTATTAGGCGAATGAAGTTTAAGGAAATGATATGGCTGGATAATAACTGCTATGCTTCAGTTAATACAGATACGGAGGATTTTCTTAATGTAATAGATGTCGTTACGCTAACGGTTATTGATTGCTAAATGTCCCTGCCATTTTTCACAATTTAATGTCAAGTTTCTTGTCTAGACATATTATAATTATTATACTTTTTTGAAACTACGCTAGAATGGGAGTCAATTTGTTATATATTATTCAAGTTTTATAGTTTATAGCCTATAAGAAGCCATGGCGTTATTTCTTACAAAATTATTTCTTACTGTATTGGCTTTTATTATATATAGCTCTTATTGTTGTATTGCATTTTATGTATTACATCGTAATTGCACTGCATAGAATCTCATTTCTCTTCCTCACGTTTTAAAACTGCTTTGATCGAATTGGTTTGTTGTGATGTGTAGGCTACTGGGGAGAAACCCTGCCTCATCCTGACAGGTGGTAAGAAATGATTAACCTCTAACTCTTATATTATTATTATGTTGTGCTATATTTTATTTTGTGTAGTCTTGGTTGGACCACGAAAAGCCAATACTTCGACAGCTGCCACACCACAGCCTGGACTTTAGGTTCGTCGTGAAGTTCTACTCTCCAGACCCTGGGCTGCTGGAGGAGGAATACACCAGGTGGGTGATTATGTACTGTTTTATATTATTTTTAATATGGTTATATATTGTTATATATCTCCCTGACATTGCCTTATGGCGAAGAACCGGACGTTAAATTCTTATTGATTTCTTATTGATATATAAGTTTATTTGTGGTAAGTTTGTAGTAGACGACGTCTTGAAGAGGACCCTACGGTCTTCTGACCTTGACGTTAAACTCACATCATCAGTCAGTCTAGTAGTAGGCTTTAGCAGTAGTTCCGGCTGGCGAAGCGTCAGCATCATCTCTATCTGTATATATATATATATATATATATATATATATATATATATATAATATATATATATAATATATATATATATATATATATAATATATATATAATATATATATAATATAATATTTAATATATATATATAATATATATATATATAATATATATATATATAATATATATAATATATATATATATATATATATATATAATATAATATTTAATATATATATATAGAACAGTATATAATTAAATATATTAATTAATGGAATAATATAGAAAAATATTTTAATGGCAATTAACATAGAGAGGGGGCAGGGTTGGATTTGAGGAAGACAGAGATTTTCCTCGTCACTGGCTCCTAACTTCCCTCAATTGGCTTGAACCGTTAACATTGGCTGGAGTCAATGGCGAAGTCGGTAAGATACTCGACCGTGGATCAGTAGGTGCGGGTTTAAATCCTGGGCTCGCCCATCACTGCCATCGCTTTCGAGTGAGGAAACTGACGTTAACCTTAGCTTTACCAGCTTTTTTACTTGAAGGTTACAAGCGCCTATAACCGCTTATGTTCGTTGTATAACATTTTGTAGCAATTACTTGAGTCTAGTCGCTCACCAACGGAATGCCTTTCTGACGTTGTTTTGAATCTTGGTGCTTTAGTCGCCTTCTACGACAACTGCAGTTACTGGTTGCTCTAATCTTCAAACAACCCAGTATATAATATATAGCATATATATATATATATATATATATATATATATATATATATATATATATATATATATATATATATATATATATATATATTGGTAAGGATCGTTTTTATCAAGCTCCATTCTTGATCAATGAAGAGTATTACCAAATAGGGCACGAGAGGTGGGTTTAAACGTTGGAGACCTGCAGACACACGTGCAAGAAAGGTTTGATACTTTGCATACTCACCAGAGAGGAAAATGTAAACTATACAGTAAATAGTTAGAGTAGTTAAAAGTAGTAGTAATTTGATTGAATTACTAAATTAGCAAGAATTATGGCTAATTTCTGTCAAGGGAACACTGCATCTATCTAATTTTACGGATCTAAGAGAAAGATGAACGATGGACAGAAGAGACATGAGACTTAAGTCGAAGTTTACATCAAGTATGACTCGTCTAGGATTCTAGGTTTATAGCCTTGGGATTATGAGTGATTTTGACAGTTTGGTTTTATTGATTGATGGATATGTCAGTCGATCGATCAATTGATAGTTTATTTGATTGATTACACTGGTCAACAGTGATTTTTCATCAAGCAAATTATTGGGTCATCTGTACAGGATTTTTGATGCTGATGTTAAATATGCAAACAGTTTTTCTCTATCACGTCTAGTTTCTGTGATGAGGCAGATTATATTTTTACATTATTCGCAATTTTCTGCGGACATATTACGTACGCATTGACCAATACGGGCCTCGATTAAAATATTTCTTCATAGTCTTTGGAATTGGAAACTTCCACACGAAGTCATTATGTAATTTAAACAACCATCTTGAGTTTATCTTTATAATTAAAATCAATCATTATGCCTCGATAATGTAGAAACCATCCGAATACATTTTGATATGTGTGTGGTTCACTCACTCCGAAGTCACAAAAATAACTATTACGAAGGATATTCGAAAACTTTACAAAGCGTACTTCGGCTGTCCACTTGGAGACCAAGATAAGGTTTGGGCACCGCATATCATATGCACTGCGTGTTCAAATGGTTTACACGACTGGATAAACAAAGGGAAGATTTTTATGCCTATTGCTATGCCTATGGTATGGAGAGAGCAAAGAGATCATTATGCGGACAGCAGCAGCACACAACCCATCATCTTCGACTGATCCTGATTATTTACTCGAGGAGAGTCTGGAACCATAGACGCTCAATCAAGATGAGTTGAATGATCTAGTCAGAGACTTGGCTCTATCGAAAGAAAAGCGGAGTTTCTTGCGTCCCGGTTGAAAGAATAGAACTTACTTAAGAACGATGTTCGCTAAGTCATTATAGAAAAAGAAGCCCTGATTTGGCAGTATTCTTCACAGTAGGCGGTCCACTGTGTTATTGCAATGACATTAACGGGCTTTTCATAATCTTAATGCAGGCACATGTACCATCTGAGCGGCGGTTATTTATCGATTCTTCTAAGCGAAGCTTGAAAGCCGTTCTTCTTCATATTGGAGATGTAAAACCGTGTATTCCGATAGCCCACTCCTTACACCTCAAGGAATCCTACGAGAATACGAATATTGTACTCGAGGCCATCCAGTTAAAAAACCATCAGTGTCATATTTGCGGCGATCTCAAGGTAATTGGTATGTTGATGGGAATGTAAGGTGGTTTCCCACAAAAAACATTGCTGCTTCCTGTTCCTCAATACCTCAGAACGAAAAGCATAGTAAGCCATCAGATGGATTTGTGAAAACTTCTTAAGAAACATTAAGTCTCCGGACTACAGACAAGGAATCCAGAATTTGCTAGTTGCTTACAAATAGATGAATTGTAGAATGTCTTTGAAGATTAATTTTTGCATTCACACCTAGATTTCTTCTCAGAAAACCTTGGTGCAGTCAGTGATGAACAGGGTGAGCTGTTTCACCAAGATATTAAAGGAATGGAAAATCGTTATTAAGACTTCTGGAATGAGAGTATGATGGCAAACTACCGCTGGATGTTGCACCGAGATAATCCAAACCAATCACACAAGAGAAAATCGTACGCAGAACGGTTATAATTAAGTACTATTCACTCCAAGACAATAGAAGATGTTGTGAGTGACAAATTAGATTAGTTTCGGATATTTTTATTTGTATTGACTGAAAGGTCTTATAAGAAAATGAACTACAAACTTGTGCTTATGCGTTTATTGTAAGCTTAGTATTGTTAAAGTTGAATCGGTCATAACTCAAACACTACACGTGCTGGAAAAATTATGGTTACAGATTTGAAATCAGCGTCAAAAAGTACTTAAGAAAAGTGTATTTTAATCTCTGGTGAGAAAAAAGGTTTCATTTTGTTGACCTGTGTTATTGATATATTTCAGATACTTGTTTGCACTGCAAGTAAAGCGGGACCTAGCGACTGGTGCCATGCCTTGTCAGGAGCATACCGCCGTACTGCTCGCTTCATTCGTCGTACAAGGTTCCTTTCTTGAAATACTCGGCATAATAAGCTGCTTTAACGTTCATCTTATAGAGCATGTCGAAATGAGGTTCTGGCAATTGAGGTTCACCTTTTATTGAAATATGCAGTCTATAACTTTGGGGAGTCCTCCAAGCGTCTGTCAAGTGGCAGGTCCAAGTAGCTTTCTTCTGTTAGTCCTCTTTGCGTTCACTAACGAGTACTCCATAGACTTATAATTTAATCTTTATTTATTTGTTTATATACATTTATCACCACACATCAGTAGAAGATCACCCAAGCACTTAATTAATACAGATGTTAGCAGAAACATTCACAAAGATCTAGTGAAACGCCAGAAACAGGCTAGATACGTAGCACTTACATATTCCTTTATTGGGACTATAAAAATATTTGCTTAAAAATAATATATTTGAATTATTAGTAAATTTTGTTAAAAATATGCAAATTAAATATAAAACGAACGTAGTATCAGCCAAGGACGAACTAAGAATAAAAATTGATATTTACGACAAGGTTAGTTTTGAGTTTACTGCTTCAAGAGGCCACCTTAAACAAACTGACATGAATCAAACTAGTTTTTTGTAGACTCATGTAGAAGAATTCCTTATGGATCGAAGCTCTCAGACTTACAGGGGACTTAATGCTGGGACGCTGTTTGTCAAATGTGCGAGTAACCTAATGCATAAATCGTGAAAGCTGCATAACAGCTGTGATCATTTGTAGGGTAATATGATATGGACAGGTGAAATACGAAGTTCTCCTAAACGACCCCTTAGGTATGGTATTGGTGTAAAACTGGGCCAAGCCGTTAGCATATTGATTAGGTGTCCAACTGCGGATCAGCAGGCACGGGGTTTTAACCCAGTGCTCACCCCGTCGCATGCTTCAAGACAGGAAGCTGAAATTAAACTAGCTTTTACCATAAAGCGAAATTAAATATTAAAGCTGTTGCAGTTGTTAAGTCTTTCTAAACTGGATTGCAAATTGAGTCTACGTATCAGCAGTAAAGAAGAAAATACATCGAGAGAGAGAGAGAGCGAGAGAGAGAGAGAGTGAGAGAGAGAGAGAGAGTGTGTGTGTTAATGAAGGTATCAAAGATTGGTAGTTAACATAACATTACAGAGTCAGGAAGCAATTATATTCTTGTTTAAGGCTCATCAGGCTCTTAACTAAAACCAATTAATATTAATAACACATAGTTCAAAAACTATGTTCAAAAACTATAAAAAAAACTGAAAACTACATTATACAAGTACATTTACCAAAACGAGCCAGTGACCCACTGGGCCTATAACTATTTATATGAAATTTCAAATATATATTTCTATTTAGGTCTAATTTCACCTATCTGTACATCATAAAATATTTAATTAGTCCTACTTTAAAAAAATCAAATCATACAGACTTCATGTCAACATGTCAAATTTATAGTTAGCTCCTTATGTATGCCCATGGCTTGCTGCCTGGAACTGTAAAGAGTAAAATCGTCGTTGTTGACACGTTGTAAATGTTTATGATGCTCAGCAGTTTTAGAATTGGATAACTCCATTCTTTTCCTGGAGCTAATGCATTGCTCAGATGTAATATTATATGATGTAATTTGGTTGAATTTCTGATGAAAACAATTGTCGATATGAAATCATAAAACACTAATTTACGGTAGGGGGCATTTTTGATGATAGTAGCACTTAGCAGTTAACACAATGGACCTGTGTGTAACTCTTTTGAGCTGCCTAATTAATGGGGCAATTTAGAATTTTTTTTAGCAATTATTAGTCTGATAATTATCTTCTCAATAAATATGACCCGTGCACCACAAACAGCGTTAGATTCGATCAATGATTCAATAACAAGACAGTTTGACTTCATGAGTGGTTCCTTCTAAGTCAAGGCTTACTCGTCATTAATATTGAAATGCAAAACTTTTTTCAGTTTCTGAGGCTTTGATTAGGATCGCTGTTTTAGGTAAACCGATGCATCTGGTTAGGTATGCAGATGCTGTTAGAAGTATTCCCCGCAAATTCGTCACGTGATAGTAATTCAGTGTGTATCATACTTGCTGTGAACCCTTTATAAAATTAGGGTTTAAAGTGCATGTTTGTATACAGTATATACAGTATATACTGTACATTATATGTGTATTTTATATATATATATATATATATATATATATATATATATATATTATAAGTGTGTATGTCTCTCTAGATAGACTCGACTATGTGTATGTCTCTTGATAGACTTGAAGTGTGTATGTCTCTAGGTAGACTTGAAGTTTGTATGTCTCTAGGTAGACTTGAAGTTTGTATGTCTCTAGGTAGACTTGAAGTGTGTATGTCTCTTGGTAGACTTGAAGTGTGTATGCCTCTAGGTAGACTTGAAGTTTGTATGTCTCTAGGTAGACTTGAAGTGTATATGTCTCTAGGTAGACTTGAAGTGTGTATGTCTCTTGGTAGACTTAAAGTGTGTATGTCTCTAGGTAGACTTGAAATGTGCTTGGCTCCATAGATAGACTTGATCTTGTGTAAATACTTGTGTGATGAGAAATGTTGTGTGGCACCGGAAGATAAACGTATCTGTGTTATTCAAGGATCATCTTTATCGAGATCTTGTCATGTCCCTTTAATTAGCTTCTGTCGTTCTCGAATATTCTCTTTATCGGAATTAAGATTTACCTTTACATATTACGGAGTAACACTTTAACTTGGAGATGAGTCTTGACAGAGCATTAAGATTTCACTGAGATTTTCATGTTCAGCTAACAAAGCGACAATGTCGTTGTGCTTGTTGTTTGATGTGTAGGGATGTTTGGAGATTTCTCTGAGGAAGAGTTTGCAGTGCCTGGGTATCTAAAATCCGTCAAACTGCTTCCGGTTCAGAACGACGAGATAGAAATCAAGATCGCTGAACATCACAAAGAGCATTTGTATGTCGCTATTTGTTAACCTCTTGTTTTGGAATCGTTATTTGTATTTGTTAGTGTACTGTTATAATTATTATTGGTATGGTGATAATTTATTTGAATTAGTTATTATAAATATATTTATCGCAATTTTTCGAGCTCTGCAGTGTTTTGAGATGGAATCCTTTGCATGGGATCAGCTGGTTGCGTTTCGGTGGTAAGTTGTAAAATTGTGAGTTAATTGGCATAGGGTTCAAATCCATTGCTCGTTCCATCCCTGACTTATTTTGCGACATTAACTGACGTTAATATTGGTTTCAGCTTTGAATCACTTGCTTCTAATGTTTATGTATTACGTTGATGTTATTATTTTCTACTGAGCGCTAATGATCTTCGACTTAAATGCTACCTATTAGTGTATTGGTAACATTGGTGTACTTGTATTTGATGGCAATTCTGCCAACCAATTCGTGTTGAATTCACACGTGTTTATTCTCAAATAAATTATCTTTATATGAGCTGTTACTTGCCGACTAATCGTTTATTGTTACTGGGTAAACAGGATAGTTTTCTTAGGGAATGACGCCCCTGCTCAGTAAATATTAGTCGAAGCTGAGGAAAGCATATGGGGACCACCTCGTCAAAAGCTGAATCCCTAAGAAAGAATAGTATATCATCATACTATGATATGGATGTGAAACATGGACCTTAAGGAAGGAAGATATCAGGAAACAGAGGCATTGGAAATGTGGATATGGAGAAGAATGGAAAGGATTAGCTGGACCCAAAAGGTTACGAACGAGGAATTTCTGGAGAGACTTGATAAATGTATTAAGAATTAGGAAGAAGAATTGGATAGGACGCATTGTAAGGGGGAAAAGTCTACTGAAAAAAATCATAGAAGGCAACATAGAAGGAAATAGAGGCAGAGGCAGGCCGAGAATAGAAATGTTAGATAATTTAAGGAGCCATTCATATGTGGACATGAAGAGAAAAGGTTTAAGACAGAGAAGGATGGAGGCGTTACATGTCATGGCCCTACCAGTTGGCAGTGTACTAAGAGTGAGTCTTGCCGACTCTGTTTTGCTTGTGAAGGCCAAGAATAAATTTCTTCATGTAATACCTATTAGTGTGTTTCAAGAGTATGTTTGACAGTATTTTAACTTCTCAATCTCTTTATGTTATGTATAAGAGCTGGAGTTATCTTCTCTTAAAGTTGCGATTTTGTTGTTGTTTTAGTTTTTAAGGTTTTGCCTTTTTGCTTCTTCTAGAATTGAATGAAAATATGACGAAGTGATTATAAGTGGTCCTATTACGTGTGCACACTGTGTAGGCACTAAATGATACCAACATGTCGATAAGCACTACACGTATGTGATGAAGACTAATATGTATACTCGTTGTTCGTGATGGCTGTAAATTAGTAGCTGTTATCTGGTGCCAAACAAAGGATCTTGGGACAATATTATCTTATTAGATTAAACAAACAAGACTTCTACCTCGTATTATAGAGTGCATTAGTATGACCGGTAAGTATAAGTTCATTGTATGCTAATAGAGAAATGTTGATTTACTGTAGCTATTAAGGCTATAAAGCTAACGAACTCTAGAATGGAAGTACTAGCTTGAAAGCCGTGTCTTGTCTACACATTTATTTTTCCTCCGGTTTTAGAGTCAATGCTGCCAACCAATTCTTCTTGAATGCACATGTTTGTATTCTCAAAAATAAGTATATATATATATGAGTTTTTACTTGCCGATACTGCTTTACTTGTGAATGCCTAAAATAAAATTAATTTCTTCAAATAATACATAAGTTTTAGTGGTATTATTTATCAAAGATATGATTTCATTGCTTATTCTTAAAATAAACCCTTAAGCGGTTCAAACTAGTATGTGGTTTTCACTTTTCTTCCCTTTCACTTATCTTGCATACAAACACCAGTTTGTATAATATGAATGAAAATTTTAATTAAATTACTGTTAGACTGTTATTAACTAATCTCGACTGATGTAAATCTGAGAAAGCTAGAGGAATTGTGCAAGTGTTCTAGTAGTTAATCCTGGTATCTTCTTTGTATTTTATTGTGGTATAAATTTATGATGCTTTGCACGGTATTAAATGAAGTATATTCTATTAATACTATGTGTTACATTGTGCTCTGAAATGTTTTATTGCATGATATTGTATTTTACTGATTTATATTGTTTTATATTATGCTTTATTGTACTGTAAGCACTGCATTGTATTGTATTGTATTGTATACTCGTACTCGGACGTCATCGTTTGGTGTGTTCTGTTTGAGACTTCCCTGCCATTGCCATATGGCGAGGAATCGGACTCTCAAATTATTATTGATTGATTGATATTGCACTGCACGTATTGATACAGCGGACAGAGCCCGGCTGATGCTGACTTTAACCTGTTAGAAACGGCTCGCAAGGTGGAGCTGTATGGCATTCAGATGCATCCTGCAAAGGTTCGTTTTACCTGTAGATGTATTTTGTATATATTCCCTAGTTGTGACTACGAGCCTCAACTCAAAGTCCATGTCTTGTTATAACTTTGCTATAAAACTCAGCTGAAAGAAATTGTTCTTTTGACTCTGATGTTGAATTTTTGAACCTTAAGCAGCATGCTATTTCTATATCTATTTGAATAATTTTTTAAGCTAAATTAAGTGAATTATACTTAACATATTGTTTTACCTCAGAAGCCGTATTACTTCTAAGCTATAGACTACATTAAGGAGTGATAAAGCATAGCTTTTTGTAGTTGGATAAAAATCTCTACTACCGTACATTTAAATTGTTCTACCTAACTGTTTTTTTTATCATTGAAGTAGTTTTAGGATTTTCTGTTGTCTTTTTTCATTTCTTGAGCTCATGTTCTTTCTGCTTGTCTATTGTTTGGTATTTGGTTGTATATCAGATGGTGTAATTATAACCACTTAACGGCGTTGTGCTTGTGTATGTGTATTGCTTCTTGTAGTGTTGAGTGCATTTTGAATTAAGCATAGTTCTCTTTCTCTCTCTCTCTCTCTCTCTCTCTCTCTCTTTCTCTCTAGTCTACTGCGAAGTGGCAAGTCCTTGTTATATATTTCTACTCACATGCTTCTTTTCGCTTAAGGAACACTTAATCGATGAATTAATCCCTTCAAAAATAATGCACACCGTATTATAAGCCTAGAGCTTGCGAATAATTTAGCTTCTGCATTGGTTTCTTGCCTTCCTCAGTTCTATGCATATCTCTGTATATTTATGTGTTTGTATATATTTATCATTGAATATTTGTATGTGTTTGTATGCATGGATTTGTATGTATGTGTAGGTATGTATGTATAAGGGTTGAGACAGTAGTTTATCTTACGTAGAAACCTTCCTCTAATTAGTTGCCTGTTTTGATGTTGGTAAAACTGATCAGATAACGACTTGTTCGAGACTGAAACCCAATGGAAAACAAAAGTCTTTTTTCGCTCTTCATGGGGTTTGCTTTGGCGCCATTTGAAATAATGTAAGTTGTCACGGAATGGATATCCGAAGCATAAATTTCACTTCGACATAAAGTTAGGAACTATAAGGTAAAACTCTACGTGAAGTGGACCACGGTTCAATTTCAGCTTTAATGGTTTTGAAATACTGACTAATTGGTTTCCTAGTAATTAATAGATAAAATATTTTATAGTAATATTAATGAACAACACAAAAGCACTGTCAACATTAGCATATGCAACGATAGCAATGTATTAACTTAAAATCTTCGTGTGAATATAAAAATGTTAATTAAATAACAGAAATAAAGTGTGAGAAAAGAGGAAAGAAGGAAAATAAAGTAGAACACAAAAATAGGCAGAAAGTATTTAACAAGTATTTAAGTATTTGGTACACCCTTAACCTGTAGGCTACCGGTGGCTATAACAGCTCACCTGTACCGTTAAACATAGGTTTGTTAAAATATCTTTTAAAAGATACTTTCTAGAGCCTCAGGTAACCCTTTCCAACACGAGGAAGTCCTTACCCCTTTACACGAGCACTAAATGAAACTTCAAATACTCAAACACATTATTACAGTCAACCTCTCCGGCTGGACGTATGCACACAATATCCCGAATTAGCTATAAATATTTTACAATACCTGTGACCTCAGCAATCCTAAGTAAATGACTTGCCATCTCTGGAGTCTAGGGCAAAACTACAGTTTTTAACAGAACCCTAACATAAAAGGCCTATACGTAAAATGGTAAGTTAAACTTAAATAAAAGTCGTACTTAGTTAATGCTTAAATATTAAATTGCAAAACATTAAATTTCAAATAACATAGGTCTTCCCATCAACGACTCCAGAGGGCAAGTGAAGGAAAATATAAACGTCAACTAACTTTGGATTAGACCCCAAGGCAAAATGAAATACAATTACTAGGCAATATCGACAAATGAATGCAACAGCTAACTCTATTAGCTGAGGAATTTCGCTAACTTGAAAATTCACTCAGGCGTATCTGGCCAGTCTAAAGTGCACGGCCATTATCGCTATAGCATCATCTAGCTTACTGACATAAGTGTAACCTCCAGACGTTCTCTGTCATGTTTCTTGTTTTTCTGAATCAACACCCATGGAAGTAACGAAACAGGGCAAATTGCCGTTCGCGGTGTGCTCTTAGTCGCCTTGTAAAACTCTTGTACACTAGGGTGATCTATTCTCGAATGCAGCACGAAAAGACAGATGATGCGCAACTAAGAAATTCGTTGTGCCTGCTAATAATTTGCTGGAGCTTCTACGTCGTGTTCTTATGACGAGATTCATGAGCTACTGTCTGTGATGTGGCTGCTCTAACATGTGTCTATGTATGTATGTATGTATGTATGTATGTATGTATGTATGTATGTATGTATGTATGTATGTATGTATGTATGTATGTATGTATGTATGTATGTATGTATGTATGTATGTATGTATTCATGCATGCATGCATGCATGCATGCATGTACGTACGTATGTACGTACGTACGTTCGTTGCTAATTTTGAATATACACGTTACATAATATGTTATACGTATACTTATACTTATGTTTGCACGTGTTTTTGTATGTATATTTGTACGTGTGTTTGTACGCATGTTTGTACGTATGTTTGTACGTGTAGGATCACGAGTCAGTGTCGCTGCAGTTGGCCGTGGCTCACATGGGTGTACTAGTCTTCCAGAATATGACTAAGATCAACACTTTCTCCTGGGCCAAGATTCGCAAGCTCAGCTTCAAGAGAAAGAAGTTCCTCATTAAACTTCATCCAGAGGGATATGTAAGCATCTCGTGTGATTTGTTGGTTGACATGATGATTTTTTCTCTTATTGTTAATTGCTATATTTTTCCTCTATATGATAATTATAAAGCAGACAATACTTAACTAATCTTTATTGTTTTCGATTAATACTAATATATATAGTTTTTTCAAGCGATGCTTTTCATAATCTGAAATAAATTTTCAAAGTCTATAGTTTGTTATCAAAGTAGCTCTTTGAAATTTTTAACTTGATTCATGTAATTAGTTGAAAAAGTCATTGCCCCTGAGTGACGTCCAAGATATTAATCTTGTAAAATTAATGTTTTTGAGTTAAATTTTATTTGGCTATAGATTTTAAATTTATTGGAATAAATGTATGTTAGCTGGTTATTTGTTTAAAACATACTTGACTAGTTATAATATATGAATTATTTAGGTGTTATATATATATATATATATATATATATATATATATATTCACTTGTATAATTATATACATATAAATCAATACTTACACGCATATTTAATGTGTAGGCCTACATTAATTTATTACAATGTACAAGAACTACAGTTTTATATATATATATATATATATATATATATATATATATATATACATACATATATATATATATATACATATGTATGTATATATATATATATATATATATATATATGTATATATATATATATATATATGTATATATATATATATATACGCAAAAAATATATGTATGTAATATCTAAGTATACATATAGTGTTACATGTAATGAGAAATACAGCTCAGTTGTCCTAACTGGTATATTAATTTATCTTATAATTGATTAAATACATGCTATCAGATGGAGGTAAACAAATTGTTGCAAATGTTTTCCCTTTAACATTAGTTGGCATATATGTTTAAGTGTACGTTAATTTTTACTTTGTTTGCATTCAGAATTTTTGTTAGCAAAATATCATTTTATTTGAAAGAATGTGTTAATGCAAAAGTTATTGTCACTGACTATGTTATTTTTGTGTCTTTGTCGGGAAAACTGCTACGTGGTATTTTTGTTTGCTTTTACAACTGCAGGGGATACGAGAGTCGCTCCTAAAGTAACGAGACGGACTTGATTATAAAATAAAGAGACGTCACGTCACAATTTAAAAAAATTGTCATAAATGCCGGTTTATATGTCCCTTTATCTTCGAATAGTTTCCATTAATAGCGATGCGGGTGGGATTTAAGGTACTCGTTTTAGTTGCGCGTCAATTGAACACAGTTAAACTACGTTGGGCCTGGTTAGTACATGGTTGGGTGGCCACCTTGGAAGACCGTGTGTTGATAGCTTCGAATGAAGAAATTCCGGGATGGGTTGTTAAGGGTTATTTTTAAATCCTCACCGGCTGCCATCAGTGATCCATCAAAAGACAACGATTACTAATAACATTGGAAAGAAAAGGAGGAAATATGGAGAACTAAAATAAAAGAAACTAAGCAAGTAACAAATAGCATGTGGCTGTCTGGTATGTAACCGTATGACTGAAAAAGTATTTCTTCTAGCGTGTCACTAAAGATGCTCCCTCTGATAGAAGTTTGTCGCGCATCTGTCTCAATCATGACTCAGCGGCTCTCTGTGCACTGTACATCAATGATTCTGACAGAGTTTTAGTGTTTTCCTTTCAGTCCTTTCTTTATCATGCCGAACAAAAGAAAGTCTGTTAAATCAGGACTGTATGGCGGATGAGGCAGAGTACACCACCCAAGAATCTCTATTGCCTCCTGTAGGCTGAGCAGAATGTGGTCTTGTGTTGTCATGGAAGAGCAGAACTTGATCGTCGCATAACCTGGTTTCTTTCTTAGGCTCTTAGGCTTCAACCTGTTAAGCATTGCGAAATTCGATCGGCTTTAATTGTGTGTCTATTCGGGAGAAGATCATTGAGCAACACCACAGAAGAATTCCAAAATACAGTTGACATGACCTTTTTCATGGACGCGGCAGCCTTAAATTTCTTCAGTGGTGGCGACTTGACATGTCTGCTTTGTATGCACTGGTATTTATTTTCTGGTTCAAAGCAGGTCTCATGGCCATTTATAACAAGCCTCAGAAATTGCTCACTTTCCTTATCGAACTATTGCACCGTTTGAAAAGATATTGGCAGATGCTGAGCCTCATTTTCATGTTGTCGTCAGAAAGGTGGCGCGATTAATCGTGACATACAGGCTACATGCTCGAGGAGGCCAAGCTAAGTCACCATCCTGGTCATGTAAATAGTATTGCTATAGATGATTGGAATAGCTAGAATGGACTACCAAATATAATATTTTTATTTCTAGCAGTTATTTTTTTCAGGAAAAGTCTCTTTACTTCTGGAACGTCTCTCGTACTTAATTCTGTTGTATTTTTATGATTTCTGGTTTCGTAACTTCAGCTTATTAGTTTGAAATTTCTTAGCTAGTCTTTATTAAAATTTCAGTACACTTGCGGTTGAAGCGTCTAAACCAATTTGTAATTTTTTAGATGTCTGTTTTGCGTGAAGATCAAAATCGGAGAATCGTGTCGTTTTAAATACTAAAATTAAAAATATTTTCGCATATTGTGTTTAAATTGGCACCGTCACTTAATTGTTCCACTCTGGTAATGTAAATGTTTGGACTCTAGTTTTCGCTGTATGGTTATCACATTAATTTAAAGAGTTCTACCCACCAATCCCAATCTATCTAACTCTCGGCACTATCTATTATCAACGTCCTGCTTAATATAGTATTAAAGAGCCTCAACATTTGTATGTTAAATAATGCATTACACGCCATTTACCCATTTGGGGTATTTTCATTTAGCCATTTGGGGTATTTTATGTCAACACGATGCAATAAATTTATTCCCAGTGATTTCCAGTAGTCTTTAGTCGAAATTAGTCAGCCAGTGCTAGTCTAGTATACTAAATTGTTTATCTCTAAGCGGTACGCAGATGCAGATGTTTGATTGATAAGTGACTTCACGCTTTCCTGATAAGTAGGCCAGTGGTCCTTATTCTGCCTGATGACCTATGACAACATTAATCTATGCATTTGACACGTGATCATTTATTCGCTAACTTATTTCTTGACTTACATGTACAATTTTACTTGTTCGGTTAATAGATATTGTATTTAGTAATAATCAAAGAGTCAAAAGCTTAAGCAGAGTTTAATGTCAGGTCTGTCTCTCGGGTCGTGGATTTGAACACCACATATATAATCATATTTGTCATTCTGATAGTTCTTGATTCTCTTACTATTTTTAAAAAATCAGCCTATTATCATTGTAATTTACTTCACAACTGTTATGGGTAGTAGAGAAGAGTAATGAACAATAAAAAGATCTCATTTCTCTAGATCTCTATTAATCTGATCGTTTTAAGACATTCAGAAATGAAGGATTTATCTATTATCCTGATGATTTATTGTCAGTTTGAAGACCTGAATAGCGCATCAGTTACGTTACGAGCATTGTGATGCGAACTGAGCACCATTTGAACTCAATACGGAAAACCAAGCAGTGAAAACGACAATATTTATTATTAACGTTATCTTAACACTATAAGATGAATTTATGAAAAATATAATATTTGTTTGGTAAGCTGTACTGTCACATAACACTGTTTATGATTACTGTTTGTTTTGAAGCTGTCTGTGCACATAACACTGTATCCCTCTGCGCAGGGATACTACAAGGACACGGTGGAGTTCTATTTTGATTCGCGCAACGAGTGTAAGAACTTTTGGAAGAAGTGCTTGGAGCACCACGCCTTCTTCAGGTGTCACTCTGTTAAACGATTGCCTCGAAACAGAACTCGGGTCGTTAGCAGAGGATCATCGTTCAGGTTAAATTAATAAAATCCTTTAAAATCTGTAATTTAACAAGTAGACAATGTAATAAAGAACGTATTTGTTACTTGTATGTATAGACTGTTGACACTAGGTGGGATATTAGTAAAGTTATGTACGTTTTTGTGTAGGTACAGTGGTAGGACAATAGGGCAATAGCATAAAGAATCTCTGTGTTATATGTATGCGTTGGAAAGAAGCTAGGTGTTATGTGTATTGTCCAATTGTTGGTACAGTTGTAGGGCAACAGGGCAAGAGAATAAAGAATCGTTGTGTTACGTGTATATGTAGGTACAGTGTTAGGACAATAGAATAAAGAATCGTTGTGTTACGTGTATGTGTAGGTACAGTGGCAGGACAATAAGACAATCGAATAAAGAATCGTTGTGTTACATGTATGTGTAGGTACAGTTTACATGTATGTGTAGGTACAGTGGTAGGACAATAAGACAATCGAATAAAGAATCGTTGTGTTACGTGTATGTGTAGGTACAATAGAATGAAGAATCTCTGTGTTACGTGTATGTGTAGGTACAGTGGCAGGACTCAGAAGCAACTCGTGGAGTATGTGAGAGAGAACTACGTCAAGAGACCGCCTTTCCAGCGGTTAGAGCCATGCACTATTTTTAAGATTCTGATGTCTGTAATTCTTTCAATGCTTAACCTGTTAGATTAATGTTTGATTGCATTAACGTTTAACGTCAGGATAATGTTGTTGTCTCTTTAAAGTTTATATCAGTTATGTCACAAACGTAACACAAATTTCACTTCATTGTAACTGCTTAGGTGTTTTGCTGTGGTACAATATCTTAATGCTGCCTTAAGTTGACCTTCCTACCTCTTAAACGTCTCTAATATAGGTCTCATTTTATTTATAGTATCTAGTGCATATGAATCTAAAGGTATACAAAAATTATATGTGTACACATTACATATACATGTATATCCTGCCTGAGAGCAAGTCTAAGGAAATATTCTTTTACACGCTGTGCTATAATTCTCAGTAATAAGTAATCGTCAAACCTAAAAGCTATTCTCATCAGTAAGGCAAAGCCTTCATTCTCTCTGAAGTAGTACTTATGTACAAGGAAAGTCGGAGATTCTAGTTGATATCTCATAGTCTCTCTGCTGGGACCGCTTTTCCCGGGATTCCTCGAATTAGGTGCAGCCATTGATTCTCGCTCCCAATCTAAAGCAACTGATTTGCTTTAAGCCTGTAAACTTGTATTATTCTTAGCGTAACATATCATAACATAATAGATAGATGACCATAGCATAACTAAATCGAAAGGGTACTCGGTCGAAGTTTGATGTGAATTTGTAGTGCTAAGCTCTTGTTTTGTATTTTTTGATTGCTCTCATGTGATGATTTTAACAGAATGTAAGCATATTTAATATCATAATTCTGTTGTCTGTTCCTTTCTATCTGCGCTTCTACAATGTTGCTATCTATTTTTCTTGCACTATTAAATTTAAATCTAGTAGAGTAACGTTTAGCTCTCTATAGTATCATTTTTTCATATTTATTATACGTTTAAAATGGTTTTGTACCGTTTTTGTTCACTTTTTGTTATTCTTATTGTAAGGAGCAGACTTTAAAAAAAAGTAGTGTACGCATAGTCACATATTGACGCAGTGCTACATGACGCATAGCAATCTGTAGCACTGATGCAGCTGAGTAAGCATGCAATCAAATAAAAACAGTTTGAAGTTTCTGATCGAGAATTGATAGAGAGGTTTTAGTGCGTCGTAACTTGCATATTTTTGCTTGTCGGTATTTTGTGAAAATATCTATAGAAAATCTTTTGAAAAGTTATCTAGGTAAGCTAAAGACTTGTTATCTAGTTTTGCTTAAATTGTTCAACAAAATTAAATTTAGACTTTTGAAAAGTTATCTAGGTAAGCTAAAGACTTGTTATCTAGTTTTGCTTAAATTGTTCAACAAAATTAAATTTAAAGCTTAGAAGTTTGAATATGATGAGATCTATCATCCCTATTATCTCAGTTATGCCTTTTGATTGTAAGGCTACTTATAACGTGTGAGTGTATTAAACATACACATGTATTCATACTGACTGATATATATGCAATAAATAGTAGATATTCATAATCCGCGCTGACTGCAGTGCACTGCACTGCACTGGTTTAGACAAAGATTACTAATAATTATGGAAAGAAGAAAATTACCAGACACTACAAAATATGCTACTTAAGCAAAAAACTCTGTAGCATGAAATCATGTGCGTTTGAAATGTATGCAACTGAAATGATATTTAGTTTAAAAAGTAATTATGCACCATTTACTGGAACTATTTTTGTGTGACTTTAAACTATATATTATTTATAACAATTGAAGTACAGCTAAATGTAATTCGTGCCGGTGTTTAAATTATACAACTGAAATGCTTCTATTGTCGTTTTACTATTAGGTACTATTTTGCATCAACAATTTATTTAGACTTTTATTAAGATTTTATAATATTACAATATTATTGTAAACAAATTATTTATATATGGGTTTAGTTTCTCAAAATTGCACTTTCTTTTTAAATGTTTGTTGGTTTCGATGGGTGCATAGCTTATTTGTAGTGGGTGTACTATATATATGTTGATGTATAAATAGCTCAGTGTGTAAATGCGATAAGTAACGACAACAGATTTTAAATGGCTGCTCCTTGGACATTCCCGATAGAAGTAATCTGAGAATAAAATATGGAATATTCACTGGACTGATAACATGGATAATTGATTAACTAAATTACGTAAGGTTAAACATGTAGACATGTAGTATTAAAAGTGATGGATATCGTCAAAGATGATCATTTCACCATTGTCTGTGTTTAACTCTCTGAGTGTCTGTATGTCTTTGTGATTTATTTATTCCACGATCTTAATGGGTACTATAGTTAACTATAATTTCTTAAACTGATTTAAGCTATTTTCTTTAAGTCTATATATCCGTTACCAAGGAATTGGATAAAGTTATATATATTTTAAGCGTCATATGGGCGGTTGAAGAAATTGTTTGTACACTCTAAAATGTTGGACTATTCGATAAGCATTGCAAAATCAAATACAAAAAATATGCTGCCTTGAGTCTACTTTAAGGTCAACAATTTTGATGAATCTTATATCTCTCTCTTAGTGCACTGCCTATTGGCAGGTCCGTGGTATATAAGTGTGTTTCAGGAGAGTGGTATGTAAGTGTGTTTCTCCACTCTTCTTTGTCTTGCGCTTTCCTCTTCATATCCACATATAAGTGGGTCTTTAAATCATCTAACATACTCAATCTCATCCTACCTCTGCCTGTATTTCCTTCCATTTGCCTTTCTTCCGCCTTCTGCATTAGTGAATCTTATATATATATATATATATATATATATATATATATATATATTATATATATATATTTATATTATATATGTATATATACATATATATTATATATATATATATATATATATATATATATATAATATATATATACTAGGGAGAGAGATATGCTACTAAATGGCTGCTATGTGTGTGTGTTTATACATGTATGTAATACTGTATATATATATATATATATATATATATATATATATATATATATATATATATATATATATAGCCACTGACAATGTCGGTTAGATATCCGACTGTATGTGTGGGGTTCATATCCTGACCTCGCCCGTCACTGATATCGCTTCCGAGGGACGAAACTAACTTTAACATCAGCTTTACAGCTTATATTGGCCTTATATATATATATTAATGCTTTTATTATTATTATTAATGTACAGTATTTCGTTCACATTCTATGTCCTTTAGTTTATCATTATGTCATCTGTATTTTACGCTATCCCATTCATTGTATTTTACGCTATCCCATTCATTGTATTTTACTCTATCACATTCATTGTATTTTACACTGTCCCATTCATTGTATTTTACTCTATCCCATTCATTGTATTGTATTAGATCGACGAGCATGCGCACGATGTCAGCCGGGGCCACTCCTAGGACGGGCACTCTGAACTCTCGTGATCTTCACCTCAGTCAGAACACAAGCATGTCGAGCGCCTCCCACCTCATAACCCCCGCCCCGGGCTCTGATCGCAGCTCCGCCACCATCACCCCCGCAGACAGACGGAGGTCTCCATCTGCAGGTCCCGAGTATAACGGCACGATGGAGAGGAAGGCCAGAGAGGCAGAGGTGACCTTGAGGAACCAGTTAGAGGTCGTGGAGCCGGAAACATCGGCCGTGACGGCACCAGCAGCGGCGGAGCCTCGAACAGGTGCTTTAGATGATTTTAATTATTCTTATTATGCTAGTCGAGATGATATGTTGATTGGTGCTGTGGGGGGATTGAGTTTGTCTGACGTAAATAATTCTAACTCGCAGCACAAAAACCGATATCACGATGCGGCGTCCCAGGATTCGTATCAGCTGACGGAGAGCCGGGACTCGCTAGATTTTGACCAGGCGATGGTGGGTGGCAGCCGTGACTCAGTTGATTTTGACGGTGAAGATCTTAACGATGGCGCTTATAAAAAATATACATCGACTGATATTGACGAGAATGTGCTGATAGACAGATTAGAACAAGAGGCAATTACCAGTCGTACACGGGAGGATGATATGAACAGAAGGTTTAGTTATGGAGCAGACTTTGTTCCAGCTGAAGTCCACGAGACTTCCTCAATGAATGTGGACAGTTGTAGGACGAGTGCTGACGTGGCTGTAGAAAGAAGAATCTCAGTGCAGATGTCTGATAAACGTAAACGTCTGTCGAGAGAGGATGCTGTACGACACACTGATGATGATGATGGTCACTGCGTATTGGATGCTGCTGAGAGTAAAGCAGGTGAGAAAGATATTGATGTGATACGTGAGGAAAATTTTAACAGAGATTTGATTGAGAACGAGGCAGATTCTAGAATGTCGTCTGCCAGTGCTGCGATTAATGATATCAATCAAGATACTAATTTAAATATTCAGAGTAGCATTGATAACGACGCTTTAACAGTCTCGAGTGAAGGCACATCGACCACTGGCGCAATACCGGCTGCTCCTGATGCATCGGCGGTAGCTCTGGAGACTGCGCCTGTGTTTGACAAGACATCAGAGAATCTGTATGAGAGCATCAAGCAGCATAGGAGTGGCGACAAGCAGATGATCGTTGTGTCTGAGGTTATTAGAGACGAGAGTGAGAACGTTGACTCCGAAGACCCAGGGCTGGACGATGAAATCATGTACGTCCTGCACAAGCGCCACCTGATGTCTGTAGGTGAACAGACCAACGAGTCGTTCTTCTCTAAGAATCGCTACGCCTCTCTGCCGGCCTCGCTCAGTCGAGGCCGTCAGCCTGGCAGTCATGAATGGCCGGCTACACGTGAGCAGCAGAGGTCCCATCTAGAGAAAATAAAAACCAGTTTAGTATCAATGGCTAACTCGGACCTTAAGTCACCCAAATCTCCCGGCAGTCAACGAATTGGATTTGATTTTGTAATTTATAGTAAGCTACCTCCAAAGGACAGCTTCTCGAGTCGAGACGATTCAGTTAGTCCTCCATTCGAAAAGGAAATGTCCTATTTTAGATTGAGGGGAGCCGGTAGAAGTGTTGGTAAAAATAAGTCGGGTGTGAAGGAAAACAGAATTTTTAATGATGATGAAATCTCTGGCGCAAAAGAAACTAAAACAATTAATGACGATCAAACTTTTGATGCAAAGTATAATAGAAATACTGATCATGCAACTTTCACAAGTATCTCAGAAACTAGAGCTGCTGATGATTCTGGCTCCTACTTTGTGGAAAGCAGCATTGGAGACGTCCCGATAGAAAGTAAGAATGCTGTTATTGTATCTTCGAGTGTAAGTGACGTCATCAATGCTGATGATTCTGTTGCTGGAGCAGACAATGCTATTACATCTGAATTGGACCAATCTATATCGAGGTTTTGTGAGGCTATAATCGATAGTAGTATTGAGGCAGTGTGCTGTGAATTTGGAGAAACTAACAAAGAGGTTAGAGAAAATGGTATGCCGGAGAACTGTAGTAATGATCATAGTAACGTCACTTTAATGAGAGCAGTTGAAAAATTTTCAGAGTCTGTTATAGCCAGTGCTCAGTACGAGCTCATAGTAGTTATGGCTTCTGATTTGGTAAATGAATGTATAGAATATGGCGTTGAAACTGTTTGCAATAATCGTACTTCACATTCTGAAGCAGAAGTTAACAGGCAGACTTCGCCTGATTTGTGTCCTGTGTCTAATAGTTATCCTACTGAAAGCGATGCTGTGGATGGCTTTGAGTGTGCTAGTATTATTGAACATAATCAGTTGCTAAAGAACATTACAAGTGAATCAGAAGGCATTGATGCTTCAGAAATAAGTACCACACAACTTAGTAGACGAATATTGTTGGAGCAGCCTTCTGTGGACTTACCACCATTTCCTGAATCCAGCAATCCCGCAGAAGAAACTCCTTTCAAACATCGACTCTTATCCCAATCGTCAGTCGATGATTATCTTCCTCCTCCGCCTCCAGCCTCTGTCCTATCGGCTGACAGTCTGGACATAAGCAACAGGGCGGTAGGTAGCGCCACGGATCCGAGCGTAGACGACACGTTATCGCTGGCTGACACCGCCTGTGCGGAGCATTCCCTCAACACTATGGCGTCGTTCAAATCAGACGACACGTCTATGGGAACGAGCTCAGCAGCCGTGTCGCTGGCCAGCCTGGCCACTGTCATACCATTCAGCGAGGCCGTCAGACATGTAGAGGTGGATAAAGAGGAGTTTAGTTATGAGATGAGATTAAATAGAGATCTTAAAGATCACGACGCTGATATATCATCCAGTTCATCGCACAGTCTTAACGATGACCTAGAAGGACATCTTGTTGATCAGCCTTCTCTCACGCATTTTTCGCCGCCGCATTGTTTTCCTCTTGACAGTTCTTCAGAGTTCACTAAGCACGGTCAAGTGATAGAGTGGCTGGAGGATCAAGCTATGATCAACCCTGTTCCTCTCTCAGAGTTTGACATCTCAGACGAGGACGAGGTAGAACGGCCTGATCAAGAATTGAATCTCACGGACGTATATCAAGATCTAGAAGCTCAGGTCTTGTCTAGTCCGACTGCTGGAGTTGTTGGTGAGAGAGCTTCTATGAAGGGGTATGCTTCACGAGGGGAATTCTCGTCAGAAGTTGAAATCTTTTTGTCAGGAGGCTATGCAATCATGCGAACGGATGCAATAAGAAGTTCCAGTAAGTCTGGCGATACCTATCAGAAATGTCCCTCTCCAGATATATCTTCAGATGAAGAGATGATTTGTCCTTTAGATGTTGACATTGCAGATACTAGAGAAACGCTTGCATTCGCTGCTTCCCGCAATCCGTACTCTGTTCCTATTGCTGAAGGATACTGCTTTCCAAAGCAGCCGCTCTCTATTTCGTCAGAGGACGAGGTTGAAGGACCGAGGGGAGATGATTTACCAGACCCGCTGGAGATCCTGGAGACAGCCGCAGCTACTAGACCTGTGTATGTTGTGAGAGATGAAGCACCTGCAGCTACTGGACCTGTGTATGTTGTAAGAGACAACGATGAGGCACCGGCAGCTGTTCTAGATCTCTCGTCAGAGAGCTGTGAGGCGAGTGATGACGAGCCTGCTGACGTGGCTGATCTACTGGATACAGTTCAGTGCTCACCATTAGAAGAAAACACTTCAGCTTTCCTTCACGAACCCCCGAAATTTGCCGAAATTGAAGAAAAGAGTCTAAAAACTATATCTGGAGTAAAACCCCCAAAGCCTCCCGTATCTGCAGTAAAACCTGACAAAGCTTTTGTTAAACCACCAGTATCAGCTGTAAAACCCCCAAAGTCTCCCGTATCTGCTGTAAAACCTGGTAAAGCTTTTATTAAACCACCAGTGTCTGCTGTAAAACCCACAAAAGCGGCGGTATCTGTAGTAAAAGCTATAAAACCACCAATACCTGCTGTAAAACCTGCAGTAAAGGATGTGCAAACTTCAACACCTGTAGTAAATTCCACTCAGTCTTCATCTCTGATGAATTCAACGAAACCTCCTAAGCCTTCGAGTGTTCGGGCTCCTACGAAAGAAGACACACGCGATAGAAAGGATTCGGCGTCTTCTGACGAGCAATCTGATGTAACCCGTGAGATCTGCAGACACCTTGGACTTCCTCTGGACGTCAGCTCAAGGCCTGAGCCAGAACTCAGTTCTGGAACGTCGTCTGATGATTTGTTAGAGAGGGAGCTGTGCCAGGATGATGCCGATCCACTATCCGCACTCGACGCCTTGGATCCAGCAGGTATAAGTCCAACTTCGCCCCGGTCACCACGGGATGATGAAGATGATGCCGACTCAGAGAGCTCGATGAACATTGGAGTGTTGTCTAATTCTCCGACCGGCGTATTTTCCACCACCACTTCCTCAAGTCAGCCCAATCTGGGCGCCCGGAGCAAACATCGAGTGGCGTATTATTCACAATCAGCTCAGAGAGACTTCAGCGGAAGATTGAGAACAGAGTGTCAGCGCTCGGCTCAGGTTTTACCTCGCATTCACTCTCTCACGCACGCACTGGGCAGCAGCTCGTGGGGCGCGGGAGTAACTCCAGCCTTTCATCGGTTAAGAGTTCACTCGCATGAGTCGCTCTCAACATCTAGAACCATGCCTCGCTCGCCCACTACGTCAGAACCTGGCTCTTTCTCTATGTCGCAGCCAATGCCAAGCCAGTCAGACTATAATCTCGGTAGACTTATGATACCTGACAGCAGCTATATTACATAGCACTAGCCCAAGTCTTTTACCATCTATCATGATCTTCATAGCATCGTAGCGTGACGTAAGACTAGCTTAGTTTCATCCTACAGCTGCTGTATAACATAACACTTGTCTAAATATGTTTCCATCTTAATGTAAGACTAGCCCAAATCTGATTTTTACTCTGTTTAGAGAGTTGCAGCTATCTTTTGTTAAACAGTATGAAATAATAGTATCAGTGGATGATAAAACTCTTACACAATTTTATAGTGTTTTAATATGCAGTGTAGCCAACATTCAATAAATAAAGACTAAGTAAAAGGCTAAGTAAAGACTGGACACTGGAAAAATTACCAAATTTTCATTGACATCACTGACATCACTTCGAGTGAGGAAACTGGCGTTAACATTAGCTTTACCAGCTTTACCTGAAGTTGGGACTGTGCAATGTGCATCGTGATATCGGCTGTGCTGTGGATATCGTTAAAGCAAATTGTTAAGCTGAGTTGTATAGCTGATGACATTGCTTAACTTAAACTATTAAAAATTCAGTACGCATTAAAAATATTCTAAAATATTTGGCTGAAAGGCTGCAAGGGAATGTAATAGCCGGATTTGAAAATATTATGTTTACCAATGACAAAGTTTTTGTTTTTGAGAAAAAGATTAGCAAAAATTTTTATAGAAAAGGATTAATCTACTTTTTCTGAATAATATACTTAGTGTTACAATTTACAAGCTGACTGTGCAAATGAAATTCTGCATTTCCTGAACGATTGAAAAAATTGTGTTTGTGATTCTCTTAGTTGAATAATTTTTTCCTACACTGTTTTACCTTTCTGCTCATTTAAGAACAGTATTATTAGTTTTGTTCATACTCATGAGATTAACGTAAATTTTGTGACGTTTTGTATTCTCTATGTTGTCTAGCACATAGAGAGTATTTTGAGGAAATAGCAAATAATGTGAAATTTTTCACATCTCAGAATGTTGTTGTCTTCTGCTCCGTTATTTGTAACTGTTTTCATTTAAGACTGTCAAAAATAAAAATTATATTTAACTCTATTTAATTTTTTCTGTCTTTTTACTGTTGCTTCCATGCATTTATATAGAAATTATTGATTTTTATTGAATAACTCGTGTATAATTTAATAATCAATTTGTTGACATATTTCCATGTATATGATAATTGCTTTTACTATGTTGATTCATTCCATTCTAATCTGTTTTAAACGTAGATTTTACGTTTTGATATTTAAGTCTTGCTGTAGATGTGAAATAAACATTATTGTTTTGTATACATCTAACCTCTGATGATTTGTTGCTGACTACTCTAGCTTTGTTAAATTGTTATACTTTCTTTATTAATTCTGATATTCACTAACTTCACGTGGCTGTTGATCAAATTATTTCACGTATGCCATCTCAAAAATGTTATCTTTAACGTCTAATTTGTTTTCGGATAGTACCAATAACTTGGTTGGTACTACCGGACAATAAGTTTCCAGTTATATTATTACTCTGTTAATTGACGTCTCTCTGGAATTGTTATGGAGTACTTTAATCTGTTTGTCAAACCGCGCTAAACTTGTTTCTAGTCATTTTAGAGTCATTTAGGTGTGCAATAATTTTTTGAATTTAGTTTTGTTGCATTAATTCTAGTCTTTCTGTAGAATTTATTATGACTGACCAACTAACTAATATGTAGCTTAAAAAGCTGGTGTAATGGTTAAATTCTTAAACTTTTCTACTAACAAATTTCTGAGACTATCGTTCTTTCTAGGATAAAATATATGTGAATTATTGAATATTAAGTAAATGTTATAAATACACTTTTAGGCTTACTGTTCTGTGAAAAATTGGTAGTGGTTAGCAGTTTAATTAACTGCTTGTTGCTTTATTAAATTCTAATCTTAAACTTCCTAAGTTGACGCAACCCCATTGAGCTTTGCAATTTTCATGTTGATCAGTTCATTTTAGAAGCAAATTGCCGTAGAAAAGAACCATAATTAAATTGCAAAGTTAACGATAATTGTGCAGTACAATGAATTTTAATTAATCAATAAGTATATTTAAAACTTCTATTTTGTGCAAAATGTCCCTGTAAAGCTAATGGACAAGAAAAAGTAAATAATCTCTTAGTTACTGACCAAATTTAGTGTGGCAGGTGGCCTTTGCAATTCTGATTTGTGATTTCCTAATTACTCAGTGAGCCATGTCAATAAGACATACTTAGTGGACATTATTCAACCAAATAGCTTTAAAAGCCTTTTTTGTTGAACATATAGCTTTAGAAGCCTTTTTTGTGGAACATATAGCTTTAGAAGCCTTTTTTGCATCTGCTCTAGTCTTATGAAACATTTGCAGTTTTTGGATGGCCTGAGTACTTTAAGTGTGTATTATTAGATGTAAATGTGGGCATTAATTATTCAATCAATTAATGATGTATATTTATTTTGAAGTTTGACTGTGACATTCTTTCATACCACTGACTCAAGCATAGATACATTTCAGGCGGAGTAATTTTGTGTAGATGGCAGAAGCTGTTTCGAACACTAGCAAAAATCCCTGCTTATAGTATAATCACAAATTGTCTGTGTTTAGTATTCTCTGCTGTGCTTGGACTGTTTGTAATATATTGAGATCGCCTGGTTACATGGACATAAATACATCTCAGATATAGTATATGTTTAGAATACAAATCAGATCAGTTATTACTTTAAATACGGATTCTAATCATGAGTGACCGGATAGCAATTTACTATTTGAGGTGAACTTTGTGGCGAACGTTTTATTTAAACTTCATTCCTGAGAAATACTTCCAGTTTATTCTTTATAAATCGCTAACATTCTTAGACATTATTGGATGAATCAGCTTGTATATCATAGCTCGTAAATCTAGCGCATCATGTTTAAAAACTGATCTCGGAGTCGTATTTAATTGATTTACTAATTGATCGAGCACATGATTTATTTATTAATGACTGTTTTATTCATCGGACACATTTAAATATTTACGTATTGCTTTTTCTAGTTATATTGCTTGCTGGTGTTGAATGAGTGTAATGGATTAAATTTTTGTAGATGTTTAACTCTGGATTGACTACCAAGATATGTTTAACGACGTCACTATGTAGTTTGTTCTGTGATTTCTCTCAGACATTTTTTATTTGTTCAAATGTTTTACTATAAGACGTACGAAACCTGATCTCCTTTGCTTCCTGAAGCTCCTGCGTGACGTGGTGTGTGGCTATCCCTTGGAACTTTAGTTATGCTCTTAGTTATTTAGTTTTGATCGTAGTAATGTAGTTTTGATATAATAATCAAATTAGTTTATCAGTAGGACGGATATTTAACTGATTTAACTTCCATGTTTTCATCTGGTAGCTATATCACTGACGAAGCTGTTGATTTATTATTTTATCGAAATGTTATTGTATTATTTATCAGTTTATGTTATTCATCAATTTGTGTTATTCGTGGAAGTTGTTAACGTGATAGTTGTTAATTGCCATCATATGGTTTCGCAGACTTTTACCTATATTACATAACATAACGTCACACTGGGTCAGGAAGCACAGATGCTTGTTTTAAGATCCATTTCCTCCTTCCTCTCCATGGTTATTAGTAATCGTTGCCTTTTGATGGCGCATCAATTGCAGCCGGAGCGGATTTAAGAATAACCTTCCATCACCCTAGGATTTTTTCCTTCCTAAGCTTTTACCAACACTCGGTCTGCCAAGGTTTTCACCCACAAAGTACTAACCGAGGTCGATGCAGCTTAACTTCGATAATTGACGCGCAACTAAACCAAGTGCGCTAATCCCGCCGTCACTATATATTGATATAGTGGCGGATATTGTTATTACATGTTAAAATAAACAATACATTTGGATTTTAAAATCTGGTTTGATTAATTAGCAAGCTTTCAGGATTGCAATCCTGTCATATTCCATTTATTTTTAATCAAAGTCAGAAATGGTTAGTTTAGTTGATAAATTCTTCTAGTAAGGACTGCATCTAACTCATTGGGATTATTTTGAGCATAAAGTACTACAGAGTTTTGTTTCTAATTTTATGCTCGGACTAGTATGTCACTTCTGTTAGTTTGTTTGCACAACAACACAATGAAGATTTATTGTCTCGTTCCTCACCCTAAAACGGTATAAGTATAGAAGTCTCAAACAGAAATTTCACCTGTAAACTGGACTACCTTGTATTTGCATTCATCATACTTTGATTGAAAGGAAAGCTCGACACAAATATGTGCAGTGATGAAATTGATATCAAATTTTTGTATTTGCTAGTATTTACTATTGCATTTTGTTACTAATATTGCAATTATTTCTGAATTAAAACTTTATCATCACCTGTTTTGTATTCATTAATACCGTTCTTGAGAGTGTATATTTTTTCTGTGTGGCTCCAGTTTGTTACATTAGTAACGTGGTTCTTGTTGTCTCTTACGTCAAATTATTGTAGTGTTGTATATTGTCTTATATGCTGCAGTGTTATAAAATAAATACTCCATTTGATAATGATGCTTTATTCTATCATAGTCGATTTTATTCTTTAATTACTTTAATGAGAATATCCAGCACTTGCTGAACATTTAAAGGCAGACGTTTAATATTTACTGTAATATCTCTCTGTTGCTACTGAATATATCCGACATTTATCAATTTGTGAGCAATACCAGTATGTTAAATCGTTACTGCCAACACATGACTGAACGTATGAGCCTATCAGTCCCGTATGAAATTAATATGTAAGTTGCTTAATTTAGACATTTTTCTCTTCCTTTACGTTGTAGGCTACTAATTGTAATATCTGGACTGCTTTCAAATTGTTTAATGCACTCGACAATGTCATAGAGATAAGTAGATGTTAAATAAGAGACAGGTATGATGCTGAATATTGAATATAATAAGAAATGAATTACTAAACAAATGAGCTCATAAAAGAATAGGATGAGCGCGTGATTGGAAGATCGAGTTGATAACATCGTGCCTAATATGTAGGAGACCACCAATTCGAATCTCTCTCTCTCTGACTGTATCATTGTCATACGGTAACAGACTTGATAAGCTTTGCTTTTGCGAAAACAATATTTAACAGAAAAAATTGGTAAATCTCATAGCAAGTGTAATTCAAATATCCCGTGTTGTGCTAGGTGAGAGGTGGAGTGCTTAATTTTTAAAGTGAATTTCGTTATTTCACCACCCATGTTGTGTTCGGGTTGCTGAAGAATACACCTACCGTGGATTGCGCGTTACGTAAAAGGCGACAAAGCACTAAGATCCAAGCCAACGTTAGAAAAGGCATACGATTGGTGACCGCCTAGGTTCCACAAAATTTTCTAATGCCTAGGATCCAAGGGAAGATGATGATGAAAGTTTGTTGTTTTGCTTATTCTTGGAACGCCATCAATTAAACTAATCCATTAAACTAATCAGTTGAGTCTGGCGATGTGCATCCACAACAGTAAACCTAAATTGTGAACATCATATTAAAGAAATTTGGACTGTTGAATGATCATTCATTGCCTTCTTCATCCGCGTTGGTAGACCTGAACTATCACTAGCAGCTCTCGATCGATCGCGTATCTTTCACTGAGATACACAGAACTGAAAGTGAATTCAGAAATTATGTTTAGTCTATTCAGTGGATTTGCAAGTCAGGTTTGTATGATAGATTTAAGTGGACGTTGTGGCCATATGATGTAGTTGCTGTAGTGAACGTTGACTTTTATTATAAGGTATTAGGGTTATATTTTGTTCTCACTATGTTCCTTATGTTTCGTGTAAAACAGTCTAGTTCAGATTTATACAGTTTCTGTAATTTCTCTTAATTTAATTTAACCATTTTCTATGTTATTATCTGTATTGTTATATGCTCATTTGGTAGTATTTAATTTATAATTTATCCCGTTATATGATTCTTAGAGTTTAAATTACCAGTAATAGCTTATGTCTTTTTGTGCATTGAGACTCTCGATGTTGGGCATGTACATGTATATTGTTTTGTATTAGTTTGCTTTAGGTTTTGAGTAAACAATAGTACTAGTGATATGAAATTGTTTCTTAAATGATTATAATTTAATCGGTTATGTATTTTTCTGGATATAATATTCTATGCACTTTAAAAAGCGAAAGGCGTGGAAGTGGGTCATGTAAATCATCGAGTATTTCGTTAGTACAATATAATGCCAGTCGTTTGACTTTGGGCTTTGAGTAGTGGGGTTCAGGTACGGATATAATTTAGTGACTTACTTAATTCACCGGATAATTGAAAGTTATTGTTATTTTTAGTTTATTCAAGTTGAGGTCATTGTTGATGTCATATTGACAAAATGTTTTACTAATGCAAAATTTGCCGCCTCATAGATTTGAAATAGCAAAAAGCAAAGCCAGTTATTCGGGATCGTAATAGAAAACAAGTGCCAATCGGTATAGACAGAAAAGACACTTCTTCTCTTGTTAAGAAACTGCACTGGCTTCCAGTCTCCGAACGAATAAAATATGAGATAGCTTCCTTGACTTTCAAAGGTTTAAATTAAGGTAAACCATCCTTTTTATCTGATCTTTTATCAATCTATCAACCCTCTCGTAGTCTTCGTTCCTCTAGTAAAAACCTCATTGTACCAAAAATTAAAACTGCCATGGGCAGACGCTCCTTCATGTCTTCTGCTCCGACAATATGGAACTCTCAGCCACACGATCTTCGATCTTGTAATTGTATTGGTGCTTTCCTTGGCAAGCTAAAGACCGATCTCTTTCCGCCATAGATCCAAATTTTGTTCCGCTTGCCTTGTATCTTGGACTTGTACTGTTTTGATCTTGCTTTCTCTTGTGATCTCTGTGTACTCAGTCGTCATCGTGTGGTGCTTTGGCGTCTGTTTGTGTAGAGTCTGCAAGAGACGTGCCTGACATTTCCTTATGGCGAGGAACCGGACGTTATATTCTTATTGATTGATTGATTGAAAAGTTAAAGAAGGATTTTAAGGTGGTAAACACAAATTAACATGTTTTAGTAGGGAATTTGATAAGTTTCTGATATATTCTAATTTTTTTCATAGTGGAGAGGCGTAGCAAATATTCATAGCTCTCGCGTAATATAAGGTTTTCTTTATTATAGGTATGGCATGAATCAGTTTTGTAATTGACTTTTTAATCTATTATGTGTTATATTTTTGTCGTGTTTTACTTGCAAAATTTTTATTGTGTAATTTGTGTCTGTCTTAGTTGAGGGAGGTGTAGGTTAAGAATTTCTAGCATTTGTTAACTGTTTGTTAAATTTAGTTTGATTGAAGATTTGTTTTGATACTCTGTCATAGATTTGTTTTATTTACTTCTTAGAATATCTTTGTTTTCAATTCTTGTACCTCGTTTATTCTAAGTTATAGCAATATAATTCCAAGTTGCAAATGTAGCACTTGTCTAACTTTAGAAAGTTGCCATAAGGAACGGTGGCACTTTGGCAGTGTGTGTTTTAGATGGTTATGTTTTGTAAATATATTATTTCCACATTTTCGTGAGAATATTGCTACATGTGATCAAGATATATTTTGACATTTCAAGTCGTAAAATTAAATTTTGCTGGACTCCAGATGTTAGTCTGTATATCACCATACTGGGAGAGTCGATCTAGTAGATCTCAAGAGATCTCATGCCCTGAATTGCATTCATCTATTGTTAACTTTTATCACATTGTATGCTCACCCTCTCGCAGAATACTCTTCGACATATTTTATTGCAATGTATTTAATAAATTTTACTTTACTATAATACTCAACGGAGTTTATTAATGTACTATAAACCAATCTGGATTCTATAGTATCTATTGTATGGTAATGTTAGCCAGTCGTCTCTTCTTTTTTATGGAAAAAAATTTATTCACATGTGGCATATCATTCCTAATATACATAGTGCAATATATTACATTTCACTGTATTGGATTATATTTTGTTGTATTGTAAGTTCGTTCTCTTTGATAATTGTATCGATTCGTCAAATTCATTCTATAAGAAACTTATTGCAGTACATGTATTTTATTTGTAGAATACATGTATGTATGCTTGTATGTATTGTATTTTATTGTTATTATGTCGTATTGCACCCTGTTGTAGGCTCGCCGTCACAGAAAGAGGTCATCGACATGTCACAGTTCATTCTGGCTAGAAACAGAAACTGCTCTTCGCCGGAAGTGATTGCAGCTGGAGAGGTGGAGAACAAGAACAAGTTGCCGAGATCAGAGGAGGTGGAGGACATTCCCACTCATCTCATAGAGCCTCGACTTAGCATAAAGGACACTTCTCCGTATGTCACAACTAAGCCATCTCTGCTTCAGCTTAAGCTAAAACCGAGTTAAACGTCAGTTTCCTTTCGCATAATCAATCAAACGAAGCGTGTTGTGTGTTGTGCAAGGCATTCCAAAGCTTACTTTTATGAGAATTTCTCTATTAATTTAGTTAGTGAAGTAATTTGCACGACTATCGGAAAGCCTTCTACAAAATCGTCAGCTGCTGATGCTGCTATTTTCACTATTTTACTTGTAATTTGTTTATGTTGCAGTTAGGATCAGTGTCTCTAGGATCAGTGTCATTAGGAGCAGTATCTCTAGGATCAGTGTCATTAGGAGCAGTATCTCTAGGATCAGTGTCATTAGGAGCAGTATCTCTAGGATCAGTGTCATTAGGAGCAGTATCTCTAGGATCAGTGTCATTAGGAGCAGTATCTCTAGGATCAGTGTCATTAGGAGCAGTATCGTTAGGATCAGTGTCATTAGGAGCAGTATCTCTAGGATCAGTGTCATTAGGAGCAGTATCTCTAGGATCAGTGTCATTAGGAGCAGTATCGTTAGGATCAGTATCATTAGGATCAGTGTCTCTAGGATCAGTGTCATTAGGAGCAGTATCTCTAGGATCAGTGTCATTAGGGGATCAGATAGGATCAGTATCGTTAGGATCAGTATCATTAGGATTAGGTAGGATCAGTAATTTTTTAAGATCAGTTAGGATCAGTATCATTAAGATCACTAACGTTAGGATCAGTATCGATAGTTAAAGTTATGATCAGTATCGTTAGAATCAGTATCTTTTGATTGCAATAAAAATTATTTTGTTGTTAATCATTTTTAACTATGTCGTTGCTAGATGTTCGAACTTTAAGCCATCTTTGTATTTTTAATTTTTTTAATGCACTTTTTAAGGTTGGATTGGACCTCGATGTAAAATTGTATAGTTATACTAATGTACGATAACTGCGCTAACTTTTACATAACTCTTTGTAGTATTAGAATGACATTAGAATAACTAAATTACCTGAACTTCAAATGAAAACAAAAATCCATGTAAAAGCTAAAAGCTGGCAAAGCTAATGTTAACGTCAGTTTCCTCACTCGAAGCGATGTCAGTGACGGGCGAGCCCAGGATTTGAACCCCGTACATACTGATCGCGGTCGAGACCTTACCGACATCGCCACGGAAGGGTGTGGCAATAATATTGGATAGAAATTTAAGTGAACGAGTAACAAAGGTTCTTCAGTGCAGTGTCAGACTGATGTTAGTGCGTATCAAAGCAGATCTAGTAGATTTGGTGTTTATCCAAATCTACATGCCTACATCAGCCTCGGAGGATGAGGAAATTGAAGCGATGTACGAAAAAAATAGAAGGAATGATTAAAGGAGAAAAAGCCACAGATCAAGTGATAGTTATGGGGGATTGGAACGCGGTGGTGGGTGAAGGAAGAGATGGAAATGAAGTTGGGGAATATGGTCTAGAAAAAAGAAATGAGAGTGGACAGAAATTGGTTGACTTTTGCAGTAGAATGAGATTAGTGGTGTCCAACACTTGGTTCAAACATGAGAAGAGAAGGCGGTACACATGGAAGAAACCAGGAAGCACCGGAAACGAGGGAAGATACCAGTTAGACTATATTCTGTTAAAGCAACGGTACAGGAATAGTGTGAAGAATTCAAGGCTTATCCAGGAACTGATATTAATTCAGACCACAATCTAGTAATGGCAAAAGTAGGGCTTCAGTTGAAGAAAATACTTAAGAAGAAAGCAGTAAGAGATGGAATTTGAACGGATTGAACGAGAAAAGAAGTCAGTTTCAGGAAGTAGTGGAAAGAAAAGTTAAGGAAATGAAGGCCTGCGAAAGAACAGGGGTAAATGAAAGATGGTGTTAGCTAAAGGAAGCTATTAAAATAGGTGCAAAAGAAGTTTATGGCTTTCTTAAAGCAAATACAGCTAAAAAACCTTGGATCACAAGCGAGATGCTTGACAAAATGGATGAAAGGAGGAAATGGAAAAGTATTGACACCAGTCATGGCCGAAGGAAATATAGAAGCTTAAACAGTGAACTTAGAAGAATTACAGATAAAGCAAAAGATCATTGGTGAAAAGTGTGATGATTTAGCAGAAAATGATAGAAGAGGGAGGCCGGATCTATTATACCAGGAAGTCAGGATATTAACAAGAATCGATATGAAAAAGAAAGGAGATGCAAAGAACATTAGTATAATGGGTAAAGATGGGGAATTGAAGACAGAGCTGGAAGAAGTAAAAGAAAGATGGAGAGAATATGTAGAGGAATTGTATGACAAGGCTGGGAAACCAGTTCAAGAGGATTTTAAAATAGAAGAAGAGAATATCATAGAAGACGATAAAAGGGACCCCGATTTAATGAAGGAGGAAATTTATTCTGCAATTAACAGTATGAAGAAGGGGAAGGCAGCCGGAATAGATGAAATCCCAGTAGAATTCTTGAAAATGTTGGAAGGAGAAACACTCAAAAAGTTAATGGAGGTATGTATGGAAGTGTACAATACAGGTATTTGGCCAGACGACTTTACCAAGTCAGTGATGATTCCAATTCCCAAAAAAAGCCAATGCTGTGGAGTGTTCGGATTACAGAACAATCAGCTTAATACCTCATGCATCGAAGATCTTATTAAAGATAGTAAATAATCGCATTCAGTTGAAAGCAGAGATGATACTGAGCAAGACACAATTTGGTTTTAGGAAAGGATGCGGCACAAGAGAAGCAATAGGAGGACGCTTTTGTGTGCTTTGTAGATTTCGAGAAGGCCTTTGACAGGATTGATTGGATAACGATGATGAATATCTTAAAAAGAATAGGAATTGACTGAAGAGATAGAAGACTAATTTTGACCTTGTACATGAATCAAAGAGCAGTAATCAAAATTCAACAAGAATACTCAGAAGAAGATAAAATAGGACGTGGAGTAAGACAAGGTTGTAGCATTTCGCTGCTGTTTAACATTTATGCTGAGGCAATGATGGAGGAAGCCATGGAAGACTTGGAAGAAGGAATAAAAGTAGGAGGGAATTTGATACAAGATGTACGATTTGCAGATGACCAAGGAATGGTAGCGGGCAGCTAGATTGGATAGCAGAAGATAATGGATAGGCTGAATGATACGGCCCTAAGATATGGCATGAAGATTAATATAAAAAAGACCAAGGTTATGAGAGTGTCCAATAATAAGGGTAAAGTTAATATCACAATAAATGGTACGAAATTGGAACAGGTAAGGAGTTTCAAATATTTGGGTCATACTATAACCGATGACGGGAAGTGAGACGGAAATATGCAGTAGGATTGCACAAGCAAAGGCGACCTTTGGTAGTAGAAAAGAACTATTAACAAAAAGTCTAAAGAAAGACACAAAGATAAAGATAGTGAAAACTTTGGTTTGGACCACGCTATTGTATGGATGTGAAACATGGACCTTAAGGAAGGAAGATATTAGGAAACTGGAGGCATTGGAAATGTGGATTTGGAGAAGAATGGAGAGGATTAGCTGGACTCAAAAGGTTACAAATGAGGAAGTTCTGGAGAGAGTTGGCACAGATAGACAGTTGATAAATGTATTAAGAAATAGGAAGAAGAGTTGGATAGGACACATTCTAAGGGGGGAAGGTCTATTAAAAGAGGTCATAGAAGGTAAAATGGACGGGAAAAGAGGCAGGGCAGGCCGAGATTAGGTATGTTAGATGATAATAATAATAATAATAACACACATTATAGTGAAATGATCAACTATGTCGATATCTATCACTTTAATACCACATGTTAAATCCGTCAGGCAATTTTGTCCATTTTCTGTGTAGCCAGTCCAGTGAATGTCCGAGATTTTACTCTCAGATCAGCGCGGCTGGTAATCGAACCCACAAGAGTTCAATTCACCTCTGGGTCTGTCATTTAAAAATTCATGACGTTATCTACACCCTTAACCATTGCTCTATGGAGACATTCATATGATTTAAAGACCCACTCATATGTGGAAATGAAGAGGAAGGTGGAAGACAGAGAAGAGTGGAGGCGTTATGTACCATGGACCTGCCAGTAGGCAGTGCACTAAGAGAGAGATAATGTTCTGTTATGTGGTTTCTACTTTCTGTCGTTTTTTGTTCTTTTTTCAAGCATGTGAATGTCTCTTGTATTTATTCTGTCTCGCTGTATGCGATTTGTGTATATTTGGATTCAGTTACAAATAAATGCTCATGGTTTTCTCTCTTGTATTGTGTCATTCAGAAGAAGTCTGCTGCACAGTCAGAGTTCCACTGTATCAGGTTATAGTGGCCCGGATGAAATGAGTCGAGTAGGATTGGGGAACCCTCCCGTCAGCCCTCAGAGACATCTAGGCCTGCAGCACGCTGAGCTAGAGCACAGCGAGGAGTCTGAGCTGAACCTAACGGCTCTAGCGGGAGCAGCTGCTCTTGAGTTACGCTCAGAGCACTCGCCGAGGTCTCCGCGATCAGCTGGGCGACCCGTGGTGTTTGATATTGAGCAGTCGAGTGACAATCTGGTATGATTCATTCAATAGACGCCCCAAGCGTTGCCTTATGGCGAAGAACCGGACGTTAAATTCTTATTGATTGATTGATTGAATTGTTTAAGACACTAATTATGTTTTAACATTGCTAGCGTTATGACTAAGTGGAAACCCGCAATTTTCATTTTCATAGGACAAGGAGGAGTAAAATATCATGGGCAGAATAACTCATTGAACGATTGAATACTCATTTTAGTTGATTGACCAGTTGATCGATATATTGATCATTTTTAAGCTTGAAAGCAGACTGTGAATTGCCAGCTATTTGACAGAGTAATTAAGAGTGATAGAGAGAAATGAAGTGGTTTGTTTAGAATTTATTTAGCGAATGCAATTTACTCACGTCAGTTGGCGGCATTGATTAATTTAAGAATTCGATTTTACTGCACTTTAAGCGGCATTCATTCCGCCTACTGAAAACATGCATTGACTGGAACACTTTGCAGAGAGAAGAAACGTCTTGCTGAGCGCTCAGTATATTCTCAACTATCGCTTCACAGAGTATAAAACTACTCGCGACCTCATTTTTCAAAGTCTACTGTGCAAAAACTGAACTATATTACCAATCTCTCGACTCTTTGATCGATAGTAGTAGACAATTCATAGCGATAATTGCATAAAATATGAACAAAATTGAGAATTAAATATGTTTTGCTACTATTGATTGATTGACAAATAGATGAATTTGTTGATTGATTGGTGGAATAGATTGGAGGTAATAGCTACACGCATAGCAACACTTATATAGAATATCGACTGCCTCAGCAGCCTGCGTCACCGCAGTCGTCTAACTATAACAGTGATAGTCTGCGACATCGCAGCCGAGCATCAGATGAGCCTGATACCCCGACAGGTCTGACCACTGTCACGTACACGAGTAGCGGCAGCATAGCATCTTCCAGGACTGAGCCTCCGCAAGCTGCGCATAGGAAGAAGGTTTGTTCAAGTGACGAGAAGTGTAGTGTTGCTTCCTATCATCATCATCATCATCATCTTCCCTTGAATCCCAGTTTAACTAGGGTCGGGATACGAATAGACCGTCTCAATTCCTCTCTGTCTTACATAATATCATCAGTCAATCCCCTATTTGAGACATTTCCATGTGTTGCTGCCTATCACTTACTGTTAATAGGATAATTTATTATATTTCATTTGTTTATTACAGTTTCGTTGACCTGCATTTATTGCATTGAATCCTAGAAACATTGTCCGCTTTCAAAAGGGCCGACAGGTCAAATTCAATGACAATGGAAAATATTCTGAGAACTTATAGTTGCATACAAGCATTGAATTCGACGTCCCTGTCATTGCCTTGTGGCGAGGAACCGGACTTTAAATTCTTATTGATTGATTGATTGATTGATTGATTGGATTGAGTATGGAAAGATAAAATCATGTGAGACTGGCATGTTTCACAGTGTACTGATAGTGAGCTGGTTTGCTATCAGCTTATGAGAATTTTCATTAGACCTGCCATGTTCAATTGCTCCTAATATATTGGTATGATAGTTTTGTGTATGAGTATTCCTCTGTGTGTGTGTGTACTTTCAATTAATTCTCTTTTGTTGAAGATGTACAATTGTGTTACACGTAGGTGAAGCCTGGCAAAGCCTACTACATCGGAAAGGAGCTCGTGATGACTGAGAGGACATATGTGAAGGACTTGAGTGTCATATCTGTCGTATGTTTACACTGCCAATCTAGCTGTTTTGCTTTTGACTTCTGCTAAGTGTCAGGCACATGATTTATTATGGTCTACTTTCTAGTCGCTAGTGAGCACTCCATTGATCAAAGCTTTCATTCAGTCACGTCAAGAATGCAGCCCATTGGCTTGGAAATACTTTGTTTCTATAGTGCTTTTTCTGTGAAAAATAATGCAATAAAAAAGCTAATATTAATACCAGTTTCCTCACTCAAAAACGATGTCCGTGACGGGCGAGCCCGGGATTTGAACCCCGCACAAACTGATCAGTGGTCGAATATCGTACCGATATCGCCACTGGCTCCAGCCTGTGGAGGTGACAAAGTACTGAAAAAATATGGCATTTAGCTTAAGAAAAATTTTACTTCTTATGATATTTAAAATTGCCTTGTATTATATAGCTTTGTCGGCCTTTACAGACCGCGTGCATTGTTCAGTTAGTTCTGAATTGTTCCAGAAATGACATACGAACGACAGAAATACACTAGTAATAATATAAAGAGTATTTATTAGTATTTAAAGAAAATATGGCATATTTTCAATATAATAGTCAATTGTGGAAGTTTTTAATACTCTCATATTAGAAACTTTATTGTTTTGCTACTATGTAAATGTCACTGCATCTGCGCATGTTACTTCCTCATCAGTACATGTCACTGCTATATCACTACTTGTCACTGCTATATCACTTATATATCACTTACATATCACTGCATGTCAGTGCTGTATCTCTACATGTCACTGCTGTCTCTCTACTTGTCACTGCTGTATCACTGCATGTCACTACTGTATCACTACATGTCACTACTGTATTACTGCATGTCACTACTGTATCACTACATGTCACTACTGTATCACTGTATGTCACTGCTGTATCTCTACATGTCACTGCTGTATCACTACATGTCAAAACTGTATCACTGCATGTCACTACTGTATCACTGCATGTCACTGCTGTATCACTACATGTCACTGCTATATCTCTACATGTCACTACTGTATCACTGCATGTCACTGCTGTATCACTACATGTCAATGCTCTATCACAACATGTCATTGCTCTATCGCAACATGTCATTGCTGTATCACTACATGTCAATAGAATGTCATTACTGTTGCAGTGGTTTCGTAATGCCATCTCTCAGGGCAACCTGCCAGTGGCTCGCAATGTTCTAGAATCGTTGCTGGAATCATTCGATGGACTTTATGAATTTCACTGTCGATTCCTTAAACAATTGGAGCAACGACTTTCTTTATGGTAATGTTCTTGACTTCAATCAATTGTCTATTTTGGATCTGATTTACGAATGGACATTTATTGTATACACATTATATCTCCTTATATGTCACTGAAAATTCTGAAATGCTTATAGGCTGGCCCATGGTATATAAGGCTATACACCCTGCTGCCCAGTTATATGCTCAGCTTTCCTTTTCATTACTATTTAGGAATTAGTTATTAAATCATCTAATATCCATTGAGTTTACTTCTAACCATTTTCCCTTGCATTCTTCCGTAGATGACATCTTTCAACTTCCCACTCAGCCTTATGATATTGCCTATGAAGTGGGCTATTTTTTAAAAAGATGAATACAAAACTGCATTAAAACCAATCCATAACGAATTTTCTTCGAGCAAGTACTGTTAATGAAGGCTAATAATTTCCTCTTTGCAGAATTTCTGCTTTTTACTATGTGGGTTTAACGTTGAGATCAGAAGCTTAAAGGGCTTCTCGTCAAAACGTCACGTGTACTAGAGTACCCTGAAACTGAAGTATCCTGAATGGTTAATGTCCAAGATTTTACTCTCTGATCAGCTCTACCAGGAATTGATCCCAGGCCCTTAGGAACGCATTTGAAACTCCATGCCGTTATCTTACGCTCTTGCACACTGAATCACCAAGATATTCAGAATTCCTGCGTTGGTTATGTAGACTATAGTGAATAATAAAGATGTATGTACATGTATATATGTATATATATATATATATATATATATATATATATATATATATATATATATATATTTTTTTTTTCATTATTTATTTTTTTTAAATTGTATTTTATTGTAAATTGCAGTGTAGTATGAAAGTGGAAAGCAGTGAGTTCCAGTTTAATTGATATTGAATTGTATTTTATTCTGCAGGGAGTTGCAAGAGACATCTGGTGTGGTAAATCAGCAACAGTGTAGAATGGGTGATCTGATACTGGATAATCTCATTGTTTTACAGGTTCAACTCTTTCAGCACCCGATTTCTTCTACTCCTATGATATTGATACTTTCTTGTACCTATTGTATACTCTTTAAAATGTTTTCGGTTTCGTTAATAATGTTTAATGTCTAATAGAGTATATCTTGTAAGGCATCTCTATACTTTATAACAGTTACCAGAAAACAAACAATATACAATAAAATGCACTCAGTAAGAATCACTAAAATATCAAATAACGATCATATGTAACGTAGCTTAAATATTGCAATCAGACTTATGTTTCACAGTAAGGCATTAAATAATGATATTCTATTTAGTTATTTATATATCACATCAAACATTTAAAACAGGTAAAACAAATAGAGAGCGAAATATGGAAACGTTTGTATGAACGGAGGATACAGGCTATAGAAGCCCTGACATATTCCGGATTTAGTTCATTAAAAGGAGAAAATTAATATTAAAAGATTAATTAGTAGGATTAAAGTATCCTATGTACGAGTGTGAAGGTGATCCTCGAGGCTTCAGGCCACCTCTAGTTCCTTGCTTAATAACCTTCATTAGCTTCCTGTCATTCAAAGAATTAAGTATAAAATTGCTCTGTTAACTTTCAAAACACTTCTTTTTGGTAAACCTTCTTACCTTTCTGATCTCCTAATTCAATATCAACCTTCTCGTAAGCTTCGTTCTTCTGATACCAAACTGCTCAAAATTCCTAATATTCTCACTTCGTTAGGTAGACGTTCATTTTCTTTCTCAGCTCCTGCTGTTTGGAACTCTCTGCCTCCTGATCTTCGCTCGTGTGCTACTGCTTCCACTTTCCCTTGTAAGTTGAAAACACATCTCTTCCCACCATAGATTTTATTTCATCTTGCCTGACTGTTTTTTTTATCACCGGACCGGCACTGTTTAGGATCTCTTATTTCTCTTCAGCACGTGTTTTTTTTCAGATCGTTTGGGGTGAATCGATTTGTAATGACATGTGATGGGGGACGTCCCTGACATCATTCTTGTATGAGGAAACGGACGTTAAACCTTTATTATTTTATTATTATGATTATTAATCACAAACATAGAGCTAAAATAAATATGCTAAAATCAGTATACAAGCAATATAAATACACAAAAGCAGTATACAAGCAAATGGAAATAAAAACGATTAAAAGCAATACTTAAAAGATTTACGTATATCAGATTGGCTGGCATAGGCCCTTTTTAAAGGACGGAAGAGAGCTAGCATTAATGATACTATGAGGAAGGTTATTGCATTTATTTACACATCTATTTTTAAAATGATAACGTTCTGCGTTATATCTAAAGATATTTATATATATTGCAGCACCATTGTTTCTAGTTTTACCTGATTTAAAAGTAAAAAATTCACTGTAAGCAAATCAACGAAATTATTAATTATTTTATAATATGTATGTAGGTCAAATTTTAGTCTTCGTAATTCAAATGACTCCGCATTAGGTATCTAGAAGTATACTTAGGCCCACCAGTGTGACTTTTCAAGTTACAATTTTTGGCTCTCCCTTACTCTTTACTTAACATTTATTAACTGGCTTCCTTGAACTCAACATAAAATTTGATATATAGCTAGAACAAATTGTCCCACTTTAACAGCAAATGATGAAGGCAGACTAGTGATATTATAATATTAATTGAGTATATTCATTTATTTATTTAGGAATGATGAATGAAGGACTGATTGATTTATAGATTTGTTTTGAGCAGACGTTAGTGGAGTACGTATGAATGATAGAATTGATTAATTGGTATGAGCAGAAATACGAGGATTACATGAACGAGTGTGAGACATTGCTGAAGAGCCTCGACAGTTTGTGTAAGGAGGACAGAACGTTTGAGCAAATCTACAGAGACTTTGAAATGCAGAAAGTCTGCTACCTGCCCCTTAATACTTTCCTACTAAAACCTCTGCATAGGCTGCTTCACTATCATCTCATCGTTGATAGTGAGTTTTTATTGTATGTTTATTAGCTGGCTTTGTGGTTTTAGAAGTGTAGATTGTGATGTAAAATATTTTCGTTTGCTGAAAATATAATCATAAATGATAAGGATTTAAATCAGGGATCGCATATTAAGGCGATACCAATTAGTACCATGCAATCAAGAGGCTGGGTTGTCAAATCTGAAATGTAGTTACATTTTTAAATATCTGGGATTGGAAGTGATTTTGTCATTTTAATGCGAACATAGTAGCTTGGATTGAGCTCTATTGAATGTGCCTATTACACCAAGGATCCGAGCTTGATTACCTGTCGGACAGTAAAATTTGAGCTCAATGAACAACCAAGCCCTCCATTCATTTGTGGGTCAGTACGTCCTCATTACTTACGTTGGTCTAAAGAATTATTTTATTTGCTATTTAATTTAGTAGTAAAACCGATAGTATGATAAACTCGTTAATTTGTTACAGGATTTCTGCAGCTCTATCCTAACGGTCACCCGGATGTATCTGATCTTCTGTCGGCTTCCAATCAAATCAGTGCCCTCACTAAAATGTTCTCTGGTCAACTGCCATACATGGTTTGTATGTTATCAATTATTTTGTTTTGCATTGTAATTGAATGGATGTTTGCCTCTCTATCCTAACTATCCTAAGTTCATTGTAACCATATGAAATCGAAGATTGTCGTTATTTGATATTTGTACATACGTCAGTGTTCATATCTTCAGTGTTTCTTTCAATGCTTCAGTGTTTCATACCACAGACATAAATTTAGACAAAAGTCAAGTCTTTTACTTGATCATTGATGTGTAATACTTGCATCACTTAATTGATCTTATTAATGTTAATCTGTGCTTTGATGAATAGGCTTAAAATATAATCGAACTATTTAGGATAACTAGAAAGGCACGGCAGATAACCAGAGCCACGGCGCAACATAATCACTAAACACTTGTTTAGTGATTATGTTGCGCCGTGGCTCTGGTTTGGAATATGTAGTAGATAAACTTATCCTTGACCTTTAGCTGAAAATTAGCTTTGGCTATGTTGATACACCGGCGTAGAGCCCGAGTTCTTCAGCTGTGTAGTCACTGCCCTTGTCATAAGTAACGTCTGGGCGATCATGTAGCTATCTCTCTTAGTGCACTGCCTACCGGCAGGTCCATGGTACATAACGCCTCCACTCTTTCTGTCTTCCGCCTTTCTCTTCACTTCCACATATGAGTGGGTCTTTAAATCATCTAACATACCTAATCTCGGCCTGCCCCTGCCTCTTTCGCCATGTCGCTATATTGCATTATATATTGACGCTCTTTCCTTGAGACGCCAAGTTTTACTAGAGGTATGCAATACTACAGGGCGCCGTCTGAATTGACAATTTTCGGATTAAGAATAGTTAATGTAGAAATAGTTGTGACTATAGCGTCCAAAATTGTACATTTCATGTTTCAGGACAATTTACAGAAGCTGATTGAATTGCAACAAGATTTAGTCGGAATAAATAATCTTCTACAACCGAACAGGGTTAGCCTTTATATCAGATATTAATATTGCAGCGTGTTACATGTAAAAGCTAATGCATTTATAAAAGATTAAAAAAATTATAACTATAATAAAATAAACATCAGATCTCTTCCCATATTTTGGTAAGGATTGTGAAAATGCTCTCCTATGATAGTATTTGTCTATGGCATAAATTCTTCAAAACTATATGCATCCTCGTTAATTTTTAAGAGTATTGTTATTCATGATATAGTAGTAATAAAAATAATAATATTAATATTTTCCTACTAGTTCAATAATAGTAGTATTGTTATAACTATTGGTTTAATAATAATTATTATTATTAATAATTACTCGACTCCTAGCTGTATCAGCCAAAAGAAGCAGCGACTGGCTTCACGCTCTCCCTGTTGCTTCTTGTGGGCTTTTTTAGATAATGAGGCGATTCGAGTAGCCGTTAGTTTCCGTTTAGGGCGAAAACTTGCGAGCCTCACATGTGCCCCTGCGGTCATGAAGTCGACGCTTTAGGTCTCCACGGCCTCTCCTGCAAACGAAGCTCAGGTAGAATGTCTCGCCATCACAATTTAAATGACATAATATGGCGAGCACTTTCGAGAGCAGGCATCCCTTCCTCTAAGGAACCAAGTGGGTTGTCCAGATCAGACGGCAAGCGTCCGGACGGCCTGACTTTAGTGCCCTGGTGCAACGGTAAATGTGCCGTATGGGACGTCACGGTCATTGACACTATGGCAAATTCCTACCTAAATACGACTTCAGTCACAACCGGTGGAGCTGCTGTTCATGCCGCCTCTAGGAAGTTGGATAAATACCGTGATCTGTCCTTAGGATATGTAGTTGCTCCTGTGGCCTTTGAAACCATGGGCCCGATGAATCCCGAAGGAGTTGACTTTGTCAATGGCATAGGCAGACTTATTGCAGAGCAAACCGGCGATAAGCGAGAGACATCTTTTCTTTGGCAAAGGCTTTCCATGACTTTGCAAAGATTTAATGCAGTCTGCTTCAACAATTCTTTTAAGCCGATTGATGACCTCGATTAGCCGGGCGGCGATTCAGCACGTATTGCTATATAATAATAATAATATCATCATCATTATTATTATTATTTTGCCACTATTTTTATTATTTATTATTATTATTAGGGCTGAGCCAGTGGTTTATTACCATGTAGATCACTTGGTACAGGGTTCAAATCCTGTTCTCTCCAATCACTGGTATGCTACTGAGCAGGAGAGTGACGTTAAATGTGGCTTTAGCAGTTAATATTATTACTTTTATTATTATTATTAATGTCAGCATTATCGTCATTATAATTAATTGTTTGTATTGAGTGATTGGTTAAATAGTGACTGATTGAAATTGAATGCAGAATATGCTGTCTCTTCCTTATATTCTCTGTATCCACTAGACACAGTCTTACTGTGAAGATTTCTGCCAGACTTATGAGAACTATTGCTTAGCTAATAGGACATAAATGTTAAGAATTGTGTAGCACAATTTGATGGCATTCTCCATCATCATTTCATTTTTGTGTCTGCAGGAGTTTATCAGAGAAGGCTGTCTGCAGAAATTGTCACGTAAAGGTTATCAACAGAGAATGTTCTTCTTGGTTAGTGAATGAATTCTATATAGGCGTTTTTATTTATTTGTCCAAGGCATATGATACTTTGGATTATTCTGTCCTAATTAATAAGATCATTATAGGATTAGATTAGTATGAAACTAGAGGGATGCCTACAAGCTATTAAAACGTTATTTAGCATATAGGCAGCAATGTGTGAAGTATAATTAACTTTTCTTCAGGTATGAGTACAGTTAATTGTGATGTCCCACTGGTTTCTATATTAGGTCCGCTCTTATTTATACTCTATATAAATGGTATAGCTAGGATTGCAAGAGATTTAATATTCATATTGTTTGCTAATGATACCGACGTACTATATTCTAATTCTGATGTTGGGGAATTGATGACAGCTGTTAATGACGATGATTTCAGTAGTATAAGCATACACAGCCGGTGTATATCTCAACAGCAGAACAGTCAGACTCATAAGCGGTTTGTGATCGTTTGTTTGATTGCTGTAGTTTTCAGACGTTCTCCTCTATACAAGTCGCCTGGCCACTCAGTCTCTGCTGTTTCGTGTTCATGGTCAGCTTCCCATCAGCGGAATGACGGTATAGCATTGATTTAACACAATCTTATTTAATTATAATCAGTGACTTTCAGTTTAATTTATTTAGTATTTATTTTATTACTATAATTCGTATTATTATTATTATAATTCGTATCCCGACCCTGGCTGAACAGGGATGTAAGGGAAGATGATGATGATGATTTTATTACTATAGTATTAATGCATTATATATTTTTACTATTTTTTATATTAGTTAATATTTTTACCCGTGTTGTGTCCTGGTTGCTGAAGAATAGACCAACAGTGGGCGACACGTCTCGTAGAAGGCGACAAAGCACTAAGATCCAAACCAGCGTCAGCCAAACTAACGTCAGAAAGGGTATTGGGTTGGTGAGCGCCTAGGCTCAAGAATTGCTACACGATTTTCTATAGTTGAACTAAAGTTAAATAACCTAAAGATAATAAGTTAAACTGTGATTCAAGAACAGATTTTGATGATGATTTATTTTAATACTTTAACTTTAGGGAGTGTGGGGCATCAGTTACGTGTCTCGTCTGTAGTTTCAATAATAATTTGCTAAAGTTTGTGGCTCGCCTGTTGCTGGTGAGCCTTTTGCGACGAAACAAACGTTGAATCATCCAATAGCCTTAATGTGTAATGAGCGATTGTCATCTTAGCTCAACTGTGATGTCAGAGATGGATATGTATGAAGTCAACCTTCAAATCCGACAGTGAGGTCGCCGATCGTCAAATGTATAAAATAATCATACTTCTGTCCTGTGCTTAACTTTGAAATCTTCTGAAGCATTCACTGCCAAAAATTCCAGTGTCATTTTACTTCCTCGTTGAATAGCGCTATATTGATCAGGAAGTTTATTTGATTATAAAGAGTTTGCCTATAGCACACTTGCAGCATTTAGCTTAGGATAAGTTGTTGGTGGCTTCCGAGCTATTTTTATATTGCTTCTTCAACTCCTTCTTAGTCGTCCCTTGCTGTACGTACAGCATACGTTGGTTCTTTTTCTTTCCCATGGGGGGATACTACACGAGTAATATGAGAAGTAGTGTTTGTGTTGTGTGTATATAGAGGAGACTACAACACGAGTAATATGAGAAGTAGTGTTTGTGTTGTGTGTAGATAGAGGAGACTACAGCACTAGTAATATGAGAATTTGTGTTATGTGTAGATAGAGGAGACGGACAATAAGATAGCAGTGAGTAACAGTTTTGCTGTATACTCTGGAAGTCGCTGCCTGCTGGTGGCTGCTAGCAGCGAATCAGAGAAAGCCAAGTGGATGGAGGACATTGAGAGAGCCATACTAGTGGCAGGCTCGTCCAGCAATGGCGACAGAAACCAAGAGAGGGCCGTACTGTACCCCAGCCTTAAGTCTAACCGTATGAGATTGCTTTATAGTAAAAAAATCTAGATCTATTAAATCTATATGGACTGAGTCGATCGCTTAGATTATCATCTGATTATCAGTAGGTACAGGGTATTCCATAATTACATATCCAGTATTTTCCCGTCACTGACATCAAGATAGGATTTGTTTATGACTTCAGATAAGTTTGTGTTGAGTTCAAATTCTGCACATACCCATTGCGAACTTGCTATATAATCAGGAAACTCTAGGTTAGCGATGGAAAGCTAAAGCCGTGGACTTATAAATATATACTATACGTATATTACCACATTACACATATGATAATATACATACATGTATAGTGTATATTTAGCCGTCCATGCTAAAGCTTATTTCAACCACTAAATTATCTACTTCATGGTTATGAAATGGATTTGTCATAACATGTATAATTATAATGAACAACACTTCTTTGAACTGACTATTTATCAGTTTTATGCCCTATATGGTTCAATTCATTTTAGTAAATTCACATTATAATTGTATATCGTTATAGATTCTTCAGCTTCTGAGGCGACAGACGATGCATTTGATGATCAGCTGAATCTAGCCGCTCTAGACAGAGGTCAGATACAGCACAGGACTAATACACTCATGCACGTCTGCTGGCACAGGAACACAAGTGTCAGTATGAAAGAGAGGAGTCTGGCTAATAAGGTACATCCTGTTATGTGTAGTAGGCCATTAATTTATAATTTTTACTATTTTATGCTTTTAATTTGTTTTTTAAGTTCTGTTTAGTTGACAGTGTAATAATATTTGGATTTCTAAGTAATATAATTTAAATATAAAATAATGTAAATATAAATCAATTAAATAAATTGTACTCGATTCAGATTTCATGCCTAATGTGTTAAAAACTCATGTGCTTGCATGTACTGCTAAACACTCACTTCACTGAAACTGATCAGTTTCTGTGAAGTGAGACAACTATGCCATATCTCGATGTCTTCTTTCGTAAAATCTCTCGTGGATATAGCGGTACCATTTATGACCTATTAGTTTTATCATTTTGATATATTACATGTAGTTCTTGTCAAGATATTTTTACGATGTTCATTTAAATCGTTTCAGCTCAATCACGTGTATAGATCCTGGACCTAATATAACTCTTAACTATCGGAACTTTTACAAACCTTGCACAAACAAGGCACCTTTGTGACTGAGTATATTATTTATACACTAAAAATATTAACTAGTTAGAAGTTTAAATGAAGTTTAATCTTTTTGTCAGCGATTGAATAGAGAAATCCATAGATAGGTCTAATCCATTTAATAATTCATTTTCAGAAACTTCTAAGTGGGTTTCTGTTGAGGAAATTTAAGACGAACAACGATTGGCAGAGGTTATGGGTTGTGTTCACGAACTTCTGTCTCTTCTTCTACAAGTCTTATCGGGTAAGCTGTGGGTTTGTTCACTAAATTCTCTCAATTCTAAAAGTGACTGTCGGTACTGCTTTTTTCAAGTCGGTTCTTAGGTAAATACATGTATTGCTCTCCAATATACCCTTATGTAAATGATACCGTAAAGCATAAGACGAAACCTATAATAGATTATCCCCTAGCCTCGTCCGTCGAGGAAATGTTTTACTAAGCGTATGTAACACATGAGCACCGTAAGTGGTTTTGTTGACATACTCACAAAATTTGATATATTTTGCAAATTAGCGTATTTCAGCAATGGTCTCTTTGAAGTTTGTCTTCATAATTTAAAGAGATAGACACACAATTCAAATTTTCATTAAGAAAAAGCAGCTTAACTGTTTTTACGCTTATTCTCGGCTGCACTGTATACATGAAAAGTCTTTTGAAGTTATCGGTTTTGTGTCGGATTTTTTCTTATGGTTAATTACTCTGATTCTCTCTCTTGGTGTACTGCCTACTGGCAGGTCCATGGTATATAACGCCTTCACTCATCTCTATCTTCCATTTTCCTCTTCATGTCCATATACGGATCTCTAAATCATCTATAGCATTCCTTTAGATATACCATTATTTTTGGGGATTCTACTTATGATGAGGTGGGCTCCCATGCCTTCCCCAGCTTCGACTAATATTTACTGGGCAGGGGCGTCATTCCCTGAGAAATCAGTCGTGTTTACCCCAACAAACATGTTTACCCAATTACTCTGATTACTAAAGCTTGATGCATGATTTAAAAGAAAAGTATTTGTCTGATCTGTGACCATTTAGAATGTGTATTATTCTGCGTGTATTATTTCCATGGCGCGTGTATTAGTCTCAGGTTGCAATCTTGAGTCAAATATATGAAATCATATTTAATAGCAACACTTTAAGCTTTCAATCTCCTACTGAGATTTTGTAAAGAGGTAATTTTTTCGTACTTTTTAAGTCTCCCAAGTTGATTACATATTGGCTAACAAAGTTATATGTATTACAAGCTATTTGCATTATTTGTCAACCTTTATATGCCGCATTCTATTATCTTATGTTAAACCTTAACTATATGGACTCTTGAGATAATTCTAACAGACTTGCTCAATTTAAGAACTGATTTAAATGTGTTGTAAGCTATTAGGTTTACAGCATTCGTTATATTGCCATCTACTCTGTAAAATTTAAGTAAAATTACTTTAGATAATTTATATAAAATTGTAATGGTATCTATAGCTTGATATTGTTATAACTAATGTACCACTACTAATGTAGCATTATCAAAACTAGCTGCTAGGAAAGTAGTTGGCTGGAGCCATTGACGATGGCGATGTCGGTAAGATACTCGACCGCGGATCAGTATGTGAAGAGTTCAAAGCCTGGTTCGCCCGTCACTGACATCGCTTTCGAATGAGGAAACTGACGTTAACATCAGCTTTGTACCAGTAGTGCTGTTATATTAATATGTTATCTGCTTCTAATGACACTTCTGTATGGTTGAACACTGTAGGATGACTTTCCATTGGCAAGTCTGCCGCTGTTAGGCTATTCTGTACAGACTCCTGCCGCCACTGATAACATTAAGGAGGAGCTCTGCTTTAAACTCCAGTTCAAAAATCACATCTACTTCTTCAGAGCCGAAAGTCAATATACATTTGAAAGGTTAGCACATGGTTTTGGTTCTTCTAATTTTACACATTGTACAATAGCGTACGATAGCATGTAGAACACAGTAGCTTACAACATATTGCACTTATCACTTCCATCTAATTAATAGCATACAACACCTTATCACTTTCATCTCATCACTTTCATCTTATCACTTTCATCATATCACTTTCATCTTATCACTTTCATCCGTCAGATAGCATACAGCACATTTCATTATCATTATCGAAGTGATAAATGCAATGTAAAAAGTAAACACGCATTATAGTGAAATGATCAACTATGTTGATTTCCATCACTTTTTAACACCACATGTTTAAACCATTAGGCAAATTAGTCCATTTTTCAAATAGCCAGTCCAGTGAATGTCCGATATTTTACTCTCAGATCAGCGCGGCCGGGATTCGAACCCACGAGGGTTCAATTCACCTCAGGATCTGTCATTTAAAATTTCATGACGTTACCCCTACACTATTAAGACATTCTAAATGTCTTAATAGCGTAGGGGTAACTATTTAATAACATACAACATTATGTCTTATTTAGTAACCTACAACACATTGCATGTGTTGTATGTTACTAAATACATTGAAGTGATAAGTGTGATGTGCTGTAATTATTAGATGAATGGAAGTGATAAGTGCGATGTGTTGTATATTATTAGATGAATGGAAGTGATAAGTGCCATTTGCTGTATGTTATTAGATGGATGGAAGTGATAAGTGCAGTTTTCTGTATGTTATTTGATGGAAGAAAGTGATAAGTGCATTGTTTTGTTTATTATTAAATGGATGGAAGTGATAAGTGCGATGTGTTGTAATTAGATGGATGGAACTGATAAGTGCCATGTGTTGTATGTTATTAAATGCGATGTGTTATTAGATAGATGGAAGTGATAAGTGTGATGTTTTATATGTTATTAAATGGGCGGAAGTTCTAAGTGCAGTTTGTTGTATGTTGTTAGATGAATGGAAGTGATAATTGCAATGTGTTGTAATTAGATGGATGGAAGTGATAAGTGCGATGTGTTGTAATTAGATGGATGGAACTGATAAGTGCGATGTGTTGTATGCTTTTAGATGGATGGAACGGATAAGTGCGACGTGTTGTATGTTTTTAGATGGATGGAAGTAATAAGTGCGATATGTTGTATGTTTTTAGATGGATGGAAGTAATAAGTGCGATGTGTTGTATGCTATTAGATGGATGGAAGTGATAAGTGCAGCCACTGGCACGTCTCTGCACATGAGGCTGTTCAGCAGACTCGATAGTGAAGCGCAAGCACCCGTGGCGGCTGGTCGTCACAGAGACTTCTAGCTTTTCTTTCCGTAGTAATCAACTGTCAGTTATCTAGCAGACTTATTCCTCACTGGCACAACTAATCATATCAGCTTGCTGACGGTTGATGTGGGCTTAGCAGTTATGTTATTGTATCCTAATCGTTGTTGGTAATTCATTGGTTTTCATTCAATAATGGATCTGTCTTTGATTTGTATGCTAAACGTTAATTTCTTTCTAATTGAATGCTTAGTTAATGATAATAATAAAAATAATAATTATTCCATTGAAGTTGACTTCTTTAATGGCATAGGAAGACTTATGGCAGAGTAAACAGACTATGGGCTATAAGCGAAAGACCTCTTTTCTTTTGCGAAGGCATTCTATGCCTTTGCAAAGATTTAATGCAGTCTGCTTCGGTAATTCTTATAAACAGCTAGATGACCTCGAGTAGCAGGGCGGCGATTCAGCACTCATTGCTCGAGTCGTTTTTATCTAACTCCGAGCCGAGTTATTTACACCTGGGGTAATAAAAGTTTAATTGTAAAATAATAATAATAATTACTATAATAATAACCATAATATAGGTTAACCTCTGTTTCTAATCGAAAAATGATATTCAGATAGAATGATAAGAATCTACAGTGATGTGTTCTGTGTTTAATGAGAACGTGATATTCCACCTGCAGTGCTGATAAACTGATCTTAAATAGAATTTATTATTATTTTTTGCTTACTATATGAAGGTTTAAATAATATTTTTAAATTATCTTGAGATCGCTATAAATGATCACTGGGGTCAATGCAACAATATTTAGAAAACGTATTGCTGCTTTTTGTTTTGTTCGTGGGCATGTTACTTAGAACAGTTACTTATCGATTTTTTGTGGACTTGCATCATATTAGATTTTCTCTTTAAACATATATTCTATTCTGAGTTTTTGTTGGACTAGATAGCATATACTTATGATGTCTCGTCACGTGATGAGCCGCTGTTCCGCTGTTTAGCATTTTAGCACTTTAGATGACTTCCTTCCAGATGTTATTGTAATATCCTCGTTATCATGTGACTTTATTTGCTTGTTTGTCATTTTTATCTGGATTTTACTATTCTTTATTTTACTTAAGTTGTACTATACATGTATCCGACCTTGGTTAAACTGGGATTTAAGGGAAGATGATGATGATGATGATGTACTATACATGTATCATTTTGTCTTGAGCTGAGTAGATTTATATAAATTATTTATTCTGAAAATGGTAGCAATTCTATTGAGCCTATCATTCATAGAAAGATAACGAATTGCGACGTATGAATATTAATCAGACAATTTTCTTTACTCTAACTCAATATAGATATCTTAATGAGCCATTTTTCGTTGACAAATTTCTATTGTTTGATTAAATAACTAAAAAAGACAAATAAACATATCTAGGAAACAAGTCCATGTACGTGCATTATAGTATAATAAGAACACCCTTTATAATGGGAGGGAGGTGCTATAGTGTTTAATAAGAATATTTACTATTTATGATATTTAAGTCACATTTATTGCTGGTTGCATAAAGTCATTTTGCCGCAAATACATTTGTTAATTTGAATTGTAGAGGTTTTATTTTTCGGACAATACTCTGTCGTGACTGGTTAACCCATTTAAACATATTTTTTGTGTATTTTTATAAACGAAATCATGAAATGATCGTTCTGTTGTATTCACTGCATTAACAAACTGCTGCTCGTTTTTAGCAAACGTAGATGTATATTAATTGTATTTGTGCTAGTTTATGTATTTAACTTCAATTTTAATATTTTGATATTAAGAATTGAACATTTTTACATGCTTATTCATTTATAAATTGTTATTTTAACGTAACACTGTTGTTTGGTTGATGAATTAGTGAAAGGAACGAATTCAAAATGACTGTTTTTTTTTATAAATAGCTTCGTCAATTTGCTTATGAAATATTGTATTTCATGTTGCAAATAACTGCAAATCCAATTGATTTTAGCTGTCGGTGTTAAGATTCTTGTTAATGATATCTGCACTGAATGTGACTGCACTCTCTACTACTGACAAGTTATAAGATATTTGTAATTTAGATCTGAGCAGTCATAGGTTTTTAGTTTTGAGGTCGTAAATCTGAGGCTGAGGTAAATAGAATTTGGTGCCTTTGGCCTGTGAGTCTTACATTAAATAAAAGTTCTGTTAATCGTAGACCTGTTACCCTAACATTTACTAAAAGGTTTGCGAGTCTTCGACTAAAGCCTTAGGCGTGAAGCCTTCGACTTAGAGGATTGGACATGAGATATCGGTTTAACACTGCATTTTTATTATATAGATCTGTGTGTTCTAGTATGCAATAATTAAGTGGTTTTCCTGAACCGAGTCTGTACTGCTAAAAATAATGTATTATGTGTTCGCTATCTCTAGGCAGCGCAATGTTTTATCAACTCAGTCAACTGTAAGAGTTAATATTCATAATTATAATGAAGTTTACTGTAATGTTTATTGTTTTTTGAAAATGTAAATGCTTAACAGTATCGGATTTTGTGTTATTTTATATTTCTTTTGGTTACACACCTAAGAAACACATAGAGGTTGAGCGAGACACTGAAAAATAAACCAACCATTAACTTCTAGTGTCGTAAGAAGCGACTAAGTAAAAACTGAGAAAGATAACGGTAAACCTCATAAGAAGACATATTTTTCTCAAGATACAGGCAACATAAGGTATGGATAAGGCTTAGTTTTTCTATAAAGGGATTAACTTGTTGATCCATGCAGTGTTCTTTATGGAGCATTAGAGCAGACTTTGAGTATGAATAATATATAGCTTGGACCTGCTAGTTGACAGAACACCAGAGAGAGGAGGAGATATGAATGTCTTAATGACTCAGTATACTTTACTATATATAATGTCTTAATACACACGGTGCGTTAGGTAACGTCATGAAATTTTAAGTTAATGGCTATTACTGCTGTACTGGGATCAATTTCCGGTAAAGCTGATCTACGAGTATTATCTCGGGTATTCACAGGACTGTTGACTTATAAAATTAACTAAGTCTCGTAATGGTCAAACATATAGTATAAAGTGATACAGTAGATTTTTCCATGAAGATATTTCACTAAAATGCAGCCTATGTTTAACCTTTGTTATATGATTTGAATTGTATTACTGGGTATATCGTCATTCTGCTTTTTGAATTGATACATTGTGTATAATAATAAAATAATAATAAAGGCTTAACGTCCATTCTCTCAGTCAAGGATGAAGTCAGGGACGTATCTGTAAAATAATTTTGAAGTCGAACACAATTCAAGTAATTTTCTCTTAGCTTTAAAAATATTCATTTGCCACATCCTTTATCCTTTATGGTGAAGTTTATATGCAATTTTTTGGATTTTTTGCTTGTTAAAAATTTATATATACTTCTTTAAAAAAATGTTTCACCTATTCTAAAGTCTTTGCACTGACTAAAGATTAATGAACATATCATTTATGAAACAGCTTCGTTAACCTATAAGTCCATCAGAACCCCTGGATAAACTTGTATGTCTCACTTGATTAAAGTGATGCTGCCCGCTGTTACTCGGTCTTCTAAATTAATTACTCTTGTGAGACCTAGCTTACATTCACGCTCTAAGCTATCTAATCGTTCCTTCAGCATGCTGCACCGCAAATCTGCAAATCTCTTCCATCCAATCTTCGGAAGTCTTCGTTTGAAGCACATCGGCCTTTGCTTTCTTGTGAATTGTTCACAGGCAGTTGAAGACCTATCTTTTCCATCTCTCTTTTCCATCCAGTGTCCATGAGTTACGACCAGCGCTTAAACCTCCTTTTCTTTATTCCCTTTATATTTGGACTGATTTCGGAATTTGTATCGTTTTTGTACCTTCTTTGCTCGCCGGCTTGATTTTGTCTCAATAGTGCTCGATGTTGCCATTGATGACTGTAGCTCTCTAATTGTTGTCATGTTAATGTTTAACTAAAAATTCATGTGCGTGGCTGAATGTAGGCCTATTCCTTCTCAGAATAGTTATAATCACGATTGTAATAACACGTTTTGCAGTAATTTCGTTTAACACTCATCACCAAATCTAATAAATAGTCCAAATTCAAATAATAAATCCAAATCTCGTCAAATAGTTTCCAATATTTAACTAATTTAATTATGCTATTTTGTTGTAGATTTTTAACGCATCTAAACTGCTTAAGTAATATACGGAATAAAACTGACATGTATCGTGTTCCTTGCGAAAAGCCGTATAAGGGATTTACAAGGGGTTCTCGGCTTGTATTCTGAATGTAGCTTATTATTGTATAGTCTGAATACTGCAATGATAAGATTTTAATGTCTTTATTGCTAAGATCTAGATATGAATATGTTCCGTGAAATCCAGTCTTCAAGACAGTTACACTGTTTTAGCTGCAGTCTCAAACATTAAATAAGCACGATAAAGTTATTAGTGGTATTCAGTATTTTGCAACAACATGATTTAATTGACTTTGTAGCAACACTTAAATACTGTGAAATATTGAATAGGACTAATAATGTTACTGTGTTGTTTACTGTTCAACAATGTTAGATTTTTATATAGGCCTATTAATGGTGTATTGGTAATTCCTGATTATCAAAATTGTGACTACCTAAATGCAATTTTTGCGTACAACGAGTTAAGTAATTTACGTTACAAGGATATACCAAATTGTGCTGTATTTCTCGTAGCTAGACCTGTCTAATCTCGTGTGTGAATGTCTGTAGGCCTACTTTGATGTTACACTTTAACTTATGGTTTCACTTATGTTGTGCGTCTCTCATGATTTCGTAAAATGTCAATGTATTTGTGTACGCTTGTGTTTACTAGCATACATTTCTGTCAAATTAATAATATACGTTTACATGTTTATGGCGTATATATAATTATATATATTCAACTGTTTTTAGATCTGTTTAATATAAATTATATTATTTTTGGTGAAGTTATTATTGTATGTCTGATAACTTTTTAAATTATAAAGCTATGAGTAATGTTATTCTGAGCAGGAACATTTACGCTGACTAGAATTGAAGCACAAATGAGCTTCAGAAGCTAGCTTCCATCTTGCCTACTCTGGAATGGAAAACCACCAATGATGATTATGACGATGACGTCACCATCGTTGACGATGACGAAGATGATCTGTGTTGCAGTGAAAGGAAATAACAGTAATTTAAGAGTAAAAAGTACAAGTACAATTTCCGAATGAAGTCATTTATAGTATTTGATACCCAAAGATGCGTTCCTTAGCTCTGTAATAGCTAAGCTGACACTTTTCTGCCAGTATACTGTAGAACTACTCGTCATTGCGGCTTGCTGACTTTGTGTAGGGATTGAAATAACTGGAAGAGAATAATAGGGCACCTAGTATGTTGACTGGTGCAAAGTCAATATAAATGTAGTTATTTACAAGGTGGCGAAATAAATACGTTATAGGCTACACAGCAAATTTTACTTCATATAACTTCGGAAACGGAACCATCGAATATGGGTGCATAAAAAGTTCCGAATTACGCAGTAGGCCTAATATAACTTCATGTGAACCTGTTCATCAATTTTCGCCAGAACGCAGTATTGCACGTTGCAAAAGAGGGGCTTAAGAGGCTAAATTCACAAAAAGGCTAATAACTAATCCATCTGTAAATAATGTGCGTTGAAATTAAGCATAATATACGAGATTGAAAATAAATATATACTTTGCAATAAAATGGAAATTTGCCCAATAAGGTTGAAAATGTAAAGCACCTAATTGAAAAGCTCCAAAAGTTAAATTAAGCCTAAATTAAACATTTGTTTAACTAACAAAATTCTTTAGGCTATCTGTGTAGGCCTACGTAATGTCAAAGTTGATCTATGAAAGGATGATTCCTTTTATAGTAGGCCCTACACATACAGCATAAAGTGGAATCAATATATATATATACTGTATATATATATATATATATATATATATATATATATATTATAGGCCTATTGACTATTTCTATTGAAAAAAATAGGCCTACTTGTAAAATACTTCATGTATATTTTATTTTGTATTTTCAAAATACTTTTAAAAGTGTGCTATGTAGTTTCTTCAAAATACTTTTAACATGCAATTTTAAAATAATTTGTAAAGGTATTTTAAAATTTTTAGTAATCAAATTAAATATTTGTTTGAGAAATCAACAAAATGTGCAGTGAGCGAACTGAATAGAATTACAGCATCATAAAATTACCACATTATAACGTTTAAAAATGTAAGGTCGATTGTCACTTAGTTTAATTGAGAGAAACAATGATATTATATTCATTTGAGGTGCCATCAGTGACAATACAGAGTAATTTTGAACGAAATACATAATAATGAGCAAACGGTCAAATAACGGTGTAAAATATCAAATTCAGAAAGCTGTAATTCAAATAAAAGTAAAATTGAAAAAATATGTGCCTTAATTTTAAAAATTTCAGTGCTCCTTTTAAGAACTTCTGTGCCCTTTTAAGAATTGGCTCCCAGTAAATCGTTTAAAGAGGTTATATAAGGTGTATAGATAGAGCTATCAATCTATAAAATAATACTGAAATAAATTCATATAACATAACATATAGCATTACACTACAGAGTCAAGTAGCAATTGCATGCTTGTTTAAGACTCACTAAACCTTAACTAAAACCAATACTAATAATCAATACTTCAATATAAAACTGAGATCGACATTTTATTGGTACATTTAACGAAAATAAGCAAATAGACAACTATACCTTTTTATATGGAATTTTATATGATAATAACAAGGTCTCTTATCGAAGGAAAAGATTAAATACAATTTAAATTCTTTAAGTACGAAATTAAATTAAATTTGATAGCTGGATGTCTATTAATGTTTGACTAATTCTTGGCATCCGAGCTTTAAAAATGTCTAAACGTTGGCCTTTTGAATACGTAGACGTTATTTATTTTTTCGACAAAGTAATGTAAACAGTTCTACAAGATCGGATTTAGAGGAGCGCTCTCAATTTGTCAAATCACGCTCAATATTGGAATAAGTTCGTTATTTTGAAAAAATAGAAATTAATTCATTACGTAATTAAACCTGCCTAGTTACTTCCTCTACGCGAGAACATGGCGATTGATGTGGCAGGATACCTGAATGAACAACAACGACTCTCTAACATTGCCGGTCAAGCGGATTTGGCAGATCAGTGGGCCGCTATGGCTCAATTATACAACAAGAAATTATGGCATCAGGTATTTATCTTAGTTTTCCAATTTCGTCCTCAAAATGGTTTGTCAAGATTTGAAATAAGTATTTGTGGTTTGCTTGACTTGCCTGCGGATTTTCGGCCTTTATTAACTCTGAAGGGCTCATGTTTTGTATTATACTTAAGTAAATTCAAATTTTATTCCTAATCAAAATTTCTTAGCTGGATATCTAATCCTAAGTGAAATTTGAAAAAAATTTTGCTGGTGCTTGAATTGACTTGAACTTTCCTTTTCAGATAATGTACTATTTTTTTTTAATCATTTTATGATTGGTGTCACTTTGTGGTCAATCGAGTAAAAGCTGGTGAAGCTAAGGTTAACGTCAGTTTCCTCACTCGAAAGTGATGTCAGTGACGGACGAGCCCAGGATTTGAACCCTCACCTACTGATCCACGGTCGAGTGTCTTACCAACTTTGCCATTGGCTCCAGCCAATAGTAGTCTCTCAGACCTCCATAGCAAAGCCATATACATCACTATCCACAAGATTAAATATATATATATATATATATGCAAGTTTTGTCTATTTCCGATACCTGGGCTATCTTTATTATATTGATTATAATCTATATGTAAGTCTTTTATTATTGGAGTATTTTCATATAGTCTTATGGAAATAGAAGCTTAGGAAATGGTAGCAAATGAGCAGTGATAGTAATTATGAGCTCTTCAATTGTCCTTGCAATTTAAGTGGTCATCAAAGTTGAATAAACCCATGTTCTAGTGGCAAAATACCATCTGAAATTTGATTTTAACGAGTATAACCAGGGATTGAGTGCCTTCGTCGCACTGTGGCACAGAAAGTAATTCTTCCAAATACTCAAAAGACTTTCAAATACTCAAAATACAAAAATCATATATCTGATAATAATAATTCTACAGATTTTACTCTTCGAAAAGCTCGACTGGGTATTGATCCTACGACCTCAGGCACAGCTATTTAAAAGTAATGATGCTATTTGTCGCTCTTCACCATGAGCTAAAGATTAACTCAATCAAAGGTTGAGTAATAACTGAGCTATTGAGACATTCAATATCTTAGTGAATTCTGTTGAATCTCAGTGAATAGCATATAGAATCAAGAATTGAATAGGAACTTTGCTTTAATTATGTTGATGCTTACTGCTTTCTTCACCACATATTAAAAGATATATACGACTGCCGTTACTTACAATCAATCAATCAATAATCATTAAGAATTTAACATCCACTCCTTGCAATAAGGCAATGTCAGGGATGTCTCAAACAGACTCTGCATCAACAGATGCCAAAGATGATGACTGGGTATACAAAGATTGCCGGAGAAAGCAAGTTCAAGTTATCAATAGTGCATGTCCAAAGTCTGAGGCAAGTAGGTATCAGCCTATTGAACTAGCCTAGATCCTTATCCATCCTTAGCCTTTGTCTTAACCTGCTTATATTAGGACTGGCATATGCTTGCGCTTATCTTACCTTCCACCATGTGGAAACCATAGGAGAGGCTCATGGGAACGTGTAAGGACTGACCTATAGAATGTGTGTGGACTGACCTATAGAATGTGTGTGGACTGACCTATAGAACGTGTGTGGACTGACCTATAGAATGTGTGTGGACTGACCTATAGAATGCGTGTGGACTGACCTATAGAACGCGTGTGGACTGACCTATAGAACGCGTGTGGACTGACCTATAGAATGTGTGTGGACTGACCTATAGAACATGTAGGGACTGACCTATAGAATGTGTGTGGACTGACCTATAGAATGTGTGTGGACTGACCTATAGAACGTGTGTGGACTGACCTATAGAATGTGTATGGACTGACCTATAGAACGTGTATGGACTGATCTACAGAACGCGTGTAACCTATAGAATGTGTGTGGACTGACCTATAGAATGTGTGTGGACTGACCTATAGAACGTGTGTAAAATGATCTGTTTGTTGTTTATGTTGTAGCTGACGCTGAAGGTAGCCCAGTTTATCAAGCACCCGTCGATGCAGCAAGGCGATGCTCTTGTAAAGTTCTATCAGAACTTTCTAGCTGACTTCGAGCACAGAATCAACTGTCTTGCTCTCGTTGAAATAGTTCTGGTGATCAGTACACAAATCACAGACCCCAAAGATGCTCTGGAGTTCCTCGAGAAGATCAAGGGTGTTGTTAAGTCAAGCGCCGAAGCCACAGTGTTGTGCATGACAGCTATTGGTAACATCAAGTTGAAGCAGGCTGATTATGAGGAGAGTAAGCGCATCATTAAGGAGACTCAAGCCCAGCTGGACACGCTGGATGAAGTTACCACCGTTCACGGTAGATTTTACGAACTGTCTAGCAACTATCACATGCTAATGGGTAACCATGCAGATTACTATCGCGATGCCCTTCGCTTTCTGGGCTGCATAGATGTTGATGAGATACCTAAAGATGAACAGGCCGATAGGGCGTTTAACTTGGGTCTCGCTGCGCTGCTTGGTAAGGGCGTGTATAACTTTGGTGAGCTGTTGGCTCACAAGATTCTCACCTCACTTGACAACACACCTCGAGCGTGGCTCAAAGACCTGCTGGTGGCCTTCAACTCGGGCGACATTGCTGAATTCCAGCGTTTGCGTGTGAAGTGGAGCGAGCAGCTGGACCTGTCGACCAACGTTGAGCTGCTCGCGGAAAAGATCTCGCTGCTCTGTCTCATGGAGATGACGTTCAAGCGTGTGGCCACTGATCGTAAGCTGACGTTTGCTGCTATATCTGCGGAGGCGAGGATACCTCTGGAGGAAGTGGAGCTGCTCGTGATGAAGGCTCTGTCACTGGGTCTGGTGAAGGGCTCTATCGACGAGGTGGACCAGTGCGTGCTGATGACCTGGGTACAGCCGAGAGTCCTCAACGAGAAACAGATCAAGGTCATGCAGGACAAGATGAAGGATTGGTATGACCAGGTTATCAACATGGAGAAACTCGTGGAAAAGAAAGCGCAAGATATCCTCACATAAGAATGACGCTGATTGTTAAACATTTGAATTCATGAACGAGTGTAGTGAATGGATATCTGTGGATGACTGCTGATTGTGCCAGCCTGCTCCTATGATGCTACTTTGATTTAGTGCTAAAACCAAAGTTTATTGGATTGGTTTTCCTGAAGTCATTTAAGTTTTGCTGTGGAAGCTCTGATAGCATATGACTTTCAAATGGCGGATAATAAATTTGGGCTACTAGCATTGCACAGAAATTTTGGTATTTCACTGATTTCAGCATTTCAGACTATAAATTAATGAATTGATATTTGTGGAATTACTTAAATAATATAGTGTATGGTTACTAATTCAACATCTGACAAAATATTAGATTAGTACCATTTCCTAATTTATCTAATACTGAACTTATTTGCCTACTGCTAAATCTGTGTTTTGTATATCGTCCTGTAGGTTTTGTTGTTAAATTTTAAGAGCAAGTTATAGGACTTAATTGATATTTGAAGATGTAGTTTGTAATAATTGAATTCTGTTAAGATTCTGTTAAGAATTCTGATAAGAATTAAATATTAGTAAACATTAGTATATTAGATTCCATATAGAAAACAACACTGATGTATGAACACTAATTTCTAAAACTAAGCACCATATGGACAACATAACTTTAACTTGTTTCCATTGTTGAGCATTGTAGCACTCTACTATATAGTTCTTGTACTTTGAAACTTTGTACTTTCTTTATATCCTACAGTCTAACCGAGTGTGTGCTTGTAACTTAATTATATGTTTTGAAAGTTTATTATGATATCAATTATAGCCATTCAGTTGAATTGCTGGATTGAATTGGACTGAAAAAACTTAGAGAACTGTAGCTGATGGCACTGTATGATGTTGATGTATGCTGATTGAAAGGTCTTGTTATGAATAGCGTATTTAAATACAATAAGTTACTGTTCTACTTAATATTTTGAGCATTCCTCTAGACGTCTGTGACTTAGAGTTGAATGAGAAACCAAGCATATTAACGATTTACTGGACAGTTCCATAATCGCTCCTAACTTAATATGGATTTAGTTAAAGAACCTTGAGAAAACTAGACCTTTAATATCAAAGAATATAATTGTTTCAATGGCCCAAATGGGGTTTTGGCTACCAACCAAGTAGATGAAATGGGTGGTATGAAGTAACTTAATAGCTTAAAAGAGCTGTACTGAATAGTTATAATATCTGCTATGGGTATCACCAAATAGCTTGAACATGATAATTAAATACCTGGGCAAAATACATAGTTATGATAGTGAGATTGATAATTATAATAATAGCAGTTTTTTATAACTCAGAATTTTGTTGCTAATCTTAGATTAATAGTTAAAAGTTTGTTCTGAAGGCTTTGAGACTTAAATTCATCATATAGGTCTTCTTTGTCCATGCTTCAGTCGCTAATGAGCAACGACATGGACATAATATGATAAATACAATTTATATGTTGAAAACTTTATGATCTCAGACAGAATTATGAAATTGTTTTCCATTATACACCTTACCTTGTAGGACAGCCGTTTTAAGCTTCCTCATCGATAGATAATTAAGTTTGAAATGCTAAAAATTGTAATATTCAATAATTGAAAATTACTATATTAATTAGGCTTATATTTATGTAAGCAATGAATATGTACCTTGAACCTGCCACTTGGAAGTGCACTGAAGAGAGAGAGAGAGAGATATGTAAGCATGCATAACTTGATGCATATTTTTTGATACTTCCTTTCACTTACTATACATGGAGATTTCCTACAGTAGGCCTACCTCTAAGCAAATTCGAGATATGATTGACTGAACAATATTTCGTCTAAGTCATTGATAACTGTAAAAAGAAATATAAAACCCCGGCTCTATGGCAGCGACGCAGGCCTACTAATATTCTCTTAAAAGTCTTAATTTAATTAAATCATAAATTAAAAACGCACATTATAGTGAAATGATCAAATATGTTGATATGTAACACTTCATGCCTCATGTTGAGACTATTAGACAATTTAGTTCATTTTTCGTGTAACCAATTCTGCGAATGTCCAGATTTTACTCTCAGATCAGCGTGGCCTGGAATCAAACCCACGAGACTTAATTCACCTCAGGGTCTATTATTTAAAATTTCATTATGTACTTTACCTGTCGGTTGTCGCCTCTAACCACTTCGTTCATAGAGTGAGTGTATCCCCTTATCTCCCCCCCCCCCCCCACTCATACCCGTACTAAAGTGAGAGGATAACCTAAAATGCCTAAATTCTTATATTTGTTTTGGAAAAAAGTAGTTAACTTTTACCACCCTACCGCCTAATTATGGCGGCCCCGTTCCATTATACAGGGTTCCTAGTATACCAAATATGGGCCCCTAATACCATATTTGAGCTAGTGGAACTGAGTTCTCTATCGCACTCTCCTGGTATTTAATGTCTCGCATCAAGTTTAAACCTAATTGGATCAATTTTTAATTGACGATTAAGTACTGAGATCGAGATAGTCAAATCTCGGAGAGTCACAGAACAGTCTAGAACTAGTGGCGTTGATAATGGACTGAACGGCCTTATAGACTGTAGATTTTAGATTGTAGAATGAATTTAAAATTAATACATGCGGTACTAATAGTGATAGATATCATCTAGTAGATCTTATATCACAGATTTCTTATTACATATGACACATATTTCGCTCTAATACATGTATAATTATGGACTGATTGTCTGGATTTTGGAATTTGTACCGTTTTGGACTTTCTTTTTGTTCGCCGGCTTGATTTTGTCTCACTAGAGCTTGATGTTATCATTGAATGTCTAAATAGTGTAGGGGTAACGTCATGAAATATTAAATGACAAAGCCTGAGGTGAATTGAACCCGCGTGGGTTCGAATCCCGGCCGCGCCGATCTGACAGTAAAATCTCGGACATTCACTGGACTGGTTATACGGAAAATAGTCTAAATTGCCTAACGTTAAACATGTGGTTTTAAAAAGTGATAGATATCAACATAGTTGATTATTCACTATAATGCGTGTTTACTTATGATGACAGTAGCACTCTAATTGTTGTTGTTGTTGTTGTTGTTATTATTATAATTAATTGTTTTTAGTTTTTACAGAAATTTGCGTATCATTTGTTTATAATATTATTGGATATTACTCATCAGAGATCCTGAGCTGTACTTAGCTGCGTTGGCGACTGAGACGTGGCTGGGATTATAAATATAGAAATTTTGTATTATATTCTATTTAATTAGTTGAAGAAAGAAAAGATACAATATCGACAGAATGACTGGAATGGGAGAACTCGGGAATCCTCTTAGAAAGTTCAAGCTTGTTTTTCTTGGTGAACAGAGCGGTACGTTGATTTCTTTTACTGTGAAGGTTTCTATTCTAATTAATAAATATTTAAAGCCGGTTTAAATGTCCATTTCCCTTGAAGATTCACCTGTGCAGGATTGAAATTTGGTATGTTGTAGTTAAAAATTTTACGATTAGGGAATTTAGGGTACTCTATCAGATGAAATGATCTGGTAACTTCGCTTCCTGCTTTTTAGACTATAAGCCGATTAGATGGGGATTTGTTCTATATTATTGAAACAATACTTAATACTATGAGACTTCTTGAATTGGGCTGTAATATGTGAAAAATCATTATTGATAGTAGAAGGCCATTAAACCCCGGCCTGTGTCGTTATTAACTTGTCTTATTGAGGACTAGGATATGTTAAAGGTTTCTAAGAAATCTTTTTGTGTTATATTATCAAATTGGATTAGTATCTGTTGGCTAGTAATAATAATTTTTATGTACTTGATATTAGATATCTACCTTAAATAATTAATTTGTTAATCACTGAAGTTATTAGCTCTTTAGCTTTAAGTAGACTCCCTAATGTGCATAAATATGACATTTAAATTTCAAAAATGTTCATTTACTTTTTGAAACTTTGTATCTATAAATCTTTATCTTAAACTTTTCATATAGCACTATACTTTTTACTGGGACATTCACAGAACTGGTTGTAGAGAAAGTGGAATAAATGCCTAACTTTCAAACGTTTGGTATTAAAAGTGACTAATATCAACCTGGTTCATCATTTCACTACAATATGTGTTATTATATATTATTATATGGGAATATAAAGTGTGATGGAATTTTAACAAACTGTTAGGTATCAGTGCTAAACCAATCCTGCGAATATATTATATACTGAATTATTAGTTATAGAATGTATAATGTTTTACAAATGATTTGATTTGCATGATTGATGCAGTTGGGAAGACATCTATAATTACCAGATTCATGTATGACAGTTTCGACAACACTTATCAGGTATCAATAGTTACTGGTAGCATTCATTAAAATATTTAAAGAGTAATTAAAGTATAAATCCTGTTTAAAAACTGATAAAAGTGTAATAATAACTTAAGTGATAAGTAATAAACGTGTAATAATAACTAACTTATGCGGATGAGAGAATGTTAGCATGTAATCTGGATTTTTTGAGCAAAAATTTAAAATGACTGGGTTAATAACTACGAAACTAGACTTATTATTGCAATAGTGCAATGGGTTATTATTATAATAACTAAGTTATTGTAATAGTAACCCAAATTTTGTGAATACAATGTATATACTTTGTATTCAAAAATTAGAGGCTTCAATTTTTCTGAATATTTTCTGTTCTTAATTTTTGGTGCATTCCTCTGTAGCATGCCAAATGTTTAGAAGTATTGTTTGAACTCATGAAGTATTAACTTGTAATGTGCCAAATTAGAAATTGAAAAAGTGCATTCTCAATAAATCTTCCTTAAAAGTGGCTATATAGGAATAATAAACTTTTAGCATCCACTTTCTCATGCAATGCTAATGTCAGAGATTTGAAGTTTGCACATGGTATCAATAGGTATGTGTGCATGCTCGTGTGTGTGTGTGTGCACCTGTAATTAGTCACCTAAATATCTACACGTATCTTGTTGATTCATTGTTATTTATTTGACGCTTATGTGCAGGCTACGATAGGAATTGATTTTCTGTCAAAAACCATGTACCTCGAAGATAGAACTGTAAGTAACTTTATTGTAACTAATTAAGATTTGTTGAAATCTAAAGGCTATTGTTATGCAATAATATTTGGGCCGTCGCGACTTATGTTTCAAGGACATGTTTACCAATTAGTCAAAAAAGCAAATTCCTTGAATTTAATGTTACTCAATCGTAAGAAATATTTACCTCTAAATTGTTGTGTAATGTTATCTCATGCACTTATTAATCCACGAATTAGTTATGGCATTGAAGTAAATGGTAATACTATTCAATTGACATTTCATGCCTTGCCTGTTGCTTTGAACAAGGTGCTAAGAAATTTACAAGATCAAAATAGATTCTCCAATGTACTGAATTATACCTAAATTATAACGGACTTCCTGTAAATTTTTTATTTAAGCTATCAATTGTCGAACTAATATTCAAATGGATCAATGCCGGTAACACTATCCCTATATCTAGCATTACTAAGGAACTTTTTGTAAACAGGACACAATATCATAAATTGTCTAAACCTGATTGTCGCAGTGTAACTACTTATACCTTCATCCTAATCATGCTTTTTATAAATCGATCATTTTTTTCTAGTTTCAAACTGTGAAATTGTTTACATGATTCTGTAAAAATTGCTGAAATTGTGTGCAATTTTCAAATTCTATACAAATCTTATTTATTCATGAAATTGTGGATTATGTCCATATTATTTTTCCCCCACACAATACGGTGGCTGGTTTGATAGGACACAGCTCGCACTAGTGCCCGATTGTATAGATTTGGTTTGTTACACTTTCACTGCACCATGAATTACTTCTGTTTCACTTTTATACTGTTGTCTGCTTTGCCTTCATTTGTATATTATATACTTCGTTTCTTTCAAAACAATTTGAAAACAAAAGAAACATAATTACATACGTGAGAAAAAATAAAAATTTAATTGAATATTATTAGCAAAGTATATAAATAAAATAAATGGAGCCTACAAGTGATAAGGTTTGAACATTGTTTAATTTAGCTGTAGTTTAGTAGCATAACTTATATTGCTATACATAAATAAATAAGAAAGGTTTAATGTCCATTTCCTCATACAAGGATGATGCCAGGGAACTCATATATATAATAAATCAATCAATCAGTCTAATAATAATAGAATAATATCAGGCATATATAATTATATATGCCTGATTATAGATGCTAGGTTTAAATCCAGTGCTTTCCCCGTCACTGATATGCTATTAGTCTAGAGCAGGAAACTTCTATTAACTTGGCTCTAGCTCTAGCTCTGGCTCTCTTATACTTTAATGATTAACAATGTTCCTTCGAGTATGGTGAGTTAAAAAAACAATATGGCTTTTACGATGGTTGTTTAACAGTATGGTTTTCATTGCCAGTGGTGATGTTGGTAAGTTATTTGACTGCGGATCAGTATATGAGCCGTATTATGCGGGGTTCAAATCCTGGGCTCGCCCGTCACTGACATCCCTTTCGAGCAAGGAAACTGACGTTAACATTAGCTTTACCATCTTTTTGCTTTATGATATGGATCGACACCTTATAAATGCATTTAATAGATTGATTGATTGATTACTTGTATATTTATACGGTTACAGTTGTGGGACAAAGCAGGTCAGGAGAGATGTAGAAGTCTAATCGCTTCGTATTGATTGATTACGCGTGTAATAATTGATTGATTGATTACGTGCAGATACGGTTACAATTGTGGGACACAGCCGGTCAGGAGAGATTTAGAAGTCTGATCCCCTCCTACATCAGAGATTCTTCAGTCGCCATTGTTGTCTACGATATCTCTAGTAAGTGATCAGCTTCAGACTCTGTTGCCTAAATCATTTGTCTAGTTCAGTTGTCATGTATATATTGCTAGGACTGAGCCGATGGCTTTTTGGCATGTTGTTCAACAGCAGATCAGTAGGGTAGGTATAAGGTTGAAATCTAGATCTCTTCTCATCTTTGACTTGCTATCATGAGAGTCTCTCCATTCTTTGCATTGATGCATTTATTTTGTGAACATTTAGATTTCTGTTTACAAATCTCATCTGTGTCTCTATTCACTCTCTGTGTGTCTATAAATCCTCTCTTTTCAATCTTTTCTCATCTTTTGTTTAACCATTTTTCCTTCTCAATAAATTTTAGATTATCCTGCTCTGACACTGTTCTGAGTTTCACACTGTTTCGAACCATACTTCATTTTGAGTAGAAATTTATTTACACTTTACATGCACCAAGACATATTGTGACATAACCTTTCGGAAAATGAGCCGTAAATCTTTATTTACTTATTTATTGATGTATTTATTTTATAGCATTATATTTTATTATGACAAGTATGTTTTAAAAATGTCAATTTTTTAGTTCGTAGTGGCACAATATAAGCAGTGCCCATCATGAAGCAAACTAACTTCCTGTCAATCAGCTGCTATATTGTGCTGTAACATTGTCTTGAAGATGAATTAGTTTATTAATACTGGCTGGAAGAATCTTAGATTTCTTTGTTAAATTTGGAGAGATTTGAGATTAATTAGATCTGAAATTTAACGACGTCTGTCTTGAAATGCTCTTCTGTTAGATTTTTGTTGAACGTGTGCTTGTAGTAAACCATGCGCTTGTTATGTTGTATATTCAGACGCAAACTCATTTCAGCAGACATCTAAGTGGATAGATGACGTGAGGACAGAGCGCGGCACAGATGTTCTCATCATGCTCGTGGGAAACAAAACTGATCTTTCTGATAAAAGGTTTGATATAATAGTATTTTAATAATTGCATGCAAATGGTCTTAATCATGGTCTGGGTGTCAGAGTTTTAGGCTTGACTATAAGTTCAATTCCTAAGGTCTGAGACACAAGTCAACCTAGCATTTTGGCACAAATCAAGACAGCATTGTGGTCCCATAGTTTTAATATCTACTTCTGTTGGTTTTAATATATACTTCATTGGTGTCTAATGCAAATCTTTAGTTAGTTTAGATTAGACTGACTACTGTTAATTGTACCAGTTTGCTTATATATTGTGCTACTTTATTTGTATTCCTATTTATGCTGTGCTACTATTAATTGTACCAATTTGCTTATATATTGTGCCACTTTACTTGTATTCCTATTTATTCTGTACAGTAGCCTTAAAGATTGTTCTTGGTCACTACACTACTGATCTTTGATCATCATCATCATCTTTCCTTTAATTCTAGTTTAACTAGGGTTGGTATACGAATAGGCCTTCTCCACTCCTGTCTGTCCCATGCCGTATCATCAATGAGTCCCCTATTTTTCCATTCGTTTTGGGAAATTTTGTAGCAATTTTTGGAGCCTAGGTGCTCACTAACTGAATGCCCTTTCAGACGTTGGTTTGGATCTTGGTGCTTTAGTCGCCTTCTACGGGATACGAATATAACTTCGTATCACGTGCAGTCACCGGTTGGTCTATTCTTCAAACCACCGGACACAACAGGGGGTAAAATTAGTTTTCATTGATAATAATAATTACATAATTTTTAGAAATTAGTAATAATAATAATTTTAATATTAATAATATAAGTTGTTAAGCCTGTCTTGAACCTTCCATTTGACTTAGTGCTACTGAAATAAATACTGTAGCAGGGAAACTGGTTATCAGCTATCAATATCCAGAAATATGTTAGTAATACTTGTTAGTATTCATTGGTATTGTGGATTTTAATTGTTATAGGCAGGTGACAACAGAAGAAGGAGAGAAGAAGGCTAAAGAGTTAAATGTAATGTTCATTGAAACCAGTGCCAAGGCTGGCTATAATGTTAAACAGGTTTGTTCATGTTTCTGTCTAGTGTGTAATGTTACTGTTAGAAAGTGTATTTTTAATTGCTTTCAAGTCCTTAATGCTAGCCAACAATTATAAATGATATATTCATAGTCTGTATGAGAAATTATTGTCTTTCATGTTAATTTAGTACTTTCTTTATATATTTTGATTTTAGTGAATTTCTAATAGGAAATTGTTATTTTTTAAATATCATCTAATGCTGTTAATATCCATTATGCAAACATTATTAGGTTATGAATCTGTTATAAAAATTTTGTTTAGTAATTAATTTTTAATTAACGTAACATATATTGCAAAAGTTTCTATCAGATACCTTATTACATACATCAAACGATGGTTTGTTGATCAATTTATATCCAAATACCATTTTATTTGTAATACTTGAAGTATAGGCTTGTAGTCGGGGGCAGTTTTTGAGTGCTTGTAAACTATAATAAGAGTGTGACAGTTCTATCGATTTCTGTAATGGGAGAAGGATAGGGACAATTTTAAGTTTATGAATTGTTACATTGAAATTTAAAAAATGTATTATTTGGTCGATTAATAAAGTTGTACCTACAATCCTACATGTATAGAATTTCGATATGAGGTTCAGCTGTGGATCAGTAGGTGCAGGGTTTAAATCCTATGTTCTGCCCTCACTTGCATAACTTTAGGACATCCTCAGAAAGGAAACTGACATTAAACTAGGCGTTTTACTGTAAAAATATACACTTTTTAGACTTTAAACGAATGGCTAATGTGGATTTTTGTTTAATTAGGCATTGTTACTGATTGCGTTACAGTTATTCCGGCGTGTTGCTTCATCACTACCTGGAATGGATCAGTCGGAACCAAAAGAGAAAAATAGTATCCTTGATCAATTTCCTATTGTTGCACTTTCATTTAGCACTTTGTTATTTAAAACATTGAATTTCTGTAATCTTGTGTACTAACGATGTTGTAGTGGGCATATTGTTTCTGTAAGTAGCATAACCAACTGAGTTGATAATAATTTCGTAAAAATTTCAATAATATCAGTTTAATTAGTTTTTCTTCTCTCTTAACTGAAATATGTAAAAGCACTTATATTATGTAATATTTCTGCTGATGTGGGCAGTGTCTATGCTATTATTATTTTCTTATATTATTATATATACTTGTATTCTATTGCTTAATAATTTTAATAATTTAATTAATAATTTAATCTTAATTTATGATTCAGAATTATTATTTTATTATACATGTATATCATATTTTATAAAATAGATTATTATATAATCTCTTTCAAAGTTTTCATCAAAGTTTTCAGCTTTTCTAGGCAGCTATTGGTTAATAACATGCTATACTCTAATATGTCGGCAATTAATTATTAGTATTAGTATTAACAACGAAAACGTGTATAGCAGTGTCATGGCCGAAATCGTTCTTCGAGACTACTTTACAGAAAGAGTTCAATAATAATAATAAACTAAATAAAAATTTTATTTCAAATTTATGGTATGGATTTAAACATGATCCATACAACATTAGACACGGAATATTGCAAGCATATGACTGACTTAATTTCGAAGAACGCAATAAGGATTACATTAAAAAATTGCAAAATATAGCCAGCACAAGATAGACACATATATACTTATTATTAATAATAATATAGTAATAGTAATAAAAAATCAGTTATTAATAATAATAACCTCGGACAATTTCTGTAGTAGTGTCATGGTCGTTGACCTATCTTTGAGACTGCTTTATTATTCATGGCAGGTTATTATCGATACATTCTATGATTAATCATATCTTTGCTATTGATAACACTAATTGGTAGCAAGCTCCAATACATAATTAACTTATTTTGGATTTATCGTTTGTTGACTGACCTTGGCTTTGAACCCAGGCTACTTGCATCTTAGGCAAATACTCAAACCAATACGTCATATCGCCTTCCAAAATGATCTCAAAAGTATTGCTAAAGTGTGTTCCTTTTCCATTTTTGCATGAAATATTCTTTACTTGTTAATATCGAATACATTATTTTTGCTCGTTAAGTTATTCTTTCAGTGTGGTTGTGTAATTCTCTGGTTCTCATGTGTGGCTTTTGGCTTCTAAAAAGTAGAAGTTAGTCTTATATGCTTATCACTGTTTCACATTTGTTATTCAGTTTAACATGTTTTTGTTCTTTTGCTATTTCTCTTAGTGTATACATATAATTTCTAAATGTACTTTAATAATAATATTTCTTAATGTCTTTATAAACTTTTATTTGTTCGTAATATTACTTGCATTTAGTTTTAATAGCTTGCCTTAATATGTACAGCAATCTTTAATATTTTATTGCATGTATTATTTCCAAATAGTTGTTTGCTCTTGCAGGCCTTTTAACTTACAGCTTGCTTGTTTTGATTTTTAGCTGTTTTGCTTTTGTCCAGCTACATGTATTACCATTGTCTTGATCTAATATTTAGCTAGTTATTTGAGATCAATTTGCGATCATATTTTGCTGCTGGAGGTAATGTTGAACTGCTGTTTTAATATTGAACAGTTAATATTTAGCTAGTGGCTATAATAATTCATAACACGTTTTGACTGAATAGAGGAATATAATTGGCAAATATGTTTCACTCTCTCTCATTCATTTTATTTTTATGAGAATACTGATAACAAATTCATTCAATTCTTAATTCTTAATATGACAGTATTAAATTTCTAGTTAATGTATTAGTTTTTAGCAATGAAGTATATCAAAATAATGTAGTATTTTTCATTGCTTTATACAAATTTTAATAATTTATAAGTGAAATGACTTGGATAACAAAATAATTAAGTTTGAATTTGTAGACTATTTTGAAAACATTACTTTAGAATCTGAAGTCTTTTATGGTATCCTGCTAATTGATGTCTTTTCGGTGTTGCATAGACCTTCATGTGTCAAGAGTGAATATTTCAATTTTGACTTTAATCAATAGTATGAGGTGATGTGTAGGTCTTGAAAATATGAATGGATACTTATCTTGTTACCCAGTTAACATTTTTAAATTTGGAGTTTTAATTTTAAGAGTTAGCTCCATTGACGCACACTTCAACCAACAGCTCTAAATTCGCCCCCAATTAGTTCTTATGTAAAATATTTCATTTGACCTTTACATTTTTAATTTTTGGTACCCTAGATTTTGGAATCTCAGAATAAGTATAAAATAAGTAAAATAAACATTTCTGTCTAAAGAAAGACACAAAGACAAAGATAGTGAAAACCTTTGTTTGGACCACGCTACTATTATGTGGATGTGTATCATGGACCATAAAGAAGATATTAGGAAACTAGAGGCATTGGTAATGTAGATTTGGAGATGAATGGAGAGGATTAGCTTGACTCGAAAGGTTACAAATGAGGTAGTTTTGGAGAGAGTTGGTACAGATAGACAGTTGATAAATGTTTTAACAAATAGGAAGAAGAGTTGGATAGGACACATTTTAAAGGGGAAACATCTTTAAAAGAGGTCATAGAAGGTAGAATTGGAAGGAAAAGAGGCCGAGGCTGGCCGAGATTAGGTGTATTAAATGATTTAAAAACCCACTCATATGTGGACATAAAGAGGACAGTGGAAGACAGAGAAGATTGGAGGCGCTGTTTGCCATGGACCTACCAGTAGGTTATGCACTAAGAGAGAGAAATCTAAGGACTCAACCGATTTTTAAACCGTTTTAATTGAGCTTGTATTGATTCATGGGAATCTCGAGATTTCAAAGCTTTTAAAGCTTTTAAATATATTCATTTTGTATATTTATTTGAGCTCTGCTGCAACTAAGCTAAATGCACTGCATGCTTGGGTATTTATTTATTCTTGGGTTTTGTTCTTAAGCGAAACTAATCCTGTTGCTTGTCTAGTTGTTATGGAGTTGTTTGTTTAGCATGCTATTGATGTTGTACTATTTCCTTAATGCGTGTGTTCTCTCCCCCAGTGACGGATGTTGTGCTGAAAGACACTCCTTCTGAACCTAAGCCTGCTCAGAGCACCTGTCCTTGTTAAACCTCTCAGCTCCGAACCAACCTCATCCTCTTGATCAGGCTTCTGTTGAACTGATTCCTACAATCTTGATACTCAGATTCTGTGCTCGATTGTCTTTATTGTCGATGTGTTAGTGGAATGTTGCTGAGACTCTATTTTTTACTTATTGCAATGATATTAGCAAAATTCTATTTACACTATACTTTTGTCTTTTATATTTAATCTTATTGAAAATAACGAGGAACAATACCTCAGTTTGTAACTTAAATACTGCTCTAGATATGTTTTTAGACATATGCACTAGTTTCATTTATTGTTAATTGCAATTATATCTTCAGAAAATATCTATAAGAGTTGTTGCCACAGTATTGCACTAACGAAACCTAATAATATTGAATTATATATATTTTTTATATTTCTACTCTGATTTAATATTTTATGCCAACGTAAAAACTACAAAATGTGCCTGGTTGAATCTTTCATTTGTTTTGTTCTAGTACTAAACGTGCCTTATTATTAGACTACTAATAGTCTAATAATTTAGTTTGTTTTCTTCCAATATCATCGTTTCTTTTGTTCTGTTAGTGGTGTTGTCTAATAATTTGTATTTACTTTATATACATGTAATTTCGCCATATGGTTTCTGTCGAGGGGCAGCTAGTTTTATTACTATATAATAATGTCTACTAAGGTAGATGATGATGATATAATAATGTCTATTAATAACTGAAATGCTAAACAATTGTTAATTTATAAAATGTAGTTTAATTATTTCTGTAAAGGCCTAGTTAAGCCGACTCTAGTTAAACTGGGATTCAAGGGAAGATGATGATGATGATGATGATGATGATTTCTATAAATGCATGTTGTCTTCTTTACAGAATTTAGTGATATTTTCATTGCGTTGATGCACTGCTTGAAAAACTTAATATTAAAAAAAGCTTTGCCTAATCCGAACATACTTGCAGCTAACTGGATTTTTATAAAGAAAAAAGTGACTCTAAAGTATTTCATTTTGCCTTTTTTGCCTATATTTATGAGCCTCCAAGTATGCCCTTGTCTTAAAGCTTTCTCTAAATGTTGTTTTTGGAAGTGCATTATTTTGAGAAGATTGTTAACTAGATTGTGTATGTGTAGGACGTAATTCTAGGTATATTTATGGCAAGGGTGTTTACAATAAGGTGGATAGGCTAGTCTAACTTATACACGTACAAAATTTACTGTAGGAGTAGATTAGACTGAATTTAAAAATCTAAAAGCTAAGGTTAACGTCAGTTTCCTCACTCGAAAGCGATGTCAGTGACGAGCGAGCCTTGGATTTGAACCCCGCACCTGATATGATGCTTTTAAACTAAGTGACATGGAAGTTTCAATAGTTTGCCCGTGCAAACTAGTTTGTAGATAAACACTGGTCTCATCAACTAATCTGAAGTAACGGAAACAACTAAATATAGTAGTGTTTTGCATTTTAATCATTTAAATATTACGAATATTGTAATAATTTTACTAAGACACTAAAATTTTAACTAAAATTTTAACCATTTTAGTAACATATGATTAATATCATTGCTTGTGTCAAGACCTAGTTTACATTTACTTAAGTGTGACTTTACTAGCTGATGTATAATTTAAATTGCAATTTAGACCTCTCCTTCAGTTAATGTATAACGTTTACTGATCTACTCAGTTTAAAAGAAATGCTGCTTTGAATTGAAGTGGAAACAGTAACTGTTGCACGACTACTGTACAAGTATCTTATTCTTTCTATTTTCTCGCCGACTAATCGCGTCGAAAGTGTTGAAATAACTTTCCATGTGATGCACTGAAACGTCGCACAACATAAGTTTGCATCTCTTGATTGATACTAGTGAAAGCTCGTAGATTAGCGATTGTAGTGATGATAGACAATGTGATTTTTCATTGCATAAATTAGATGAAAGTAGTGGCCTCATATCGCCGTAAGTGCATGATATTATGTACGGAATTGCTATTATTTGTTGAGAATGACTTAATGATTAGCTAACAGAATCTGATATTGCTCATTTTAAATCGTTGATTGTTGCATGGATGTTTAAACACTGACTGGATGTCTATTTGTTGCACGTTGTTTATTAGAACATTTAGTTAGAGTACCTTTAGATTAATGTTCTATAATGCTTGTTCCTTCACATTTTTGTTCTTCTGCATGCTCATTTGTTAGCTATTTATTCTGCTATACGATTTAGTAATTACAAGCAATGATTTTATAACATTTTGGAACTTGTGTTGGTAGATCACCACTGATTTTTCCAAGTACTTTTCAAGTACTCGGTAATTTGTTATTGTTACCACTGATTTTTCCAAGTACTTTTCTAATACTCGGTAATTTGTTATGCTAGTTCGTTGTCGTAAGTCGCTTAACTGTATATTTCTCCAAAAGCTTATTAGCTCATGGATTTGAACGGAGACAACATTGACTTTAGAAATCACTATGAGAGCGTATCTTCATTGCATTCTTGCTAGCAAATTCGAAACACAAATATACCAGCATGGAATTGCTGCAGTCTTGAAAAGCCTCCGAGAATCAATTGTGTAGTATTGAAATCTAGCTTAGAGAAAACTTCAGTAAAAATAACAATAGAGAAAACCACAATAAAGGCAGCAACGTAGTAAATCGCGATAAAGTTTAGCAAAATCTCAGTATAGGAAACAATTTAGTAAACCTCAAATATAATTTTTGTAGAAAATCTTTATATAGGATTACTTTATTAAGCCTCATTATGGTTTAGAAAAAAATCACAATATAAATAACAACAGAAAACAATAGAGTTTAAAGAAAACCCGATACATTACTGAGATCTAAAGAACATGTGTACAATTCTATGTAGTGCGTTTAGAGCATTTAAAGCTCAATTAAAAATATTTTAGAAATTCGAACTATATGATAAAAGTTATATTAAGGATCGCGTTATTACATTGATGTGAAACATGGACTTTAAGGAAGAAAGATATCAGGAAACTGGAAGCGTGGAAGTGTGAATATGGAGAAGAATAGAAAAGATTACCTGGATCAAAAAGTTACTACTGGAGTTGTGGAGAGAGCTGGTACAGACATTCTAAGCGAGGAATGTGTACTAAAGGAGGTCATTTACGGTAGAATGGAAGAAATAGAAGCAGAGGCAGACCGAGATTAGGAATGTTAGATGATTTAAAGATCCACTCATATGTGGACTTGACGAAGAAAACGGAAGACAGGAAAGAGTGGAGGCTCTATACGTCATGGATCTGCTAGTAGGCAGTACACTAAGAGAGAAAGAGAGAGAGAGAGAGATGATGAGAGATTGGAAGCTCAACTTTTATATTGATTAACTACGTAGGTGAATATTCAATGATTCCAAGTTAACGTTTTCAGACAAGGTTTAAATAAAGATGAGCGTTATTCGAAATCTTTAATATTATCAGATGTAAATTATACGGTTTAGGAGCTGAAGACCATGAGCTTTAGAACTGAGTATAGCATTCTCTAGATATATTATACACTAGGACCCATGTATTGCTATGTCATGTGCAACCTTCATAAAAAACAAAAAAATCTGTCTACTATTATTGTAGCAGAGTACATCAAATTTGAGTGTCTCAATAGCGCAGTGGTTAAAAGCATCGAGTAGCGTCATGGTCTATTAAAGGAGAGATCCTGAAGTGAATTTAACTCTCGTGGGTTCTATTCCCGGCTTCGCTGATCTGGGAGTAAAATCTCGGACATTGACTGGACTGCTTACACGGAAAATGGACCTAATTGCCAAACGGTTCAAATATGTGGTATTAATAGTGATAGATATCAACACGGTTGGTTGATCATTTTACTATAATGATTATATTAATTTTTATTTGATGTTTTATTAGTAACTATAGTTCTGTTTGATTGCAATTAAAGTTAAAGTGTTTATTCCTGCAGAAGTCTTTTCTAATCCTTAACCCTCCGTTCAACTGCCACAGTCGAGCTGGAGTCACGTCAGCCTCCTATAGAACTGCACAGAACAGAACCGAGCAGATGTTCCTCCTGTTAGCTCCGCCATCTTGTCTCTGTGGGGTCATCCGTATAATACGTCTACTCTAGGATCATCAAATTAGTACATAAAAACCAGGGGTCACGATGAGGTACGACAGCGGTGGGTAGGCAGGAGTGGAATCACTGTAACATGAGAGTTACCGTGTGACTGAAATCTCAAGATGATGCCAGATTTACAAATGTATCGCTGTAAAAGTTATGAAATAGTATCCCTTCACCGCAGTCACCTTCAGATGAAACTCTCTGTTGTAGTATTCTAACTGGAGGTTGAAAGACTTATTTGAGTTGGGGAAATGTTTTAGAGAATTCAAAAGTTAGAAGTGTTATAGAAAAAAACCCCTCTTCCTTCTTGCACTCCTCTTAGCACTTTCTTTTTCTGTGTAAGTGTCTCTCATTCTTTAAATATATTTTTCTCTTTCTCTATATAGCCATCGCTCTCTCTCTCTATCTATCTATCTCTCTCGCTTTCTGTCTTTGTGTCTTGTTGTGCTTGTTCAAGTGTCTGCCTCAGTCGTCGTAAAGCTTTCTATCGGAAGTGTACTGAGCTTTCTTTAAGGTCTCCTTGCTAACATGTTCAATCATCTACTTTACTGTACATGTATATATTGACCATCATTGATTTCAATTGTCCTAACAAGATTATGACTAATTTTAAAAAATCATGTATGGCAAAATATTGATAGAAAATGAACTAAAGAGAATTACGATGACTCAGTAAAATTGATTGATGAGGGAGTCAGTTTATCATTTAATTTTAAAATTAGATGACCATAGCTTGTTGATTAAATTGAAATTTACCTCTTTCACCGTGAGATTTGTCATTTACCATCAGAGTGGCCGATTTTTTAAGGGTACTAAGCTAAGTAATCAATTGAAAATAAATGGAAGATGTAAATGTTAGCAACACCACAAAATTTGCCAAACTTTATGGTTTTGATAGAAAATTCAGAAGAGAGTAGTGATGTACATAGGTTGATCTCTTAAAAAGTCTTCAGAGATTAAACTAGAATAGTGGATGTAAGAATTTTTTGGAAAGCTTATTATATTCATTACTGCGACTGTTTAATAAATTATTCTATAGTTTCAAATGATAGCAGTCGAATTGTTTAATTCGCTAGTGAAACGTTTTGAAATTCTCAGATTTTGAAGGTGTTTTTTTTTTTTTTTTTTTGAGGGTGGTAAATTTGAATGTGACAAATATTGCTATCTTTAGGTCAATTAAAGCTTTAAATGCGGACTGTTATGCACTTGTTTCTTCTCACATACTGTAGTTTTCAAAAAACTTATTTGTAATAAGTATGTAAAGGAAGTCTCAAAGTTAGATTGATACTTAAGATAAAAGTCAATTTTTTACTTAAAAATTATAACTAAGGACGTTAATTGAAGTTGTAGAATTTGTTATGATGCTTAAATGATAGGATTTCGGCTTATATGAGAGCCTCTGTGCCTATATGTCCCTTTTCACATACAACTTGGATAGTAGTAGTTATATGTTCAAACTCGATTGTTGAAAGAACTTCCCTGAAATAAACAAATTAAATATAAAAAGATAATGTGCTATGGATCGGCCGTTTAGCATGCGAGAGGCGCAATGAGGGTTTATTTGTTAATATAATTCAGTTATCATTTGTTGAAATAGGCTGATGTTTTGGAGCATACTATTTCTGCTCTGTCACAATCGGCTTTCCTATATGTTTCTTAACTGACTTTAATATCCTACTTATTTTGTTTTATTGATCAGTTGTAGCATATCTCTACCTCTTGTAGTTAGACAGCTACAAGGAAACATACCTTAAATCTTTTATAAGAAACGGTACCTAAAGGGTACTTTGAATCTTTGAAACGGAACCAATCAAAAGGAGTCACTTTGTTTTTATGATAGATTTTGTCCTTTAACTCGGGCACACCAAGCACACGAAGTCTTATTTCCTAACTTCGCATGTCTCTGCCGCTTTGATGCTAATTCTTACCGAGATGAAATGATTTTAAAACAAAATCAACAGAGAGCAAAATGTTGAAGTTTTAACAATTCATGAATATGACCGCTTTATTAATATTAATGTAGAGCATGACAGCTGTTGAAGCTTGCAAGGTATAGCCTACCATTGTTTGACATATGATTTTATGATATTTGAGAATTTGTTTTCCGGTGTACAATATATTGCAATTATATGACGTACAAGTAGATTGCGGCGCTTTTAAGGTCAACTTTTCAGTCTTCCGTATTGTTGAAATCTTTATTTGCTTTCTTAATTAATTATTGTGTATCTTTTTGTACATTTTTATCCGTTACAGTTATTTATTATACTGTATGCACAATATATTGATTATTTGTTTGCCCTTAAGTTAGAACTTTAGTTACATTTATCGTTTGCGTAATTCTGCTTTCATAGCAAAAGAATTAAAGTCATGGACTCTATGCACTCAACCGGATTCGTTCTTGATGTGTTTTTCTGCTTTTTGGAACTGACAACTCCGTTCATATTTTATTAATAATTTTAATGAATTGTTTTAGACGGTTCGCTACTTCCAACTAGATGAAATCTATAATAATTAGGCCTATGAATAGGATTTCACTGTTATTTTCTTCTCACATAGCTCCGTTTGGGAAAGTTTAACTGGGTTTAATTAAAGATCCGTAACTACTATTAACAAGAAAAATCCAGCGAATTCTATATTTATGACTAAATGATAAAATACTGTAATTAATTCTTTCACTGAGCTGTAAGCTTATAAAGTATTAGTTAAAGCATATTGGTTGTGGTCATAGATCTACGAATCAATTCCTGGCACGGTGTTAGATGATGATAACGATAGAATTCAATCATTCATAATCATCATCATCATTATCATCATCATATTCCCTGTAATGTCAGCTTAACTATGGTCGAGATGCGTAATATGAAAGTCCACTTTGAAATTTATCGATTTGTTAGGGTTTGGGGTTGGGTTGGGAAATTTTGGAATTTGGAATTTTTGGATTTGTGATTTTTATCTGTAAAATTTGTACTTATCAAATTCAAAATGGCCTTTCATTATATACGGTCGAGATGCGAATAGACCTTATCCGTTCCTATTTTTCCCACACCATATCATCAGTCAATCCCCTGTTAAACTTTTCCACTCGTTTTAGAAAATGTTATAGCAATTTCTGAAGCCTAGGCGCTCACCAACCGAATACCCTTTCTATCATTGGTTTAAATCTTTGTTTTGTCGCCTTTTACGACACGTGCAGTTCACGGTTTGTGAATTCTTCAACAACCCGGACACAACACGGGTAACTTTTAGCTAGACCTTGTACAAACATTACAAATTATTGCGTTACTTGTTTTTTACATGTGAACAATTAGACTGGTAGCTGATATTAAACATATAACATTTATTCATGCCTTGTGTAGAGTCGATGTTTTGTATACTGTATAATGTATATAAGTTGCTGTCAGATCTAGGCCTATATTAAATTTAACATCCGTATTTTGTAACTTGTTCTCCTTGTATCTTGCGTTTATGATATACTGTAGTTATATTCTTACAGTAATTTTTGTCGTATTCTGTACGTATACTCCGTTAAATCGCTTTTTGTAGAAATGTTCATTTTATTCTAGTGATTTAGCCTTATCTCACAACGTCCCGTCTCAAGCGGAAACTGTCTTGTTTTTTGTAAATAAGAATTAAATATCTTCCTCAATAGTTTGATATTGGCGTCTGAAAAAATAGATATTAACATCCTTGCTTCTCTACTCTCTTGAATGGAGCGGAGAAAATTTGAAAATTTTGATTTGACCGGGCATATTTTCAAAGAGTAGGCCTATTGTAATTGCTTAATAAATTACCGATCAAGTGCATTTAAAGCTCATAGGTCTGCAATAGGCAACAGTTGCTTAGAAATTTCTAGTAGAGTTTGAAATAATGCATTTTTTATTTCTCTACCAGCAGTGTATGTGACAGCCTAGGTCTTTTCAGTTACTACGGAGATTTTAATTAGCACCCATCATCATATTAGGCAAACTCAGTAAAGCATGCATGACTCCGTAATTATACTGTGTCAGAGTTTGTATTTTATCTGACCTACTAAGATAATGTTAGTTAATTTTTGTGTCTAGTGTATTTGTATTTTAAATTTGTATTACAATTATGTTTATATTATTTGCTATCGCCACTGGCTTATTCTTCTAGTTCTTATTCTTCTTCTTCAAATGTCGTGCCTGTTCCTAGCCTTGTCGGTCATGGTCATGTATCTCATGTGTCTCTGTCCATTGTTGCTCTGATCATTTCTGTTTTCGTTATCTGCATCCATTTGCTTAAATTCTTAATGTACGTCATCCGAAGGCTTTGCTTATTTTCACATACACCTTATTTTTCAGTCTTAATATGTTGTGCATGTGCTTTATGCTCACCTGTAGAACATAAATATTAAAGCAATCTTACGCAGGATGTTAAGCTTCAGCTTTTAGCGATCACGTCATTATCTACTACTGCATTTACAGCTTGATCCATCTTGCACGACTGACGCTCTTTTCGTTTACATAATATTTTTGACTCATTTGATAATTATCTGGCTGGAGTCAGTTAGTGGCGATGTCTGTAAGATATTCGACCGCGGATAAGTATGTACGAGGTTCAAATCCTGGGCTCGCGCGTCACTGACATCGCATTCGAGTGAGGAGATGATGATAGTGTTGTAGGAAGGATAAATTGGAAATTGATGGATATCTGAATGTATAAGCAAAAAATTCAATAGCACTAATAAAATGTTGTTCTTTATGACAACGTCACCTTACAGTAAAAAGTAATAAATCCTATAACCTTGATGTTCAATTTGTACAATGTACATGTTACTCTTTTATTTAATAAATAGTTATCTCTTGCAAAATATTACATTCAATTAGACCTAATTGTCTTCACTCACTGATATTTCCTAACTAAAGCGAATATCCCCTAATATCGTCTTGCGACATTCCACCTAGATCTATCCTACACAGGTCCATTTACATTTACATTGTTGTGATTTACGAATATACAGTACATATGCCTAACTACTTTAATAGGCCTATCTCGATGATTTATTAAACTTGTATCTTAGAGACTTTCTCTGCTATTTTATCTGCATTTGATTAACCTTTAGTTGTTGGAATATTTAAGACTATAAGCATTTTCTGAATTAATTTGGTATTAAAATATTTCCGAAAAGTGAAAGCAAATCTAAATGCAGGGTAAATCTAGCACTCAATCGGAGGTTATTGAAGGTGACAAATGAACAAATTCTGCTTCTTTTGAATAAGTGGCATATTATTGATTAGAATCTAACAATACTTTTGTTGCAGAACCTTTAATGAAATTTTTTGTACGTATGACTAAATGCCTTAAATAAAAAATACATCTAAGTACTTTTCATTGTTATTTTCAGTACCTGCTTTGGTTCTTTCTTTCGAATAATCTTTTTCTAACTTGTAATTCGAGTCTAAACTTAAATGTTCATGCTCCAGCACAAGATTAATTGATGCTAATTTACTCATTGAATGTTATAACTCCTTTAAAGATAACTATTAATGTCTATCTTTTTAGCTCTTCCAATTTTCTTTTACGCTTTGCTCGTGCGCAATAGTTGTCATTGAGATTAATTCAGTAATTTAATTTAAACAAAGTCATGAGGAATTTTCCACATCTCATTTAGCACCGCTCAGCATTGAACAAAACGCTTCAGAGTTTGTATAGATGTTGTGCTACTATTTAGAATCAAATAATGTGATCAAGTTGTCGCGTAAGCTTTAAATGTATATGATGTGTGTACAAGTTGAATGCAGGCTAATCTAATGTATTGCATGTCAAGTAGTCTGCTTTTATGAGTTGAGAAATGTTAGCTAGCTCATTTGTTTTCTCTGTCGGATTTGTGTTATTATTTAGTTGTGTAGTTTGTACTGCTGATAATATTGTTCTGTGTTTCTTATTTGTATTCATCCTTTGTTTAAAGAGCAATATTAAACTTTAAGATGCTATTTATAGGTAACACATGCTCATGCACTCTTTGTTTAAATGTTTTTTCTATTGTTTGTAGACTATGTAGTATGTATATGCAATTCAATCAAATTGTCTAAATCAAAATTATTGTTCTCTCTCTCTCTCTCTATCTCTCTAGGCCCTACATACATATACATGTATGTATGTATGTATATATACATGTGTGTATATATATATATGAGGTATATTTATATATATAGGCCTATATACCTATATATAGTGTATGCATAGTAGTGTTATATATATAATACATATTTACATAGTTCTCGGATTTCATTACAATTCTCGGATTTCATTAGAATTTTATACATGTCGAATTACATTAGAAAAGAATGTACGGGATAGTACATCAAGATTCCTATGTGTATACATAACATTGTGGATATGGCATATTCTCCCTCTGAATTAGAAATGGCGCTGACTCTTGACATTGAATTTATAATTACAATGCAATGTGACTTTTAATAATTATAATCAAAAAGAATTCATAATGCCTTTTACTACATCTGAGTTAGTAGCTCAAATGAGACTCTTCAACATTTGTTGTTAGCCTATTCTGAATTTTTTCTGGACTCTATATGAATGCTATTTATATATGTTAATACTCTCCTTGTTAAGTTATAATCTTTACGTATTTATCGATACTCAGTTTAATTCTATTGTGCATAATTTTAAACGCCGTTGAATTGTTTAAGAGTATCAGAGGTAATGACTTAATTATGTAAATATGTTGCTGCATCTTTAATTATTTGATGATATGATGGCTATGACAATAAAATCATCGATGTAGTTCTGTGATCTGTATTTTTATTTAATATTTAGCAAATCATGGCTATCGTAGTCATTGTATCGATCGGTCATTCCCTAAGAAAACACTCCTGTTTACCCATACAATCCTGTTTACCCATGTGTGTGTGTATATATATATATATATATATATATATATATATATATATATATATATATATATATAGTGACATTTATGGTGATCTTAAAGTATATACGATAGCCTGAACGCAAATTACTAATAAGTCCATTATGAGTCATTGAATTAATATGAATATGGATGCCATCAATCTTGAGATCATTTCTTACAGGTAGACAGCAGGTAGCATGCCCAGTACACGGATATTTAACTTTGTTTGACTAATACTTTAGCATACGAACTCTCTTGTGTAAAGTGTTTTGTGAATGGCACAGATACACTGTTGAAAACAGGGTTGGATTGACATCATGATATTCGCTTTGTCAAGATTTGTACGTTTGCAAAATAACAGCGTAGTACTTTTTAAAATTAATTAAATCTATTCGTTTTATTTAAATTAATTAAATCTCTTCGTATCCCGACCCTAGTTAAACTGGGAGTCAATGGACGATGATTATGATGGAAGGGCCTACTTCTGTAGAGCTTAATTTTTAGCTATATCATAAATACTTCCGTGATCTCTGAAAATCGACTGACAATTTATTAATTAAACAAACACTTTCACTTTTTGTACAAGTTTATTTAGGTGTCATGTATTCTTCCTCAAAACCCCGATTTACAGGGTTTTGAGTAAGAATTATTCCAATGATATTTTATGAAAACTAACGGTTCGTTTATACTGAAGAGGGTAGCAAATTCAAAAAGGCAAATTTCGCTGTTTCAGAAAGAGATAAATCAATAAATTCCCGTTACTTGTCATAAGGCAACGTCAGGGACGTCTCAAGCAAACCCTTCAAATCAACAGACTTCAACGCATCACACGATGACGACTGAGTATACGATCGCAAGAGAAAGCGAGATCAACAGTGAGTATATTTCGGTGGCTGAGTGTGTAATTAGGCAATCTTTAGTAACAGCATGAAGTTTCAAATGGCCGTTTCTGATGTCCTGGGATCAATTCCCGGTTAAGCTACTGAAAGAGTAAAATCTCAGATATTCACCTTTCAGAGTACTCCGGTACACTTGATGTCTTGCAGACAAGCCCTTCGGGCTTCTGACCTTGACGTTAAATCCACATTTAAAACAATATCAAGATTTTAACTTCAAGATCCCAGACAAGAGGATCAGATGTCACCTATACGTTGGCTAAGACAAGAGGTAAGTCATCTATACATGTGTAATGTCTATCAAACAATTCTTAGTAGGGTTCCTGATTTCTTAAGGATGTGACAGTTCCATAATGCAGACATTCTGAAATTATCGTTTAAATTGCTCAACACTTATTACAAATTTCCTCGACATCGCCAGATTTTCTCCCCACCTCCGATATTTATGTCTTAGTTGCCTCGCCACTTTTTTTTATCAAAGGCATATTTTAAATTTCAGCCGTTTCGTTACCAGTCTCTTCTTGCTGCTAGCTACAGTTTATATTATGTTATCTCTCTTGGTGTTTCCTGTTACCACGAAGTAAGATCACTCTACAGCATAGCCTACCTGTGACACTTACATACTTAAGACACTTATAGAAGCATGTCACTTCTTAGCACTGCTAACCATACGACTATATAAATACCAGCACTCCACTCTTCTTTACTAAACTGCTTGATATATGTTCAATTTTCCTTTTTTCTACATCGAAGTTAAGTCAATAAGGTTAGTAGGTGTTTCTGTCTTTGGTAAATTGCCACCATATAAAGTGATACCATGTAATCTAGACAATGTTATTTATTTTTACCGGAGGCGAGTCAAATTAGATGTTTAAAATTATCAATTTGCAAAATTACCAATTTTGCAATTACTCTTGTCTATGACAATCTATTTCTTAAGAGAAAGCGCAAATCAGGATGACATCTAACATGGCATGCTAAAGTTGTTCATCATCTTAAAGTTAAATTTAAACAACCGTACTCAAATAAACAACTGATATTTAAACTAGCCTACTATTTATATAGATATTTATCTTATTCCAGTAAGAAATTATTTAAAGAAAGTACTTAATTAAAAATGATACTATTCAGAAATTTATTGGGAAAACTCTAATGAGATTACAAATGTTTTTAGCATAATTAAACATGATTTGACCTAGCATCAGTCTTCGCTCCACAGAACTGTTTATAGTATTGAGCGAAGATACGATGAGCCTCACGTATATGTCATAGTACAGTACATGTAGAGGACAGAGTGGAGTATTTAAAGTTACTATAATGGTACCAGTAAAATGAGAAAATACGAGATTAGAAATGCGAGAAGGTCAGTTGAATGTTGTGAATTTTTTATTTAATAATGATCACAATATTTTCTGACAAGAAACTGCTGCAATTTGCTATTGTAATAAATTTGAGTCAGACAAGAAAGATCTTGATCCTATTAAATCTTTGTCTATGCATAGGACATTCAATTTAATTTCTCTGACAGAACCTACGCGAAGACACCCACGGTATAGGAGCCCAAAAAACTCTAGAGAATAGTATGTTCACTCAGTGATGGAAACCTTGGACTATACATCCTAGGCGAGGGTCACTCTCTTTATGGGACTCGGGTTCTAAAACGATGAGAATAGTCAAGCTATTAATTCCTCTTTGAATTCATTAAGTATAGGTCTGTTTAATTAAAAATAAAGAGAATTGCACAAGCAGGTGATGTGGTTAGCACTGCTAAGCACTATGCTCATCAGAATTTTTGTGCTATGTTTTAATCTATAATCTGTGCAGAAAATTAAAAGCTTATTTACAATTTAGCGACATTTGAAAAATGCAACTGACGCTTTCTAGTTAAAATAATAGTAGATCAGGTCCTTAATGTTTATGCGAAGTGAGCATAGTAAAACTGAGGTTTATTTTTTAAAATTGTGCAGATTGGAGAAGACATGGCTGCCCTGGCTCCACTAGTATTCACAGCTGAGGAGGAGGCTAAAGTAAGACGCCTATTTGAGCACATGGACGTCGACCACAAGGGTTACATCACCCACGAAGATCTCAGAAGACTCTGTTCTGAGCTGGGAAGAGAAATCGCTGCCGAGAGAGCTGAGGTAACCCAACATGTGCAGTGTAAATCAAATTACGCTTTGAGGTTGTTGTTAGACTATTAGACTCCCGTTGTTAGACTTTGAGAATTTGAGAATTGATAGTGTGGCAGCTGCACAAATTCGTAAGAGTTGACTAATTCGTATATTGGGATAGGGACCTGGATTCGTACTAGGCGTAATATTCTTTTAACGTTGTATTATAGTTTTTGCAAAAATTTATCTAATAAATTAACAGATTCTCTGTCAGAAGATTAATCTCATAATCGATTAGCCCCCATGGTTTATTCCTATCATGAGGGTCTCTCTATCATTCTTTGGCAAGAAAACGGACGGAAGCTAAATCTTTATTATCTCTGGTGGACTGCTTAACGACATGCACGTCCATTGCACACATATATCTCTTCCAGTCAATTATATCTTCATTGTATATCTGGGCCAACTTGCAAGAATTCTTCATTTGTAAGTCTGGGAAGCCAAATATAATAGTACATTCTTCAATTTAATCACATTTTCAATACTTCAAGGTTTCTGATATCCTCTTTGTCATTATTACTTTAAATGCTGATTTCATCTGAACGGTTTTGTCTTTCGATAACTAATAATAAAATACATGCATGTCTTTCATCAGTGAAAGCCAACGAAGTCCGCTGTAATACTAATACTAGACCTACTAATCTTAAACCGTGCTTGTGTTAGCTGATTCTTACAACTTTATTGCAGTTATGCACTTTAAATCGCGCTGTTGTTTCACACCTTGTGTCATGGAAGTATATATGAAGTATAAATTTATTGCATTTACTTAACCAGTGCCTACCCGTGTTTTGTCCGGGTTGCTGAAGAATAGACCAACCGTAGACACAGAAAGGACATTAGGTTGGTTAGCTCCTAGGATCCAGTAACGGCTACAAAATTGTCTAAAACCAATAGAACAGTGGAGTGAAGAATTCGTATCCATACCCCGGCTAAACTGGGATTCAAGGGAATATGATGATGATGACTTAGTCAGTGCCTATTTGCTAAACTAAATTAATAATTAACTAATTAAATAAACTTTCTCAACAAAATGTTTTTTTATTGAACTTTAGTCTTCAAGACTTATTTTATGGACAAATTATATGATCTTTTAATTTTCTACAAGAAAAAAATGAAAGAAATTGAGTATAGTGCAACTGAATATCATGCATGTTCTATGTGTATTCTAAAGAATCAAATAACACAGATGTGGAGAGGGAGAAGACTACTGCAAATCGTTTCAAATATTGTCCTGGTCTTTTAAGAAGATTTCTCTTTAAAAGAGGAAAAGCCAAACCAAAAATGTTAAGATTGGTTGTTTTATATTTAATAATTTAAAAAGGATTTAGAGTGATTCTTAATGACGGAGTTATTTACATTGTTTACAGCAGACGATTTCTGTGCATTTAGCTTGTGTCAGGAGTTCACAAAAACTCTGTGTACATGTAATGCTTCAGTTTTCTTAAGCAGAATGCCAAATACTTATTTAGTAACGGCATGAATACATTGCTAACGTAAATTGCTAAATACGCAAATTATGTATATGTATAGCAGTATAACAGTATTTAGGTCCACAGTAGTAATAAACACTTTACTTAACAAAATAATCAAACACTTTCTTTAACATTTCTTGTTAAATAAATGGATTGATTGATTTCCAGTTCAATTGATATTGAGCTCAATTTCAAGTAAGACAACATTTTAGGGTATTTTGACGCAGAATCTTTTCCCAAGCTATAGGCTACATAAGGTATGGACAAGGCATAGACTTTGTGAATGGATTAACTTGTTGATCTAAGGAGTGCTCTAATGGAGCAACAAAGCAGACTTTGAGTATAAATATGTACCTTGAACCTGCCACTTGGCAGTGCACTGAAGAAAGAGAGAGAGAGATACTGGATGAATAGTGGAGGCGTTATATACCATGGACCAGACAGTAGGCATCTTAGTGCCAGTAGGCACTAAGAAAAACGCAAAATCTGTTTGATATGTTAATATGCTGCTAAAGATGTTTACTTCATAGTAGCAATCGACTGATTTTTCGAATTAATGATTCTTTGCCATCAGGAGCTGATCATGCGTTGTGATCCCAACAAAGTCGGCAGAATCGAGTGGGAACATTTCGTCAGGGCGCTCTCTGTGGGACTGCCTAAACTCATCGCGTCAGTATTTATGAATACTTTCAAATATTATCGGAATTTATCATACTTTTCCTGAATTTGTCATAATTAGAAGAATTTATGAAACTCCTTAGATTCGCTATTGCTGAATAATTCGATGTACAGTACAATGCCAATGACTATATAAGAAATATGTAAATAAATGCTAGAAAATCAATAATAGCAATATATTATAAGATTTAGATTGTAATGTTAATAAATATAATGAAGAGTTTTTCAGTTGGACTCCCAATCGGCTGATGCGCATAATGCTAAATATGTGCCCACTACTAGTACTGTCATTAATAAGCACATTACCCATCATCGTCATCATCTTCCCTTAAATTACATTACTGATAAATTAGAAACAGTATTTAAAGTATATATCAAAGGTATAAAGAATTTTAAGCGACATATTGCATTAGAAAATTATAAATTCTGCAATTTATTTCAGCTATATTATATTTGAGGCGACTGAGCAAGAACTGAAGAAGGCAAAGAGAAACCACTTCAGGGACCATATTATTCCAAATCTATAGTTTATATTAAGGTGTGGGTAAGGTATAGATATTTGTGAAGGGTTTAACTCAACGCCACACAACCGATGGAGTGCTCTTTATGGAGCGTGAAAGCAACGTGGGAGTATGATTATATACCTTAGACCTTCTACTTGGCAGAACACTAGAGAAAGATTTTAAGTTGAAGTATTGTTTTGGTTACTGTACTGCAATGGCTCGTTATTGTATCATTAGATATGTAGAAAGTGTCTCTATAAGCATTGAAGCATTCTTCTGATGAAATCATTGTAGAGCGATCATCCTGATAGGACTATTCAAGGCCATTGACGTTGACAACTCAGGATACATCTCCAGAGCTGAGCTGGAAAGGATAGTCCTGGAGTCCGGAGCTAAAATAGAGAAAGCGAGACTGGAGGAGCTGATCCTGAAGACAAATCCATTGGCTGATGGAAGGATTGAGTTCCGTGCCTTCACTGAAGGTCTTGTGGCTCATTTGCGATCCTTGTAAATCCACAACACGACCTCAACCTTCTATGGACGATTTAAATACAAAAGTACAGTAATAGTAGTACTGGACTACTTTCAACATATTTTGGTAAATGTTCTTATTGATTCGTTGATATATACTTGTGAGGGACTGTAGAAATTTGATCATATTTAATTTAGTGGTATAACTTTAATTAAACTAAGTATGTATACAATTTAATTAAAAACATAAAGTTCAATGTCATAATGACAGCTATATGCGGACAATTCTATGGAAACAAGCCTTATACAGTAGTTCTTTGTATCTAAATAATAATGAGAGCTACAATACGCAGGGTTTTTAATGTTTTCTATAAAATATTTTGCAAATTGATTTCGATTAAAGCATTCATCATTGATCATACTATTTAATTAAATGTCTTCTAATAATTTATCAATAATAAATTAGATATCTTTACCAGTTAGAAAAAATAAATTGGAAGAAGAGTTGTATAGGACCCATTCTAAGGGGAAGGTCTATTAAAGAGGTCATAGAAGATAGAATGGAAGGGAAAAGAGGCAGGGGCAGGCCGAGATTAGGTATTTTAGATGATTTAAAGACTCACTCATATGTGAAAATGAGGAGGAAAGCGGAAGACAGAAAAGAGTGAAGTCGTTATATACCATGGACCTGCCAGTAGGCAGTACACTAAGAGACCAGCTATAAGAGAATAAATATCCCAATTAATTTATTAACTGGAATACTCTCTAATGTGATTGTCAGATCATCGTACATCATCTACTACTCTCAGATCATCGTCGCCACTCTAGAAGCAATGCAATGAGAGTGTCTCAATGTCTCGTGGCCCACTTAAGCTCTCGTTACAGTATCAGGTCACAAATTAAACCACAGGTCAATCAGCTAATTACGAGTCTTGTCCAGCAGCCTTCAGTGGCTTTCACATACTAATTGAATAGGAGAAAATCTAAATCTAAATCCAACCTAAAATATCGTCAATATTTTAATAAAATCAATGTAACTACAGAGGATATTGAGGCTAATTCATGGTGTGTTATAGAGGTTAGTCGCATAATTGGGAGCCGTCATAATGAGTTAGCTTCACATATTTTCCTTTTTACTTTCATACAATAACAAATTATGTTTTCAATATCTTGGTTGTTTACATTATTATATTCATATTTTAACTGGACTTTTGTCGACAACTCTTAGGACCTACATGTATAACAACCCATAGCCTACGATTCATAAGTCAACCAACTCATAACTCATTAAAACCACTCCCCAGACAATAAGTTTTCTTACATAGATACTATCCGTCTTGTAAGCAACATCATTTTTATTTAAGGAAGAATGCATGGCAAATTGAATTAAGTAATAAGTGAAAATGAATGGAATAAAACAAGAAATAGCAAATAAATTGAATAGCTTAAAATAATTTAAAATAGTTTAAAATAAAATGAAGTTGAAAAATGGTTAACAATTATGTGTAAATGAAAACTTTGAACAGACTGAAGGGAAAATCTACTGCACCGGAAGGCTCGTTGTTGAAAGCTCATTGACTAGGCCCGTAGGCGCCTGCCCTAAACCTGCCTGTTGGTGATACTGGCATCAGAGAGAAGAACCATCGCTAAAATTGAAACTAATCGAGAGTGCCCCTATCTTTGAGAATAAGAATTTCAGCAAAATATTTATTAAGAATAATTAATGAGAATATTTTCTGGCTTATATATCACAACGCGTCATCTAGTAACTAATTATAATCTTACCAATTACATTAAAAAGCGGAATCCCTAAACTTATAATCTGCATTTCGGATTCGTTTGAAGAGAAAATATTTACATTTTCTCTTATGGTAGTTGCCATTTTACTTACTTGCTCCTTTTTGAATTACTTGAGCGTTTCTCTTGATGTATAGTCAGAGTTTTACTCTTAATTATATTAATCTACTTGAATTTAATTTAACTTCTTTGTTTACTTATCTTGTCTTTCGATAACTTTGCCTTCAGTATTTTTAGGCCAATTGAAGACAAGTAATTTTGTTAGCTTTTAAAATTTCATTAGTATATTATTCTTTGAATTGTATATTTAGTACACTGGCTCTAGTACTCTGCAAGATGTATATGTTCATTGTACACATTATCATTTACATCTAGACATTTACCCTCTAGCATTACATCAGTGACAAACAAAGTTTCCTCATCACAAGCCCTTGCCAAACATTTTGCGAAACATTTCTCTTTGAGAAAATAAGCCAATTTAGATGGTTTCATTGTCTTTCTCAGTCCTTGCTTGGACGCCTCCTACGATCGTGCCGTAAACGAATGATTTTATAATTCAATGTAGAATAACCATTCGATTGACAATCTGCTAAGCTATTAAGCTTCCGTAAAGGCATATCTGTTACAGGACTGCAGTCAGCAGAGTATTGACACAGAGAGTTTGCGATACAATCAAATCGTATTGTTTACACAACAATAAAAACCAGACGTTTCGATTTGTCGTCCGGTACCGTACGAAAGAAATTAACAGATTTGATGAATCACTATCGGCGGATCCAAAGCACACAAACTGTCCCCAAATGACTTTATGATTGCCTCTATATTAGCAATTAGCTGTGTAATAGCCAGTCACGTTTCTGCTTAATTCTTACTCAGCATTAACAATTGGGCCTTCACGTAGCTACTGTAGCATCGCATGTGGAAGAAGCAGAAGGAAAATGGCGGCGATCCAATTATTCGCCTGGAGCCTGTTGGAGTAGTCTATTCTCGTTATTATCGAGTTTGTCTAGACATTCAATAAATGATTTTGTATGCATCAATGTTAATGTAATGTATAAATTTGTGCACAGCGAAAAATTCTAATCAATGTTACTGCGTTTGTTAAGACAGAAGTGTGCAGTTAGTAGGCCTACTGGAAAACTTCGAAAATGCCAAAAATGGGCGTTATAGCAGAACCCTTTGAGAATATTAGGATACTTTTGTCAAGTTTAATATCAAAACTCTAAAATGCATGTCACAGTCGACAATAAAATTTCTCGCTGCATGCTTGTATTGCTTATAAATATATCACTATTTGCTAATGAAGCTTCAGTTCTGCAACTAATGTATAAATGTACAAGTATGTACTATGTGGCATTGCAGTGCCTAGAAGAATACTTTGCAATTTTAATTTAATGCTATTGTTGGCTTCTAAAATTAGCATAGCCAAAACTTTGTTTAGGCCTAAATTAGTTTTCAAGTAATTAAATAATTTTAAAACTAACTTAAACCAATAAACAGCAGAGCTGCTTACATAACTAAGGAGATATATATATTAAAATAATTAATAGATTGCTTCATCTACTGTACTGCCTATTTGTATGCAGTGTGCTACTAATTATCAAACTTCAATCAAATTTAATGAATTATTTACTTGACACTTGACCAGTAACTTTGGAAGTGAATTCATAAATCGTAAAAATGGATTTCTACTATATTCGGCTATTCATACGAAGAATCTCATTCCGGATTTGCAGGATACATTTTGATTAAAAAACCGTTGAGTTGACAAATTAACTTATGATTGATCCGATTATATTTAGTCAACTGGCTGCGTTCAGACGGAGCTCATCTATGCTAATAATGCATGAAATCTGGAAGTAGTGCCATCTACTGTGCTTATTGTTCAGATACTCAATGATAATTTTTTCATATCAATTGCACATTTAAACACTTCCACCGTCTGATATTCTCTTAATATGAAGTTAAGATCAAGATTAAAGGAGCATGATCACAAAATTACTCTTAAAATAACTTGTGAATTTCTGTTCGAACATTTTAATGACTGTAAGGCTTACATTAATAATTATTCTACTCCAACTTTTACAATAAGAAATTTCATTGCTCCATTAACATGCAGCTAACATCTGTTCTTGACGACGCAATGAACGCTGTACAAGACTTAAAATTTCCAGCAATTATGATTGCTAAACTTCACGTACGATTTTTACGCATATCTTGGGAAATGGAATAGTTTATATCAATTATGCACAAAAATTAACCAGCCTACAGGTGGCATATTTATTCTTTACTGTTAACTTCGATATTGTTATATAAATGAACATGAGCAATAAAAAAATTCCAATTTTTGTGGAGTTTTACCACTGCGGAAAATAGAAGGAGTCTTGAAGCTGTTTTAAGACGAACTATAAAGGTAAACTTCTGCAAAATGAAATCCTGTTTTGAAGATTTGTGAGCTTCAGCTGATTAGGCATCTAAATTTTGTAAAAATTTATGTAGTGATAGTGGCCATCTACTTAATCCACTTTTGCCTCCACTTACCAATCACCCATATCTAACTAGAAGAAACATTGACGGTAGAAATTTTACACTTCCTACTAATTGCAATAGTTTAAATGACAAAAACTTTATTACCCGTATTATACTTGATAAAGCTAGAAATTAAATTATTAACTTTAAACTTACATTTCCAATGCTCTCCTAATATAACCTTTAACTGCTTTAATTGTTTTCTTCAACGGTTTAATAATGCCCAGATATAAGACTTTAGAGATTCTAAAGTAGGCTAAGTTTGCCTTGGTCCATCTATTTCTATAAATTATCTTATGATTTGCCATCTCATATTTGGATTTTGTTACATTGCTGTCTGTATTTGTTATATTATTATGTTATCTGTCATATTGTTTCAGTTTGCGGTTTGTCAGATTGACGATGGAAATATAAAGGAAAAGATTATTATTGTTGAAATAGTCCACATTTAAGGAACTGTTAATCAATCAATCAATAAGAATTTAACGTCCGGTTCCTCACCATAAGGCAATGTCAGGGACGTCTCTTGCAGACACTACACAAACAGGCGCCAAAGCACCACACGATGACGACTGAGTACACAGAGACCACAAGAGAAATCGAGATCAAAACAGTGCAAGTAAAAGATCCAAGGCAAGCGGGTCATAATTTAGACCTATGGCGGAAAGAGATGGGTTTTTAGCTTGCCAAGGAAAGTACCAATACAATTAAAAGATCTAGGGTCTTGTGGCAGAGAGTTCCATATTTAAGATGAGAAGAGGTGTGAGATTTGAGTATTTTTACATTACATACGACTCGAGAAAGAGAATTATGAACATGTTGGGGACGAATTAGAGAGGAGAGTTACTAATCGATAGGCATTTGATTAAGATATTTGTAATTCTTATGTTACATGTTCTTGTTAAAGTACATTCCGATTGTCTTAGACATTTGGTATGAGGTTCGAAACCCACGAGAAATCAATGCATCTTGAAGTAGATATACGTCAGTGAGAAATTCACTTTCGTTAAAATTCAGCCAGGAGAGATAGTGAGAGAGAGAGAGAGTGTGTAAGAGAGAGAGAGAGAGAGAGAGAGAGAGAGAGAGAGAGAGAGGGAGGGTACATTATACTGTAAAACAATTTCAAATTTGCCATTGTGAAATTAGAGAAATGAAAGAAAGAAACATATTGTTTAGCTTGTAACATATTACACAAACTCAGTTAAACTAAACTTTTAGTATAAGTCTAAGCTTGTCGTTTTCATAATATGATCCCTCCCCCTCGTGCATCGTTGAAAATTAAAGTGTTATCGGTTAAGTGTTATGCTCTCTAACGCCAGACTATTTAAGACATTTACTGTTGATTTGACCCTTCAAACGGCGTGTACCGCGGATTCTATTACAAGTGTAGAGGCAGAGGTTTGAGAGTCAGACACTCTACTGCAGACGACGCTGCTCAGTCCTTCAGCGTGAGCGTGATCGTCAACGACGCCACCTGGGCCCCACCGGCCCTCGTAGGCCCCTCCCCGACCTCTCCCGCAGCCTAAGCCCAAATACTGCCTGGCACGACATATCACCACCTCTCACATTATCGTTAGGCTGTCGAGATTATACGTGTATTGAGAAATAGTCGATATCCAGTTGCGTACTACCTGTATGCTGGCAACTAGGACTGATTGATGGATAATTATGTAAAAATAGACGAAGTAGGACGTGAATCAAGAAGCGGGAATAAGCGAATGTTCGCTACAGCAGATGTGCTATGTTTGAGAGAGTAAAGTGATCGCATGTAGAATGAAGTGCTAAGTACGTGATAGGGTTTTAAGTTCTGTACGTCAAAGATTTGACGATACCATATTATGTTATACTAATAATTACCTATCATTTTGCTTGACAAAACCACTTGAGGTTTCATCTAACTAAATGTTAGTGTGTTCGTTAAAGGTTTAGCATAACAGTGAACATATTATGTATATCATATATGACCATATCAATCACATTTAATATAACATTGTTTATACCTTTAGGTAACTTAAATCTTTTTTATTTCACAGTTCTGTGAATGTCCAAGCTAGAACACTCGGATCAGTTCGCTAAGGAACCCATGGGAGTTCAGTGCAAATAAGGATCGAACATTAAAGTTTCATGCGGGTGCCTGATGCTCCACACAATGAGTTATTTTAACATTCAAGTACATATTTAAGTAAAAAGGCAGAATAACCGAGTCGAGACGATCACTAATAGCAGCTCTTCTTGGTTTTAGACTTACGTTCGGTCTCTGATGGTTTATTTACTTTTCTTTCAGTCCTCCAACAATCAAAGTAAAGATATGTGATGTAGTAAGAGAATAAATTTCAAGAGCATCGCTTAATCTTAATTTTTAAAGCTAAAATTTTGTTACAAACTATTCTAAAACACAGCCTTCACAAAATTCTTCATTCTTACAGTTAAAAGATGCGCATTACATACTTAGAGTTATTAATTATCAAGCACTGAGAAGAAAATATAAAAAATACTACATTGAAATCTTAAAAGGTAACTCTGTATGTACATGTATTTTCGCGTCTGGCATCCTTGTTTATCACCATCAATTTGTTGTTTTATAATTTATACACGTAACTTCGTGATTTTAAATACTAAGTAGGCCCTATTAAATTAAATAATTTTAATTCAGTTCATTAATTTGTTATTCTATTCTCTCTCACTCTTAGGGCACTGCCTATTCGCAGGTCCATGGCATATAACTCCTCCACATAATTCTATCCTCTTCTTTTCTCTTCGCATCAACATACGAATTAGTTATGAAATCATCCAGCAACCAAAGTCTCGGTCTTCCTTAACTTCCTTTCCTTCCATTTTTTCTTCAATTACCTATTTTAATAAACCATTCCCTCTCAGGACATATCCTGACCTATCCAGTTCTTCTGCCTATTCCTTATAATATTTATCAATTGTCCATTTATGTCAACCCTATTTAGTACGTCTTCCTTCGTAATTCTGTCAGCTTTGATCTTCTCCATTCTTCTTCATAGCCACATTTCGAATGCTTCCAGTTTCTTGATACCCTACTTTCTTAATGTCAATATTTCACAACGTATAGTAAACACGCATTATAGTAAAATGATCAACTATGTTGATATATCTATCACTTTTTAATACCACATGTTTGAATCGTTAGCCAAGTTATTCCATTTTCCGTGTAATCAGTCCAGTGAATGTCCGAGATCTCCAAACTTTTTTGTCAGTAATTCTTTCCTCTTACTGATTGCCACTTTTGCTTGACAATTCTACTTTTTTCTGTTCCACATTTCACATCTACTGCTGTCGTGTGTCCTAAATATCTGAAACTATTTAACTATTTTAACTATTTACTACCTGCGTATTGTCGATTTCTACAATGACTCCTCCTTTTCTAGACACTCGTCACTTTGGTTTTCAATCTATAAATTTTCATTCCATACTTTGATGCAGTACTGTTTAGGCCATCCAATATGTAAACAAACTTCGCTACTAGCAATCATACCTTGATCATCTAGCAAATCTTACATCCTTCACCGGTTTATCTCCAATTGCTATTCCTTCTTCAATGTTATCTAATGCTTCCTCTCTCTCTCTCTCTCTCTCTCTCTCTTAGTGTACTGCCTACTGGCAGGTCCATGGTAGATAAGGCTCCACTCTTCTCTGTCTTCCGCCTTCCTCTTCATTTCCACATATGAGTGGGTCTTTAAATCATCTAACATACCTAATCTCGGCCTGCCCCTGCCTCTTTTTCCTTCCATTCTACCTTCTATGACCTCTTTTAATAGACCTTCCCCCTTAGAATGTGTCCTATCCATCTCTTCTTCCTATTTCTTAATACATTTATCAACTGTCTATCTGTGCCAACTCTCTCCAGGACTTCCTCATTTGTAACCTTTTGAGTCCAGCTAATCCTCTCCATTCTTCTCCAAATCCACATTTCCAATGCCTCCAGTTTCCTAATATCTTCCTTCCTTAAGGTCCATGTTTCACATCCATACAATAGCGTGGTCCAAACCAAAGTTTTCACTATCTTTATCTTTGTGTCTTTCTTTAGACTTTTTGTTAATAGTTCTTTTCTACTACCAAAGGCCGCTTTTGCTTGTGCAATCCTACTGCATATTTCCGTCTCACATTTCCCATCATCGGTTATAGTATGACCCAAATATTTGAAACTCCTTACCTGTTCCAATTTCGTACCATTTATTGTGATATTAACTTCACCTTTATTATTAGACACTCTCATAACCTTTTTCTTTTTTATATTAATCTTCATGCCATATCTTAGGGCCGTATCATTCAGCCTATCCATTATCTTCTAATGCTTCCATCATCATTTAATTTATTATAATTAATAAAATTTTATTTCAATTTAATTAAACCAATCCTAATTATTATTTTAAATAAATTTTAATCTTAATTTAAGAGCTATGGATGTATAGAATTAGAATCGATGTGCTTCTGTTTAATGAAAATTTTTAATGAAATTTAAAGGGGCATAATTATGTTTGTATGTTGCTCTGTAGCCCAATCAAAAATCTGAATACGAAATTGTAACTGCTTATGAAGTCTCTTAACGTTTGAGATATAACTCTTGCTCAGACTATCTGATCTTTGACGATCGTTTAGCCGATTGAAAATATATCTTATTGGGAATATCCCTGAAATATATTGGCACTCAATTTTTCTCGGAATAGTTACCTAAAATGTATTGCTAAATAGATAAATTTATTCCAATAATTTTATTCTACAAACCTACAACCGGGTAAGATCCTGGCAGATATTGTTGACCCGTGAAGTACCAACAGTAACAATCGAAAGTAATCTATACAAAATTTTACTTAACTTATTGTATCTAAATTTAGAATGGAATTCTAGATACTGCTAAGTCGAATGAACCTTTTGGTTTCCACTGCTTTTCACAAAAAATCTACGTTAATCCTCTACGATGTAACGCATGTAATTGTGTAATGCAACTTTTCTTCCAGATATTACAAACTCAATTGGCACAGAATTGTATATCATGACTCCATGAATCTAATGCAGACTTGTGAAGCTCCGAGCTCATATTTGCTTTGTATGGCAAGTGTATTCATTTTTGCACTAAAGATTAAAATAATCTTACATAGCAGCATGACTTTTGTTCAACTGACCGGCACCTTTATCTTCAACAAATGTTTCTTAAATCGTTTTAGCTTATAGGTTATCGCTTTAGGCAAGTAGATTTGAAACGACATGCAATGCAAGATTTCCTCGGCATCATACTCATATTAGGAAACAGACTTAAAATTCTTATTATCTAATATTATGGCTTTAGCAAAATAAATTTTCATTCAGTGGCAATGAATAATTGCTGACGGACTTTAACTTTAAAACACTTCCTACGATTCTGAGACACACTATTTCAATGGCCAAACTCTGTCCCAAACAGTACTTTAGTATGCAATGGGAACATTTGGATTGGGGAGCAACCAGTGACCTACTATGCTGTCAAATATTGATTAGTACAACTAAAGAGTGGATCGTTTTATTGCGCAATTTATAGAATCACAGATATTATCATATTACCCTACTTCATATCCCTGCATAAAATAATTTATAGTTTTTCCTCTTCTGAATCAGTCAGCTTAGTATTGCCAATTTAATGCCGTTAAGTCTGTGAAAGTAATATTAATGAAAAAGTTTAATGCATTCAAAATTAAGTAATGCATTAATTGCTTTTTAAAGTGCTCCAGATATGCCAGCATTAAATGGGCTGGCATTGTCAATTTGAAATGAGACAAACGCACTCTGTCTTAGCATCGAATCAGTCAACGGCTATACAAGTTTTCGAACCTTTAATCCATAGCATTTCTCGTGCTGCGTCCGGGACAGTGAAGAATAAAACAACCGTTAACTGAACCAGAGAGTAAGAGGCAACTGAGCCAAAACTGAGGAAGCCAACGGAAATCCACATCAAAAACTATATTTTCTCCAGCTATAGGCTACATAAGGTTTGGATAAGGCATTGTGAAGGGAGTTGCTTTTTGATCTATGGAGTCGCTTTTTATAGAGTTAAATCAGACTCTGAGCATGAATATGCACCATTGGACCTACCATTACCGCTGACCAACTAGATACAGTTGTGGACACTTGAGGATCAAGATGGACTTAAGCAATGAAAAATGAAAGTTTAACATCTTCTTCACGAAACTACAGACGAATAAACACCCCAGTTTAGAATATATAAAAATTGCATTAACGAATATGTCTTTATACAAACCAATATACAGTTAACATTACAGATGTATACTTTAACAGTATTATAACTCTGAGGCTATAATGTATTTACTCTCGCATAAATATACATGTACGCGTATAAACCGAATAAACTGAAGAGATGCAGTCCCTTGCTAATAATGTTTTATAATTATTTACGAATAATTCATCAATGACACATCACTCCATGGCTTATTGCATAATGTTTTTTCACATAGCTGATATGCAGTCAATTTAATCAATGCATTCTAAGTACTACTTTAATTTTTGGAATATCCTAAAACTCAAATTGTATTCTTAATTCATACATGTAGATTTATATAGGGCCCCCTAATGTTAATTCAACTCTTACGGGAAAGAACATGCTCAAAGAACTAAAAGTTTATCAGAAAGTTAAATAATTAAATAATAACAATAATAGTAATAATAATAATAATAATAAAATAATAAAATAAATAAATAAAATATTAATAATAAAAATAAAAATAATTGTAGTAATAATTAAGATTTAAAGTCCGTTTCCTCATGCAAGAATGATGTCAGTGACGTCACACTATTACACGTCACAACAAATCGATTCACCCACACGACCAGAAATAGACATGTGCTGAAGAGAATAAAAGAGAACCTAAAAGGTGCCGGTCCGATGATCAAATATAAAACACACATTTAGCTCCGGTTTTCGCATTCTAATAAAAGAGGATACAATAATAGACGGAGACTACAATAAATAATAACAAAGCTTTAACGTTTGTTTCCATTGCCAGTACAAGTCACAGATAGAATATACTACATGTATAGTGTGTAATGTTAATGCTTAATTAAAGAAACAACTTAATCTACTTTTAAATTTTACAGAAAACCATACATGTAGACTAACGCTGCTGAAGATTTAATGCAAAAAGGAACGGAACTATTCTTAGTTTGAAGCCGCATTTAGAGGTCACTCGCGTTATAAATTTACATATTTCAAAAAGAGTTTTATATATTACATGTATAATACTGTCAATAGTTTATTTAGACTAAAACGTTAATTTTAAAATGTACCATGCAGCTAGTTCAAAGCCTCAAGATTTAACCAGTAAACCTTTCCTGTAGATTATTAAATAAATTAAGTAGTATAAAATTGCATTCTCCAGAAATAGAAAATCCTACTATTGTTTGTAGCCTAAATCTTTACATTTTGTGCTCTTAAGAAGAAAATTAACAATCACTTCACTTATCTTACAAAATATTTTCAGTAATTTATTTTGGAGATTTCACATCTGATCTCCTCGTGTCCCCCCCAAGGTGCCACTATTTCCGTACCACCAGGACCTCCCCCCTCCCAAACCCGAACCCTGCCCTACTCCATCCCCGGAAACTAACCCACTGTAATTTTGAGTCAACATCATATTATTAACATTCATGGCGCTCATACTACTTCCGGATCCAAGAGGATTCAGCCCATATCCTGGACTCAAGGAATTCATTCCACTTCCTGAAAGGCCGCTGGCTGTCTGACCGGAGTGCATGGAGCCGCCCAGGCAGGATGTCGTCGAGCCGCCTAAAGATGACCCGTAGGAGGCGGCGGAGGGCATATAGTAGGATCCGTGAGAGGAGCCGTATAGAGCCGAGGTGTCGTAGTCCGCTCCCACTCCCATCGATGCTCCGTAATAATCCGACGATCCGACCATTCCCCCGGTCAGACCCACGTGGGAGCTCTGATGGAGACCGCTGCCGCCGCAAGGCTTGCCGTCCCGCACGAGCACAGGGACGGCGACACGCCTGGGGGACGGCAGCGAGAGCATGTCCATCACCCCGGCTCCTCCTCCTGGCCCTCGATCTTGTCGAGCCTTCTTAAGCTTGTATCGATGGTTCTGAAACCAGATCTTCACCTGTGCTCATTCGAGAAACATATAGTACTGAAGTTCAGGATACGTTTGAAGAGAATTTTAAATTTAATTACAATTAATAATCTTTAGGAGATGTCTAGAATTTTACTGAAACTGAATAAAAAAAATAACAGCAAGAGAATTTAAGTATTTTACTAGGAACGACGAATTAATAATAATAATAATAATAAAAACAACAGTTAGAGTGCTACAGTCATCAATGACAACATCGAGCACTATTCAGACAAAATCAAGACGGCGAGCAAAAAGAAGGTCCGAAAACAGTGCAAATTCCAAAATCCAGAAAATCAGCCCAATGTTAGGCTTGGATATCAGTGTTTTGGTTTTTTACATTCAAACTTTTTCATTTATTTATCTTGTCACAATAATAGCAAATGCAAAAAATACTTAGTTAGCAAATAAACGAATGATCAAAACGAAGGTTGCCATAAAAGATCCTAAGCCGTGTGAGGTAATTCAGTAGCCTAAGTAGCCGCAACTAGGAATTACAAATTTGTTTACTGAGTAACTACTTCTTCAGTGCATTGCCAAGTGGCAGGTTCAAGGTACATATTCATACTCAAAGTCTGTTTTCTCGTTCCATAAGAGCACTCCTTAGATCAACTAGTTAATCCCTTCACAAAGTCTATGCCTTATCCATACCTTATGTAGCCTATAGCTTGGGAAAATTATGGCTTCTGAGGTGGTTTCCCGTTGCCTTCCTCAGTTAGGTGGATTAATTACTATTTAATCCTAGGGGAAAATATTTCATGGTGAGGTGGGTCCCCTCTTTCCATCCTCAGCTCCTGTCTTTAGTCGCCTCTTACGTACACGCAGATTGTTTGCGGTTGCCCTATTTTGCAGTGGTCCAACCACACCCGAGCACAACACGGGACAAATAACTACTATGCTACATCATACTGTAGAACCTACGGTAACCATACATTTAATTACTGCCCTTATAAAGAAGATCTGTAATTAAAGGCCAGTCGGCACCTCGGGGACCTCACAGTTTAGAAGAGTGGTGGCGTTATGTACCATGGACCTGCCAGCAGGCAGTGCACTAAGAGAGAGATATAAAGAAGGTAACTAAAAATATTAAACTTATGAAAACCAAATTTAATGAGAAAATATAGAGTCTACTTAAGATTACAAAAATTGAAGTTAATTAAATTGTGTCGCAGGATTGAGAATTGAATGCGATAATCATTTTGAAGATAATTAAAGAGTTCTATATCTTTCAGCCTCAGTCAGTGTGATTTAAATATTTCAAAGGCCAATGACTCAGACGTTTTTAGGTTGAAGTAAAATATTAGTTAAAATTTATCTGAAAGTCCGAGATTACATGAGAAACTTTAAAAGCATAAATGTCAATTACACTTGTGAATATAGGACTCAATCGTTAGTGCAAATGCGAAAATTGCTTGGTCTTTAAGAGGCTTGATTGCCTAAAAAACAGTTTAACGTCAGTTTCTTCCTCGATATGACCAAGACCAGTAGACGTGACCGGGAGAACACTGAATTTAAACTCTGCATCTACCGACACACAGTCAGACAGCTTTCCAACATGCTACAGGCTCAGCCCATTTTGTACACGCCTGATCAATACATGTACAGTTTAGTTTTGTACACTCGCCCTATGCTACAAATATTCTGAAACACCCTATCAGCATATTACAAGTTTCTAAGAATAGATAATTATGCGGAAGCTAATAAATTGTAATTGGAAACAAAATTATTATCGAATAAAAATTGAAAAAGCTGAAGACTATCTTAACGCCCATTTCTATCATGAAAACATGTCACTGATGGAGAAATCGCTAAAATTGAAGCCTAAACCTACTGATCCACAGTCTGACACCTACCTGATCATTCCACTATCTCAGTTGGTAACTAATGATTATAATTACTTTTCATATAAGCCTATAACAGCAACTAGAGTGCTACTGTCATCCGTGACAACACTGAGCACTACTGAGACAAATCCATGCCGGTGAGCAAAGGAAAGCTCAAACCAGCCTAAAGATAAAGGAAAACTACCTGCGTGGGCGACAGTCGGAGCAGGTTCGCTAAGTGCTCTCGCTCTGGAGCTGATAGATAGCGCTGCTGCCTGAACCTTCGCTCTAACTCATACGTCTGAGCTTTAGAAAACAATACCCTCCTCTTCTTCTTCTTTACTGGCGTGGCTTCACTGGAATTACCTGCAATGTTTATCAACGCCGCACAATTATAAATCTATTTCTAACAAAGCAGCTCTTTTTCAATTAATTAGTGAATTTAAAATTAATTTAATTGAACTAATTAATTGCATGATTATTTCACATGATTAAATTACTAATAAATTAATTAATGATATTTAGTAATCGCGCTTGAAATTTATAATAAAATTAATTTATACGTTAATAAATAAAAGTAATCAAGTAATAAATTTTAATACTACGATAATAGAAGCACTTTTAGATTCGTTACAGACAAATCAAGGCAGTAACTCTGATGGATTCGTAATGATTTTAAACCTCAAAATCACCTCAAGCATCTAAATTAAATATTGATTTAAGCGAAAATTGATGTACCAAATATATTCTTCAGCTTATTTGAGTTCATTTGATTTGAGAGAAATAAGAGAGCATTTATTAAATGAAGGATTGTCTGTAATGAGAAATGAAAAGGTAAGAATATACAATTATACATGTACATGTAAGTTTCGTTAAGTGTTTTTGAAGTTACATGAACTTGAAACACGTCAAAACAGTATTTGACTGATGACTATGAGAGTCTTTTAAGCGTTAGAACTAAATGTAATTAGTTCTCTCTTTTAATTCGAATTTCTCAGTAGTTCCGTGTTATTGAAAAAAATAATTGTCGACTTAGAAACGAAATCTCAAAAAGAACTATATGTATACAGAAACTATATGTATAAAGGAAACATTTATCTATATAATCTTTCAGAAATGATTATCTCAGTGTAATGATTACCTTGATTATTGTTGTTGTTAGATTTAACATTGTTGTTGTTGTTATAACTTGAGCTGACGTTGCCATTTGATGGTTTCTTATTAGACTCCGAACAACTTCCATCAGAATCCATATCGTCTTCATCTCCTTCGTCGTCGTCTTCGTCCTCTTCCATCTCTTTCTTCGTCGATTTTGGTTCTAATTTTACGACAGATTGTTGTGACTTTGGTTCTAGTTTTATACTTGGGTATTGCAATGACGATGCACCTGTTGATCTAACCAGCATCGATGCGGAAGACGAAACCGGGGTGCTAGTTGAGGACGTAAAGTTCTGGAAGGCTAGTGCGCTAGTGGCGACGGAAGAGAGTAATGGATTGGCACCGTAGCGCTGTAGGATTTGCTCCGGGGTGGATTGATGGACGACGTATGAGCTGCTGGAGTAGGGATCTGAGGTTTGATCTTGAGCAGCAGTAGAAACTGACTCTAAATGCGACGTTACTGAACCGGACAGCAGCTGACTGTAGTCGTATTCTAAATTGCAATATATATATATATATATATATATATATATATATATATATATATATATATATGTGTGTGTATGAATATATACAAACATTTTTAAAAAAAACTTCAATTGAAGACTGTGATTAATAAATTAAATATAAATTATAATTGCAAATATATATATATATATATATATATATATATATATATATATATATATATATATATATAGATTTAATGACTCTTTCACGGAACAAACAGTAACTAAAAGTTAACAATAGACTGATTGATCAAAGTCTATTTAGACTAGTCTACGACTTTTTCTATTTATGCCTATTCCTCTGCAATAATAACTTATTGCAGAGGAATAGGCATAAATAAAATAGGCTGGTTTTGCTCTGCAATAATAACTTATTGCAGAGCAAACCAGCGATAAGCGAGAGACCTGTTTTCTTTCAAAGGCACTTTATGACAGTGCAAAGATTTAACGCGGTCTGCTTCGGTAATTCTTGTAAACAGGTCTAGAGATAACCTCTATTAGCCGGGCGGCGATTCAGCACGTATTGCCCGAATCGTTCTTATCAAACCCCGGGTTCTTTGCACCAGGGTAGTGTTTAATTAAAGCAAAAATAAAATATATAGTAAAAAAGAAACCTAATCATAAATAATAATAATAATAATAATAACAATACTCTATTATCGACTGAAAAAATTAGAAAAGGACAAATTGTAATTTTGTGCCATACTGTGAAACTTTAAGTCACGTCAAGTTCTCCAAAGTATATTGCATTATTAATTATGAAGTATATATATAAATATATATATATATATATATATATACACTTAATATATATAAACATGCACATATACATACAAATATCATAGTGATATACATGTAGGCCTATCTGTATTTGTTGGAACGGCTACACACAAGGCAACCGCATATGCAACTTTCGCTGCATGTTTAGTTTTATATTTTTGTAGTTTTCCTAATTTCCTCCTTTCCTATCCATGGTAATTAGTAATTTTTACCTTTTGTTGGCGCATCAATTTCAGCCGTCGTGGATTTAGAAATAATCTTCGAACACCTCGGGAATTTTTTATTCAAATCTATCGACACTCGGTCTTCCAAAGCGATTACACGCAAAGTACTAGCCAGGCGCGGTGTAGCTTAACTTCATTCAGTTGAAGCTCAAATGAATCGAGTGCTCTAAATCACGCCCCCCAATATGAAATGGGAATCGAAATGTAAGCTGTAGGATAATCATTATCAGTACGACATCATTGGGCTGGGCATGTGGTTTGTTGACAAGTTGTTTAACAACGGATTAATTGTTTTAGGGTTCAAATCTAGATTTTTCACCGTCACTGACATGCTTTAGAGCACCAAACCGCCCTTAAATTTTGGCTATAACTGTATACACGATATTTCATTAAATAGTTCTTTTTTAAAATAAATTCATCCTTACCTTTAGTCTAGAGTATTTTTAAATGGAATTTAATACTATAATAATCATCATCATCGTCGTCGTCATCTTCCCTATTTGAATCTCAGTTAAGCTAGTGTCGGGATAAGGAAAGATTTTTTCAATCTTCCTCATGGTCTAACAAAATCTCATTAACAAAATCTGCCTTTGATGATACTTGTTGACAAAGCTTGGTACAGAGCATGCAGATCTCTAAAGCCATGATTTGCCGTATCAAATGAAATACTGGATTTTAGCAAGAAATTTGTGATGACAATAATAATAATAATAATAACCTCCGACAATTTCTTATTTCAACAGTGTCACGGCCGGTATCCGGTCTTCGAGACCGCTTTACAGGTTCCTGACAGATTATTATTAACTCTTCATGGTTAATCATATCTTTGCTATTGAGAGCGCCAGTAGGCAGCAAGGTCTGATACAAGATTAATCTTCCATGGGTTCAATCATCACTCCTAACAACAATACATTTATTGGTAATGCTATACAAAGCATTAATAATAATTACTTCCAAAGCTCCGGTTACTATTTCGTTTAAGATTCAATAATTGATTAGCGGAGCAATTGATTAGTTGGACGCATATTAAGAAGAATGCATGCAATCAATCACTGGTTTTATGATTCTTGACTCACACTGTACACACAAGTCCTAATAACAGGCTACACTTCCCGGCTAACCGCTTCTCAAGAAACATTATGTTCATATGATTTTTGTAATCCACATTGTCGCTATAAACGTAAACACAGTGATACAGCCTGTGATTTAATTTTACGGTAAACACGAATCGAGCAATAGGATAAATTCTGATAAATCTCAACCAAACGCTATTTTTATTTGATACAGTTGATTAGAATTAAAGAAAGTGTTAATTTCGTTTAATTCTACAAAAAACTGAATTCTAAATAATACAAAGGGTTTATAAAAAAGATACAAAATTTACAAAAGTAAGGATTAAAAAATGCTTATCAAGTACATATAGGCCGACAAAAATGAATTGGGCCAGAGAGATCGTCGATGATAGGACACCATGTGAAACGAAAACAATGTAGAAAGTAGAGATGGGAATTTTATGAATTTTCAGAGTTCGGGTTAGGTTCGGTTCGGGTTCGGTTAGCAGTTGACAATTTGAGAGTTCGGTTCGGTTCGGTTCATGGAAAATGAAAGTTCGGTTCGGTTTGGTTCTAACAAGGGTTCGGGTTCGGTTCGGGTTCGGTTTGCTTTCCAACTCGCAAGAGTTCGATTCGAGTTCGAAATGGTTTGATTTGGATAATGTTGCAATTGTTTGACTTTACTTATAATAATCATGGTTATGACAAACATATTTAAAATGGTTTATGGTAAATACGCTTAAAAATTCATTAAGTCATAATAGCTGCCACATTTTTTCATCTGGGTAAAAATATGACAATGAAAAAAGGACAGAAGTGGTATTTATTCCTGAACATTTCTTAAAACATTGTAAGTTGACCAACAAATGTTCATAATATAGATATTTAGCTTTATTGTTGTATCTGAAATATTCTCCTTGATTATAACGAGCAAATAGAATGCTTCATCAATTTTTAATTTTTTTTTGTCACTATAGGCCTATATATTAGATACTTTTATAATTAAGTGGAAATGTCTTGGCTAAAATTTGATCCAATATTTCAGAGACAAAGTGCAATTTAGTAACATAAAAATGTCAAATAAAGAAGATTTGGTAAACACGTGTACTTCCATACACAAATGATCATAATATACACCGTTTGCTCTCAACTAACCAGTAATAAGCTTCATATTGACTGTCGGGTTTCAAATTTGAAACTCTCAGATCAATTATGAAGTTACGAAAATAGTTATGAAATTATTGCATTGCTATGGTGCAAAATTACTTACTCCGAATAGTCTTAACACATATAGAATGTCATATATAATGATTTGTAAATCTGGCTGCAAAATATTAAGGTAGCACACTAAAATTGGAAAAATAATCATAATTTGAATTTAACAAGAACAAATCCACCTAAATTGAGTCAAGCATTTTTAGATTTTTATGGAATACTCTCATCTCATTACTTTTGTCTCTTTGATGTTAATCTTCATTCCATATTTCAATGCCGTATCATTCAGACTATCCATTATTTTCTGTAGGCCCGTCTCGCTTCCCACTACCATTCCTTTGTACCGCTACCATTTTAAAATTTGTATCGGAACCAGCCTTACCTGAATATATGCTGTTAGATACTGTAAGACATGTAAATGCAAAAACTAATATATATTTGCATTGTTCTTACTATCTTTTTTTAATGTCAGGTTGGTGAAGAAGAAAGGAACTACGAGAGTTTGGTTCAGTTACGTTTGGATGAAGTCTGGGTTCGGTTCGGGTTCGGCCAGAGTCTGGATGCGTGTATATACATACATGATACATATGTATACATATACATATATGTTTATATATACAATATAATATTATGTATATGTATATAATATATATATACTGTATATATATATATACATGATATAAATATATATATATATATATATATATATATATTAGATCTCTCTCTCTTAGTGCACTGCCTACTGGCAGGTCCATGGTATATAACGCCTCCACTCTTCTTTGTCTGCCGCCTTCCTCTTCAGTTCCACATATGAGTGGGTCTTTAAATCATCTAACATACCTAATCTCGGCCTGCCCCTGCCTCTTTTTCCTTCCATTCTACCTTCTATGACCTCTTTATATGTTCTATGTTCGATCGTATATATCGGCCTATATATTAGATATAGGCCGTATATATGATCGCATATGACGATCATATATATATAGCCTATTTATATATATACATACATGATATATATGTATACATATACATATATATATATATATATATATATATATATATATATATATATATATATATATGAAAATTATGATATAGACCTATATAATTTTATTTATATATATTATATATATATATATATTAAAAATTATCGATTCAGTGTGATTTTCAACATCATATATATATATATATATATATATATATATATATATATATATCATGTTTTTAAATATACATATATATATATATATATATATATATATATATATATATATATATATATATATATATATATATATATATATTGAATGAAAAGCCACACTGAATCGAGAATTTTTAAAGCCTCAATTTGAATAATTACATAAAGCCATTTATACCATATTTGCGGGTCATTTCAGCTTTTGTGCGTGCAATGTTTTACAAGCGAAGTAGTAGAAAGTTCTTCAAGTAGTCCACTCTTAACGTGCCATGATGAAACAATAAAAAGTCAATTTCATATGTTCATTCCATTGTACAATATGAAATTGATCCGAGAATTCATAGAGACTGACAGAAAACTTAACTTGTTTCGCGAATGTCAATTAATTCAATTAATATTAATTAGATCAATTAATTATATATTGATAATAGCAGTAATGAAACAATATTTTGGAAACTGGTATTTTTATACAACATTTCTATCTCTTTAAAATTATGAATGTATACTATAAACATTAATATCTTTTATAATAACTTCATTTCCTTATTTTATTCAATGAGTATGCTTGCTATATCTTATTTAATTTCATTTATCAATTAATATTATACGCATATCATAATTGGCATTCACAATAAGCAGTTAGAGCGCATGAACGGAAGTAAAGGCCCACAAGTGGCACTTACATATTCCGAATTAAAAAACAAACATTTGCATTAATTATTATTTATGTTCAATAAAATCCTTAGTATAGGCTCTAATTGTGTACCAAGATAAATTTAGCGGATCATGTAGTATATTTATTAAGACATACACGCACATAACATACACGCACAAATATCTGCACACAAAAAGCTGGTAAAGCTAATGTTGACATCAGTTTCCTCACTCGAAAGCGATGTCAGTGACGGGCGAGTCCAGGATTTAAACCCCGCACATACTGATCCGTGATCGAGTATCTTACCGACATCGCCACTGGCTGAAGCCAGTGGACAATGACAATGATGTCAATGACAATGATGTCAATTACAATGATGACAATTGAACATATTACTTTAGGTCCTGCACCTAATATGACACATAAAACTTCAAAATTAAAAACGGCAAAAACACTAGAATACTTACCACAATTGCAAGTTAGATTCTATGATAGAAAAAGAAGTATAATACAGAAGATAAAATAATGATATAAAGAAATCCCTTAACTCTTTAGGTAGGCCTATGTGCTTACATTAATACCCTCCAGACACCTTTTGAAAGAGTTTAGGGAAGACGCATTTACAACATTCGAGGGTAGGGAATTTCAACAAGCAAAGCAACGGTTTTTGAAATGGCACCTTTCGGCATTAAAATGACATTTATTCATGTATAAATTTAGCCATTATTTCTTGTTACCCCATTTTTTAGCGCATTTGGTAGACGGCGGGATTAGCGCACTTGGTTTAGTTGCGCGTCAATTATCGAAGTTAAGCTGCATCGACCTCGGTTAGTTATTTGTGGGTGACCACCTTGGATCGAAGACCGAGTGTTGGTAAAAGCTTAGGAAGGAAAAAAATCACAGGGTGTTGGAAGGTTATTCTTAAATCCGCGCCGGCTGCAATTGATGCGCCATCAAAAGGCAACGATTACTAATAACCATGGAGAGGAAGAAGGAAATGGGTCTTAAACAAGCATCTGTGCTCCCTGATCCAGTGTGCCGTTATGTATGTTATGTTATGTTTTTTAAAACAAAAAACTCATCTATAGGTAGATCGACCAATCCAGTGATAATTTTATACACTGTGTTTTTTATAACTGATACCCCAAATTATTTTAACAATAAAGTCGTAAGAAGTTGACCGATGTTCTTAATATTTACAGAACTTGACCAGCAGCCAATTCTACAAAACATTGCGAAATTTCGTTTTAATATCTTTAATAACGTGAAAGTTATATTTTTGCGAATATGAGTGGGGTCAGACAAGAAATTTCCAATACAGGATTACGGGTGTGTTACATTTAGCGTAAACTATCTCTATAAAAATAATAGCAAACATGTAAAATGAAATTTCTGCTAATGCTATTTTGAAGAGCAATCATTTCTTTTTAAATCGACGTAAAATACGCGCTGATATATGCTTAATTGACAACGTTATTGAACTTTTAATGCATGATGAGAATAAACGAAATATTTCATTTTAACCGTGGCGCTAGAGGACGCCGCTGCAGTGGCTGCGGTGATAACAGTTGTAGCCAGACATGCAATGCATGCATTAAAAGTTCAAAAACTTTGTCAGTTAAGAACATATCAGCACGTATTTTACGTCATTTTGCAAAGAAGTGACTGCTCTTCAAAGCAGCTTTAGCATAAATTTTATTTTACATGTTTTTCTGTTTTTTCTATTATTTTTATAGAGATAGTTTACGCTAAATGTAACACACCCGTAATCCTGTATTGGAAATTTCTTGTCTGACCCCACTCCTATTCGTAAAACTATAACTTTCACGTTATGAAAGATATTAAAACGAAATTTCTCAATACTTTGTAGAATTGGCTGCTGGTCAAGTTCTGTAAATATTAAGAACATCTGTCAACTTCTTACGACTTTATTATTAAAATAATTTGGGGTATCAGCTATAAAAAACAAAGTGTAGTACAAACACAGGTCAGATTTAAACCTTCGATGCTCCAACGATTCTGCAGCCAAAACGTTTAATCTCTCCGAATAATGTAAACCTATCATACCACTTAGCCGTTTAGTGAATCTTTTCTGAATTGATTCTATCAGGATAATATCACATTTTCTGTATGGAGATCATAAATTATAACTATAGTCGCGAATCGGGCGCAATAATAACACTTGATTTCTGGACTTAGGAGATCACCTCGCACTCTTCTACTGCAAGGCTAAGCAGCCAACGGTTAGACCAACGACAGAGACTTTTTTCAAGAGACTTTTGAAAGATTTCACAATCACAAAAAGTGTTTATTGTGGCGAAACACTTTAAAAATAAGGAAATCCTAAATAAGGAAATAGCTGAATACTCTCATTTTATTAATATATTTTGTTCCTTAGAGTTTTCCTTCCTATGTTCTTCAGAATTAAACTTCCGTTGAAGCAAAGTATACGGAATATATTAGATAAAAATTAGTAAACCTCTCAGTGTACTAACCATTGTACATTGCTGGATCGATCATTTGCAGATATTTCGGGTACTGCAGATCCGCGTACAACCCATTAGCAGACCCCGAGCTCGTCATAGACTGCAGGAGAGACTGTGTGCTGCTGTACTGAAGGTCTGGATTCAAAACCCCGCCCGAACCAACAAGACCGGACACACTGCCGTACCTCGGTGGTGTGATGGGCAGAACCTCCTGCATGGCCCCAGGGGAAGCCTTGCCTGCCTCGCACCCCGGTGGAAGCAGGTAGGGGCCGGAGCCGTTAGGAGTTTCCCGGTTATGCGGGGGATTTAATTCTGCAAGACCATCGCTTGGAATATCCTCAGTGGAGCTAATCCTTCCGGATCCGAGCATCAAATCCTTGTTATCCTGCAGATCGAGGAGGTTCTTAACGCTGAACATTGATTTAGATATGTAAGGAGAATAGGCATCTATAGACAGGTGACCTACGCCTTGCAGGTTGTGTGATAGACTTACTGCTGCCGAATCCATTCTATAAATTCCTTCCCTGCTGGCTTCTATATTGAAATTATTGATTTATGTTTCAATTTTGGTGTACAATATACCTATAGTTTAAAAGCTAATAATTTGTAACGCTAAATTATGACTTGAATATAATGTTAAAGGTCTACATTAAATATTTGTTTTACATAAAGCATCAATGACGTTTACCATAGATCATTGTATTGTAGTATATGTATTACGCATCAAACTATAGTGTAAAGTTGAAGAGAGGTTCCTACAGACTCTTTAAAAAATGAATGGCAATTTTAAAATAAATTCCAGTATATCACACTATAAAGGCCTATCTGATTAATGTACATTGATGCTAATTTTACGAGAATTTTATTAAAATATTTGCTTGTTGCTAAATGATAGTGCTAAAATGCTGGACGTTTTAATTGACCTCCTTTCTCAGGCCAATTATTAAATTTTATTAAATCTCAAATAGAATTCAATTTTATTCAAAATATTGGTTAATGTTACTGCTGATTTCTAGATTTACCATATGGCACTATCAATATACAAGTAGCCTATATGTGCATCCATGGTGCCGTTTATTTTACTAGTAACTGCAGAGCTATGAGATAAAGTTGATGAAGCACGTATTTGCCATCAATCTTGCTACTCTTGCAGAGCAGTTTTTATTTTCGCTATACTTTTGATTTACATATTAGTTCATTTTCACTCTAAATTACTTAACTTTACTAAATAACTTGTACTTTAGTTAATATCGTTAATATATTAATATCTGACATTAAACTAGTAATTAATACAAGTATGGGATTTACTGATGATATGGTGTGAGACAGAGAGGATTGGAGAAGGTCTATTCATATCCCGACCCTAGATAAACTGGGATTTAAGGGAAGATGATGATGATGAATCTAGCAATTAATATTATGAATAATACTCAACGAGATGTCGCGAGTTTGAGACTGCGTGGCGACCTAAGTTTTTCTATTCCGAAGTGCGAATAAAAACCTAGTAATTTACACTTAGTGGTGTCAGACCGATGGATAGCCGACATTATAGTGTTCAATTTCCTATCTAGTCCCCTCCGTGTCGACCCGGGTATACGGTACGCTAAACTGAAGTTTTTTAATCCAGTAATTAAAACATAATATTGCGCACGTCTAATGTATATTTTGTCAAAACGACAATTATTCATTACATTTAGATTCAATTACTTCTAATCTAGCTAGGAGCTAACTCTAATTACAATATCAAATACTTAAAGCGTCATAAGCCTACAATGAGGATGAAGAAAAGTAATTAATCGCAAGGACACTCAAGTGAAGAGTCTTAAGTCCATTTCACCTCTGGACTAAGAACCTAGCGGTTGGAAGGAATGAGTGGATTGAAAGTCTAATGGAATCACAGGTCGAAGAGAGTGTGTCTATGGAAGCCTGGTTATCGACTCAGAGTGCTAAGCTCTTGATTGAAAGTGAGACTCGAAGATCTTACCTACGTGTATATCGACGCATCTCAACAGTGACTCTATTATTGTTACCTGATTTCGAGGATTGTGAGATAAGATGGGCTCAGCTTAATTTCTCCCACTCGAGTTAATCTTCATGGAGATCTATTACGACAATTGTGCTGACCAATCGCAGAGCCTCTTGACAATTGCTCAGACCAATCTGCTATAAATAAATGACGACCAATGAAACACCGAGAACTGATGGTTGGGCGTGGTTTCTGAATAGACTGGCTGATGATGTCTGCAATTGCGTTTTTGCTATTAAATGAAGTCTAACTTTAACGTCTATTTCCGAGCTTCAATGATATTTTCATACGGAGTCTAGATTCAGATAGAGTGGGCTTAGGCTAAATTAAATCCAAGCCTATGGACTACTCTATGCATAGATTTATATAGACTTTATTTCACCAATACATGGTAGTATCAAACAAAGATTTAGAAAAAAGAAAGAAAAGTAAACGAAACAACACTTAGCATGCAAGTACAGTGAAGCAATGAAAACTAGTAGTTTACGAGTGTCAAACAGAATCAAATCAACTAATCATTAGAATATTCAATATGTAGCATTTTGTCAACGTAGATCCAAAATTTTAATCGTATTTTAGCAACAGAATCAAAAGATGAAATATTATATTCCTTTGTAAACTTTCAAATTCTAAATAATCTGGATGATCTAATTCGATCCCTTTAATAATTTTGGCATCCAATACTAATTTGTTTAAAAAATTATATCTATGGTATTCATATAAAATACTCAAAGGCCAAAAACTAAAATAATATTGGCATCACATAATTACTTCCTTGTCAGTTGTGCGAAAGATCTTCGAAAAGATACTGTCATATGCTCTGCTGATACTCTTTAAGTCTGAATCCTATAATTTATAGAGGCCTTCTTGATGATATTAACTGGTTGATCTATGGTTTGCTCTTGGATATGTCTTCAAAAAATAGTTATTAGAATTATGTACCCAGGAGCTGCTTTTAAAAGCAGCTCCTGGGTACAAAACTCAAGAGCGAGAAAGAAAGAGAGTGAGAGAGAGAGAGAGAGACAGAGACAGAGAGACAAGAAAAAAAGAAAGAAAGAAAGAAAGAGAGATGGATTGAGTGAGAGACAGACAGAGACATAGAGAGACAGACAGAGAAATATAATTGAAATATTAATTGAATAATATAATATACAAGAAATTTTAATACGATATACCAGCAATTTTTAATAACAACTGAATAAATGATATATCAGAAGTTTCCTACTGGCTACGCAAGAGCTATTAGAGACTTTGACCTGCGACACGTCACTAGGTACTCCAACGACATGACACGCCACTAGGTACCTCAACGACATGACACGCCACTAGGTACCTCAACGACATGACACGACACTGGGTACCTCAACGACATGACACTCCCCTCGGTACCACAACGACACGGAGCAGTTCGACGGTAATGGTATCAGAATCAGTGATGTGTTTCTTCTTAGGCAAGACTTGTGCTACAAAATCTGGTGATTCAAAAGCAACAACTTCAACAGCAGACTTAATCTTACGGTTTTTATTGTAACAATTCATCAAAATTGAGGTCGGTGGCTCAAAGTAATCTAGACCCAATTTTATATGGGATTTTAGCATTTCCATTTTCGAGATGGCCAAGAAATTGAATTGGATGTCCAACCCAAAAAACCCTGCTTTATATTTATCAAGTTCAACTTTACATAAAAGTTTCGTTGAGGTCTTGATGATGGTATTAACTGACTAATCTATGGTGTGATTTTGAATAGTATTGAAAGTATTAGTGATTAGAACTGTGAACCTTGGACCTGCTATTGGAAAGAACTATAGAGAGGGAGAGAAAGAGAGAGAGATGGGGAAAGAGTCTAACAGTCACAGACAGATAGAGAGAAAATAATTATCCCTCATATATTTATCATATTAGTCATGAATATTCTTGGAAGGACAAATTCGCAGGTCGAGAATTTAATATTTTCTCTGTCAGGACATTAGCCTAATGTTAACACTGTTTTCGCCTGAGTCCTTGTCGTTAACGCGACAGATTAATTTAAGCGGGGAGGGGGGGGGGCAAAATTAAACTCTTCCACAATGTTTAGTTTGACAATCAACCTGCTGTTAGTAGGTCAAGAGATTGGATAATATTTTTAATTTTAGCATTATTAGCCCTCTACTATTATAGCTTTAGTAAAAATGTTAGTTATTAAACTCAGATTAATATCATCAACTAAGAGAAAACATGCAAGCAAGCAAGCAATACTGTAGTTATATTGATTAGGGTGGGGTCCATTATCGTGTGACCAAAATAATCCATTGGACATGTATTTAGATCAATCTGAAAATCCATCTAACAACTACACGTCTACTTACTGGTAATGTAAACAATTCAAAAATTCAAATGTGACTGAAATTTATGTAAACAATTTGAAATTAAGCTAAGACAATTATTGTAATTTAAAGAAATAATATTAAATTAAGCTAAGACAATTATTATTCTTAAGTTTTGAACATAGCATCCACTTAGCATGTTCAAGACCAACAATATCATAATTGCTTCGCTTTATTAAACTTTAATGCATTTGTAAGAATAGAATAATGCAAAAATCTGCTTTTATGGAATTAATAATAGTGTATTGGTTTTATATATGTTTAACAGTTAACTTATTCCGATTATTTTTCCGATACGCGAACAGTTCATTGGTCACTCCTTAGTCTAATCTACATGTACATGCACGTCCTAAGATTTGTTTTAAGATTAAGATTTGTTTGGGAAGATGAAACTTTCAAGAACGTCTCCGAAACTCAACATAAGTTTCTCATATGGGTTTTTTAAAAATTGAAATGTAAGTTTTAAATCAGCATCTGTTTGCAAAGCTTTGTTTATCAATTCCATGAGCGTGAAGACAATGTCTGGATGATCTAATCTCAAACGCAAGACGATGTCAGTGATTTCTTCATATCTCAGCCCTACCTCGCACATGTATGCTGCTGTTATTTATTGCCATATATTTGCTCTTCACGTTGGCAGACGTCGCTCGCAACATATGCCGTGCAATAAAATATCGACGCCTGGAAGCCAAAGCTACTGTGACAAGAACTCTGATAACATTGAGCCATTATCTAAAGCTACTGCGACAACAAATCTGATAGCAGTGAGCTATTCGAGCAACTGCGACAACAAATCTGATAGCAGTGAGCCATTAACTAGAGCTACTGTGACAGTGTGCCTCTAGGTTCTAGCTGTGCATCAGTTTTCTAGAATAAAATGGAAAGAGCCTCATTGATTGAAAAAAGTCTACCGCTGTTGTAACTTGGGCCACTTAACTGATTGATAATAGCTATTCAATCAATAGTAAAGTATCTAGAGCTGCTTCAGCGTGATTAGTAGTTCCTAGTGTAGAGTCTTGAATCTTCGTATTTAAACAAAAGCAGGCCTACTATTTTGGACGTTAATTGAACCCCTGAGTTTGATCATTCACTGATGAGTCGTTATAATAATCTTAAATGGACATTTTAATGTTACTTTTTAATATTCACGACATCTGTCCGCCTAGTAGCAACGGAAATTTGATACCTTCTCTTCTCTCTCTCATACTACATAGTTGTCCATTTCTTTATCTCTTCTTAAAGCCACTAGAAATTTACTAAGCATATTATTATAGCAGGCTGGCACATCTGATTCGAATGAATTTCAAATAGGTGACCTTTCTTTGGAAACAAAATTTAGTAATCTTCCTATAATGTTTGGAACGTCTCAGACGACATTAAGTTTGCAACACCTGATCCTAAGTTCGCCTAAAGTTACACGCCTACAAACTAAATGCTGCATTTGCAGTTAAGTAGATGAATCTACACTAATCTACAGTCACCCTACTGAGTGAATAACGTCATCAGTGAAAATAGTAATATATATATATATATATATATATATATATATATATATATATGTATATATATATATATATACTGTACATATAGATAATGTAAAGCTAATTTTAACGTCAGTTTCCTCACTCGAAAGTGATGGCAGTGACCAGCGAGCCCAGGATTTGAACCCCGTACATACTGATCTGCGGTCGAATAGAAACGATAGTTAGGCCTCTCTGGCCGGGAAGATTTTTCACGCTACAATAAGCTGTTATTAGCGGTTACAGCTCCAGGTCGGCTAGAATTGTGCTAATGCGCTATCTCGCTATCTGTCGGACCAGCGCTGAAAGGTGATTGATATTATTGAATCAGTCGCAAGAATATCAGGACAAATAGGGACACATTGATTGTCACGTGGATTGAACGATAAGACGATAAGGTGATACAGGGAGAGAGAGAGAGAGAGACAGAGAGACAGAGAGAGAGAGAGAGAGAGAAAGAGAGAGAGAAAGAGAGAGAAAGAGCGAGAGAGATAGAGATAGAGAAAGAGCGAGAGAGAGATGGAGATACAGATAGATAGATAGATAGAGATAGTTAGATAGATAGATAGATAGATAGATAGATAGATAGATAGATAGATAGATAGATAGATAGATAGATAGATAGATAGATAGATAGATAGATAGATAGATAGATAGATAGATAGATAGATAGATAGATAGATAGATAGATAGATAGATAGATAGATAGATAGATAGATAGATAGATAGATAGATAGATAGATAGATAGATAGATAGATAGATAGATAGATAGATAGATAGATAGATAGATAGATAGATAGATAGATAGATAGATAGATAGATAGATAGATAGATAGATAGATAGTAGATAGTAGATAGATAGATAGATAGATAGATAGATAGATAGATAGATAGATAGATAGATAGATAGATAGATAGATAGATAGATAGATAGATGGATAGATAGATAGATAGATAGATAGATAGATAGATAGATAGATAGATAGATAGATAGATAGATAGATAGATAGATAGATAGATAGATAGATAGATAGATAGATAGATAGATAGATATATGGATAGATAGATAGAGAGAGACAGAGAGAGAGAGAGAGAAAAGAACGAAAGAAAAAGAAATAGTAGAAAAGAGAGTTTAGAGATGAGATAAGGATAAAACGAAACGGAGAAATAAGAGTCATATGGGTTTCTTTACTTAGTTATCAGACGCGTGGAGCGACGTCGTCGTCAATACGTCGCCTGCATTGATAATATCGTCATATCCAGCACTGGTTAAACGAATCCCTTCCTCCAATTCCTTCTCATTCATCTCTCCCTTTCTCTCTCTATCTCTATCTTTCTCGCTTTCTCTGTCTCTCTCTCTCTCTCTCTCTCTCTCTCTCTCTCTCTCTCTCTCTCTCTTGCTTTCCTGCTTTCTTTCTCTTTAGTGCTCTGTAAAATATCAAGTTAAAGTTATATACACATAAAAAAAAGCGCACAGACACACATATACATGTATATACATATTTATTTATTTATTTATTTATCATACGCACATGATATCACAATTTGCAGACACAATAGACAGTTAGAGCGCATGAACGGAAATAAAGGCCCACAAGTGGCACTTACATATTCCGAATTTAGAAATAAAAATACAAACATTTGCATTAACTATTAATTAATAATGTTCAATAAAATCCTTAGTATGGGCCATAATTATGTACCAAGATAAATTTAGCGGAACATGTAATGACATTGTTATATATATATATATATATATATATATATATATAATCTCAGTCTGAATTCAAGCTCAAGAATGAGCACGTCATCAATCAACAAGTTTTTCACAAATAGTTATACTATTACCAAGGCTACATTAATGTAGGCCTAAACTTTGTTTCGCACAAATATGGTTTCTGCGGTGGTTTTCTATTGCCTTCTTCAGTACATGCTTTGTGTCATTTTTATGCATATATACATTACAAGTACGCAAAAAGCAGTCTTAGATCAGCTATGTTTAGCTTATAATATAGCATTACTCTGATAAATTATGCACATGTTTTATTTAAATATGCATGTTTGGTGTTGACTGATCCTTTTTCTGCACACTGATATGCTTTTCCTCGTACTGTTTTATTTTTATCGTTGCTATTACGTCTGTGGATTTATTCTGCGATTAATGTAACATATATAAGTACATATAGTGCTTGCAGTTTACGATTGTGTACTTTTCATCTTTTCGGACACAATTATTTTAACAACCCTCCAATTCTATAAACAGTAAACTTTGCAAAAAGTGATTTACCGTCCATTGCATAATCTAGCTACAATATCTTATACATGTACTCTTTTCTCATCCGGTTGTTCTCCCTGTCCCTCTCTGCCTGTCCGTCTGTCTATCTGTCTGTCTCGCTATCTCTTCCTCTCTCCCCTTATTTCACATTCCTTATAAGTTTTTAATTTTATCCTTTATCTATAATCCTTTCTTTCTCTTTCTCGCTCTCAATACTTCTTTTCTTTATTTTTTGTAGGGATTGACTACATATTCGAGAATTCTGCATGGTAACTTCGTAGACCATTAACAGTCGTGATCATTAAGATGAATCCATCATTGCTCCTGACATGTGTGGCAGCGATCATCCACACAGGTTAATTTAAACAAGGAGTCATGATCGCTCATGCTTATTTCTTCCTAAGAAAATTAATCGATATGAAAGAAAGCAATTTTGGGCAGAAATGATGAAAAAAGGTCAAGAGAATTGAAAGGGACATTAAAAATCAAATACATAATTTTGATAATATATCTTTAGATATAAATGGTAGCATGTAGATAAGATGGACAGTGGATAAGTAGGTGCTAGATTGAAGTCTAGAGCATGCTACGTCACTAATATGCTTTAAACACGGGAAACGAACGCTAATTTTGCTTTCAGTCTTTAATGTGCAAACAAATCACACAATATTTTACATTTAAAGCGAAGAATAAAAAGTGCATAAAAGGAAAAGTGAATAGAGTAAAAGATTACCAAAGGTTCAGATAGCTTGACAAAAAGACAGTGAGAGAGAGAGCGAGAGAGAGAGCGAGAGAGAGAGAGAGAGCGAACGAGAGCGAGAGAGAGAGAGAGCGATAGAGAGAGAGAGAGAGAGAGAGAGAGAGAGAGAGGGAGAGAGAGAGAGAGAGAGAGAAGTGGACGTTCTGTATTGCCTTTGAACCGGCTGCTAAAGTCGACGTAACAAGTGCTCGGTAAATATGAGATGTTTTGATTAATGCTGCTGCAACTAATGTGAAATCTGCTTTCGCAGCTGCTTCCACGGCTAAGGCATCTAACAGCTAAATAATAATCAATCAATAGATCGATCAATCAGTCGATCAATCGATCGATCGATGAATCAATCAATCAGTCAATTTTAATAAATAAATTATTCAATCAATAAATAGGGACTTAACGTTATGGACGTCTCAAAATACAACAAAAACACCACACAATAGCGACAGAGTATGCACAATTGAAAAAAGCGAGAACAAGGCACAGCAAGTCCATAATATGGGACCAAAAGGTCAGAATATAGACCTATGGAGAAAAGAGAATTCCATAATGTTAGAGCAGAAAACATGAACAAGCGACTGCCAATGACAGAGAGTCTATAATGTCCCACAGAGCTGCATTAGCAAGGTGCTCTTTACTAGAGGAACAAACTAGAGTCAGGATACGAATGGAACTACTTTTCCATTCATTTTAGAAAATTTTGTAGCAATTTCTGGAGATTGCATGAGCGCTCACCAACCGAATGCCCTTTCTGACGTGGGATTTGATATTAGTCCTTTGTAGCCTTTTACGACACGCGTAGTCCACGATTGGTCTATTCTTCAGCAACTCGAACACAATACTGATAAAATATATAATTCTAACAGGACTAAAACGCATAACAATAGACATGATTTGATTTATGAACAATTTCTCAGACTTTCGTAGATGGTAATAAACAGCTGGTAAAGCTAATGTTAACCTCAGTTTCCCCACCCGAAATCGAATATTTTATAATGTACTGTAGCCTAAATAGGTGTTAGAATAGCAATGCAAAATAATCAATTAAATATGGATTGTGGGACAGAGTTGTCGGAGATCACTATTATTAAGTTTTAAGGTTTGACAAAAGTGTTCTTACACATACTCAACAAATGCGTAGCAGACCACAAATTCTTTTTTAACATCATGAGGGAAAATGAAATAAAAAATTAAAATCAAACATATTCATGAAATTTTACCGGTAAAATTGTCAATCAATCAACAAACCAAACAAACAAACAGTCAATCACTCTATCAATCGATTCATCAGTCAATCAATTCATCAATCAAACATTCAATAAATCAGTCAGTTATAAATCAATTAATCAATCAATCAATCACTAAGTATATTTATGATGCGACTATAAAGCGACAATCTGTGCAAGATGCTGTAGTAACGCTAAATGGACATAATGCAGAATGAAGTAGCCTTTTGAAGGCCATCATCGCTGCAATAGCTAGACCTCTGTAGGCTTTGCAAATTTTGTTGTAAATTTTGAATATAAGAGAAGCATTTTTCCAAAATACATACCTCTTACTAACACGGATATATTTATTTAACTGCATAACTCTTACATTTCGTAAACCAGTAAATGAATTCAGTACTGGTTGAGGTTTAAGAATATATGAGCAACCCAAACGGATCGGGATGGAAAGGAGAGATCAAAAGGGCAGCTCGTCAACTGCATTTTTAACTGCTCGCCGGAATTTAAAGCACGTATTACAAGAGCATCTGAAAGACCTGCACGCATGAGTAGCCTACTAAGGGTGGATGAAAGATAATGCCAAGGCTGGCGAGAAGATTGTTAATTAGTATGAATGATTGTACACCCAAAAACTAAAATTAGTTTTGTAAATCTCACAGTAGGCTACTAATATGAGTTAATCAAATTAGCGCTCTTAAGGTTTTTTACTTCTCTCGAATTGGCCAATCAACTTTACCGTTAAACAGTTATTTATAACGTACAGCACATGGCCCTATTGTATTGTACATTAAAGTAATGGTTCGCAACAATATATTACTTAATTTTAATTTGGTGGAAATAATTTAGAGTTGACGGTATATTCGAATAATTGGTATCTGGTACTTCAGATAAATGGAAATATACAGGAAATATAACGGATATCTCAAATCAGCACAAGAGTTATACGTGTGTATTGTATCAATCGAATCAGCTGGCTAAAATACATATACTGTTGATATTCAAATAGTATAATGTATACAACTGAAAGCTTGTTAAGTCAGGACTTGATGATGTAGACGATTTGACGAGGATGCTTTTGCTATAATGATATCCACTTCCGGATCTCTTCACTCAGCGAGTGATTGCGCTTCAATCCACTTTCCTCCACTCCACGTGGAAGACGAGAGGAATTAGCCGCATAAATATCCACTTGCCATCTCTCTCTTCCTCTCTTCGACCGCTTCCTCTGTAGGCGACAGACCTTATCTCATCAAATACCGCAACAAACACTGCAAAACTTAATGGTAATTGGATAAGTGGGCTAGACTGGCCTACTATACAGTAGAACATTTCTACGTGACTCAATTGTTATGCCTGCAGGTATTTTGGGTTGATTAATCATTTGCCTGGAATCGATTCCAGGCCGAGTATTCATTCGTCCGAGAGTAAGATATGTGCATTTCGATGACTACATATGTAAGATCATCAAATTGAAAAAGATTAGGCCTAATCAATTAAAACATTTATTCAGTCATGTACGGGTCAGTTTTGCACAAAAAGTGAGGGAACGGCAAGATATAAAATATGAACTAAGATAAAACAAGGATTGATGTGTGTAGGTGTTAGATGAAGGCTTTAGTCAAACTAATTTTGTTTTTCGTCTGTTTAATAAGTTAATAACAATGACGGGATTTATAGTAATAGGCCTACTGTCATCACTGAGCACTATGAAACCAAAGCTAACCAAACAAGAAGTAAGTCAAAGAGGTGATTGACCCATTGGACTCGAAATTGCTGGAAAGTCTAATTAGAAAGACTAATTTAATCTCTCACTGAATTTTAAAATGAATGATAGATTGAGTGTTGGACTTAAGTTGGACAGTGATTCCTTATCCAGTGAGGGTTTCTATAGAAGTGGAGTTACAATGTCATTTTTGAATGACTATGGAAATGTGACAGTAGATATGTATAAGTTAACAATTAGGGAAATTGTAGGTGCAAGAACGTGGATGCACTGCTTCAAAAGAGAAGTGAGGATAATGTCGATATCAGTTGAGACCAGGGCCTAAACCTCCTTTTCTTTAAATCCCTTTACTTTGGACTGATTTTCTGGATTTTGGAATTTGCACCGTTTTTGGACCTTCTTTTTGCTGGCCGGCTTGATTTTGACTCTATAGTGATCGATGTTTTCATTGATGACTGTAGCACTCTAATTATTGTTATTATTATTATTATTATTATCACAATGCTTGGGAGAGAAATTCAAAACTTGTTGAGTAATCTTAATTATCTCATCAATGGTGAAGGCTATGAAGCTGCTCATCGATGAATTTAGTTGATTGACACTAGCGAGGTGTCGAGCTGCAGATGAGATTAATGATATATGAGATTCTCCTGTTTAATGTGCATTTTGCTAATTTATTTTCATTTCTACATGTAGATATATAATGAGTCCAAAATGTTTGCAAAATAAAGTCAAAATAACAAGTAAAAGATATTAAATTAAATTAATTAAAGAAGTCTAAATATTCTTCACAACTTATAGACAGTAGATGAAAACGAGATATATCGAAAAGCTAGCTAGGTAGATCGTTATAGGTTCTAATTGCCTATATGTACCTGTTAATAGCAAAGTCAGTTAGAATAATTAAGGCTGCGAGATTTGATTCAAAGAAGACTTTGAAAGAGCAGATCCGTGCTACAGAACATTGGCAAGTTAACTCAAAATTAAGTAACATTTAGTAAAACTCACTTATTTGAGTTAGAGCATTTGCTTAATTTATTCCAAAATACATGTAAGTTGAGTTAAACTTTAGGCTACGTAAGTTCAACTCAGACGTTTGGATACACGAAAAATGGTCTAAATTGCCTAAAGGTCTACATGTCTTATTAAGTGATAGATATATCAACATAGTTGATCATTGCACTATAATGCGTGTTTACGTTTTTGTTACGTTTACCCCTGAAACCCGATCATCGCCAAGGTTGATCCATGCAAACCCGACCAAACAAAGCAGCTGACAGACTATATATATTGAGTGATGGTCGATTTTCTCAGACTTACATTAATAAGTCTTAATGTAAATCTTACAACTTAGTATGCTACATTAATTTGTACGGCAAACCTGGGGTGAGCTTCAAGTCACCAGCGATGTGACCAAGACATTTTTTTCAAGACCAAGACCAAGTCATTGAGTCTTAAGACCACGACCAAGACATTGAGTCTCAAGACAACCCCCAAGACCAAGACATTGAGTCTCATGACCAAGACCAAGACATTGATTCTCAAGACCAAGACCATGACCAAGACATTGAGACTCGAGCAAGACCATGACATTGAGTCTTAAGATCAACAACAACAGCGTAATTACTAATTTGAGTGTTACTACCGTTCATGACAACATTGAACACTATAGTACCAAATCCAATCCGATGATCAGAGTGTGGTGTTCAAAAACGATACAAACCAAAATCCTGAAAATCAGTCCAAAGAGGTGTACTAGTGGAAAGGAGGTTTACGTGTTGGTCACAGTTATATAGTGTAATGGTTGGATAGAAGAGGTCAAAGAGAAGCTAACATGTGTTTAATGAAAAAGGGGGGGAGGGCAAGGCCCGACGATAAAATTTGCTAATATTTTCATTGTGTTCATGGCTATATGTATGTATAATTAAGTACAGAATATAGGCCTACTAGTATAAAAACGGTGCAAGTAAATAAATTGAACTCTGTCCCGGAGAAGACTTGAGCGTAGGATAGATCTAAGCAAAGATATATGACAATGTCTCAAGTAATTCCCCCACACTAAAAATTCCTGGATCCGCCGCTGAACATCTCCATGAACTGAAGCATATAAATCTGTTAGCCTAATTGTACTTAAACGATAAATGGAAACACATTCAATTAACAATTTAATTAGAAAATAATGGAAAGTAAACTAAACAATATAATACGAAAGAGAGCCAAAAACAAAACGACATTCGGTCACAAATTTTAGCATTTAAAGAAAGGAAGATGACAGAAAATATTCAAATAACAAATGTAGTAATTAAACTTTAAAAAACGAAATTCGGCCAAGAATTATAACGCAAACAAACAGTGATAAAAGGAAAATAATAATGAAAATAATAATAATGACAGAATTATATTGAAATGATCAACTATGTCGATATCTATCACTTTTAATTCCACATATCTAAACCTTTCGGCAATTTATTTCATTTTCCTCGTAACTAAGCATGTGCATGTCCGAGATTTTACTCTTAGATCAGTAGGCCTACACTATGGAGACATTCAAATAGTAAACAAAGAAAGAAACAATGTCCTGAATGAACACTCTCAGTTGAAGCTAACATGTGTTTAACTTTAAGCAATGACAGCTATTATCCTGCCATTCTTCGGTCTTTGGTCTTACTGTCTTATTCAATGTTCTTGTGCTCACTTCTTCTTTTGGTTTAAAGTGATAAACTGAGGTTACCCAGAAAATTTATTTTAATGTCTTGCAAAGCATGCAAGACATTTGTCTCAAGGCCGAGACCAAGACCAAGATAATGAGGTTCAAGACCGAGACCAAGACCAAGACTTTTAAAAACGTCTCGACAACGTCTCGAGAAGAGACAATGTCTCGAGACGTCACATCACTGCAAGTAACAATTGCGGGATTTCCAGCACAAATTAGCACACGGTACGAGCGCAGTGGTTTGATGTAGACCAAAATAAGATCTGGAATAAGAAGATTTGTGCGAGGAGCTTAATTGTAATTGCGAAATAGACTTAAAAATATAAAGTAATTTTAATTTTACTTTTTAAAACTATTCCTAACCCTAACCTCTACCCTTTACCCTAACCATAACATACCATATTCCTAAGAAAGTAATACAATTTAGTCAAACTTGAAAATAATAGTGAATCGAGCCAAAATCGAACCTGGAACCACATGATCTAAAGTCTAGCATCTAAACCACTAGGACACCGATGCTTCCGGTTGACACCTTTTGAATAGATGATGTCAAAATATCGTATTAGAAAACTGTAATCCTATATAAACAAAATCTTATTGCAAAAATCTTTTTTTGAGTTACCTCCCAATCACTGGGATAACTTTAACCTTTAAAATTTCGACGAACTTTAACCTTTAAAATTTCGACGAATAGGGTTTGAAATTGGATTTTTCTGGCTTTGGAAGAGATACAATATTTACCTTTTTGTTTTTGTTGATAAAATGTAAATATTAACATTATAAAATTCTTTCAGACTACGGATCTGCATCGACTGGATAAAATATCAAATTTACTAGAATTGTGGAACTATAAAACTGTACGAAATATTACACTGAGGACTATGGCTTGTCAGCTTAGTGTTCTCGCGCACTTCAGCGATCTACGATCTGTTAAGCGATACCTTTTTCCTGATGCTCGAATAGAAAATGTTAAACAAGGTAACTGAGACTTTTAAAGGCTCATTGATTTATGCTCTATAGTTTTTAAATTTTCTAGGTTACGTTGAGTGGCCTTGCTTATTGGTTGTCGTATGCGAGGATGGATGCACTGACTCAATGTCTCCATTGCGTAGGGTTAACGGCACGAAGTTTTAAATGACAGACCATGGGATTGAACCCTCGTGAGTTCGAATCCCAGCCGCTCTAATCTGAGAGTAAAATCTCGGACATTCACTGGAGTCGTTATACAGAAATTGGTCTAAATTGCCTAACGGTTTAAACTTGTTGTATTAAAAGTGATAAATATCGACATAGTTGATCATTTCACTATAATGCATGTTGACTTTACTTCGATAGATACTATATTTTGGATAGACTAATTTGCAGAAACTTGGAAAAATTACAAAAAAATCAGAATTAAATTGACAAAAATGTCAAAAGTGAAACAAAACTTACATACAGTGCTCTTAGCATTCATAATAACTCAAAATATTTGAATTTAAGTTTTTGCTTTTCTACTATTTCTCAAACCAGTATCTTGGATGTTGAACATGTTGAACTTGGATGTTGAACCAGCATTGTGACAAATCATTAAACTAGTAGCTTGGATGTTGAACTTGTAGTGTTTTAAGAATATTGTTGGCTCGTCAAATTAGGTTCACCTGAACTGTGCTCACTTATAATGGAAGTTATCAAAACCCTAATTGATTTTTGATCATTCAATTACTTCCTCCTCTCTTTTTTCTAGGATGGTTAATTTATAGACTATCTTGAATTAGGACGGTGTATTCCTAATTGAGTTCTTAAAATGGAGTAGAAAGAGTGCTAGTAACAGTTATAATAAATTGCAATCGTCAATTCAAACTTTTTGCAGGTGAAGTCATTTTTTTTACTCACCCTGTATATATACAGGGTGAGTAAAAAAGGAACACCAGCAAAAGGTCTGAATATCTCAGGCTACTATTAATATTTTCAAATCACACTTTTACCAATTACTTAACGACTAATTTTAGAAGAGGTGGCCAATTTTATTGATTTCAATGGTACATAAATTGGCCAGTTATGCAAGTTTCAACAGAGCAACCCCCATTTTTTAATGTACTGTAAATATAAATTATATTTAATGTAATTTTTATTTTGGCCCTGAGAAGGGCCTTTGTAGTGGTTCAGAAAGAACCAGTTGTATCTGCTATCATTGCTGACTATTCGATATGCTTTCCTCCCGCTGCAATGCAGGACTGCAGTCGCTTTCAGAACGCTAGGACAGCCTTGTTGATTCCAGCTGGGGGCGCTCTCTCCCAGATCGAGTGTTGCACTTCCTGCAGTTCTGTCTTGTTTTTAGGCTTCGGCTGGTGTTTCTGATAGAGATGCCGCATGGTTCCCCAGACATAGTAATCCAGAGGATTTTGAACGGGATAGTTTCGAGGCATTTACTCTTCTTGATGAAATGCGGATTTCTCTCGCTGATCCATTCCTGTGCATGACGTGATGCATGAGCACCATCCTGCTGTAAGATAAAACCATTTGGTAGAAGAGCATTGCAATCATCAAGCAGCTTGGAAAGTAAAGTATTGACGTAATACTGAGCGTTCACCTTTTCCTTCTTGCCAATGAAGTGCAATTTGCCCTTACCATTGTAGCAAACGCCATTTTTAGGTAAAAATGGGGGGTTACTCTGCTGAAACTTGTATACCTGGCCAATCTATAGATTAAAATGGAAGAAAATTGGCCATTCCGTCAAAAATTAGTCCTTTACTAATTGGTAAAAATTTGATTTGGAAATATTAACAAAATCCTGAGATATTTTAAACTTTTTGAAGGTGTTATCCCTTTTTTACTCACCCTGTGTAAACATATATATTATATATACAGAATTTATTTCATTGTGTTTTCTTTTTATTAACGATATTTGCTAAGATACCTCTGATTTAATGATTTATTAAAAATCATTAAATTTTAATGATTTAATAAAAATCATTAAAAAATGTTAATGTTGATTGCTTGATTGAATAGAATGATTATGTGATTGGTTGATTGATTGCTTGGTTGATTGATTGATTGGCTAAGACGATTATGATGGAGGTTGGGACGATGCTGACTGGGGATGGAAAGATGATTCAGTGAATGACTTAGATTCAGACAAGGATCCTGTGGCTCAAGCGTGGTTGCAGGAATGCTATCTCTCACTTTCTCCAGCCGGCGACCTCATGGCCGTCGCCAGAGATTCTAGAATTGTTCTTCTACAGCGTAAGTGATCTATGTCTACATCTATGAAATATATTAGTTCTCAAATAAATGGCTTCCATGAAGCTGAGTATTACATCTGTTACCAATGTGTAATGTCACTGATTTTCCATCTTTGTTTTAAACCCATAATCTCTCGCTTATCTTGCAAGCATGCTGCCAACTGGGCCACCATTCGGATCTGGTTTATGGTAAACTTAGCATTACCAATTTATCAATTTATAGAGGGAGCTCTTTGTAAAAGGAAGAGGAAAAGAACTGTGAATCTTCATTAGTAAAAACAATCAAGAAACTTATTAGAATCTTCATAGTATGCAACTGTTGATGTGTCACTTCTACTTTATCTGATTGACTATGAAAGACTCACTGATACTGCTGCTTAATTTAAGAGTAGATACTAACATATGCTATATTTATTTCCATCGAGTCAGGTTTATATTTGTTTAAGTTATAGCTTATTTTGCTTCATGCAAGTTCTATGGATTTCCATATCTTAAATTGACTAGAATTGACAGTTTTTATTTTATTGAGATAATGAAATTGTATTTGTATTATACTGATGGTGATTGTGATTTGATGCAGAGAAATGGAATCCTAGAGATGATTCAGCGCACTGCAGCTATGCAACCGTTTACGAAGGGATAATCACCCAAGAGCCAGGGTCTGTTCTTATTCTTGTTCTTGAACTGAAACTCTGCTTTACTTCTGTGAATCTTATATAACTTTTAATTGGTTTATTGTATTGTATGTAATTTTTTACAGTATAAAGATGCCTATGAATGATATGCCATAGTAATTAAACACCTATGGTAGGCAAATATGCTTACAAGCTATTTAAAAGAATACTGAGTTAATTAAAACACTGTTACTGAAATATGATCTATTGCAATCACTGAACAAAAAGATTCAAGCTGTCTTCAACTCTTTAGCCTCAGTCACAAATAAGCTTGTTACAAATTCAATGTAGGCCTATGTTATTGGTTTTCGTAATGGGTGATGTTACGTTAAAAGATTTCTTTAAATTTTGGACAAACGATTGCCCAATGTTTAAAGTAGTTTTCATATCTAAAAATGATATTTACATTGTTTATCTGGTTTTGAACTGTGCATTGTTCATATTCTGATGTATAGTCAGACATATCAAACCTTGTTACTGGCACATTTATCTATGAATGTGGAATAATATTTGCTTTTTAATTTTTATTCAGGGAGAAGATAACGTGTGTTTTCTGTCTACCATTGGCTTCACAGAAGAAGTATTGCCTATATTTATATCTAATTTCATATTCTATTAGGTTGTTTGCAATTAAGAAGCATGTGCAGTTCCTAATACCTCTCTGACTTCATTTTTATGATGAAACGAGATCATTCTTCGTTGCATTACGCATTTTTAGATGTCTTAGTGAAATCATGTGACTGATACTTTCTTTAGTTCTTTTTAGAGCTAGATACTGGAGAATAAAGATTATTTGATTAACTTATTCACAATGGATGCATTTGAATGTTTGAAATTAAATCCGCAGTAAGCAGAGGGAGAATATCACAGGAGATCATTTTTATTTTAAATTTCATTTTTTATTTATGCACTTGATTTATGCACAATGTCATGCTACCTTATCATTGCTTATGGTGGCAATTTTGGTCATTGTAATTTCTGTGATTATGATTATGTGATTTATGTAATTTTTTCCATGAATAATGGTGATCGTTGCCTATATAAACTGAACAATGCAGTGTAGTGCAATGTAATTTGTGCAGTTAAGAGTAGCCTTCCAACACCCCTAGGTTTATCAAATCCTGTTAGCTCTCAGCCTCCCATGTTGGTCACCTATCCTAGCCTGTCATTGCCTACCTTAGTTTATTTAATCGAGCGCCTAATCAAGTGCACTAAATCCCTTCTTTCTCCCCCTCCCAAGCCAGACTGTTTCATTTATTTTGTAAGTTTACCCTCTACTTTCTAATTTTAAACTTGTAATTTAGCTTTTATCTTATTTAGGCACTCTCAAAATTAACTGATTGATTGCGCCACAGTTGAAACTGATTGATTGATTGTGTGCAGAAGTAATCAGGGTGGACCTGATTGGACCTCTACTATTGTTGGTTTCAGCTCTGGATATATAAGGATATATACTGAGGTACATTGTTTAGTTTGCGGGTATTACCAGTGATTTAATCAGTTAAGAAACTGATGGTACTTCTAAGGATTAGATTCAGTTCTCTTAATATTCTGTTTCTGGATGTAAGGCAGTAGAAATAGTCTAGTTGATAGAAGAGTTACCTGATAGACCAGTGGTCATGTAAATGATCGTCCATGATGATATCTATTAGTTTTATTTTCATATGATGTTTATGTAATTAGGTAGTTTTTAGTAAACTGTCAATGTTACGAGTCTACTAATATTCTACTGAAAAACTCACTGAATCAAGTCTGAAACCTCAGGACCAGTCATTTAAAACTCCTGTCACTCTAAATACTGAGCTATTTAGACTTGAATCTAGTATTTCTTTCCTCAGCCGAGTTGGTAGCAGGCTAGCCTGATTGTCAAGAGACTGATGTTCAAAATCCTACTTGACCGTCTCAGACATTTAAAACTTCTGATACTTGTAAATTTAACATTTCTCTATTTTTCGCTATTCTTCTTGGTGATTGTAGTATAGCAAATTTTAATTTGAATAAAATTAATTATTCTAAAATTATTTCAGCTTTTTAAATGCAAATGAAATTTAATACCTATTTTAATGTTCGTTTTTAGCGAACATACCTGTACTTACAGCTGCCTACATCATTTTATTTAAATATCTGTATAGATATGTAAGTTGCATATATTTTCAGCAGCTTCACTATTTAATATTTACAATGATTTATCTGTTGTAGAACGGGACTCTACTTTTGTCTCAAATATTCAGCGAGGAGAAGATCGTGCGTATTAAGTGCCACACGTACACGCCTCCTCGACACATTGCTGATGGTGAAACGGTAATAGATATGCTTGACTAAGTGCAAAATTTTAGGTATTTAATGAAAATAACTGCTTATTTAAGAAACCTCCGATGTTGGTATTGTGAGAAGAAATTATATTTATCAGGCGCATCAAAATGTGTTTACAAAATAAAACATTTTTGTCATTTTTGTCTGAAGCCCCAGTTAGGTTTCAGCAAGAGCTTACCTTCGATCAACAAGTTAACCCCTTCACCAATGGCTATATATTATCCATTTGGTCTACTATCCTTCTGAGGCCAGGACACAACACGGCAATCTTTGTCACTATGTTGTCAAATGTTTGTGTATATGTGCTTGTAGCTTGAAGAGTTGAGTATACTGTACAGCCACTCACTGGTGACAATCGATGGGTTTAGTTTCTTTCAGTCGCTCAAAGCCTGCAAGAATCAAGTTGCCAGAGGTGAGCCCCGCAGTAGCTAAATAATAATTCTAAGAGATTTAAGAATCATTTAGCTTCACCTTTGTTGCCCATCAAAACTGTTTCTTCTTGGGTTTGTTCCTTTTCTTGTTTGATGTTTTCGAAGAATTTGTACAATTGTAAAATATTATTATACTTTATATTTTATTCATGTGTGATTAGTTTATTTTTGAATTGTATGTAAGTTTTTTGTTTAAATAAGAATCGTTTAGAGTTTCATTTTATAATTATTTATAATTTTATATAATTACCATTGATTTTTAATTTAAAAGGCATTTCACAGCTTTTAAAATAAAATTCATTCTAAAAGCGTTTTCTAAATACTCATGAAGATGTGGTATTAGATACCCAGGATATATTTCAGGTGGAACTTGTAGTAGCTATGAACAATTCACCACCAACCAAATTGAACTACCTTGTAGTAGCATTGGTTTAAAAAACTTTATTCAAAACAATGAATCAGCTATGCAATCGAGAAGAATTTTTTCAACTCGCAGCGCTGGGTGGAAGGGAAATAAGATTTGAGCATGTTGAGTTTCTAGTGTCATTTGATTATTGCACAGCAACAGCGAGTGGAAACGAGTCTTTTCAGCCACCACCTCTCGCTTACAAGAAATGGGCTCTAAACAGTCAGGATACGGTCGCTGACTACTCTCCTCTTGGTTTGTTTTCAACTTTAGATCGATCGCTTTCTTGCAAGTAATATATTATGCAGAAATTTGTAGAAAATGATCTTCTTCTTGTACCGTTTTCTGAAAATTTATGCATAATATATTTAATATACCTGCATAATATATTTTTTTGATTGATAGCTTTTTGGAAGATAGTTGATTTACATTATTAAAATGATTCCAAATTTTTAACGATTTTGTACATCTCTAGCATTTTATGCTTCATATTATATTAATAATAAACTGTATTGCATTTTATTACTCGACGGAATGCTCTTTATGAAAACAGAAAATTCCTTCTCATTGCAAGCTCTCCAAGTGCTCCTTCCAGCACACTGCCCCTCAGATCTGGAATTCTCTTCCTCTTTGACCTCTTCTATCCACCCATTACACAGAAACTGAGACCAATACGTAAACATCCATTCCACTAGTACCCCTCTTTGGACTGATTTCTCAGATTTTGGTTTGCACCTTTTCTGGACCCCACACTCTGCTCATCGGATTGGATTTTGGTACCATAGTGTTCAGTGTTGTCATGGACGACAGCAGCAATCTAATTACATTGTTGTTGTTGTTGTTGTTGTTATGTAGCTGCACATGACACTTGCAGAACACTTAAGAAAAGAGGGAGATTATAATCCTAACCATCTCCTAAACATCACTTTGAAATAATTAGCTGAAATGTGTTAAATCAGTATTAATTGATCAATTGATAAATTAAGCTATGGTTGACACCCTTTTTGTTACAGGATAATGTTTGTGTAATTTTTTATGATCTTATATTCTTTATGATTTTAATTGATTTATGATTTTTTTAATGATTCAGGTCTCGTGACTCCTAACGTATTTGATCAGATGAAGGTGGATTCACTGAGTATAGGAGTCTACGCTCGTGCTAAGTTGCATCCTCCTGCGTCACACCTCTACGTCACTGCTGGCATGGGACCCTACACGGGATTCTACTACACTGTCCAGGTACTTGTCTATTACACCTATCACGTCGGGATTTATGTGGCTGTTGAGTAGTTTGTTTAGTGGTTTAATATAGTCCTTCGTACTCTAGTAGCTCTAATGGAAAAACATGGTATGGCCTAAATATAATAAATGTTATCATGTCAAATATTAATGAAGGAAATATATTAAACGTCCTTGAAAAAAATTATATTCTGAAAATTGACTTCATTTTATCATTAAAAATTGTGAACACATGTAATCTATTTATCAATCAAAAATTGTATAAACAAAAATCTATTAAGTAGCTTACGTGCGTGTCAAATCAATTGAGTTGTTTGCTGCAGGAACTGAGTGATAAAAAAGAGTCCTGTAGGACAAAAGAACTGATTTTAGACTCTCAGAGCTTTCGTCATTACAAATACTAAGAGCATGGCTTCTACATTGTTGTGGGCTTATTGCATGCCAGTGAGCTTCCCTGTATTTTATGCAAGTGCTTCTGACGTTTTGTTAAGCATTTCATGGTGTATGATAAAATACTGATAATTATGTATGATTATTTTTCCAACCTATCATATACTCCTAGGCAAATAATTTGTTATAGAAGAATTTAAAGTCAGAGTCTATCGCTTTCTAAATGATAAAATACATTTTTAATAATAGCTTCTGGCTATTTCTTCTATTTATGCCATAGAGACTATTAGGTCATAAAATATGCTTTAGCAATTTGATTAGACATTTTCTACGGTGTTATTTTACTCAATCATGAAGATAATTGTAGAAACGTTTTGTTTGATGTTCTTCGCTAAATGGTTTTTAAAGATTAATGTAATAACATAATTTTATAATCATTATGCAACTATAAATCTGAAGTTTCAAGGTTTTTTGTGCTCCAATATGTAGCTCAGTGGTGTATCAGTGTTAGTACGTATATAGTGAGTAAGATAACATACACAGCGTTTACTTTAGAAGTTAGCTTTTCATATAATTATGTTTTATGTAAAATCTTAATGATACATAGGATGAATTTAAGAGTAGTGAAGACACTCAGTTATACTAAAGACTTCGTGCTTTAAATTAATTGTCTTAGCAAAACATTTATGCTCGATATATGAATATTTAGTGGTGTAGCAGAATGGTATTAATGCAATCATATTAAACTTCTTTTCGTCCTACTGATGGATCCACTCATACATATCTATCCATAAGTATTTTTTATATTTTCTTCAAATTATCTCATGTTTAGTAGAATTAGTTGTTTTCTACTACTAACTATGAATACTGGTTACCAGTATCATTGAAATAAAATGAGTTCAATTTTAAAATTAATTTTTATGCAAATTTCAGTTCCATTGTATTGTACATTTTTCTAAAAAGTCTGAAATGTAAAAATGCTATTTATTTTATGTTGTTTAGAAAATAATTTTGCTGTATTTTTAATGCTTTCAATGATACACCTAGAAGGTATATAAGAATGGTCCAAGTCAGTTATTTTTAGAGAAAGTACTTAGTTTATGAGACTTTAGATCAAATTTGCCTTTTGATTAGTGTCATTGGTATAGCAGTTTTATAAATGACTATTTTTAGGCTGAATGGAATTATGCATTTCACGAAAGGCTACTGTATGCAAGAGTATGTTATTAGCTTAGAATAGATGGTGGAAGAAATATAAATTTTGTTCAGAGTATTATTTTAAAATCATATTTAGACGTTTTTATTGTATATATTGTGTCTGGCAGTATAATTTTAAATAATTTACTTTAATAGCCGTAGGCTAGATATCAGATGTTGACGAATATAGTTCTTTCAAACAATTACTGGCTTTAGGACAAGATTATTCTATAATACCCTTTTTAGAGATTTAAAAATTTTTGTGTATAGTTTTAAAATGTAGTTGTAAACATGTGCATTATACTATTATAATTTTCAATATATGAGTTTGCATTTATTACTTATATGCTGTCCAGATTTCTATTGAATTTGTTATTCGCTTTTACTAAACTGTATATGGATAATAAATCCATGCAGGGTCGGATCCAGGAATTTTTTAAGGGGGGGTCCAAAATTTTTTTGAGAGTGTACATTTTTTTGCTTACGCCCTGCCTTCTTCAGGACATGTGACGTAACCGACAGTTTTCTGGGGGGGGGCTCCAAATATGTTCTTCACTACTGCGTTCGGCTCATAGAATGAGTGTATCCCCGAACTTCCCCCCCCCCCCCGCTTATACCCGTACTAAAGTCAGGATAAAACCTAAAATCATGCATTTGTTTTGGATTAAAGTAGGTTAATTTTTTCAGCTCTGAAGAAACTGCGGATCTCGACGAATTACAAAAGTGACCTAATTTTGGCGGTGGGGGGTCTTAAGCCCCTCTCAGCCAAGGCTGTTTGCACCACTGCTACTGGACAGAGTTGAAATTTTTACTTACACCCTTTTTGTCTCCAATGCATTGGTTATGCATTGGTTCAAGTAAAAATGGAGAGCTAGTGAAACGGTCAACATTTTTCGGGCCCCTTCCATTATACAGGGCTCCTCGTATATCCTAGAAAAAATCGAGCTATTGGAGCTGCGTTCCCTGTCGTACCCCACCCCGGGCCCCCCTAACCACTGCCATTACTAACATATTTAAACATCGAAATTGCCATAGAAACAATGAAAATATAGTTTAAATTTTTTTATCGGCGGACCTAAGGGGGGGGGTCCGGGCCCCCTGGGCCTCCCCTGGATCCGCCACTGAATCCATGTATAATCAGCATAGCACTAATTGTAAAAATTTGTATAGTTTTAATTACACTAAATAGTGGTGCTATTGTTAATGTAGTTTTACTAGTAGTGCAATATATACTAATAGCAGCAATATATATGCTAATCTACATGTACATCTGTAGACCAATGGGCGGGGACTAAAGCTTTGTACCACTAAAGCTTTAAGCCTAGAACGTTAATCTATGACTTCATTTATTAAAGATATTAATATTGGAGTCTTGAAAATTAAATCTTCTTACGATGACACAACGTCTTCTAACACGCATTTATGCAGACTCATGCAGTTTCTCTTTTATTAATCGATCTTACTTAAATATTTGTTAAGAAGCAATTTCATGGAAGGTTATATGTGGTATATTTCTTGTATGTTACTGTTAATATTATTCCTGTAGTGTTGACTAGCACTGCAGAAACATATATTGTAGGTATAGGTGATACATAGTGCGAGCAGGAGGATGATAATGAGATATCACCTTATAAGGCGTTTTTGTCAAAATACTGAAAGCTACGTAAGATATGTGAAACGCATTGTCCTTGCGATAGCATTCTTGGTTATGAATTGATTTCCAGTGAGAATTTAAGTAGGCCCTATATAGAGTTAAATTGTGTATCTTAGACCTGCCATATTATCGTGCACTGGAAAGGTTGTGACAGTGTGTTAGTAGGTAGAGTGTGATTTTGTATTACTGCAGTTGAAATATGTATTGCTGTTTCTCTCTGATGGCTGCATTACTGAGTATAGACAGAAACTATGTCTTATCCTGATAAATCATATTAAAGACATGCTATTAAAAGTTTTGATCATTAAGCAGCCGGTTATTACTGCAAAATGTGGTCAATTTAAGAATAGTACTGTGGAGAGGAATGTGATTTTTAAAAGCCCAATAATGCAAATGCTTCAAATACTATTGCCTTCCATTTAATAAAAGTCAAAGATCTCATTTACGATATTATACATACATGAATGAACTAATGAACTAATCTGTAATGAACTAATTGTGTAACTATTGTGTAACAAATATATCACTGAAATGAAACAAAGGAAGACCTACTGTAACGTTAGTTTTAACTGTCAAAAGAGAGTCAGTGTCGGCGAAACCTATTATCGAGATGCTCTCCTGATTTGCAGTTACATACTTTAGTCGTTGTGCTATATTTTCAGCAAAGTAGGAAAAGGAGCTTAAGCAAAATCAAACTAAGTAAAATCAATTAAAATTAACTGAAGTTGTTAATTGTATACGCAAAAGTATTTACATCATTTTTACTGACATCATTTACTACAACCTCGCGAGGAAATGAATTCATGTATCTGAGAGATTTATTTGATTAGTGGTCATTGTTGCTGTTTGTTGTATACATTAGCACTCTAATCGCAAATCTCATTTGTGTACTTACCGAAGTGCAAAAAGTTATCTTTTGTATACTAATCATTTAAAGTATTTGGCTACCTGAAATTTTACTAATAATTATGCATTTTAGTATTAAACATTTTTGTTTTGTAATTCATATTTCTTTGATTTTTTCTTAGGGTGGTACTCAACCATTGTTGTCCGATGTCGCTCATGCCGTGGCAAGCAAGCTAAAATCTGCATTTCTTTCTGCTGCAAGGTATTAAATATAAACTTAAATTAATATAATTTAAGAACAAGTTTTGAAATTGTTTTCGTTAGTTTTTATCGAATGTTCTATAAGACACTAAGGTTTGGTATTTATTATATATTTTGAGGAAACACTAAAATTGCAAGAAATCCCAAAGAGAATCATGTGCAAATTTGCAATAAATACTCATAATTAGCTAAATCGGTGATTAAAAGGAGTAACTATATCATAAATATGAATAGATGTTTATCTAAAGATAATATTGATACAGTCTAGTAACTATCAAATCTTTAGTGCATATGATAGTCAATTGAACTTAACAGTGTACTAATAAAACTGCTAAGATCAAAATGTAAATTATGCAGCTGTTGAAATGCTAGGCTATTGTCGTTTTAAATATTTGTGCTCATATGGTTTAATGCCAGTGCAATATTACTTTATTTTTATTTCCAATTAATATTTGTTTTAATTTAAAATTGAATGTAGTGTCAAAAATATTAATCTTAGTTCAAAAATCCCAATATTTGGACCACAAAATTTTCAACATTTTCTTTTCAGCAAGCCCTTTTAGGAGCTAAAAATCGTCAATCATGAACCTGCTGATTTTTGAACTATGATTTCTATGTACATTATATTATATTATATTTATACATTTAGTCAGTAATTATTTGTAAAAAAAATAAATTCTAAGGAAATATTGGACTGCAAGAGAATATAGTTATAATTTTTGCCAAAATAACTAAATTGCTTTAGGCTACATATGCTATGGATAAGGCATAGACTTTGCGAAGGGATTAATTTTTTGATCTAGGGAGTGCTCATATGGAGCGAGAAAGCAGACTTTATGTACCTTGAACCTGGCACTTGGCAGTGCATTGAAGAGGGAGAGAGCTAGGTTTATTTGTTCAGGCGAAAAATATTTTGTAGTGACAACTGAATCACGACTGTATGACTGTTTTAATTTGTTGTAGGCTCAACTTTGTGTTCCTGTCAACAATTATTAGGCAATTATAATTTATTGATGCTCCTGTAAATATAATAAATAACAGTGACAGTAACGTGTAATATTGGCTGATGGACAGTTTGTTAGCACACCTGGTAAGCGGGTCCTTGGGTTCAAATCTCAGCCTGACCGTTTCTTACCATACTCTCATAGCATATGGAAGCATGTCTTACGCAGCTCTTGTACTAGGCAGAATAAACGTTGTTGTGTTTAGCGGATGGTTAGGTTTGGGAGGAGCTGGGGGAGGTGGGGCTCAGAAGGGAGGTGGGCGGGCTGATGCCAATGCTGAGAAACGTAAGCCTAAAATAGAGCCTGCTACAGCTCTTCCTGCCAGGTTTGAATATTGTAGTTTTATATGTGTGCTGTTCTGCAGTGTTATACTTATGTAATGAAATGTATAGGATTGTTTTACAATGACATAACGATAATATGAATAAAACACATTTGTGGAAGTACCTGAAAATTGAATATATACTGTATAATAATAGTAATTAATGACAATAAATTATTTAAAATAATTGTAGAAAGTTTCCTTGTGGTGTGGAAACAAGCAATTATTTTAGTTTAAAGTTATTGTTTTTGAATAAGTTACCTTAATCTGGTTTTTTATATTCACATTAATATATGATCCGTTTTTGCTTATTTGTCTCTTTATTAAGTGATTGATCATATCAATTCAATCAGATTATTGCCCGCTGCATCATCAACGATAACAGAGACATGTCATAGTTGGGTACGCTGAAGTCGGTATTGATCTCTACTGGTCGATAACAATCCCAGTCTGAAGGAGGCTTATGCTTAAACGGGAATGACTTTATTTCTTCAATGATTGATTGATTGGTGGATTGATTGACTGATAGATTGATCTATTGATGACTGATCGAATGATGCAGGTTTGGTCTGTATGATAAGAGGAGAGCAGGAGAGAGTATAGTACCCTCGCCTGACGGTCAAGTGGCGGCCACTACCGATAGCTTTGGTAGAGTAATTCTCATCGACATTCAGCGTGGAATCGCTTTGAAGATGTGGAAAGGTTTCTTTAATTTATTGTTCTTCCGTCCTGTAACGTCAGTTTCTTTTTAAAATCATGTCAGTTATGGGTCTATTATTGGGTTTGAAACCTGAACCTACATACCACAGTCGAACAACTTACCAGTATTGTACCAGTTCAATCTAACTATACTCTAAACATGTTTGAAGTTATTTGGTTAATGATATAGGTTATAAGTGAGTTATTATTTGTTGGCTAATACATTAGTAATATCCTGATTTGTTTATGTATTTAGTAATTGATTGATAGAAAACAGAAAGACTGAAGTTTGATTGAACCAAGAGGGAACTTTCTGTAGGATTCTGTTGATTGGCTGCTTGATTAATTTATTAATAGGCTACAGAGATGCTCAAGTAGGTTGGGTGGAGGCGCGTGAGGACGCCCTACAGGACGCCATAGAGACGCCTGGTGCCGGTGTACCGAGGCGAGCCTCATTCCTCGTTATCTATGCTCCTAGGCGCGGTATACTGGAGGTAACGCTTATCACGTCACTGTTGTGAAATTAATTAGTATAATAAAGACGATGATAGTGAATGTAAAATGTTGTTCTATCTTATTTAATCAATATAATTTGATGTCTAGTAAGTTCTTTAGCAATCTTCTCAAGCATGGCATATCTTTTAGTCGATGCTCTGCCTTACAGCATGTCAAGAATTGATATTTATGAGCTCTTGCTATGCTACGATTCTATAATTGGTCACACACACACACTCATATATATATATATATATATATATATATATATATATTATATATTATTATCTGTGAGTATTTAGGTATGGACTACCCAGAACGGACCTCGTGTGGCTGCATTCAGTATCAGTAAGAGCTGTAGACTCGTCTCCACGTCTTATGGAGTGCTAGGCCTGAACAGTGTCACCTATCAGGATTGTAAGATCCCTCCATCCAAAGTCTATCTTTTCGACTCCGATGGTGCTATCAAAATCATCGATGTGCCATTCCATCTGGCTCTCAGGTTTATTATTCCATAACATTATTAGCTTGTTAAAAGCTTATAAAGCGAGTGTCCTAAGGATTAAAGTTAACACTCATTTAATGTCTCATGTTGCTAAGTACATTGAAAAAGAAATGGAAGGACCTCACAGCTCCCATTTCCACAACTAGTGGTAGACATCATGATAAGCTCGTAGAAAATCCAACTGATGATTTTTTAATACAGGGGTGCATGCAATGCTAATATATGTTTGAATTAGTAAACTGACATTGTTCATGTGATTTACTCCTATATCCTTAAAAATTCTTTCAACTTGTTTTGCACTTTATTAGTGTATTATAAAAATCACAACGTTTCGAAGCTACAGAGACTTATGTATGCATACTGACTAAATATATCGTTAATAAGTTATTGTTATGTATGCCTCTATTCACGTAAGGAATTTATGTATTGTTATTCAGTGATAAGAATAGTAAGAGAGCGAGAGATGTGCACCTGTTGAAGCAACTGAAGATATCATTGCGGGAGCACACGACTGAATCTGGTGAGGATTCTCTTGAATTATATTCTTAATAAACCTAAATTGTCGATCAGCTGTGTTTCTTCCACTGTTGACTTAGAAATTATCAAATAGCGAAGCATTCTTTAATGCAGACGTTTAAAGATTCATGTTTTTCTTGAGATTTTCCATGGGCATCTCAAAATATATTAGACGTAACGGTTGGATAGCCGAATGGAAAGCTTGCGTACCTTAGAAGCAGGTTCTAATCTCAGCCAGATCGACTCAGACTGAATTCCTTGTGGCACGAAACCGAGTGTATCCCATGTGATATGGAGACAGACTTTAAACTTGGCTTTTTTACAGACGGAATACCAGAGTACACACAATCTTTATTTACTTGTATTTATCTCATGAGGCCGATAAACTTTTGTCTTAATTCTTTAAACTTGCATGTTTACATGAAGAGGAAAACGGAAGACAGTGAATAGTGGAGGCGTTATATACCATGGACCTGCCAGTAGGCCGTGTACTAAGAGAGAGTTCATTAAAATTAGATTTAACGGTAACGTTTATATAAATTGACACTATATCAGCTTCACGAAACTTATAATGGTACAGTTTGTTATATAGCTTCATGAAGTTATTAATGAAAGATCTTCAGATGCTATAAGCTTCCGCCAATTATAAAGCTTTAGAGCGAACACAGAGTAATTTTTGTCTAGGACCTATATGTAAATATTTGAAACCAATATTGAATATCTGATGAAAGACAGATATGAATCATTTTAATAAATTTTTAAATTTTTGTGTAATTATTTATACTAAACACTACGTACATTGGGCTATGTATAAAACTGTACAGGTACATTAACCAGTAATGTAAATAAGATTTTAAATGTCTCTGAAATTGTTCTAGTTTTTTACTTATTTTAGTTCTAATTAAGCGGTATAGGAATTATTACTTATTTGTTGGAATGGGTTAACGCTGGTACACTTGATATTATTTACCTGGCGGTGAATCTTCATAATTTCTTGCTATGCTGAAGTTATAGCAACCTATACCAATATGCATTTTTATATTCGACATAAAAATTAACTTTTCCATTTTTGCACTTTGAGAGTCTGAAATTTCACTTGTTTCTATTTTTCGATGTGTTTACCTTTATCTATTTTTATTAGTTTAATTGTAGAAATTTTTTGATTTTCTAGAGAATCTGAAATCAGAGGTAATAAGTGCCTTGAAGGATATGAAGACTTTCAGCATTGTTCGTCAGGTATTGGAGATCTATACCATGTCTTTATTAGTTCCTGCATAATTTGTCTAAAAATGTCTAACCATTACATAAAATAATAAAGTAATACTGATTGACGTTGATTGTGAATAAAAACTTCTGTGAAGCCTTCTGGAATTGATTCTGTAGATTAAGATCATCTACAGAGGCTAATAAGGATGAAAATTGTTTTGGTTTTCATTCGAATGATTGAGAGTTTGATATAGTTTGGGCACTTTTGAACATTTATTGTGAACTTTTTTATCTATTGTAGAAATTAGCCGTACGGCAAGTATCCCTTCATATAGTTCATTTCGATTACTCATTTGTGATAATCATATAAGAAAGAATATCATTTTTACTTAAGAACATCACTTCTTGGCAGTTTGCTTTAGCTATTTCTCTCAATTAACAGAACACTTGACGCAAATCAAATAAATCTAAAATTATTCTTTAATTAAACTGGGTTACTCATGCTCGGTAGAATTTAGCATCAGCGTACAGTAGTCACACTTTTGTCGATATATCAGATAGAACAGTCACTGTTTTTTTAGCATTTGATGCTACTCGTCAATGTATCTCAAAGATACTTCTCGGTCTTTATCTGCAGCACAATTTAACTGTAATGCAGGCTAGTCCCTGACATCATTCTCGGATGAAGAAACTAACGTAACGTGTCTTTATTATTAGCGTTGTTTTACTACCGCTTAAAGAAATAAAATTATTCCTGAATTTTTTGCGACATATCTATAGCTCGTGTGCTTTCTTGTTGGGACGTATTTGAGAACTATAAATCACACTTTAAGTCTCCTACACTTACCAGGTGTACGAGATTTTTCAAACGAATCATCATCATCTTCTTCTCTTGAACCCCAGTTTATTTAGGGTCAGGTTACAAATAGACCTTCTCCGTACCTCTCAGGGCCACACCATGCATCAGTTGGTATTAAGTGTTTTTCATATCCCTCTCAATCTCCGTATCTCATATCAGGTGTGATCTACATTTCTCTAACTTAGTATCCATCTCATCCCTCCACTTTCGTCTCAGAATCTTCCTTTGCCTTTCTCACTATATGACCATACATCTTATCTCGTCTGAAGCAACCTATAGAGTTTGCAAATAAATGAATTCTTCAAAATATTTCCTGTTCGTGCCCAACTGCACTGTCGTAGTTCATTTCTCATTTTATATGAAGTAAAAATCGTATCTAATTTTTGCAATATAAGGCTGTTAGAAATGTCAGATGGGGACTTTGGTGAGAAACCATACGTTCAATGAAACTGGACTTTAAGTCATTATGATATTATAAATTTTTATTTTGATTGATTGACTGATTGATTGCTTGATTGATTGATTGACTGTTTTAGGGTATAGAGAGAACGCTGAGCACTAGTTACCTCTCAGCACAGTTCTTGGCCTCGGTTGTGAGCGCAGTGAGACAACAGATGGACTCACAGTGTGCGTTCTTTTTATTTCTCTGTGTCTCTATAGTAATCAATGCAATTAATGTCGGTAATATCTGATATTAGTTTTTATGAGTTATTATTAGTATTACAGTTATATTATTATAATTTTTTTATTTTTTATTTTTATTTATATTTATTTACTATTATTTATTATTAGTATTTATATATTATTTATTTTTCATAGTCTTACTGTATAAAATATTATTTTTATTGTTATGTCACGGGTATAAAGAAGGCGAAATTGATGAGACAAACAAGTCTCATCCTTTTAAACCAGTTATACCCGTAACATACCGCACTAAGTTTTCCTGTTTAATTTTTATATTTTATAATGAGCTTTTTTAAACATAATCAATTTTATCACTAAACTAAAGCTGAGTGTCTGTGTATTGATTGATAGACATTTATCTTCTTCCAAAAAGCTTATGTTTTAGCAACGAAACATTAGAGGCATGATTTTTATGCTGGAATCTTTACAGTCTTGATACATGCTTATACATGTAGTTGTTAACACAAATTTTGCTACTTGAGTTTTTTGTCTAATATTCGCTGGATATCTAATTTGAATATGTATTGACCATCTATTGTAAAATTTATTTTAAAAATATCTAGTGATATAAATATATAAGGCTGTAAAGCCGATATTAGCGTCAGTTTCTTCTCTTAAAAGCGATATCAGCAACGGATGAGCCCAGGATATTAACCCACGCATACGGATCCGCAGTTGGATATCCTACCGACATCGCCACTGACTCCAAAACATAACAAAATGATAATAGTAGCTTTAATAATGACACAGCATAATAATGATCCTAAACATAATAATGATAAAATATTATTGTAAGTCTTGCAACACTCTAAAAGCTGGTAAAGCTAAGGTTAACGTCAGTTTCCTCACTCGAAAGCGATGTCAGTGACGGGCGAGCCCAGGATTTGAACCCGGACCATCATATCCGCGGTCGAGTATCTTACTGACTTAGCCTCTATAAGTATTACTGACATCGCTTTCGAGTGAGGAAAGTGACGTTAACTTTAGCTTTACCAGCTTTTACTTTACTTGTATTAGCACGTAATTCGTGTAGTTTTCAACTAATCTAATGCACTCAGTGTCAGAGGCTAAGGACATGGACGCTGACGTGGCAGTTGACTTTGAGAGCAGAACTCTTCATCAGTACTGCAGGTTCAACGAGTCGCTCATCAACGTCTACTGCGACTTTCAACAACTCAGAGCAACAACAACAACAGCGCAGCCTGTCGAGCAAAACAACGTGGACCAAGAACAACTGAATAAAGTTAGCTAATTTTTATCTATTTCGTTAACGTTGCTTTTCCTAGATTAACCTATAGATGAATCCACTAATAACGTATAACTAAGAGAATTGCATTAAATTGTAAGTTATTGGTATGTAGCTTTTAATCAATAACATTTCAGTATTTAATTAATAAACTAAATGCGGCTGGTCTATCAACTTTGTGCTATCTAAAACCTTTGCAGTAAAGTATGAATGTTTCTGCAGGTTTAGTAACATCTTGATATTACATAGATGTGTCAGTTGCTATGATGAAGCACTGAAGCGTTTTGCTTTGATACCATTGAAACTGTTACTTAAAAATTGCCAGGATAGTATATTAGAAATATTTCTTATGTAAATTTATCAATGAGAGGGTGCTATTTAATTCAAAAAATTAGTAGTCTGGATGCTTTGAATTGCTTATTTTTTTTAAAAATGTATTTATGTTAACTTCAATCATTCAATAAGAAGTTAACGTCCAGTTCCTCGCCATAAGGCAATGTCAGGGACATCTCATGCCGACTCTGCAAAACACCACACGATGACGACTGAGTACACAGAGACTACAATTTCTAAAAACTGTGTTTGCAGCGGAGTCACTTTTGTAAATATGTTTTAGTTAAAAATATGTATTGGCAACTATTAATTGAGTTTTTTGGGTCACTGCTGGGTAGGTTTTCGACACTAATGTCTTCTGCAGACAAAATGCATATTAAACGTGGCTTCTGCTCGAAAATCTCATGAAGCTTAAGAATTTAAGTATATGAATAGAAGTTAAAGGAGACTCGTAATTGTATGCCATTTTCGTATGATATAAGTTTTTTATGTATGCAACAATGTAGGCTTTTTGAATCTAATAAGTAAGTTCAAAACCTTCAAGTCGATGTTAAAGTCAGTTTTCATCTCTCGAAAGCGATATTAGTGATGAGCGAGCCCAGGAGTTGAACCCCGCACACAGACTCGCGGTGGGATATCTACTGAGAAGTGTCAAAGACATTTGTAAAGTATAAAAGTATTTCTAAGTATAAGGTACTAATACATAAATCTATGTATGTTCTCAATTTCACGGTTGCTATGTGATGCTTTTAAGTAGTATTTTATATTTCTATACTTTTTGTACTGCTACAAAAATGTAAACTACTTTAAAGTATCACTACTTTGATCTTTTATGGTAGCCTCTTTTGTGTTGTGTTTTTGTTTGTCAAGCTGTATACGCATTCCTATTGTTTGTATAAACTGTGCTGTGATGAACAATTAAACAATACTAAACTGAAATAAAACTCTAAAGGGAAGTCAATGTGTTTGATTCGCAGTCGCTGACTGACGCTGCTATAGTAAGTCGAGACGATGTGCAAGAATTGACTTCTGTAGTGAATAGATATCGAGAGATCGTGTCAGCAGCAGGGCCGAGTGGACCCAACAGAAAAGAGATGAATATGGACGTCTCTGTTGTCGAGTTTGTTGGATACTTTGACTGTCAGACCGTTAGGACTGCTAGTGAAAAAGATCAAGGTCAAGGTGAATTGGCCTTCATGGCTTTAGTTCTGACGACTTTGAGTGAGACTAAAAAGACTCGTCTGGGTGAGTGGCTGTACCTGATGTATTTGTATGAGTATCCCTAGTGTGGGGAAATGAGCGTATCAATTGATTGATTGCACAAAATTTCTGTACGGTTAGATATAGTATTGTAAAATTGTTTTAGCTGAGTTTATTTATATTATTTAAAATTTCGATTTTGCATAGCAAATACGCAATGTAATGTAAATAATCGAATAGCACATAATTGCATAATCAGGGTTAACCCAAGGCACAAGGCTCTTATTAGGACCCATATAAAGTTGTATATATATATATATATATATATATATATATATATATATAAAAGTAAAAAAGCTAATGTTAACGTCAGTTTTCTCACTCGAAAGCGAAGGTGACGGGCGAGCCCAGGATTTGAACCCCACACATACTGATCCCCGGTCGCATACCTTATCGACATCGCCACTGGCTCCAGTCAGGAATTATATATATATATATATATTATATATATATATATATATATATACTATATAATATTATATATATAGATATATATATATATATATATATGTATATATATATATATGTATATATAGACTTTTATACATATATAAGTTATTTTATAATTAATAAATTTGTTAAATATTAAATCTGTTAATTATAACTAATAATTGAATATAACTTCAATTCTCGTGCCAATCTTCTCCAAGGAGATTTTGTTGTATAGTTGTTTTTGAAAGCTATCCTGAAGACCTGAACTTCACTCAGATATGTTTTCGATTCATTTTTCTTAAAAAATTCTTAGCTCACTGTTTTCACAAACATTTAAAATTAAGCCTGTTCTAGTACATGTTTGAAGTTTATACGACCGTTTAGAACTTTAAAGGACTGCTTGAATTTGTAAAACATGTTTCACATTTTATTTAGTCTGCTTATTGTTTTATTTTATCATTTAATTTACTACTAACCCCCTTGAGCACAATGAACATATTTACAGTATTTTTCATCTGTGCCTCACCTTGAAATTTAACGTTTTTCCTTTTATAACGTTGAAGACAAACGTTCTAATAACATTCTTGATTTGAGAACACAGGCTAAACTTTTTAAAGTTTTTCGTCTCTTACAGTTCCCTTGGGATTCAGAAACTTTCGTTAGACTTTACCTGTATCTTTATTCAATTTTTTGTGTGTTCAATTTTCCAGCGAAGTTCATCTTTGACACTGAACTGACTGTACACGGCAAGATTGAACGCCAGTGTAATGAGAACATTGAATTCACGGAAAATATGACAAACGTGAATCACTCAAAGAAGTTTGTAGAACTTCTTCAAGAGTGTCGTATACCAGCAGAAGATCTCATGGTACGCATCTGACAAACTTCTATGTGACTTTGACACGAAACAGCTTATTATAATAACTTCCGTGACATTTTGTTTGGCTGAGTACTTATCCACTTGTTTCGGAAAATATAGAGCAAACACTAAACTGTATTACTTTTTTTAACTCGTGAATCTAAATATGAGCATTGTAGTAACACTGACCGTATTGTTATTCTAGTTGATGCATCTTGGTATATCATACTCAAATGTGTTTTTGATAGGCTGGGTTAGAGTTTTTGGTATTTAGTCACTTGTTTATTTCACGAAAGTTAACAAAATATTTAACTAAGTAAAGTTCAGTTAAATCCATACAAGCAATGTTGGTAAATGCATTTAAATAAAGCCTTGTATAATATGCCTATTCTGTGTCAATATTTGCAATATTTTGAATTTCCGCATATATTATAAACGATAATTTCTGATATTGTTTTATTATGAGATTAGAAGGACATGAAAAATAGGGAATTGACTGATGATACGGTGTAGGACAGAGTGGACTGGAGAAAGTCTATTCGTATCCTGTCCCTGGTTAAACTGGGATTTAAGGGATGATGATGATGATGATGATGTTTTATTATGATATTTGAAGGGCCTGCTGCTGCACTTGTGGCTGAGTGAGGAGAGAAAAACATTTAGTGCTATCTTTTCTCTCCAGTCACTCGTTAAAGACTTAGAGAAGCTGTACAGTGAGTAATTTACTTGTTTATAAGATGGCTATTCTGTGTCAATTAAGACTATTAATTTTTTCTCTTTCTTCAGTGATTGAAATTAAAGTTAAAGCCAACATAAGATTACGCCTGCGATAAACTGCAGTAGCTATTATGTATACCTATTTTAAAAAATACTGATTGCTAATTTAATAACTAGGAAGGATAGCCCGGAAATTGAATGTGTGACGATGAATTAGAGTTTTGTGGGGATTAGGGAAAGGTTGACTCTGGCGGGATTGAGATGGTGTGGGCTTTTTGTGAGAAAGGCAGATGAGGATGTAGTAAGGAGAGTTTGGAGGAAGGAGCTGGATGTTAAGCTAGAGAGAAATAGACCACAACTGACGAGGGATGCTGTGATTAAGAAGAACTTGAAAATGAAACAGGGGATTGGCTGATGATATGGTGCGGGACAGAGGATTGGAGAAGGTCTTTTCGTATCCTGACCCTAGTTAACCATGGATTCAAGGGAAGATGATGACAACGATGATGATGTCTGATAGCTAATTTAAGAAGCCCCTTTTTGGATGCTAATTCTTGAGTTTTATGAATTCTACACAACTGCTTAGATTGATGTAATTATGTTGATACAATTATTATAATTTATAATTTTTGAGACCATGTGTTTGAGATTGGTTTTACCCGTGTTGCATCCGGGGTGCTTAAGAATAGACCAACCGTTGACTGTATATGTCGTAAAAGGTGACAAAGCACTGAGATCCTTAACTGTATCGGAAAGGGCATTCGGTTGATGAGCGCCTAGGCTCCAGCAACTGCTAGAAATTTTCTAGTTTGTTGTTGTACAAAGATAAATGTTGAACTTAGTTTTACGACTTTATAATATCTCTACCGGTACTGTTTCAATGTATGTATTCTCGTGTGATGTTGTTACTGTTATTGCTGTTGATTTGTATAGAACGCAGCGCAGTAGAGACCGATATTTCATCTGGTGAGAAGGAACTGAAGTTGTGGTTGTCTTACCGTGAGGCATGCGCCGCTACAAACAACATCTGTTCTGCTCTTATGATGGCTCTAGTGGGACGTAGCATTGCCTGCAGAAAGCAAGCAAAGGTGTGTGTGACTCGATTGCATTTTTTACACCCACTTGTTGATTTTTTCATTGATTTATTTTATATGTGCGTTATGATGGTGCACACCATGCCCGTGTTGTGTTCAGTTTACGGAAGAATAGACCAACCGTGGATTGCATGTTTTGTAAATGGCGGCATAGCACTCAAATCCACAACCCACCTCAAAAACGGCATTAGGTTGGTGAGCGCCTAAACTTCAGAAATTGCTACAAAATTTTGTAATCTCGATCCCAGTTAAACTGGGATTCCAGGGAATATGACGATGACGATGTTAATATGGTGTACACGCGGCTGAGCGCAATTGTCTTTGCCGCTTGTGACTTAAATATAGTATATATTAAATATAGTAAATCATATAGTATTGTATTGTATTGTATTGTAATGCTATAGTTCCATCGTCTGCTTCATCTTACCCGTATTACTATGTAGAGGGAAAGTTAAATACTCATGGCTTGAGTGATGTTGTGAATCCTGTTGTATATCTTGTTTTGTGGTAGCTTGTGATAGGAAATATTGTTAATATTTTAGTCTTAAATATTTCATAATTATGGATTTGTGTGTTTATATTTGTGATATTAGAATTTGGTAATTTTGATAGTGAAAATTGAAATCTAATTCACCTTTTCTCTGTAATGACGTAAAGTAAAATAGTAGCTTAACTAAAATGCAACTATAACTTTAGTTTTTAATCTCTGACTACATTCTAATGATGCTATAGTTTTATTTTGGTAATATCAATAGTAATAATCAATTGATTGTAATTTAGAAGGTCAAGAAGAATGCAAAGAATGACGAAACTGTAAATGAACAAGGCGAAGGTGGAATTACGATGGATACTACAAACGAAGATGATTGCGATGATGAATTGATTGGCTGGGAGTCTATAACGTTAGATAGAGAGAGTTGGGATCTTCTGATCCGGCAACTTGAAGGTACTGTACTCTTATGCACTTAATATAAGCTAATACATTGTCGTAAATGATGACGATGACAATAATAATAATAGTAGTAATAATAATAATAATAATTACTATTATTATAGAATTACACCAATCAAACGGCTACAGTTACTAATAACCATGGAGAATAAAAGAGGAAATAACGAAAAGAACACAAACAGCAACTAAGAAAGTAAACTTTGTAAACACATGCAGTTGTTATGTGTGTAACAATACGACCAATCATCATCATCCTCTTCCCTTGAATCCAAGTTTTAGCTGGGGTCGGGATACGCGAAGAAACAATTCCATTCTTTTTAGAAAATTTTGTAGCAATTTCTGGAGCATAGAAGCTCACCAACCGAATGCCCTTTCTGATGTTGTTTTGTTTCTTAGTGCTTTGTCGCCTTTTATGACACTTCTCTCCATTCTTTGTCTAATCTTTAAGAAGAATGGAAGATATTTTTAATTCACGTCCCTACACACTGCGCATCAATTTCAGCAAACTCAATAGTAGTAAAATTTTCTCTAGCTACCTGAACACTACTCGGGTAAAATCAGCGTAACATATTCAACGCAAACATGCGACCAAAGAAAAGTACACGGTGTTTTTTATTACTGATACCCCAAATTGTTTTAACAATAAAGTCGTAAGAAGTGGACCGATGTTCTTGAAATTTACAGCACTCGACCAGCAGCCAATTCTACGAAACATAGAGAAATTTTATTTGAATATCTTTAATAACGTGAAAGTTATAGTTTTGTGAATAGGAGTGGGGTCAGATAAGAAATTTTCAGTACAGAATTATTATTATTTTTAGTATTATTATTATTAATATAATAATAATAATATGCAGCGACTGTCTATTGCTCTCCAGCGATTCAATGCAGTCTGCTTCAGTGGCACTTTGGCTAAAGCGGCTTCCCAGAGTGCAGAGGAATTATTTTAATCGCTATTTTTAAAAACTTTTAATTAAATAAAAAGTCTCTTTTATCTTATTTTTTAGCCCAGGGCCCTTTACAGCCCAGGGCATTAAAAAAAATAATAATAATAATTATTAATATTATTATTATCATTATTATCATTAATATTATTAATATCATAATCGTAATCGTTATGATTATTACTGCTACCACTACTACTATCATTATTATTGTTATTATTCTAGATATACAGAAACCTCGACTTCGGTAAGATACTCGACCGCGGACCAGTATGTGTAGGTTCAAATCCTGGGCTCGCCCGTCACTGACATCGCTTTCGAGTGAGGAAACTGACGTTAACCTTAACTTTGCTTTACTTTTTTATATCATTATTCCTGTTGTTGTTGTTGTGTAGACTTGCTGGTGCTACAGTGTCTGCTACAGATGAGACCCCAGGGGTTCAGCATCAGCACTAGGGCGAGCATCACCTGGGAGCCAGAGCCCATCCTAGTCAACCTCAAACGTGTGCTGGATGGTGGGAAAGGTCTGTATCTAGTTTACAAAAGTATCTCTCTCTCTTAGTGCACTGCCTATTGGCAGGTCCAGGGTATATAACGCCTCCACTCTTCTCTGTCTTCCACTTTGCTCTTCATGTCCACATATAAGTGGATATTTAACTCATCTAACATTCCTAATCTTGACCTTCCTCTGCCTCTATTTCTTTCCATTTCCATTCCATTGCCTTTCCATTCTGCCTTCATAAAAGGCAGAATGGAAAGGCTTTTTTTAGTAGGCTTTAATAGGCTTTTCCCACTCGAATGTGTTATATCCAACTCTTCCTCCTATATCTTTATACATTTATCAACTGTATAAAATTCATGTGAAAATATTACAATTTAATGGCAGTCCTTCCTCATATTTATCTAATCTCCATTGTAAATTCTGTATTGGTTGACAGAAGATGTATAGATATATGCAATTTGAGCATGGAAACTATTTCTGCAGATGGTAGATAGAAATATTATGTTGTTTCGTAGTAACATAGAATAAAGGAAGAGTAAGAATAAATAGGACAGAAAAAGAAGAATGGACTACTTTGACATGTGGAACAAAAGACGTTCTTTTTGGCACTCGAGTCATAAATAAATTCCTGGAAGCACTGGTGTCAATTATTAATTGCGTGGGCTGTTAAAGGGAAGCCGCCACCCATCGTTACCAAAACTGATGTTTTTAGTAATTTCACACTGTCACTTACTTTTAAATTTCAAATTTTTCATTCAATGTGGCTATGTGCAATCTGCGAAAACTTTCCTCCTTTCCTTTCTGCTTCCATAGAAATGGTAACTTGACTGACGCCACTCTTTCGGAAATAAGAAAAAAAGTTGTACCGGTTACAGCTTCAGTTGTAGTTTTGTTGTATGTTATTTATGTTGTTCTGTTGCTATGTACCTCTATATAACATTGTTGTTGTTCTGCTATCTCTTGTCCTTCTGTTATCTATGTTGTATTTCAGCTATGTTGTATTTTATCTGTTATAGGTTATCTACTGTATGTTGTATGTTATGTGGTTCTACTGCTCTATGTAACAACTTCTTTTTTTGTGTTGTTCTGTCTTGTTGTTATCTGTGTGTATTTTATCTGAGGTGTATAAATTCAGTTTTGCACCATTTTTTGGACCTACTTTTTGCTGGCCGGCTTTTGTCTCAGTAGCGCTCGATGTTGTCATTGATGATTGTAGAACTGTAATTGTTGTTATTATTATGATACTATTTGTTGTGTTGTATTTGTTTGTTCAGGAATGATCCCGGAGTTTGTAGGTAAGTGGATGAGCGGGAATGGTGTGCCTCCCTGCATGCTGTGTCAGAGAGAGGAGGACGTGCAGGCTGCTGCTGCTGCTGCCGCTCAGGTGTCGGCTAATCTCAAGAACACTAAGTTAAGTCGTCTCGCTCAGATGAGAACTCGCTCTATGTCCATATCCTGCAATCCCATTATTGGTACGTATCCCACAAGCTGGAACTCTGTACTTGCTAATCGTCGCTCTTGTTTTTCTCTTTCAAATTTCTTTAGTAAGCTTAATACTTACCTTTTCCCATCGTAGGCACAATCAATCTACCCTGACCATTTTTGATCATCAGACTGGCTTTCGTGTAGGATCTTACTTTTCCTCAGCACATTTCGTTTTGCAGATTGGTTTGCGTGAATTGATGTGTGCTGTGGGGACGTCCCTGACATCATCCATAGATGAGGAAACGGACGTTAAACCTTTAATATTATTATTATTATCCGTCGCATTCCTTCGTATAGACCTATGACCTGTGTGTACTGATCACTTGTTTGATTGTGTAACATTAACTTAGTAAATTTCTCATTTGCTCCTAAAATTTTATGTAAAGAATGAAATTATTGGCTAATTATAGATTTTTAACTGTAATATAGAATCACTGACAGGCCGAGTTTAGGAATGGTAGATGATTTAAAGATCCACTCATATGTGGACATGAAGAGGAAAACGGAAGACAGAGAAGAATGGAGGCGTTATATGCTATGGACCTGCCAGTGGACAGTGCACTAAGAGACAGAGATAGAAACAGAAAATTTAAAAAATTGATAACTATTGCCTTATTAAATTTGTTTAAATTATCTTATATTATTTAAGTGTGTATTTTTTTGATCATTTTGCTTATTGATTGACTTACTGATTGCAATTATTGTTTCTATAAGAATATTGCAATAGCCCTAGTTTTTATGATATAATACATGTAATAAAAATTTTGAAACTACTGCGATGCATTAATCTAATTTAAGTTTGAAGCTAACTTTTGAAGTAGAATTTAAAGTGAAAAATGTCGAATATAATATCAGTTGTTTTGATACCTATTAAGTATCATTTGTATGTTTACTTGTAACTTTCATAACAGCTCAGCTACAGGAAATACAATGGCGTCTGCCACACACACTTGATTCAGATGTTCTACTGTCTAACTGTGCCTGGGAGTTCATGGTCATTTGGAACCGAGATCCCGAGGCCATATACCCTCTAGAACAAGCCATTGCTTATCTGAAGTGCGTGCAAAATGCCATCTTACAACATGGTAAGCTTCTCGTCCTAATATAGTTATTTGAATGAACAATTCTTTAATATGATTAGTTTTTATACCGTTCCATGCCAAGCATGGCATCTCTGTATGCTATTGTTCATCACTTGTTAAATAATAATTAATTTGAGCTCAGACTCAAATGTTTTATTGTTTTTTATAGGGTTCGTGCTCAGTTTGTTTAGACTTGGATAGGGTGTTATGCACCATACACGTAAGAAATTCATACACCACACAGCTCAGTTTTGTAGCAGAGTGGTTAAGACTTTCAATTTAGTTCTGCAGGCATACAATTTGAATTCTTGTTTCTCGTGTCATAGAAATTTCTTCGCCTGGAGAGGGTAAAATTGAGTTTAGATTTAAGTTTCATCTCAGATACAGTTGAATTCCGTTTTAGATTTGGTTTCAATGATAGTGTTTAATTTTGCAGGCTTGGCAACGATGATGTGGCAAATGTTTCTAGTGAAGAGATTATCATCAGCTGCTCTACTTGTAGAAAAGGTTGAAGATTTCTGTTATTTATATCTTTATGATTTAGCTGGTGCATAGATGTTTCGCTTTCATTTGTTTAAATCTGTAATTTGAATTATTATTTTTTTCCGGTTTACTGAGGCTTAGGCCAACCTAAAATTGCACATATCGCAAGAGGAGACTGAGATAGAACTAAGGAAGGTAAGGGAAATCACCTCAGAAGCCTTTATTCCTAGGCTATAGGCTACATTAAGGTTACTGTCGATATGGCATCGTTAATCGATCGATGGAGTGATTTTTTAGGAGAGTGATAGCAGAATTTAATTAGTAATATACCTTGGACCTGCCACTTTGGTGAACACGAAGGAGAGTTTTGTTATATTTAATCAGCTTGTTATTTAATCAATCCAGCAGGGTCTTGCGCTTTGTACAGCGATTCACAAGTTGACATATAATATCTGAACTGAAAATCAACTATATGATTTAGAAAAACTTTATACTACGATCCTCTTTAAAGCCTTAAGCCTAGCTGACAAAATTGGTAATAAGTAATATTTTACCTCTGCGCAAATTAACTTTTTGTCCTGTTGTTTTTCCTACTGCATCGTTTTCATTGACACTATTTTTCCTGCTATTTTGACGTTGGAGAAATTAGTAGTTATAATTAGATCAGATCCACACCCTAAGGTAGCTATAGGCTACATTAAGGTGTCGATAAGACTTAGTTTTTTTTAAGGGATTAACTCGTTAATCGATGAAAAGCTGATAAGGAAGAAAATGTATCTTGGACATGCCATTTGACAGAATACTAGAGAGATCAGGTAAATGTCGTTAATTGGTTTAAATTTGCATCAGTTCTGTTTTGTAGACTGCTTATATCGAACAAATTTATTGTGAGACACTGAAAAGAGCATCTAGATCTATTATATTGTTTTCTGGTTTAAGGTTGGAAAATGTCCGAAGGATCGACTCTGCAGAAAGGTTGGTTATATTGTTGTAATGTATTCAAAATGATTAACTTCTTGTGCACAGTACTTGTAATAAATTCGGCTTTGAATGGAATTCATGCTGAAAGTTCTCATTGCTTTCTTGAATTTTGTAACTTGGTTGTTAGTTGTAGTCTATATATAGTATATACATGTATATATATATATATATATATATATATATATATATATATATATATATATATATATATATATATTCGTACTATTTCGAGCCTGTATCTATTTCTACTCTTCCATTATTTTACTTTTCCAGTTTCCGGTGTAGCGATTGCTATGATATTGTTTTGTGATAATTGGATTTAGTTATGATGTAGTAAGTAATCTCTGTCAATTGTTCTGTGATGTAAAGAGAATTTCTTGAGAAAATTAGATGACTGCGGAAATATATGTTTTTTTGTAGCTACATGTAAGGCCTAGTCTAAGCAATCTGTTAGTTTAATGTATTTAATGCTACAATTTATTACAGGAGGTGGGATTTAGTGACGTGTCACTTGGCAAGTTTCTGGGTCACTGTGTCAGTCTCCTGGACATCATAGTACAGGTGTGTAAAAATTTCTTCTTTTACTTCATATTTCTTCTGTTACTTTTGTTATATATCACTTATATATGTTAGCCTACTGTTTCTTTAACGTAATGAATATAAGACTTTAAAGCGACTTTCTTCTGGTCGCTAGAATTGCTGTACTGATATGGAATCCGATACTCAAATTGAGCTATATTGCATAGAGATTGTATTATATTGCACAGAGATTGTTTAAATTGCACAGAGATTGTATTATATTGCGCAAAGATCGTAGTTATTCGACCGTAATCCGACGATAGGGTCGTTAACCCTTGTACAGTTTAGAATCAATCCCAAAATTACTTTTTAGTGTTGCAATTTCTCCCTCGAGAAGAAGCTGCAGCAAAACTGCGGGACAAACTAATGTTACAACCTGATATATCTGTGCATAAAAATCTAACTGACCTTTGCATCCTCTCTTTTAAAGTCTCGTCATCCAATAAAATCATTTCAATCATCTCGACATCGCCACTGACTCCAGCCAGTGGCGATGTCGAGATGATTGAAATGATTTTATTGATTTTAATTAAATTCATTGATATACTGACCAATTGATTGCAGTCGCAGTAGAGAGCTTTGAAGTGCACCAGTTCACTACACTGAAGAGTTCTATCATTCCTGATGGCATATGCTGAGACCCACAACTCTGTTACTCTCAGTGTTCAGCACTGGACCATCTATAGGACTGATTTTCTAGATTTTGGAATTCGCACCATTTTTTGGACATTCCTTTTGCTCGCCGGCTTGATTTTGTCTCATTAGTGCTCGATGTTGTCATCGATGACTGTAGCACTCTAATTGTTGTTACTATTATTATTATTATTATTATTATTATTATCATTATTATTAGGTTAATGTTGAGCTGATTAATTTAATTAATTTGATTGTAGGCCACTGCAGACAGTCACGAGCTACCGCTGTTCGGTATCGAGGACGCCTGGCAGGCCGTGCAGGGACCCACGCCTCTCGTAGAGCTAGCCGTCGAGCAGCGGGAGGCCAACGTAGAACTGGTTCAGCATCATCTGTCGCTGTGTGTCGTGCTGCAGGCTGTTCTACACTTCCACATGAAGTCTGTCAAACCCATGACTATGTTTGGTCGCAAGGTAGGCGGTTAATGTCTTATCTAGTAACTGTATTTTGAGGGGGTTTACGGCTACGTATGGATACTGTTAGTATCTTTCTGTAAAAGACCTCCACTTGCAATATTATCAGTGTGTTTGTTTTCATTTAATTTTCATTGTAGTATAAGATTTTCATCTGCAGAAGGTAATGATCATAACGTATAAACTGTTATAATTGGCATATAATGATGTAGTATTAAGATGAAATTTATAGTGAATGATTGGGTGTTGCTCACAACGGTTTATAGTTTTAGTTTTTCTAAATTTTAGGCCAATAGATAGACGTGGTTAATGTTTATTCCATCATATAATTATCAAACACATTGACGTATAGTATTCGTTATTGGAATTCCAGCCGAATTCACTAACGCAAAGTATCGCAAATGTTAACGACGGGTCCGTGGGGTATTTTTGCTTTAACAGAATATAAAATTTTAAGGATTTAATGGATATCTTACTTCCACGACTTCCTATTAATAATTAAGTTTCATCTTCTAATTTAGGCTCTTGTATTATACTTATGTCAAGTTTCTTCTACAAATTACACTCTCCATATAGAGCACTCCACAGATCAGTAAGGCAATACCATCACAAAAGGCTGTGCCTTACCTTTACCTTGTGTAGCCTATAGTTGGGGAAAAATATGGCTTCTGAGGTGATTTCTGAGTTTATGCTTTGTCGTGTCTATCGACACGGGTTGTAAAGGGTTGATACGTTCTTCAGTGTCGTGTGCACAACTCAGGAAGGTTTTGTTTCGGGGTTATATAGGTTATATTTGTGATAAGTTTCATATATTCGATAGGTTATATTTATGTAAAATTAAGGACTCAGAATATGTCTGGTATGAAAGTCTTCACAGACTGATTGAGATAAAGATAAACACAGCCACTTAGTGGTAGGTTGTGTTTTTAAGACGGTGACTAGGCACAGAGTTTATGTTTACTAATGTGAAGTCTGCACAAATGAAGAAACAAGATGCTTGATGCCTGATGTATAAACCTAATTCTTCGCATTTTGTTATAGAATATATATTTTTAATAATTAAATTAACGTAATTAATTATTAAATTAATTATTTTTGTGTAACTATTTTAGTTAAATAAATTTTTTTTAATGAGAGGTGATCATGATCCTGGTTAAACTGGTATTCAAGGAGGATGATGATGATGATCATCATCATTAAATTATGCAGTTTATTATAAAAGAAATAAAATGTTGACTGCATTTAATGCCAAAGATGACCTGCTTCCATATTGGCTTTTATATCCTAAAAATGTAGCTACTTTAGGGAAGAGTTTTTTGCAAGCGTTATTGCTTTTGTTTATTCAGGGAACGAGTGCCTTCTTTAAGCCTCTTCACTCTCTCCCACTTCTCGCTGACAAAGTTGTGGATGATTCAATCGCCAACTCACGCAAACAGGTTTAGCATTTAAGTGTCTTGCATAAGGCTAAATTTCTCGTATAAGTGTGTAACTATGTGAAATCTCTCGAATAAATTTATGTGCGAAATTTCTCGTATAAGGTTTTATGTGAAATGTTTCGTGTAAGTAAAACTAGTAAATTGGAAGTTTAATGTTTTTGATAGGAGTCTTTACAATACATTGCATATCTCTACTCCTGGGGTTGATCTATATTAAACTATTTAAATGCATCTAATAATAGGAAAATAGAATTAGTCAAATGATAAGAAGAGGTTTACAAATATTATGTTTTATTAAAAGCTATAAAAAAAGCTAATGTTAACGTCAGTTTCCTTACTCGAAAGCGATGTCAGTGACGGCCGTAGTATTAGGTTGAAATGTTGCTTAAATCAGTACATTTAATTTCCTATTTCACACAATTGAATCGTATGTACTGTAATTTCACAAACTTTGTATTGGGATATGTAAACATAATTATTTATCTTTCAAATATTAATTACCAATAACAATAGGTCGTGTCTATTTACGATATAATTTTATACTACAGGTGTGTCTTCTATGTTATAAAATTTTTGGAATTTGTTATATGATTGTTTGTAATAATTATAATGCTATAAAAATTGCTACAAATAAAAATAATAATTTATAATTGCTACAAAAATTAAACGAATGGAAAAGTCTCAAATAGGGATTGAATGATGATGATATGATGTAGGATTTGAGACAGTCTATGACCCTGGTTAGGCTGGGATTCAGGGGGGATGATGATGATGATGTTATATTATTGTTTGTAGTTTTTACGCCGCCTGATCAGCGATGCCGTGCACTCTCTAACCAGTGATACTACTTCGCCAGAAAAAGCCCCACCCTCCTCCTCCTCTCCCTCAGTGGCCACCAGCAGCCCCTCCGTCAGGTTTCTCTCTTCCTCCCCCTCGCTCTCCTCCTCCCCCCAGCACCAGTCTCTGCTGCCCCCAGGCGTGTCAGCAGCTGCTCTGAGAGCCTACAGCTGCTGGCCCACAGCTGCTGTGAGGCTAGCTACCAGCAGCCTGGATGTTGATGTGGATTCACTGAGACAACATCATACAGCTGAGCTGTATAGGCGTGGCTTGGATAAGCTGGCCGAAGAGGTATTCATTCTACTAAGTAAATTAATTGTTAATAATAATAATAAATGTATTAAGAATAGGAAGAAGGGTTGGATAGGACGCATTCTAAGAGGGGAAGGTTATTAATAGAGGTCATAGAAGGTAGACATGGAAGGGAAAAAAGGCAGGGGCAGGCCGAGATTAGGTATGTTAGATGATTTAAAGACCCACTCATATGTGGAATTGAAGAGGAAGGCGGAAGACAGAGAAGAGTGGAGGCGTTTTTTACCATGGACCTGCCATTTGGCAGTGCACTAAGAGAGAATAATAATAATAATAAATGTTTAACGTCCTTTTCTCATATAGGGATGATGTCAGGAACGTTAATGAAGGCGTAATAATTGAATTGCGTAGTTCATTATCAAAGTAAGGAAATTTCGACTTCACTTTATGCCCAATAGCAGCTGTTCCTCCAATGTGCCTTTCTTAATTATGCTAGAAATGTAGCTGCTTTATTATAATCTTTAATCGCAAAATTCGTGTCAGTCTGAAAATAGAACATAAATAAAAAACATAAATCAACATAAAGAAATTAAAGAAAGTATATATGGCTAGAATTGCCAAATGGTACTCTCTTTCAGATACCGGTACTGCTAGATTAGGGCAATAACTCTTTAAAATAATGCCAAAACTTATACCCGATACAGGCCAATGAGTCTTGACTCTTAATTGAATATTTTCTTTTAATGGATACATAGCCCAAATTATCAGGATAATCAGCCTCTGAATTCTCAGTTAAGCTATTATAAATTACTAATTTTATGTTAAATTTTAATCTATGACAATTATATATCTCGAAGGGCCAGAAATCACAATGCCACTGACAATTGAATAAGGTTTTACAGTTAAACGAAAAAACGTCTATTGTCTGTTAAATTATTTCCTATTAGCTATATCTTTTAACCTTGACAATGAATCGTCACACTTTTACATGGAATTCTAGTTCTATTATATGTTTGTGTATTACACTGAGCGAAAATTTCACTCCAAACGGTTCGGCTTTAGCTTACCTTCTAGAAAATGAACAGATGTAGACATCTACTAGTTATTACTTAATTGCCAGTTAGTTAATCTGCTATCAGTTGTTACTTATCCAATTAATAATGATCTTAGAAATTTACTATTGGCCTACACTGCTACAGCCTTTACAGTGTACTTGTATATGGACTACTTTTGTTATATGTTGCTCTGTGTACTATGAATACAGGTTTTACTAACTGTTGTATGTTGTTATGTGTACTATGAATACAGGTACTACTATCTGTTATATGTTGTTATGTGTACTATGAATACAGGTATTACTAACTGTTGTATGTTGTTATGTGTACTATGAATACAGGTACTACTATCTGTTGTATGTTGTTATGTGTACTATGAATACAGGTTCTACTATCTGTTGTATGTTGTTATGTGTACTATGAATACAGGTACTACTATCTGTTGTATGTTGTTATGTGTACTATGAATACAGGTACTACTATCTGTTGTATGTTGTTATGTGTACTATGAATACAGGTACTACTATCTGTTGTATGTTGTTATGTGTACTATGAATACAGGTACTACTAACTTTTATATGTTGATATAATAATAACAATTAATAACAACAGTTAGAATGCTACAGTCATCAATGACAACATCGAGCACTATTGAGACAAAATCAAACTGGCGAGCAAAAAAAGAAGGTCCAAAAACGGTGCAAATTCCAAAATCCAGAAATTCAGTCTAAAGTATACTATGTATACTATGAATACAGGTACTACTAACTGTTATATGTTGCTAGGTATACTATGAATGCAGGAAATGCTAACTGTTATATGTTGTTATGTGTAATATGAATACAGGTACTACTAACAGTAAATAGTAGGTCTGCACTGGGTTCAGAGTTGTTGCTCATTAGTGGCATGAGACTAGCACAGATTGTGTTCAGCGCAGACACTGACGATAGAATAGAGAAGCTATCTCAGTGCTCCCCACGTGTTTCAACATGGCTTAAATCTCTAGTTCGTGTCGTTTTGTTGTATATTCTTATTTTTGCATTCCTATATCAAGTTTCCTGTAGCAAAGTTCGTCTTTTGAAATTATAATCTAACACATTTCTTTGTATAATACTTAATTGTGATCTGATAAATTCTCGTTCAAGCAACAGTCATCGTCTGTCCAGTTACGTGCTTGAAAGCGTCCTTTTTGCTTCATTTATATTCTGTTTCAAATATGGATTAGAAGATATATATATATATATATATATATATATATATATATATATATATATATATATACACATATATATATATATATATATATATATATTTATATACATGTATATATATATATATATACATGTATATATATATACATGTATATATATACATGTATATATATATATATATATATATATACATGTATATATATATATATATATATATATATATATATATATATACAGTATATAAGTAAAACTTATACTAGATCATAACTTATATACTTATATATACATGTATATATACATGTATATATATATATATATATACATGTATATAAATATATATATATATATAAGTTATGATCTAGTTTTCGTATGGACTAGATCTAAGTTTTAATATAATCGGAAGGCATTCGATTTTTTTCTTTCATTGTACGGTTACGCACCTTATAACTGCATGTATTTACTGAGCTTCCTGTTTTAGTTTCTGTTTTTGAAGTTTTTGTTTTGTCCTCTTTAAGGTCATTAGTAATCATTACCTTTATTGACTGATTGCAGCCAGCGCGGTTTCGAAAATAACCTCTCAATACCCTCGAGATTTTTTATTCAAAGTTGTCTACACTGGGTCTTCCGAGGTGGTCACTCATCCTTGTACTAACTGATCCTTGTACTAACTGATCCCGATGTAGCTTAACTTCTTACATTGCCGCGAAACTTAACCGGCTGTGCTAAATCCCTCCCCAGAGATATGTAAATCGTGCTCAGTAGTAAGCATGACGCACTTGTGTTTACTTGCAGCTAACAGCTAATGAGATCATTATCATAGCAGCAACAAAAATCTATTGCGTGCTGGTTCTTCTACATTTGTGTTAGACATAAAACTTGCTAAAGTCATTTATTCCTATACTGCTGTTTTCAAGCAGACTTATAGCTATTTCTAAATTATCATGTTGATTGATTTGATTGGCTGATTGATTAATTAAATTAATTAATTGATTAATTGATTGCAGGAGCCAGCAGAGCTGTCAGGTACTGCACCCCCTCTCTCAGCGACTTCTGTGTTGTTAACGAATGTTGTCAATTTGTTAACTGAAGGAACACCGGAGTATGACCTAGCCATTGAACTCATCGATCTTGCTCAGGGTCTCTCCTGATTGGCTGTCACTTGAACCAATCAAGAGCTATTATATAAAGTTGCTATATATACACAAAACCGCAACCAACCGAACTCAAGTTTTATCATCATATTTTACTGAATCTTATTCCATGCTTTTGCTCTTGCAATTTTCGTGTCACTCAATAACCTGTAGTGAATGTTATTTTTAGATTTGATTTTTTGATTGGCATGACTGAGTAGTAGTTGTATGATTCTTTGAATGTTGATTGATTGCTTTGCCTTGTTTACAATCATTCTTTAAGAGAATGAAACGTATCTGTAGCGCATATCACCATAATCTTTAGTTGACAAATCATCATATATTCTAACCGTAATGCATCCGTACCGCTGGTGTATTGGCTTGACACTTGATGTTGTTTTAAATCTGTTCTCTTGAGTTTACCCGCCAGCAATGGATTGCGGTAGTGGTGTGGTGCTAGTTCTAATGTTATGCTCAGACGTACCTGAAATCCTATTACACAAATATCGACGTAAATCCGAGGAATTGACCTATTCATCATCCAACCTCAAAGAAATCACCATGTTTCTTTAGAAATTACTAAGCAGATTTAGTCAAAGTATCGATTGCCTGAAAGTGCCTTTAGAGTCGTTTCTATTCAAAGTTTATATGTAAATAGATTGAACTCAGAGCTGAATTTAAGTCGATATTTGAGTATTTTTATCCAGTTTCATATAATTAGATTTAGATTTAATCCAGTTTGATCGGGTTTGCCAAAGTAAGTCAAACACTTTTCGAAGAAGACTAATTTTTAATGTTATTGGATTTCCAGTCACAGTAGGAATAGTATAAATTAAGGAATAATTAATGAATTAGTATCCCATCTGCTCTGATTGTTTATCATCAAGGTTTCGAAGCTTGTTGTATTATACTGATAGTTTGTAAATGATTTAATTTCCATGCTTGCATTTATCTGTACCAATACAACTACCAAATGAAATTTTATATTATAAATCTGTAATTTGTTAGTTTTATTAAGATTGCCTAATTTTGTTTTGTACACGTATGTGCATGTTTTCCTAATTTTGTTACGTACATGTCTTCGCTCATCATTATCTTCCTTGAGTACCAGTTGAACTTGGGTCAGGATTAGAAATATATTTTCAATTTATCTTCTTCTTCTAGTGCACTGCCTAACGGCAGATCCATGGCATATAAACACATTGTTATATAGACATTCTTCCAATCAATTCTATCCTCATTCTTCCTTTTCTTCTCTATATATGAGTTTATTAGAAAATCATCCAACATCCCATGTCTTGGTCTTCTTCTCTTTTCTCTTGCATTCTTCCTTCTATTAGATCCTTTAGCAAACCATCCCCTATAATATGTCGTATCCAGCTTTTCTTTTTCTTATCACATTTATTAACTGTCTATGTGGGCCAACTCTTTCAAGAACTTCTTCATTTGTAATTTTGTCAGTCCAACTATTTTTCCAACCTTCTCCATAGCCACATTTCCAATAACCATTTGTCCATAACCACATGCTTCTAGTTTCCCGATGTCTTCTTTCTTGAATGTCCACGTTTCAATTAATAACAATTATAATTACTCACTTTTATGTTTAGAAGAATCTACATGTACAATAAAAATGTATTTCTTTTACAAACATGGGATAATCTAATTTTTCCGAATAATATGTTTACAAAAAATATTTTTTATTAATTGAAATTTGTATTTGTAATAAATACTGTTTAATTATTTATGTGGATGTATATGCAATGTAAAGAATTGATGTGATTTAGTTGTTCCATATAATGTATATGTCATTTTATTATGCGTATATGGATTATGCGCTTGCTTATGTAATTGCAATGATGTTTATGGCATTGTGTCATGTACTTTATTAGTTTTTTTTGTGCGTGCATGTATGTTAGATTTGTGAACGGCTATATAATTATAATGTGTATATGAACCTATATGCACGTTGGATAATTTTAATGTACAATGCATACATTGTTCAGTATGTTGATTTCGAAGCTGAATTTCATCCGCCCGGGCTAGTGCTTTTTTGTGTGCTTATTTACTTTGAGTCATTAACGTTTTTTCAGAATTAAAACCTTGTTGTTTTCGGATTTGACAAAGAAGATAATTAATAATTAATAATTAATTACTGCCTCTCTCATAATGCACTGCCTACCGGCAGGTCCATGATATAAAACGCCTCCATTCTTCTCTGTTTTCCGTTGTCCTCTTCATGTCTACATATGAGTGGAACTTTAAATCATGTAGCAATACATATTCTTGTTGTTAAATATCATTATTCTTGAGGGATTCTGCTTATGGCGAGGTGGTCCCTCTATGCCTTCCTCAGCTTCGACTAACATTTACTGGGCAGTAGCGTCATTCCCTGCGAGAACTATCTTGTTTACCTAAAAATTACTATAATAGAGATATAAATTCTTTCTTTTCATCTGAGGATGATTTCAAGGGCTGTGGTCAAACAATTTAACATACATACTATATCGTAGGTATAGTATTAGGGACGACCTCTTCTGATCAACGAGTCCATATTGTATTGCTTAAACTTTCTCCCAGTAGTTGTCAGCAAACGTGCAGTATCAATTCAAAGGTCTATTTTGCAAAGTTGTAAAATTTTTATAGGATTATACGTATTATACTATTGATGTTATATTTAGCAAAATTGTTGTTGCACTTCTTCGATTGGTTCAAAATCATTGTTTCCGTCAACGAGGTACGTTAACCTATTCAAGCATGCTATTAAGTTGCTGTTGATTTCTATGCTTGTGATTTATTCTTCTTCTTATCTAGTAGTCTCTATCTAGTGATTAGCAAAATGGGAGGTTCAAGTTACATTAAGATAGTAGATGCTTGTTAATCCGAGTTCTCGCTTAATGGAAAGGAGACTCTATTCACCGAATAAGTTAATTCCATTTACAAGGTTTTACTTAATGTGGACTTTTGTTTATATGTCATGTCTTGTGATTATCCTATGGCTGGTTGCAGCCAATATTCTTAGACATTTTCTTAATCTTCAATCTTTTTCTTCCTTCTTTTTTCCCGTGAACGCTAATTCCTGAAACTATCCGGTGTTCACCGAGGCAGTCTTTCTATCTTGTTTTCGGTCTTCCCACTATTCTTTTGCCATCTGCTTTGTAGTTAAAAATCTTTCGGGGATTTGTGGTTTTCGTCCATCAGCGGCTCATGTCCAGTCCATTTCATTCTTTTTTTATTTACTGCTCATCTGTTGTTTTGTCCTTCTCCTAGTTGCCTTATTTGTTACGCGCTCTTTGTAACTGATTCTTGTATATTCATTTGCCGTTTGTTTTCGGTGGCATTCAATTTCTTTTCCATTGCTTCTGTTAATTCCTACGATTCACACCCTTAGATTAGTACTGGTATCATTTAGGAGTAGAGAATTCTTAGTTTAATTCAAGTTTGACATCGTGTCTTCTTATGATTTTCTGTAACTTGCCATATGTTGTTCCTTGCAAGATCAATTCTTCTAATAACTTTAGAGCCTGATACTTTATGTATAATATACTGGAGTGTATAAGACTTATCAGTGATCTGCTTAATGATCCGATAAAATTATTCATATGCATGTTCAGCTTAATTTTATATGCGTTCACGGACATCATCATCAGCTTCCCTTAAACCCAGCTTAACTAGGGTCGGGATACGAATAGAACTTCTTTTGAAGTTTTTCCATTCGTTTAAATTTTGCAGCAATTTCTGGAGCCAAGGCGCTCACCAGCTAAATGCCCTTCTGCCGTTGGTTTGGATCTTGTTTTTATGTTGCCTTCTACGACACGTTCTCGTATAACTTAGCACAAATTTTGCATAATCAAATTTAGGCCCATATAGGTCTTAAACTTAACCTAACAGGTGTATAATCTTACTTATATATAGCCTAACTTGTGTATAGCCTAACTTATGCTTAGCCTAATTTATGTATAGCCAGACGTGTGCATTACCTATTTTCTGCATTGCTTAGTTTCAGTTTTATATAATTACCTACTTACATATGGCCTAACTTAAGTATAGCCCAATTTTCTGTATAGCCTAACTTAAGTATAGCCTAACTTATTATGAATTAAATATTTGTAGTCTAACCTATGTATAACGTACGTGCTCTGCCTGCTTCATGCCTAGTTGAATAGTTGGGCTACCTGTTGGCTGGCATGTTACAAAGTTATTACCTTAGTTTAGCTATGAAAACCTAGTCGTTTCTCTTTCTCATTTAAAAATATATTTGGGAGACTTTGTATCCATGCTCGTTATAAAGTGTCCTTTGAGTTGATGAAAGGTTTTGTTTTAAATACTGTCTGGTCTACTTATTGTTATGTTAATTAATGTTAATAATTGAATTTTTAAGTTAATTAATTTAGTAAATTAATATATCATTGTTAATTAATTAATTAAGCTAAGTTAAGTTAATGTTAATAATAATAATAATAAATTTAATAATCCTTTTTATTACAGAATAAGATTTAACGAACGCTTTATTGTCTAACTGCGATTGTCTCAGTTTCTGGGCTGTGCTGGCCTCTGGCCGCGTATTTAAGCAGCCACTGCTTCATACGCAGCCTTATGAATGATGCATGATTAGTCAGCTCTCGGGTCACTTGAGTAATTTACAGCTAAATTATTGTTTTAATTTAATAATTACAAAAATTGGTTTCTTTTGAATTTTCTTTTTTTCTTTTTATTTTATTTTTTCCATTAGCACTCAATCAAACTTCAACTTTATTCAATCATAATTAATGTAAGTTCAATATTCATTATTATATTGATAATTGATTTATGCAGAACTAGGCCTAATCATAATATTAGGCTAGGATGTTTTCATGGTTCACTTAATTGATCAAATATGCATACCTATGTAATATTCCAATGAAACGCATTACTTCGGTATTGATATCTCTATTGAATTTACCGATTGGATGACTGAGTTAGTTGGATGAAAAACCACCAAATTAATCAATGCTTACCGGAAATAAAATTTAGCGAAAATGTTCACCTCATTATATTATTTTCAGCTCTATGAAAGCTATTTTATGTTAAGAGAATTCTTTATAAATTTTCATTTGAGTAAACTGGTATCAAACGAAGAATTCTTGCATTTCATGCGAATGTACACAGTACGTGGGTGATGGAATAATATTTTTAGCAGTAATGTCTTAACAGTATTGCTCTCATTGGTTATGGTCTGTCTTGTAGTGGAAATGGAATTTTGCGCTTATATGTATACATTTGGAACGTTGAATTAAAATGTTTATATTAATTTATCGACTAATTGAATATGACTACATATACGGCTTCTTGTTAACCAACCTCTTAATAGAGAAAAAAGTTATTCTTTTAAAATTCTATATTTAGGCAAAGTGCATGAACGGCAGGTTTCCGACTGCGGATCAGTATCTATGCGGTTCAAATCCATGGTTAGCCCGTCCTGGTAGCCTTCCGAGAAGCGAAACTGACTTAAGCATCGGCTTTTGTTTTAACCTTCAAATCTCTCCCGACCTATGGTAACGTTATGTGAATGTTGAAACGGTTCAGTGCACTGAATGTTTGTTGACCATTAGAAATTGAAATGGTTGAAACATTTAAATGATCCTGCGGTGGATTTGAATTACTCCGAGGGCTGTATTCTATGATCATTTCACTAGAGTATATATTTAGCCTTTAACCTTGTCGTAAACTGCGTTCTTACTCAAGCAAAGCTGCCTTAACTGCCAAAACTAAAATAAGCTGGAATCAGATAAACATCGTAGACTGCCTTCTTAGATAGGTACAGGGTGACCACTCTTCTAGAAGACCCAGCACTACTACAATAGAATGCTCGGATAAATAGAAATTACGGTTGAATGCAGAACTAAATCCCTTTGCAGTGGGATTGGTGAAACCTTCAAGATCATATACAAGAATTAAAAAATTAAAAATTAACTTAAAACAGTTGTGACATTAAAAATGCGTAATGTTTCAGCACTAAATATGTACACATCGGCCACTTATCAAAAGTTTATAGTTCTGTTATTCAGAGGAGTCCACGTAATATGCCCAGTCTGTCGAATTTGCATGAGAATCTCATAGACTTTAAAATCTACATATTCTTGTTTAATCAATCAACAAAAGAAATGAATGTATATATAGCTTAATGTCTCTGCCTTCAAGGTTGCGTGACCATGCGAATACCTTACTGACGTTTTCCTGGTAAACCCCGAATCCTAGTTGTATCTAACAAAATATAAAAAGTAAGGTAAATTTCGAGTCGAGTAGAGTATAGCAACTTTATTATTTTACATATAGCCCAATACTATTCTAAATAGCATCTCTTAAGCTGTAACATTACATGTACCACAACGACTGGTTAAAGGTCTTTAGACATATTATTGTGAATCAGCTCGCGTTGTATCTATAGGCAATTGCATATTGCATAAAATATATGCATAACGAGCCTATCGTTAAAGACAATATCCCAAAAGTAAGCAATGGAAAACTACCTAACGATGAAAAATGATCCTACTTTTAAGGCTACCCTGTGGTTCAAAAAGGCATAGGCTTCTTAGCGATGCTAATGAGATTACGTGCCGAGTCTGCTGACCGAAGTAGTATTTTATCTTAAGCTTGCATTCAGACTGATTTGGAATGTGGCATTGTACGTGTACATGAAACCTGTCAATTACCTGAACACAGCGAGAGAGAACAATTTACGAGCAATCTCTTCTCTATCTCTCACTACCTTGCCAGACGGCAGGTCCATGATACATAACCATGAAACTGAACTTGTCCTCAATTTTTCAGTATTTACATTGAGACATTATTCTATTTTCAACTACCTAAAAGTTGAAACATGATGTGTCTTCAGCATCATCATCATCTTCCTTTGAAGCTAGGATCGGGAAAAACATAGATATGTGGTCATTCTAAATATAAAATCCACAATCCCTTCATAATTATACATTATAATGATGAAACAGAGATACATGTAGGTAGTAATTGTAAATACAAAAAGCTGATAGACATGACGCACCTCGTTGATCTAGAGGACGAGTCAGACTGTTCTCCTATATGTCTTGGTCGTTGTTTCATACCTGTCACTGTGGACTTGGCATTGCTTATTTCGCTAATATAATTCTTACGTTCCTCGTTGGCCTTGTGGTAAGCCTGTAGTAAAGCAAAATACAGGTAGAAATTGTGATCAAATTTTAGCTATCGCATTGAGATGATAAATAATTAAATCTAAAAGCAACATGATATCACTCTTTGACTTTTACTAATATGGTTTGAACCTGGACCTCTTTTAACAGCTCAAGGTCCGGAAACAGTGAAGCTTGTTTATTTCGTCATTCTTCTCCATGGTTATTAAAAATCGTTGCCATTTGTTGGAACATCGATCGCAACCGACGCGGATTTAATAATAACCTTCCAACATCCCTAATATTTTAGTTTCATTCAAATCTGTCAACACTCAGACCCCAAGATGGTCGGTCACCCATCCAAGTACTAATCGTACCCGAAGTTGCTTAACTTCGCCCATTGACGCTCTGCTAAATCAAGCGTGCTTCGCCCCTTTCTAACTTCTTGTTTATACATCAATGCTTTCATTGTTTATACATAAATGCCTTCATCCAATGAACAAAATATAAAACTACGTTATAAACTTATACACATGTAAAGTAAACAACACGCAATATAGTGAAATGATCAACTACTTTGATATCTATCACTTGTATATCTACCGCATGTTTAAACCGTTAGGCAATTTAGGCAATTTTTCGTATAACCAGTCCATTAAATATGTCCGTAATTTTACTCTCTGATCAGCGCGGCTGAGATTCGAACCCACGAGGGTTCAATTCGCCTCAGAATCTGTCATTTAAAACTTCATAACGTTACCCCTATGCTATTACGAAATTATGCTCCGGCTGATAGTTATGTTCCTATGATTTCCTGCTAAGCAAAAGGCCATGGGCTCGAAACCTGCCTCATTGGACGGTCTCTGACAGAATAACTGCAGAAAAAGCAGAAGCTAAACGTTGGCTTTGTATATAAATATGCAGTAATATAAAGTAGCTAACTGTTATCCATCACGGTGTACTGTCCATTGGCAGGTTCTTAATACATGGTGTTATGCATACTCTGTGTATACATATATGTAATAGGTCCTATTTTTGCTATTGTGGATATTATACATACCGCCGCAAAAATACTTTGCACCAAGCAATCAGGCACTAATATTAATAATTTCATATTTCATTTTAGGCTTGGAAAACTTATACAGAGGAATGTCTGCTAAATGCATAGTCTTAAGTTCTTAACAAGTTTTATTAATTAAAAAATACCACGGCGTGTAAAAAACACGCATTATAGTGAAATGATCAACTATGTTGATATCTATCACTTTTTAATACCACATGTTAAAACCGTTAGGCAATTTAGTCCATTTTCCGTAGTCCAGTGAATGTCCGAGATTTTACTCTCAGATCAGCGCGGCTGGGATTCGAATCCGCGAGAGTTCAATTCACCTCAGGATTAGTCATTTAAAACTTCATGACGTTACCCCTACACTGTTGAGACATTCAATATAATAATGTGTATTATGGCTTAACAATGTCAACAATCTTATGCATATATGCATACATGTATATGCATACATATATTTGGACTGATTTACTAGATTTTGGAATTTGCACCGTTTTGGACCTTTTTTCTTACCTGCTTGGATTTATTTATATATTTAATAAGACCACCCAAATGGGTCATATAACTCTATGCAGTTCTTGGATGTGTCCCAATAGTTTTCGATGTTGTCATGAACGACAGTAGAACTCTAATTTTTGCTATGTTATGTTGTATTAGAAATACCGAAAATAAATCAATGTTCGTTTATTTCATTATAGGTTACTTCAAATTTTCATTACTACTACGAACATCTCATTTGATAAGATAGTAGTCAAAATGATGCTTGTAGTAGTCTTCAGCGCTAGCTTCCACTGGCTCAGCCAGTAAAGGCGGACATATGAAAGCCGACCTACCTTTGATTCTTGTTCTAGCCGCCACTCCAGATCTCGGAGTTGTGTCTCGAAGATTTTCTTGCTTCTCTCGAGAGTCCTAACGTATTGCGGAGTTATCTACAAAACATATTTACTATCTTGACATTGAAGATTTATGTAATAAGTAGCCTATATCTTGTTTAACTTTAGATACGACGTTAGCTTTCTGAAACACATTAAATATGTATGCGCATGTATAAAGGTTTTATAGAACAAAAGTATGGTTGCATTTATAAGTACACAATAATTCAAAAGTAAATGGACAACGATCAAGTTGAACGAAATGCATGAGGCCTACGTGATACATTGTTCGAAACGCAAAGAACATGAAGATTCATAAAATATATCCACAAAGTCATTAACTTTTCACGAGCACGGCAAAAGATAAGATCAATATTCAATCTTAACGAATAAACCTTTAAATTTTAGTTTAAGAAAACAAAACTAAAATAACAACTTAATGTAATCTGATAATAGGGGGGCGAAGTTAAGCTCATTAGTAGAGTGTGCGTATTTCGTAAGGTTTTCCTAATCCACGTTAACCGCAATCTACTGTCTAAGTGAAAGTCTGATTAGCTCAGTGTATATGTGCGATATAGGTAACGTCATGAAATTTAAATTGGCAGTTCCTGAGGTCCTGGTATCAATTCCCCTCGGTAGATCTGATCAGAGAATAAAGTCTGGGACATTCACAGGATTAGAAACATTAACAAATGACTAAACAGACTAATGCATGTGCTATTTAAAAGATAGATATCATCAGAGAAGATAATTTCACTATAATATGTGTTTAACATTTGGTGCTCTGCATTGTAATGTTTAAAAGTTACTACTGTACTATAAATAAGCATGCATAGAAGAAAACAAGGGAAAACTACAAAAACAACAAGTAAAGACAATCAAATGTGATTTTCATGTGCCTAACCAAAAGGTAATAAAAATACATAAATTATTTCTTGAACAAACCTCATTGTGCTCACCGTGACTTCGCAGATTTCGCGGAATTTTGCCTGCAACAGAAGTTGAGTGATCAGAATGCAAATGCGCTTATTTGAAGTAGCAAATTTAAAAGCTGTTTACTAATCGAGTACCTGACTACCTTGGATATGTCTCGGTGGTACGCATGTCAAGGTTGATTATCTATGTAATTGAAAGAAAATTGAATCTTCGCATTTGATGACTTCGATTCCATCTTTGCCAGAATTTATGGTTATTTGAATTCTAGTATGGACTGCAAACAAATCTTACTGTTCTAATATACGTTGGCAATAAGTCTTAGATAAATATTGTAGCATTGACTGCCTGCAAGCCTTAGCTATTCTAGTATAGACAATCAACAAGTCTTAGCTATTCTAGTATAGACTATCAACAAGTCTTAGCTATTCTAGTATAGACTATCAACAAGTCTTAGCTATTCTAGTATAGACTATCAACAAGTCTTAGCTATTCTAATATACACGTATACTGCCAATAAGGCTTAGCTATTCTAACATCGACTGTCAACAATTCTTAGCTGTTCTAATATAGACTGCCAATAAGGCTTAGCTATTTTAGCATGGGCTATCGACAAGTATTAGCTATTCTAATATAGACTGCCTATAAGGCTTAGCTATGTTACCGTTGATTTACGAGTTTGGCTCGCTTTCTTTCATCAAAGCTTCTCGACAATTAATCAAATCAAGCATAAACTTTATTTATAATCAGTTCACTACAACTGAACTTTGTTCTGTAATTTCTGAATAAGCCTTTTATCTACTCACTTTCTCTTCATTCATTTCACATAACTCTTTGTATCGATCAACATTGCTATTTTCATTGAAATTTCTTTAGCGAAGTCATAAACATGCTTTTGTCCTCAGTCTTTACTATACTTTATTATTTATTACTGTATTTTAGGATAGAAAACTACATGTATCTTAAACCATCATTACTGAGCTTCAAACTGAAAGCTTTAATTTGTTTTGTCTTTTTCTTAGCACAATGACTTTGTGCTAAGAAGACTGCCTCAGACTACCCAGACAAGCTTGCTACTAATCTTAATATCTTGTACATAATCAATTGTACGTATCATTGTAACTGAGAACAAATATCGCCATCGCACTCGAGTTTGCCCGTTGAGCACATCTTACATCAAGACACTCATTTCAGTCATTTAATCTTTAACTTAACGTTGAGTTAAACAGCTACGTATCCATACGTCAATATCTCGAAGTGAAATGCTACATAAAGTCCTCGATAAATTTAAAGCAAATTATCCTAAAATCTAACAACGTGGAATAGTATAGCTTACTGTCCTTGAGATTGCGTTTTGCCTCCTCGACTTTCTCAGCGAGGACGAGAGACTGCAGGTGAAGCTGCTGATTCGTTTCCACCTGAGTCTCGTATCGCGTCTTCCATTCACTGCCTGATAATAAGAACACAATGCGATGAAGATCAACTTTACCCTTTTTAAATTAAGAACTCTGACATTCACTTTTGAATGGTAATATTTACCTCTCTGATGTTTTATTTGACGCGACTCAGAGGCATTACATACTGATCCTGCAATAAACAGAAAATGTGATAATGCTAAGCTTATTCAGGAATCCGTGTTGTGTTCGTATTGCTTATGAATAGACCTACCGGTGACTGCATGTGCCGTAAAATGCGACAAAACGGAAAAAACACTATGACCCAAAACCAACGTCAGACACAGTATTCCGTTAGTGAGCGCCTCACTCTAAAAATTGCTGTAAAATTTTCTGATTCCGACACAAGTTAAATTGGGATTCAAGGGAAGAAGATGATGATAATAATAAAGCTAAGCTTAACGTTGCCTCATTAGCCCAAACTATACAGCTGTGGTGGATGTTTGGTTGAGATTTGAAGAGATGAACTCAGGGTTATCAGGCAATCGTCCTAACAATTCGATCACCCAATCGATAGGTTGATCAATGAGGTAAGGCAGGAGTTAATGATTTTCTAAAATGAAGATTACTAATTGGTAGATAAATTTATAAATAAATTTATAAGAAACAGAGAACGATCTACCATCATCATCAAGTAATTCCACTCGCTTATCTAAATCTTCCACAGTCAGCCTTAATTCATCCAGAGACTTCTGTAATTGTGCACTAAAGACAACATATAATAATTCAACAATAATAGGATATATATATATATATATATATATATAATATATGCATGTATATATACATTATATATATATATATATTATATATATATATATATAATATATGCATGTATATATACATTATATATATATATATATATATATATATATATATATATAAATGGCACGAAATTGGCAGAGGTAAGGAGTTTCAAATATTTGGGTCATACTATAACCGATGACGGGAAATGTGAGACGGAAATATGCAGTAGGATTGCACAAGTAAAAGCGGCCTTTGGTAGTAGAAAAGAACTATTAACAAAAAGTCTAAAGAAAGACACAAAGATAAAGATAGTGAAAACTTTGATTTGGACCACGCTATTGTATGGGTGTGAAACATGGACCTTGAGGAAGGAAGATGTTGGGAAACTGGAGGCATTGAAAATGTGGATTTGGAGAAGAATGGAAAGGATTGGCGGGACCCAAAAAGTTACAAATGAGGAAGTCCTGGAGAGAGTTGGCATAGATAGACAGTTGATAAATGTATTAAGAATTAGGAAGAAGAGGTGGATAGGACACATTCTAAGGGGGGAAGGTCTATTAAAAGAGGTCATAGAAGGTAGAATGGAAGGAAAAAGAGGCAGGGGCAGGCCGAGATTAGGTATGTTAGATGATTTAAAGACCCACTCATATGTGGAAATGACGAGGAAGGCGGAAGACAGAGAAGAGTGGAGGGGTTATGTACCATGGACCTGCCAGTAGGCAGTGCACTAAGATATATTATTAAGACTATATTATATATATATATATATATATATATATATAATATAGTCTATGTACTTTGCTACTGTCACATCTGAGTACCTAACTAAAAGGAATAAAAATCAACCTGTCTGTGCTCATATTTCCGATATGGTTGTTTAAGAATATGCCATTTAACTTATAATAACACAAACAACAACTGACAATTAGGAACTGTAAGATTCATGATAGCCTAAAAAAATGAACAGACTAAATCTAAATTACTAAGTAGTCAACTCGTGGAGACATATAAATAGTCTATTGAAAATCAAGTTACACACACTTAACTGAATTAAACTGGGTAAAGAAGTCCAAAGATTTAAAGAACCAGTCTATGTAATAGTACACTTAGTTAGAGCAGCATGTTTAATGCCGATTTCTTAAAATGAGATGCTATTGATATTTTACTGGCATTTGAACTAATTGCAACATAAAAATGAAAATGTTTTACTAATCAATTGTAGTAATTAGGCCTATAAGTTCATCATTGTAATATATTATAAAGTTTAAACAAACGTAATTATTATACTGTTGCTTCAATTAAGTGCATTATTAGATCCATGCTACTTAAATTATTAATTATGAGTAGGCCTTTGAGTGGGATATTAAGCGACTATATATGTACATAAGGGCACAGATAGTTATCAAGCCTTTACTTTATAGCCTTTCGTTACGTTTCGTTAAGCCTTTCCTTTAGGCAATAAACTGACTCTTGAGTTCAGATTCGCTTTCGAAACAGATCACTGACGTTTAATGAGGCACTATAGCTTTTGGCATTTTATTTCTTATTGGTACCAGAAGGCTAACTATTAAATTTACACTCCAAGTTTTAAAAGTTAAGTAACTTATTTAAACTAATGTTAGTTTTTAAGAAAGTTACTTAACTGGAAAAGTTCAATATTGCTTTACAGAATAAACATTATAGGCCTACTTTGTTTGTCTTTCACGAGCAAGGGTCTCTCGCAGTTTTTCCACTTCCCTTGCGTCATGTCTCGGCATGATTCTTAGATCCTCAAGTAAGGCCTAATTTAAAACATAATTACAAGTATTTACATGTTAATTCTGTGATTTGAGAAAGACACGATTTATGTTGATCCTATTACAAAATTTATGCTCCCAAACAAGGCAGCAATCCAAACTTAAAATTTTTATGATAGTAAATTAACTGCTTGTATAGTATTATAATCAATTATGTCAAAACATGCATGACATTGAAAAAGATTGGAATATAGTTTAATAACATTAACATCCCCATCAACCCCCCCCCCCCGCTCTTCCCTGAATTCTCTATTAGCTAGCGTAGAATGAATTTTTTCCTTGAAATCAACCTCAGTCTACAGTTTAAAATTACTTAAATGCTTAGAATATTTATCCTTAATAACTTGACAGATCTTGGAATAATTAAGCCTAGTAATTGGCTGGAGTCATTGGCGTTGTCGGTAAGATATTCGACCGCGGATCAGTATGTGTGGGGTTCAAATCATGGGCTCGCCCGTCACTGACATCGCTTTCGAGTGAGGAAACTGACGTTAACTTTAGCTTTTTTAGTTTTTTAATATTTAGTAATAATTGAGATCTGACTAATTATGAGGCAATAAATACAGTGCTATATGCTTGTAATAAATTTTCAGGATTTATAAATAATTTAATACAATTAGCAAAATTAAACAATCTATGAAACTGTGATACAACTATTTGTGATAAATACAAATATACTTTGAACTAGCATGCAAAGCTGTTTTCTTTCTAAACTCATTGAAGCATGACCAGTAACCATAGCAACCGTTGCTACAAACTAGAAGCGTATTGGCTACGAGGCTAGACCCTGGCCCAAAGCTAAGCCTATAGCTGAGCAGCAGCTCTAGGCCTACACACGGGCAGCTGCCGGCTTAAGTGGATTAAAATGAATCGGGCTGTCATTCATGCATGAAGAAATGTGTAATCGTAAATTATATCGTAGTATAAATTGGTATCGTAAAAAAAATATTACAACGAGTTATCAAAACGTTCGTACAGTGCTGTTATTTAAGTGAATATTTGAATAGAGCTAACACTTCAGTTATAATGTTAATTTTATTTATATATCCCGATGCTGAGTAATTTTGATAAATTATGCATGTACAGTATTAGGCCCTTCTTGACGGATATAGGCATACTTACAGACTGTGCGATGGTGATCATGGTGTCCTGAAAGAATTTTGTAAAGAGAGATTAAAGCAGATAAAAGTAACTAGAAAGAAAGAGAGATAGAAAGAGAAGTTCATAAATTTTAAAAATCCCAAGAGTAAAAACACAACACGAAGTCTCATTTATTTACATTTATATAAAGAATATAAAACTATATACAAAAATTATTTGAACAGTTATCACTAGTACAAACAAGGTTAAAACAGATAACAAAAGATGCATAAAGTAGTAACGTCACAGACGAAGCAAAAATGTGATTCATATTTAGATCCTTAAACGTCAAACACTTTGTAGCCGAACTAGCTACTCTCTAACATAAGCTGTTCTCTAATATAATCTGTTCCTAAGGGTGAGAGAGATAGATAGAGAGAATCATGATTATTTATTTGTAACTGAATCAAAATATATACAATGCGCATACAACAAGACAGAAGTTGGAAGAGAGCCTTAATTTAAAGACAAAAGTTACCAGTCTGGGCTGTGAAATATCAGTTGTAGTCGTAGTTAAGCGGAATCGCTCTCAGAAATAGTTTATACGCACCACATGTCCTATTAAGACTGAATTGCATCATATACTCGGGCAACATGATTTTTTTCACAGGTATGCCATTTCTCTGATGTGAAACTGGAGCACAAAGTATCTATTATAATCCAAAGCGAATTCTCTGAATTGCAATACAATTAAATCCAGACAATAGAAGTAGAGCTTGTCATGTTATACTGTTGACTTACTTCGGTAAAAATACAAATCATAACAACTAGTCTAATAACTAGAGTAAGCACTGTTAATGTCGTCAGCACAGAATTATCAAACTCACATTGAAAATTACTTATATTACTGTTAATAATATTGACAATAACATTTAGAGTTGCAACAGCAGTTGAATTTGAATTCAAAACTGGCATTCAAAACATTCAAAACTATCTATCATTCAGCCAACTATGAGTCATAAAAATACAAAGTCCAGTCTAATTTTCGAATCATTTAATTGTCGTCCAGATGCGATTAGAAGCAAACTGCTTATCTTCAATTAATAAAGTGTTCACTGAAAGTGTAGAATGTAAACAAAATATTAACAAAATATTAATAAATATTTATTATAATACAAGATTGCACTGTGGCTTCACATTTTTTTTAAATATAAAATGTAATGCAGGTTTTCTAGCACTCGTTTATATTTTTACTTCTACTGTTCATTTCAGAATTTTAACAGCAGCTTGATTGTCATCCATAGATACAATAGTATAGTGACTCTAATGTTCTTGTTCTTGTTCTTGAAGTATTTGTAGAACTGTTAAGTAAACTCTCCTAAAATGCAAATTACAAAGGTAAACCTACCTTTTTACGATATACAACATTAGAAGAGTATAATACTGTTAATAAATACCACGATATAGCATCAACTGCACTAAAGAAGTCATATCATTTTTGTCTGTGTCGTAAATTAATGAAAAAGCCACGAAAGTTAAATCAGAAGTTAACTTCGTTTTCGGTAATCGAAGGCTTCAATAATGAGAAATGGGACGGTTTAAGTACGTATTGAGAGGCCTAAAGATGCGAGGATTCAGACCCGAAGTGGAATCAAATCCTGAAATTGAGGACATGGACTCGGATATACATGAAGAATAAATCAGTATTGAGGGGACTGTAATATTACATGTACAATTGTAGTTTTACGTTGTCACGTGCACGTCACAGATTTAATGCTCCCACTTCTCCATATCTCGACTGCTTTGTGAAGATTATCATTACAACGACTAGCACAAAGTAAATATTGATTCTCTTTACTTAAGTTAGCATAGAATCAATAATAGATTCTGTAATTAGTATCGTAGATTTAATATCGATTCAGTAGTGACTTCTATGAACATTATCATGTAATCTCTAACAAGTATCGTTGGCGATGGCAACTATTTAACGAGCAGAAGAGATCAACATTACGAGCTAAACGACGATAATAAAACTTAGACAGTCTCTTCACTGGACTGATGATGGGTGGCCACGGGGAGGTAACGCCCCCCACTCCTCACTGATCTCATCAGCCTACCCACACCCTCGTGCCCAATCAACACCGATTCTCCAGCCACGGGAATTTCACACAAATTACTCCCCAGACGATCTACGTCAGCTGATGACGTCACTGCTGATGACGTCACTGCTGGAGGATTAAAAGATATCGTTGCCTCTTGTTGATCCTTACCAAGCTGATCCTTTTCCCCAGTGCTGAATCGGACACACGGGAGGGGAGGATTTAGAAAGGGACCAGTTTCCGTTGTGTTGATAATACTGCTGGATGGTGCGGACGCTGATCCAGTACCGGAGCTGAGTCCAGGATGATCGGTGGATACAGAGGTAGTGCCAGTTCCGGTACCGGAAGTGTTTTGACAATCCTGTTGATACTGGAGCAGAGTGCGTCGGAGGGTTCGGCGCTTCTGAAAAAAAGGAAATAGTTTTACTTTTAATGAGAAGATTACAAGATATTTCAAATAGTAACAATCGGAGTAATTGTGTTTAGTTCACCAGCTATGAGACACATGTGTACCAGAGAATGCTAGGCAGATATATATATATATATATATATATATATATATATATATATATATATGTCATCCTCAAAAGGGGGAAAAGTGGATTTTAATCTCTTCCTCGCATTCCCTCTATCTTTCTTTCTCTCTCTCTCTCTCTCTCTCTCTCTCTATATATATATATATATATATATATAGAGAGAGAGAGAGAGAGAGAGAGAGAGAGAGAAAGAAAGATAGAGGGAATGCGAGGAAGAGATTAAAATCCACTTTTCCCCCTTTTGAGGATGACAGCAGTCACACAGGCGTAATTTGAAAATATTGAAAAAGAATCGTGAGTCTGGTAAGGTTCTTGTTTCAGCATTTAAGTTTAGAGACATTTCATTTAAATCAACTTGTATCTAATAATACGCTAGACTCAATCATAAGCTCCGCGGGGTTTACACTCTCTTTTTCTCAGGCCATCCTCCAAATATGGTTGGTCCAAGGTACCTGTTCTTACTTACAGTCTGCCTTCGCGTTCCTGACTGAGCAGTCCACTCAACAATAAGTTGATCCCACAACAAAGACTTTGCCTTGTTAATTTATTCCCAAGCCTATAACTTGGGGATAAATTGGCTTTTGTGGTGGTTTCCCGTTGCTTTCATCAGCTCTTTCTGTAGCCTCCTACGACACGTGCAGTTTAGCGTTGCTCTATTCTTCAGCGACCCGGACACAGTGCGCGTGTTTACATAAATTTACATTAGCCAACTATGAACAGATTTGATTGATATTCAATTAACGATACTCAAAAAATGTTACACTAATTCTTTAATTTATCCCTTAATTTTTTGTCTTTAATAACTTTCAATAGATTCATTTTAATATATAGATATATATATATATATATATATATACACTGTGAGTATAAAAAAAACATGTGCGCAGTCTCTTGCTCATAACTTTTGTATTAGTGAACCGACTTTTTAACTTCTTGCATAGGTATAATCAGGATAACTTATGCTATAAAATAACGTTAAGTGACTCTGTTAATTATTATTTTTGCGTTGAAGCAGTGCTCGAATATATGCACGACTGACAATATTCAGTTTAAGTAAATCAATCGCTATAGAATGTTTACAAATCCAGTGGAACTAACAACGAAACACACGAAACAAACAGTGTAACACAGCTACTGTCAACAGTCAAAGCATATGCTCAAAATGTCCTCCTTTGGCGCGAATACAAGCACGGAGACGCTTGCGCTACTCATCTTTTGCGTTGTCAATGACAGATTGCTGCATGTCTTGCCAAACGTCCACCAGGCGTTGCTTCAACTCGTCCACGTTATTTATTTTCTTCTTTTCGGCGCAATTTCTCTAATAAGCAATCTAGCCCTCTCAGCATCCATTTTTGTTGAAAATTCGGCAATCAACCAATGTGCACCATCACCCTTTAAGAGGTACAAGTTTTTTAAGAGCGCTTTATCTTCATTAATAAACACCATTAAAAAATTTCAACAAAAACAGACTATGTTTGCAAAATTGTCTGTTATTCTTTACAATAATCAGGAAGTGTCACAAAAACTAGATTTAAGATTAATACTTTTCTTCTTCTTTATAATTTGAAAATATTTTCAAAATCGGTTAACAGTTGTCAAAGTTGTGCACGAAATACTGCGCACATGTTTTTTTATGACTCACAGTGTATATATATATATATATATATATATATATATATATATATATATATATATATATATAACTCGACTTATACAGCATGTATTGTAATATAATATATATATATATATATATATATATATATATATATATATATATATATTATAACAAGATAGACACGTATAGAGCAGAGACTTACTTCGATATTTCCTCTCCACCTGTCGGCAGCAGTCTTAGCTAGTTCTAGTTCTTTCTCCTGCAGCCTCCGATGTCTCTTGTAGGCAATCTCAATGGAAATGATGAAGATGCCGGCGACGATGCCTCCAGCCACCATCATGAACACGCCTGTCAGAAAACAGTGTACCAGCAGTTGATTTAACGTCTGTTGCCGCACCGCGTCGATACTCACATAACTCTGTTTTAGAATTATCCGAAAGTGAAATACTGGGTTGAGAGTATTCTATTGAGAGTATCCCATTCTACAAGACTTTTGACATTTTTCATATTTTAACATGGACAGGAAAATTTTGATGAAATGGCTACGTAACGGCAGTGTATTCAATGGTATGATTTGTGAGTTGAGAAATACCTTGCTATCTTCTCGCGGTGAAGGAATAGGTTCAGAAAAGCTCATATAAAGGTTATATGTTTTTGAATAAATGTAGAGACTTAATTTTGTTTTACTATTCTTGCAAAGAGTATTGGAAAAATAAATTAATTTCAGTATCACCTCAGACTTTTCAGCTATTTCAATAATACTACCCGTAGCTAATGAAATGAAAAGCAAGAATAAGGGGTTAAAATCCTGGGCTCGCCCGTCACTGACATCGCTTTCATGTGAGGAAACTGACTTAGCTTTACCAGCTTTTTTACAACGGTGACTTAACCATTTTCAATACTACCTATACTAGCGTTCATGACATAGCCTAAGGGCGACAAAACTAGACTTCAAATACTCACTGATCGATTAAAGAGAAACGATGGCACTTTTGAGAAGAGTAGCCTATACAAACCAGCCATGTTCGTCAGTCCGAGAGTGGCCGGAGCCGTGTCCTTCTCAGGACACTGTGTGTCCTTCACCAGTATCCACTTGCCATCCAGGTGTTCCATTGTCCCATCTACACATAACAATTAAATTAGCGTCCATTAAATAATACTCATAGTCTTCAAACTCTTACCATAACTTCATAAAAGTAGATAATCATCATCATCATCATTTTTCCCTTTATTCCCAGTAAAACTGGGATCGGGATACGACTAGACCTTCTACACTCCCCACTGTCCCACACTATATCATCATTCAATCCCTGCAGTCTTTTCTATTCGTTTTATATAATTTTTTAGCAATTTCTGGAGTCTAGGCGCTTACCAACCTAATGCTCTTTCTGACGTTGGTTTGGATCTTACAGCTTTAATCGCCTTCTACGACACGTGCAGTCACCGGTTGATCCATTCTTCAGACAACCCGGACACAACACGGATACATAAAAGTAGATAATATTAAACAAAATAAATATATATTATAAGAGCGATTTGAGGCTGTTTCATAGTGTTGAGGTATTGAGTGCGAGTCCACATTCGAGATTATACAAGCTACATGTTGTAACATTTCTGAGATGGTATGCCTTCTAAGGAATATCCACGAGATTGTTCATTTCCGAAAAGTTATTTGGAGGGGATGGTGGTTGACCTCAGATCTAACTTAAATCGATCCGAAATGAAATCCTTAGCGCAATATTATCACAGATTAAAGGTTCGCAACTTTAAGCATGCACTGATAGATGCATGTAAATATCGTTGTAAAACAAAACGAAAATACGATTAGGAGTCAGACCATACTTTCATGAAAGGCTAGAATAGTCATGGAGATGTCATGAGTCCACGGGCTGTTCTTCTGTAGTCCTATGCCATATCCAGATCTGCCAAACAGTTCACCTGTGGTGACCAAGTCACAATCGTTTGCCGCTTCGTACTCCAGTCTAGACGAATCCCAAATAAACGCTTGTAAAGCCCTGCAAGGAAAAATGAACCAATGAGACAATAAATGAACATTCTGAAACGAGCTCGTAACGATACAAGTCTCAGTACTTTCAGGCCTCTATGTTTCATACCACTTAATTATTATGCATTAACACATTTTTAGTAATGTATGAATCATTTTTTAAGAAATTAAAATTTGAAGTCTAATGCTGCGCTGCAAATTATTTAAAATGTGCAAGAAAATCTTTATTGTTACCATGCTTTAACCATTATTATAAGCTTTACTATTATTATAGAACATTTCACATACTTTGACTTGACTTGAGCTATGGCCTCTTCCGCGGACCCAACATTTCTGCTCTCCATAGTCCTGTACATGGTCGACAGCTCCACCTGGCGCTTGAAGTACATCGACACAGCACTGTTGCGCACTGTGGCGTACTTAAAGTCCTCCTGCGGGTTGCGCAGCTTAAATAACCATGAATAATAATTAACAAAGCGGTAAAATAATTAGCAAAATTATGATGAAGTAGGTCCTAATGATGAGATAAAAAAAAATAATGAAACAGTCATGTAATGCAAAACAATGATAAAATAATTGTTTGATAATAATTATTTTTGGCATCGCACTGGTTCAACTATCGTTGGTGTTGAGTAAAGAGTATGGCCGGGATTCCTTTTTCAAGGAATTCGACCGACTGGTAGGTTCTAGTCTACCGTCAATATTCATGTTTGTGAAATATAATATTTCGGTTGAGCACGTCCTGAGTTATGTAAGTTAGACCTATGTTCCGGGGACCTAGGCAATTTCTTATTCAAAGCTATCAAAACTCGGTCTTTCAAGATGATCACCCATCCATGTACTAAATGGGCACAACGTTGCTTAACTTCGTTTATTGACGCATATTAAAACCAAGTGCCTAAATCTAAAAATTACACGAATTGTGAAGAATCATGAGATTATTAAAATAACATATTGTTGAAATAATTATTATTGCGACACGTAAGATAAAGTAGCAACTAATAATATATGAGAACTAGGTGAGCGTGCAAGAACCAAATACCTGTTTACAATATATAAGTTACACAGTACTTATAATACTGTTTACATGTACATTTATACATGTATACTATTTAGTATACATGTACATTTATACTATTTAGTATACATGTACATTTATACTATTTAGTATACATGTACATTTATACTATTTAGTATACATGTACATTTATACTATTTAGTATACATGTACATTGCAAAATCTACTATAACTTCAATGTCACTCATATGCATGTACATGTACGTACGTCAGACAGTATATAATGTTGCTTCAATTCTAAATAATCTATCCAAATTTCCTTGACGTGCATTAACGTGTATTTACACGCAGTAAAAATCAAATTATGCAATTTTTAACATTTACGAAGCTTTCGATCACTAAATGTTTCAATATGATAAATTTCATATTAATATATTTATTTGATTCTAAATGGGATCGTTCGGTCATCCTATGTTAAAATTACTAATGAGATTCGAAATACATGCATATCCCTTCCCTCAGAATACATGACTGAAACCTTTGAAGAAATGTGCGTTATGCTTAATGAGAGAAGCATAGAGGAACTCGTTAAAGGTAATCTGTATTGATTCTTTTAATTTATTTCAAACTTATATTATCAGGCTCAAATAACTGCAACTTTTCATTTCTCCCGTAAATGATAATCTAAATGATATAAATCGGAAGAAAGTGAAGGATTCCCAGTGATTACAGTAAAAAGCTCACTATTGAAAGAAACCAGTGGAGGTGAATCTATACGTCAAGCTCTTTAAACGGCCACTATTGCGGACTCGATCTGTGGTTAATGCGAGGCCTATAATTCTAGCCTTGCATAAAATTTGGCCTAGAAAACCATTGCGGAGATTCTAGGAGTAGCCAGTGACTTAAATGAAAATATTAGATCGACAAAACTCTCCAAACAACATATTAATTTAGTTCACCACATATTGAATCATAAATGTAGAGCTGGAGCGCAAAGAGGTATAACTCGACTTATACAGCATGTATTGTAATGCTAATGATAGGTAATTAGTAGAATTGGACCAGCATTGATTAAGGAAATATACATGACAAACAGACAGTGCTTAGTGAAATGACGGAAAATCTTCGATCGCAACTTCACTTCTGTATTCAAGCAGTCTGTAACATATGCTTAGTACATTAACGTTATATTTTGCCTTTGAGTTAAAATACCGATGACGCTGCCAACTTATCCAACTATAAGAAACAAATCTTCAAATAAGCGCCTATAAACTAATAAGAGAAGGACAGAGAGTTACCCTTGGGTCATCGATGCCGGAGATGGAAGCTTCAGGCCTATCTAACACGAGAAACGCGGCCAGATTGGCCGTATATGAAGCGACGATAATCATAGCAAACCCCGCCCACACCATCCCAAGTACACGTGCACTAAAACTGCGAGGAGTTCCTGAGACAGACGTACAGAGATTGTTATCATTAGAGTTATCATTAGAGTTATCATTAGAGTTATCATTAGAGTTATCATTAGAGTTATCATTAGAGTTAGGCTTATAACTACAGATGATAGAATTTGCATTTCATAAGAAATTTTAACCAGAGATCAGCTGAACAAGATTGCAAAACGTTATAAAGAAAACAGACATAAAAACATTGGAAACATGTGGGAGGAGTGAATTGTAAGGAATTAATAAATTGATAAAATGACATATTTGTAAAATTAAATAACAAAAGCTAAGATCAATTATTCGATTTATTAGATGTAGACTATTCATAAATAAATATATTATGATTACCAACATAAGTATCATAATCTTGAATCTCAATTTAACTTTTTAACAATTTGGTTCGAGATAATGTAACATATAAAATTTTAGTCACAACATGACATTCACCGTCCATTCAGCGCTACTGTGGCCTTTAGCATAGAGCGGCGCTTTATAAATATACTTACTATTTCTGATTTGTATTTTTATGAATTTAAGAAATGATTAATTCAATCTGCTGTATAAGCATTTTAAACAATTTGCATAAATATTTGATTAACCTTCTCCAATTCCACTATTCAGTAACACTCCCCAGGCGAACCACATGGCACTGGAAAGATTCAGGGCATCTAAAATACCAATACCATTGTTGACAAATATACATAAAATATATGAATCAATCATAAGAGCTTACAAAAATTATGACCTAGTACGTCATTTAATCTTTTAATCTTTTAAAATATTTTTTAATGCATTTTAAACATTTTCATTAATAGTAGGAAGCTAAACTTAAATTTTATTCATAAACATTACTACTTTGCCCTCTAATGATAATTTTTTGTTTATACCTGCTAGATGACTTTAATTAATTTTCACAGATTTATTACGCGGCTTTGCACCACAGCAAGCTTAACTTATTCATCTTACGATCACTCTTCAACGTGCTGAAATAGAAAACTTTTTACTACAAGAGAATCAACTTTAGAAACCTTCCTCCGTATCGTCTGTCTTGGAGAGTTTAAACCTGCCGAATGGACTGAACCTGTCGAGCAGATAAAGAACTAGAGCCACGACGTGCACGGACAGTCCCACCAGAATCCAGAGGTTGCTGTCGAAGGGTTGGAGGAACGAGGCCAGGCTCGAGTCCTTCTCGGACTATGGGGAAATAAAATTACAATTAAAAAATGTAATTCTCCATAACGTAAACCGTGGCAAGCAGTCTTTGATGAATTAGTTTTTAGTGATGAATTATAGGGATGCCATCCATGAAAAAAAATGTATTTGTGTAATTTGGGCTGAGATGAGCCGTTGACATATAAGCAAGTTTTCCGACTACGAATGACTAGGTGCTGGGTTCAAATCCAGTGTTCTCCCTCAACCGACATGGTTTGGAGACATGAAACTGATTTTAAACTAGATTAGCTTAGCAGCTTTAAATGGTTCGGCAATAACAGTCCTGCATTGATAACCATTGGTTGCCTGAGGCAGGCAGTAATGCGTCAGCACGAAGAATATCATTTTCTTGTTCTCTCCGTCTCTTTCGTTCTAATATTCTGTCGTAAAGAATGTCCAAGGTAAATATTTCTAATTGCAGTAACTTCACACGCTTACCAAAATGCACAAGGTCTCCAAACAAGTTAATCTGATAATAACTAATCTGACAACAGGAAGAAATTAATAGACTACACCGTTTTTATACTGTAAAAAAGCCACTAGCTAGTGAAAGATATAACTCCTGCATACACCATAAAGAACGTACAAAACTTAAATTATACATTACTTATGATATATTAACAGATAGCCTAGATTAGACAGGTATACAAATAAATAAATTTTAAAAAATGTATATATATATATATATATATATATATATATATATATATATATATATATATATATAGTATAAATATATATACGGTTTATAAATAAATAAATAAATATATATATAGTATATATAGTATATATATACATGTATACATAATATTATATACTGTAGGCATCTATATACAAACGCTTCCGCAGAAGTAATTAAGTTCAAACCTTTAAGTCTCTAATTGGTTGATTGATTGAAAACAAGCAATCGCAATTAGTTGTTAACTGAACAGTAGTGAACGCAATTTTCTACAAGTGCATAAAAGCGTGCACCTTCTTGACTAGTATAGTGAGACCCTGGTACTTGTAGGGTTTAGAGAAGTCGATGTACTCAGCTCGTTCAGGGTTGATCGTGAGGGGAGCCACTATCATGTCTGCCTTGTCTTCGGTCAACTCTCCAATCATCCCGTTCCACTTGGAGCCGTTCTTCTGCAACCAGGCAGAGTGCTTTACATGTTATAGGATAGATAAGTGTATCGCTAGAGTTTTATTTTTCTTAATATATATAAATAACTGAATAAAGGGTTAAGAAGTTATCTCAAAAACTATCGCATTTTAAATCAATCCTAAGAATACATTTGAATTTGAATATGCTATACGTTTAGATTTTGTTTTGGGATTTCATGTGCACATGAAATTTCATATATAGAAACTAAAAAGCTATAGAGCTAAGCTTTACGGTCTCTTTTCATATCACAGTAAGAGAAGATTCAGAAGAGTTTTGAACCCTTGCCTCTTGCTTGTCAGGCAAGCGTACTATGAACTCTGCTACGATGGTAATCCATGATGCACAATTGGAGAACCAATTAAATGCTTAAATCATATATTTGCAAAAAGCTAGGTAACAATTTACAATTTTCAGCGAAATAATACAAAGTATATACACGATCGCGGTATATATCTATATCGTATTAAAATTTAGATTACAATTAACATATTTATTTGACGCTGCAAACTTTAGCAAATAAATATATAAAGTCTAGAATATGTGAAAGACGAATCAGAAGACCAAGGGCACTGATGCCACTAAAATTGTTGCCATTGGTAAGCTTTGCTATTTCAAACGACATAGCTCAGCTCATGGCATGGCCTATAAACTCTGTAGTTATTAAAGAATTATTAGAAAAATTTGCCACCTTATTACATTCGCCATAAGAATTATCCTCCTGTAGTCGTAGATCAAAGGTGAAGTTAACCGCCTCTGAGAGCATTACGAGCAGGTCCATGGCATAACCGTAGCAGCAGAATTGCGACGTCTCACCTGAGAAAAATTAAAATTAAAAATTAGTACATTATTAAACCGTTGACAAACTAATCAGCTAATCATCAACCGAAACCAATTCGTGAATGTCGGAAAGAATAATGTATAAAAATACAAAGAATCACGACAAACAAACAGAAAGTAAATAAACAAATTAAGATAACAACAAGAAATCAACTAGTGAATATTATAACATTAGTACATAAGTCTAACTCGATACCATAAAGCATTCTGCATATCGCCAACGGATCCTTTTGAAGAATTGAACTTTAGATTGAAGTTCTTCTGGTTAATTTCTGAATTTTAAAAACTTAAAAAAACAATTACAAACTCCAAACGCCATATACATCACCGTCCGTTTTTAGAAGAGGCCCTAGGCTAATCACATACTTTTGTGTATATTGTGTTTTTTATATTTAAAAACATTACAAACTTTGATTTAGCTACCCGTTCAAGTAGGAATCAAGTAGAAATTTAGGATGAATTTAGTATGAATCACAAGAAGATATTTAATGATTTCAATTACAAGTAGTTTAATAAACAATGCAACCATTATTCCAAGTATGATATCTAAATGATTCCTTTTGAAGTAAAGCTGGTAAAGCTAATGTTAACGTCAGTTTCCTCACTCGAAAGCGATGTCGGTGACGGGAGAGCCAAGGATCTGAACCCCGCACATCCTGATCTGCGGTCGAGTGTCTTACCGACATGTCGAATTGTCGGGTAATTGTAAAACATTTTAAGTGATTCATCTTGAGATCTGTATATATACTGGGTTCTAATCCAGGCGAGGCTGTCAGAGAACCAAGGGAAGATTAAATTATTGATGCAACTTCTTAAAATTAAGACATGTAATTAATATTGGTACTATTATAAGTATCTGATATCATTACGAATATCCCTTGTACAGTAATGGGCTCGTCCGTCACTGACATGGCTTTCGAGTGAGGAAACTTACGTTAACCTTAGCTTTACCAGCTTTAATGCATATATATAAGTTTAGCACTCGAGACACCGCAGTAAATACTCAAGCTTATCGCATATAGTATCCTATAATTTAAAACTATACTATACCTCGTTTGAATCTGTGCCAGTAGATACAATCATTATCTATTTTATTTGTCGTAATAACCTATTATACATATTCAAGGCAATGTTCAGCTCATCACAGAGATGGAAAATTATAATGTCTGTTAGAAAGACTCAAAATTCTTAAAAAGCAGGTGTTTCTTTGGTACCTGAAGTTGAATTATATCTGGAGCAGGGTAGACGATTCAGTTCAGCCTCACATTCCTGTCGTGACGTCTGTGATACAGGAATGAATTCAATGAATGGCCTCTCCTCTACTGTAATTACCTGCAGAAAATCGTTCATATAAAAACTACTAATAGTACTATTAGTATTACAGTTAGTGACGGGCAGCTTGTCTTCAGCATCTAGTCTCTTAGTTTATATAATTAAGTAAGAAAAATTATCCAAACTCATTGATTGATCTAATCTCAATACAAATATTGAAGTAGTACTTCTGGCTGATAATGGAATTAAAGTAAAGTAAACCTATTCTATATCTGTTTAGTTTAATCGATTTATGTATTTAGATCATTATTTAGTTTAATTTGTTTGGTTAATTATTAAATAAATAACTATTGCTATTTAACCCTTTATCAAAGGCTACGCCTTATCCACACCTTTCACAAGTAGTCTATAGCTTGAATGATATGACTTCTGAGGTAGTTTCCATTGCCTTCCTCAGTTCATACTCAGTCGCCTTTTTCGACACAAGCAGTTAACGGCTGGTGTATTCTTCAATGTCTCAGACACAACAGAGGAAATATACTGCACATATAGTTAAATCGCTGCAGAATCACACTATGATTTAATGCTCTATCATTCAAACATAGCTTGTCATAGTTATAAAGAAATTTTGCAGTGTATGAGGATTATGAAATTAATATTTACAACTAAGTAAATGAATGTCTTCATAGTTTCTGGCTAGTTCTCTGTCATATGACAGATATTAAGTACATTTTTCATTAATAATATAATCCTAAATTCCTGGAAGAACCCTCCATTTGTTCCTCAAACATGAAGTTTATCTCATGACAAAGTCTATTCTTTTAAGATACCCTAATGCATCCATTAACTTGGTCATAATAGGGCTCCTTTTGTGTTGGCCTATGCAGCTTCTACTTAGTCTTTTAGAATCCTCCCTGAAATCATCGCTGGATGACGAAACGGACGTTAAACCTTTATTATTATTATTATTATTATTATTATTATTATTATTATTATTATTATTACTAATATTTTTTTAAATTAAAATTTTATTATTATTGACTTGGGATACGGTAATTAAGAAGGACATGAATGAAAAATAGTGGATTGACTGCTGATATGGTGTGGGACAGGGAGGACTGGAGAAGGTCTATTCGTATCCCGACCCTGGTTAAACTGGGATTTAAGGGAAGATAATGATGATGATGATGATTATTATTATTATTTTTTTTTTTTTAATGCCCTGGGCTGTAAAGGGCCCTGGGCTAAAAAATAAGATAAAAGAGACTTTATTTAATTAAAAGTTATTAAAAAGTTATTATTATTATTATTATTATTATTAGTCGCATCTTAGGGCACTAAGTGACTGGCATGTTGTGGCTTCATTAAAACAAAAACTATTATCATGAAAGATGTAGGTAAAGCTATTAAAACAACATATTATACCCTCAGTCGGGTGGATATTTTAATTCCCTTGGGTTTCTGAGTTTCTGATCCAGGCCAGATGATGGCTTTGTCGTTGAGGCTGAATATGTTGCTTTTAATATCCTTCCTCTTGCTCTACAAAAACACGAAAGCACAATTTTATTCCCTTAGAGTATTAGTAATAAATCATCATCATCATCTTCCCTTGAATCCCAATTTAACTAGGGTCGGGAAAAAAATAAAAAGTAAAGAAAAATAAAAATTCTTAATCAGCTAATTATATGTCAGTTCATAAGCCAACTTTGTTTACTGTTGAGTATATTAGATGATTGGTAGATAAAATGATTAATTAGTTTTTTGACATCACAAGCCATATCAAACCTCAACGAATTGATAGGTTCCAATGTTAACAAGTCTCCTATGCTGCACATTTACGATGGCGTACTGCGAGTCAGTCCTATCCCCTGCCTCGCTAAATCTTACCCTCCCCGTCCTACCCGCCACTAAATCCTGGTCTTTCAAGTATCTGCACAGATAACATCAATCAATCAATCAATAAGAATTTCACGTTCGGTTCCTCGCCATAACACCGTCTCTTCCAGGGACGCCTCTTTGCAGACTCTGCACAAACGGGCGCCAAAGCACCACGCGATGACGACTGAGTACACATAGACCACAAGAGAAAGCGAGATCAAAACAGTGCAAGTCCAAGATACAAGGCAAGCGGGCCAAAATTTAGACCTATGGCGGAAAGAGATGGGTGCTTAGCTTGCCAAGAAAAGTACCAACACAAATACAAGATCGAAGATCTTGTGGCAGAGAGTTCCATATTGTCGGAGCAGTAGACATGAAGGAGGGAGCGTCTGCCCAGTGCAGATTTAATGTTTGGTACAGTGAGAAGCCTTTCACTAGAGGAAAGAAGACTACAAGAGTGTTGATAGATTGATAAGAGATCAGATAAGTCAATAAACCCACTACAGTGTTCTGCACAGAGGAGCGGAAAAGCACACATTAGTAATGTGTGCTTCATGGATGCGAATATATGATTTTAATTTAGTTTGTTCTCTGTGCCCGCATTGCTTCCTCGTACTGTAGCATGAACAAGAGGTAAACTGTGCGTGCCGTAAGAGGCGACAAATCAAGAGCTGAGGTTGACAATGACTAACAACTTCAGGAGTTATATGTTAATGGATGCGAATACTTTAGTAGTACTAAAGTAGCCCCATCTACCAAAAACACTTCTCAAAATGTACATTGTTCTTAGCGTGGTACTGAATAGATACTGCCAAACTCTATTGTAGTATTTAGCTAACGAAAATATGGCTTATGAGGTGGTTAACATTGTTTTCTATTTCTGCTGCGTAGCTTCTTTATTAAATGCTCAAAGTAACCTGCTTTTATGGGCCTGACCCATGATACTGTGACTAGCAATACTGACATTATCATCAATATGGAAATGATAATGATGATGATGGTGACGATGATGACTAGACGGATTTCGTTTTCGTCTCAGCCCTTAAGTGCTTAAATAATACAGGCAAAATTCCAACTACATTAGCATATTTTGGTTTTGCTTCAATTTTTAAAAGGTTTGGACATAGGCCTATAATATTATGTAGAATCTGAGTTGAAAAGTAAGTCAAATTTTATTTAGCGACACTTCAAAAGATTTTACGATATTTGCCAGTAATCTCTCATTATTCATTTCCAAACCTCATCGGTGCGATTTCTTGTCTCAAAATAGAAATTTAGGATCAATATATAATTTATAGGATGTTTAAAATCCTTCTATGAGCAAGAATGATGATAGCCTACAGATACAGAATCGATTAAACTTTTACTGTCTCTTTACAATCTCGCAAAAGATTCTTAAAACTCAGAACTATCATCATCATCATCATTATCATCATCATCATTATCATCATCATCATTATCATCATCATCATCATCATCATCTTCCCTTGAGTCCCAGTTTAACTAGGATCGGGATACGAATAGACTGTCTCAAGTCCTCTCTGTCATACATCATATCATCAGTCAATCCCCTATTTGAGACTTTTCCATTCGTTTAAATTTTACTATGGCACCATAAAATTAGAAATGCAGGAATATTCTAGACTAGAATTTATAAATCTTCTATGACTTATCTTACTTCCAGATCAGTCTTCCACTCTCCCACTTTCCCTCCTCGTCGCAGACAGTTGGCGCATGCGTGATGTTGATCCTCTGATGAAACATCTGTCTAATCGCTGATACGATGATATCAACGCTGTCCTCTATGTGCAGAGTCTCGTTGTCGCTCATCAGCTTGGCGCCCAAAGCTCCTGTGCGACAGTAGAGTTACAGTAAATCAATACATGCATTATATTACATACCAATAGGCATATACCAATGGCACATTTTTTCTTACGTAATACATACATGTACAATTCTTAGCTGTAAAAACTGATTAAGTTCTCGAAATAATTTATAACGTTGTTGAAATAGGTCTATATTTATAGAAAACAAAAAATTAAGTAATACAATAAAGACAAAATAGAAATGAATAAGAATGATTTGTTACAATATAAATTATTACATATTAAAAAAACTTTAAATTCCAAAAATTACTAATAGCACTCCAAAGATAAATATAAGCTTTTGCAGACGAAATGAAAAGAGGAATGAAATCGTTTTAAATTCAACTACAACTTGGACCTGCAGACCTTTAGGAACATTGTAGGTCTGCAGAGCTTGTTCTGTCACTATCCAGGCGTATCCTGTTCCGGTCAGATTGAGGCTCTCAGCGTCTTTATATATCAATGCTGCGTCCTCTTCACTGATAAAAATAATATTCACTCCAATTCACTATAGAATATACCATATAAAGCGTCGTAAGAGGCGTAAAAGAAGGAGTAGAGTGAGTTATATGGAAGGTAGAGTTAAATGCAAGTTATATAGAGTACATTTATGTTTCTTTCTGGCAGTTGTTTTATTTGTTTTTCTGTATCTGTAAATTAATAGAGTCTTTTGACAGTGGTCAGCCAGATAAGATGTATATCATCTTTTCTGACGGCTGTTGTTCATGTTTATACGAACTATCTGATGCTTTGTTTTATTTTTATCTTATTTTTCTTACGTTTCTCTATTTTTGGTTTGGTGTCAGTGCTTTGGTGTTTTTTGAGTTTGAACTATAATAATCATCATCATTATCATCTTCCCTTAAATCCCAGTTTAACCAGGGTCGGGATATGAATAGACTTTTATCTATTCGATTAAGTTTTGTGGCAATTACTGGAGTTTGAACTATAATAATAAACATAATGTATATATATATATATATATATATATATACCCTTATATGGAAGGTAGGTATATATAAAAAGTCACCACAATAGCTAATTTCTCAGTAGAATGAAAATGAACTTGGTGTTCCTTGGATGCTCTTTACCGAACAGAAGATTAGACTGTTAGTATTATTATGGACCTCAAAGTAATAGTTAAATAAATTCTTGCAAAGTTGTAACTGGCTGGGTCAACATTTTATGCAAGCTGCAATAAAAAAATTCACAGTTCGAGATGAGATTCCTACCAGGTTCCATTTAAAAACTCAATAATTTACACATTTTAATTTGTTTAAATCAGCGTCGTTATTTAAATAAATAAAAAGAGTTTTGTAAATCTTACGTTGCGTATAGAAGCACAACTCTAGACTCAAGTTTGCTCAACTGTTGTAACTCATCATAGAAGCTCTCCTGTCCGGTGGTATAAGCCACGTTCCGCTCAATCTGAACCATACATAATCATAATTCAAATATGAGGAGGCTAGTAGGCTAGTGATACGAAATTGGAACAGGTAAGGAGTTTCAAATATTTGGGTCATACTATAACCGATGATGGGAAATGTGAGACAGAAATATGCAGTAGGATTGCACAAGCAAAAGCGGCCTTTGGTAATAGAAAAGAACTATTAGCAAAAAGTCCAAAGAAAGGCACAAAGATAAAGATAGTGAAAACTTTGGTTTGGACCACGCTATTGTATGGATGTGAAACATGGACCTTAAGAAAGGAAGATATTAGGAAACTGGAGGCATTTGAAATGTGGATTTGGAGAAGAATGGAGAGGATTAGCTGGACTCAAATGATTACAAATGAGGAAGTCCTGGAGAGAGTTGGCCCAGATAGACAGTTGATAAATGTATTAAGAAATCGAAAGAAGAGATGGATAGGACACATTCTAAGAGGGGAAGGTCTATTAAAAGAGGTCATAGAAGGTAGAATGGAAGGAAAAAGAGGCAGGGGCCGGCCGAGATTAGGTATGTTAGATGATTTAAAGACCCACTCATATGTGGAAATGAAGAGGAAGGCGGAAGACAGAGAAGAGTGGAGGCGTTATGTACCATGGACCTGCCAGTAGGCAGTGCACTAAGAGAGAGGCTAGTGAAGAGAGGATATGGCGTAACGGTTAGAGTGTTCGCCTTCCCTTCGATGCAAGTGGCCTGAGTTCAAAGTTCAAGTCAATTAACACACAAGCAACTCCACGCGAGCACAGGTTCAACGTAAATAACTCCGGACGTGCTCAGCCGAAATACTTCATCGCAAACATGAGTATTATAGAACCCATCAGTCAGCCGCATTTCACAGCTAATTTATAGAGTTTCGGTCATACTCGTTTCAACAACAACATTTAACATATACGTCCTAATTTACCATCGGGGGATCAACCGGTAACTAAGCCCTTCTTGTGTAGTATTTAAATTAATTCCTGAGATTTCTTTCGATTCTCAGTTTCCATATTATATTCAAAAACCCGAGTTTTCATGCTTTATGGAAGTCATTAGGAGCACAATACTCTCTCCAGCTGCACGCCAACATTGCTCCCCTGAGATTCGGTAAAGCAATCCTGCAACGCTTGCTTCAATTCAAGACGAATGACTGCAGGAAATTGAATGTATAGTAATATTTTCAACTCAAGCCCAAAAATGAAAATTTTATAGATTCAGTTCCACGCTGTATTCTAGCCAATTTCTAGACAGGAAGAAAAGCAGATTCAACGAAGAAATCGTACTATGAGGGTAATATACTTAACGTATTTGTGCATTTTATATATTATTATGTTTTGATAAAATATGTTGTAGTAATTATATAATATATATATATTATTTTATAATGTCCATGTATGTAATGGATATGTAATATGATATATTATATGATATTGCTCTAATTGTTGTTATTATTATTATTATGTAAGTGGTTACATAAGTCTAGTATAGTGAGTTAGCAGGTTTTGGTCACCGACGTGCATGGGCGTGGCTAGAAGTAGTTCTAGAATCCAGGATTGGTCAGGCATGCTCAGACAACTGAGTCGCGTTTGAGACGTCTCAGAGAGTAGACGAAACACGTGGAAATATATTTAACTAAAGACTTTTGTCTGTAAGTATTATAAATTCGTATTATGTTTAGTTACATTTAATTCATTTTCAATTTAGTTTTAAGTTAAAGTCAAGACCTTTAGATTAATTCAGAGTTATCGAGGCCAGGGCTTTCCTTTTAGAAGAAAAAAGATCTTAGTATGAACTAGCCCGACTAACACTACGCAAGTAACGATTATTAAACGCCAGAAAGGTCACCCGAAAATGATACAAAAAGTGTTGAAGAAATTTTTAAAATTACACAAAGTGTGATAGCCTGCTCGAAAACAAAAGATGTATGTGACAGAAAGAAAACGACATTTGAAACAGTGAAAATCGACCACCAATGTATTAACATCTATTTAAACGTATCAAAATAAGTTACATCAATTAAAGATTTTTAAATCAAGAAATAAAAGTTTTGACAAATATGCGTACAATTTTTCTCAGTTGTTATAATCATCATCATCATCTTCCCTTAAATCTTAGTTTAATGAGGGTCGGGATGCGAATACACCTTCTCCAATTTTGGATCTAGATTTTATGTCGCCTGCTACGATACGTGCATATTTACACGGTTGGTCTATTCTTCAAGCAACTCGGACACAACACGGGATAATAGCAGTTACCCCGTGATTATCAGTTGGTATAAATATTAGTTCTAAGAAAACTATAAAGCTGGACTTAAATTGAGTTTCCGCATCAGTAGGATAGTGAGTCCTGGTAGGGACGATCCGTCAGAGGGACGATCCTGAAGGCCACCTAACTTTATGAAAGCTAGAAAGTACATGATCCATAACAATGGAACTATTTAAAATATATATAGGCTGTAAAGCTAATGATAACGTCAGTTTCATCTCTAGCACGCGATATCGGTGACGGTTGCGTCCAGGATTTGAACTCTGCACAAACTGATCCGTAGTTGGATAACTTGCCGACATCTCCACCGGCTCCAGCCAGTGAAGGTGTACTTATGAAACATTATGCATATTTAAGTTTCTTTTTTCCTACTTTAATCGTTTTCTTAATTTTTATATTTGCTTAATATTTATTCAGCTTATACATGATGCGTACCAAGTTTCCTTTTCTTACCTAGGTCGCCTCTTTTTGGTTTTATATTTTGCCAAATATATTATATTTTGCTAAATATTTATATAGCTTTCTTCGTGATTTTTAGACTCCTGATAATTTGCCCCAATTTAAATTGCCTGTGTTTATTTAATCATGGTAGCTACCTTCATGACATGAAGAATAATTTAATTGTATTTTTATAGTAGGTTTTACTAAATAATTGTCTTCTCTAAAATAATAATAATAAAACTGTATAAGGCTATGATAGGTTTTGCAGTAATCTGTAGCATAGGCCTAGATGAGATTCAGCAATGCAAAATTTATCTTATTTTTACTAGTGACTGTTTGACGCATTACTGACGCATTATTAAGCCTCTGTGAGGCTGTGCTTTTGGGAGATAACCTTTCCCATATTGCTTTTTTAAATTGCTTCCTAGAAGTGGTTGAACTTGTTCACATTTGCGCTGAGATAACAAATAAAACAGTAGCAGTCTTCTTCTTCTTCTGAAACAAAAAAAATCTAAACTTACACTATTCAATTTCCAAGCGTACCTGAATACTTTCGGACTCTATTCTGCTCTGAAATCTGCCCAGCACAGCTCGGCCCTCCTGATCAGAGCTGTGGATGAAGATGACCTTCTTGAATCCTAAGTGGATCAGAAGGTCGACCCAGATGTCTGCCTGCTCTGAATATGGAGGTACGCTCCTCATGAATACAGAATGGACGTTCTGGAGAATAAGCAATAACATGGATTCGATCATTTCTTTTTCTCACATACACACACTCTCTCTTTCTCTCACTCTCTCTAGCGCTCTCTCTTTTACTGTCTCTCTCTCTCTCTGCATTTCTAGTGTTCTGCCATATGACAGGTCTATGGTATATATTCCCACACATATACATGTAGTCTACTTTCAAGCAAACAATGGAACACCCTATCGACAAGTAAGTTGATCTCAACTTCTCAAGGCAAGGTTATATCTTTACCAGATTTTGAATTATTGTCAAATTTTAAAAAAGAATATCATCATAAGCGTCATCATCATCATTATCATAATCGTTCGTCCCTTTATCCCAGAATGACGCAAAATGTCAAGAATCTTTCAGATTCAGCAAGTTTCTGTAGATAACCAGTGAGCCAAATCGTAGATAAGAGTTCCATTCCAAATCAGGTGTCCCAGAAAAGCAAAACTCGCACGTTCACCTGGTCCAAGGTAGCCTTCCTCGTTTTCCTTTACATATTATAATCTTATTTAATAAAGAAATATAAATTTTCCATTATATAGTTTTACTAATTTACAGTCCAACATAACCTGCCACTTTTTATTTTTATTTTGTGTCTTCTTCTTCAGTGCACTGCCAAATGGCAGGTTCAAGGTGCATATTCATACTCAAAGTCTGTTTTCTCGCTCCATAAGAGCACTCCTTAGATCAACAAGTTAATCCCTTCGCAAAGTCTATGCCTTATCCATATCTTATGTAGCCTATAGCTTGGGAAAAATTTGGCTTCTGAGGTGGTTTCCCATTGGTTTCCAGTTGCCTTCCTCAGTTAGGTGGATTAATTACCATTTAATCCAGGGGGGAAATATTTCATGGTGAGGTGGGTCCCCTCTTGCCATCCTTTCCTGCCGTTAATCGCCTCTTACGTACACGCGGCAGATTGTTTGCGGTTGCCCTATTAATAATATATTTATTATTTATTATTATATATCTATTTTCGTTCAATCTGACAACCGCATTGAGTTACAGCACAGAAATTCCAACAGACACAGCATAACAAATTACAGATATAGCATAAACAGTTAATAGGCTAGATATAAGAGAGATAAAACTAAAAATTGTTTTCGATAATATGTACCACATGAATATTACAACATTACATAAATCAATGGCTTATACTATTCATAATTACCATATAGGGCGAACTGTACTATGAGTAAAGAAGAATCTTTTAGTATTCATTAAATTAACTGGCATCATCTAGAATCATACGAATAATGAAGTTTTTATCGCTCAGACCGCTTCGTTTTACGGGAAGGGAAAAGCATCTATTAGCAGTATTTCTTCGGGTTGGGTAATTATGATTGTTTTGTGGAGGTAACAAATGCGCCAGTAAATGTGCAGGGTTGTTACAGATTGCCTTGAAAAGATTATTGTCAGCTGAGTTACATAGATCCTCAAAATTAGATTCTTTACTGTAGAATCCAGCTCTCCTTGCCTTCTTTAAAAAGGTTTCAAGACGGGTTCTCTCTTCAGCATTTGCAAAGCCCCACCAAAACTTGGAGGCATACAGAAGCTTAGAGAGTGTGGAAGCTTGAAAGACTCTTTGAAGAAGATCATTTCCCAAACCTTTACCACGTAAAGAATAGAGCGCAAAAATGTTGCTCGAACACAAGCTAATGATGCTTGTGATGTGAGCAGAAAAAGAAAAGTTATCAGATACTATGACACCTAAGCATTTGAAGTTAGAAACCCGCTCAGTATTCTGCAGTGGTCCAAACACACCCGAGCATAACACGGGTTATTTTGTGTAACCTTATTTAATAAAGAAAGAACATAAATCATACGTCAGATATTTTTACTCTTTTTCTCAGGAATGACTCACCTTATCGGAGAATGCGCTCTGGCGGGCCGAGAGTCCAATGACCGGTATCTGGTAGAACCCGCACGTGAAGGACACGGCGACGGGTGAGAGTTCTGAGACCTGCTGAGACTGGCTGGCGATGACCACGTACAGACCGCTCGGGATCAGAACGTCACACACTGATCTGGCTGCTCGGATAGGGTTGCTGTCCATGAGGACGTAGGTGCCGTTCAGTCTGACACCTTGAGGAAGTCGTCTGGAGTCAGACGTGTCAGCGTTAGCCTCTTGTATCGCCTAAGATGTTAAATCAGTTTGAGATGAGGAGGAAAACCTTAACTTTCTGATTAACTGAAATTGCTAGTAAAAGTTAAAATTACTTTAAAATTTGAAATTCAGATTAATATATGCTGATATATTTTCAGTGAGACAGGAAGGAGTTACAGTGAAATAATTTTGATGTAACTGCTAATACGCTGTAGTTGCACTAAATCACACATTGTAAAAATCTGATATTTATGCCAAATCTTCTTAAACTTCATTATTCGATTGGTATTCTATAATTAAAATTGCTATTTCGAATTTAATCGATTAAACTAGACGTTGCGAAGTCTCAAACTCAATGAGAAGCCATCGTATATGCAAACGATGGCGTCTCTTTGAATTTTATCCTAGGCAACGTGTAATTTAATCAATTAAAATGGCAAGAATGAGGTTCCATTTTTCCAAAAAACGTCGACGGAAACGCGATCAGTGGTTAGCGTGGAGGTGAAGGAACGCAGGGGAACTCAGTTCACTAGCGCTCATTCTTTATGAATTGACTTCCCTGCTAGGGCTCATATTTCAGGCACTAGGGTCCCTATAAAATGGAAGGGAGTCCAACAATTTGTGACAGTTTCAATATCTCTCAGTTCCCAGATTTAACCACTGTGCCAACCTGAATCTTTTGAAAGACATAATGAAAACTAAACAGGCCAATGAGAATGATGACGTCATATCAGTGGACGGTGAATGATAGGATGACAATCAGTAATGTAATCAAAAAGGGTTGATTAGAAAAACTGATATTTATTCTAAAAAAACGTAGAATACTAAAATAGTGTGATTGGCTGATCCCTCTGAATTGACGAGCCGGATGAATGAGTCATGTGATGGGACCCTAGCACAAGCTGTGAAGGATGCGCTGAAAGTCAAATAAAATTTAATTGCTGATTGAAATTAAAATTTCAAAGGATATGCTAGGAAGTTTTAAACGTAGTCTTATTCCTAAATAGCTTAGTTTGTAGTGCTGCAGAAAAAGAGTATATATTTCGTGTAACCCATGCTGAAGTTAATTGAACTCTAGCAGATTCGATTCCTTACATATAATTAGAACAAAATCTCGAAACAATGCTAGACTGGTACATGAATAATTGCCTAAAACTGTATGATGTAAGGTTTAGACATGTCATATTGGAATTAATAGATATATCCATAGATGATCATTTTGTTATAACATGCGTTTAATACGATGTGTTTAACAATATGTGCTAATTTCTAATCACTACAGTGGAGGCTTAAACGTTCGATACTAATAGCGATATATATCATAACCGATAATTATTTCACTGTTATGATATCTGAGTTAACTTGCTTCATCAACAAATACCAACGAACTAGAGCAACACAGAGTTAGAATAAGTATTTTTAAACACGCGAAGTTCAAGGAGTATAGCAGCATAGAGGGAGAAAAAATATTATGTAAAAGATGGATATTCAAGCAATACGGCAGAAGGAGAATAATTAAAATATCATGGTTAATTACCGACCTTCATAAGCATGACGCCATGTTCGTGAGAGCTGAGAACACCTCCGACGTTAAAGACAGGAGGAAAGACATGATCATACGTCACTGTTGTCTCCAGGGGCAAGTCCACTGGCCCATCCGTATCGTACGCCGACCTGATGTCGCATGTTGCCAGTACCAGCAGAAACGAAAACACATTCCTTATGTTTCGCCTCCAAACCATCGCTGCAATTCTCGTCAAATCTTCATACTGCTGCTATTTCTTTACATTAATTATCCGGAACCTCGCCAAGTTATAAACAGTCTCATCTTCGTTTCAAATAGAGTTTTCAAAGCAATACAATATTCTATAAAGTATTTGCTAATGTCGCTAATGTCACACTAATTTTTCTCATAACAATGAAATATCAGGAATACCGCTAATTGGAAGTTGGGAGATTTGTTAACATCTGTATATCTTCAATTAATGTTATACAGCTAGAAATTAGCATTGTTCATCTCATGCGATGTGTGCGAGTGCTTGGTGAGTGCAATCTAATAGGCTAGAATTATTTAACTTTTTATGCTAGATATAGGAAGTCTGTTGCTACGGATATAAACTTTCAACTGCAATCTTCACTACTTTTTAATTCAATCATAGCTGATGATGACTTCAAGCAGAAGAGAGGCGCTTGAACATAGGACCTGCATGTAAATGTTATATGCCACGAGATATAACTAGGCCTACATGTGTGCAAGATCTTTCAAAACTTAGAAATCTAGAAGGCCATTTAAGAGTAATTTGATTATATTACATTGATGTGTAGAAATGGCTATTTGTCTGATAGCCAACAGGCAAGATGTTCGGCTCAGGCGGCGATGAAGACTGGATATAGAATTTAATATATCCATTCTAGAGTTTGCAAAAGGGTATATGTCCAAGGTATACTTTATTCCTCACGGTCTGATTTCGTGCTCCATAAAGAGCACTCTGTCGATCAGTAAGTTAACAAGGTAATCCTCGACAAAGTTAACAAGGTAATCCATTCACAAAAGGCTATGTCGTCCTTATCCACACTTTAATCATGTTTAATGTAACTTATAGCTTAATAATCACATGACTTCAGGCGGGCTCGCTTTGCCTTCTTTAATTCTTGCTTTAGTCGCCTCTTACGACATTTGTAGTTTACGGTTGGTCCATTACTCAGTTATCAGGACAAAAAAGTGAAAATATTAAATTATCGCGATAATTGAATCAGTAGATTACATAAATAAGTGCATGATGCTAGATTATCTAGACATTAATAAGATTCAGCTGTTAAGCCGTTTTTGATAACCCAATATACAGTTATATTCAACGTAAGTTCACTTGGAGACTTAAGGCAAAATTAAGACTTAAGACTTTGCATAGATGTACGTAGTATACAAGACTTACAAGTCTGGATACTCACGCGCATATTCAAAACGAACAGGCCTACTGTTTACAATTGAAAAAATTATCAAATATTTAAAGTAATTAAGGTTGGCTATTAGTTAGTAGAAGTTTAATTTGGTGTCCGCCTAATATCCGCCTAATGTACGGCGCAATTGGTGATCGATTCGAATTTCAGTGCCTGTGTCAGTCATCAACATATCCTTGGTACTGTAAAACAAACGTTATAGTTTCATCACAAGCTTTGAGTTCTCAAGAAACAGAAAATACACAGGATTAAGATAATCGAAGTCTACAAGGTTCCCAAGAAGTAAGGTAATAATAGAACCGCTACGGCTACTTCTAAAATCTACTGATCAATAACGAAACTAGTTTCAATTAAATCTAACTCTCTAGATTCTAGAACTTGAATGTCTATCCGAGACGTGCTTTATTCACAAATCTGTAGAATCAGCTGCTGCTACCCGCTGTAGCACTAAGCAAGAGCTTGCGACACCAGCACTAGCTGCTGTGACATTTATAACACAGCTGAGCAGCATGTCGATGTGGCTGGCGAGTAGCTGCTTGGCTTCAATCAAGCAGCTGAACATCAGTACAGCACAGTTGCTAGACGAGCAGCTGCTTGGCTTCAGTCAAGCAGCTGAACATCAGTATAGCACAGTTGCTAGACGAGCAGCTGCTTGGCTTCAATCCAGCAGTTAAACATCAGTGCAGCACTGCTGCTAGACGAGCAGCTGCTTTCTCGAATCAACCAATAGCAGTTCAGGGCGACTTTTCCATACAGTATTCATATAGAGTCAATTCTAAACTATGCTTATTTCTAATTCATTGCAATTCATATTTGAAAGATATCGATGTGGGAATTAGATTAAATTTATATATAGGTACTGTATCAAATTTAATAATCGCTTCAAAGAGATTGAAAAGGATCTCCTCCCCGTGTTGGGTCCGGTTAAATTAAGATTAGACCAACCGTAAACTGTACGTATCGTAAAACGCAACTGAGCTATAACTGAGGAAGGCAACGAAATCCACCTCAGGAGCCATATAGCATTCCCAATCTACATTAGGGTGAGGATAAGACATAGCCTCTGTGACGGGATTAAACGATGGATTGAGTTTTTTAAGGATCAAGAATCGTGAAGGCAGCATGTGAGTACCTTGGACCTGCCGCTCAGCAGAATACTAGAGAGAGAGAGAGAGAGAGAGAGAGAGAGAGAGAGAGAAAGAGAGAGAGAGAAAGAGAAAGAGAGGGAGAGAGAGAGAGAAAGAGAGAGAGAGAGACAGAAAGAGAGAAAGAGAGAAAGAGAGAAAGAGAGAAAGAGAGAAAGAGAGAAAGAGAGAAAGAGAGAGAGAGATCATCTTCTAGTCGGCACTTTCAACGACACTAGCTAGAATAATATAGTTCATTCTTTCCACAATCTAAGGCCTTACAGTGGCCATACACGATACGATTTATCTGTACAGATAAATTGTACAATAAATCTGTATCGCCCACACACGGTCAAATTTATTGTACAATTTATCTGTACAGATAAATTGTACAATAAATCTGTATCGCCCACACACGGTCAAATTTATCTGTTCAGATAAATCTGTACAGATATATCTGAACAGATATTTTGGCCACACACGGTCAAATTTATCTACCGATAAAACTGACGCTCGCCCATACACGGTCAAATTTAACTGTCAGATATCTGAACAGTTATGCTAATTAGCTGTCAATCATTTCCAATCTGTAGAGCACGTGATTAATAACAGTCAACCAACATCTACATTCTACAGTACGTATTACGGCGGGATTTAGCGCACTTGGTTTATTTGCGCGTAATTTATCGAAGTTAAGCTACAACGACCTCGGTTAGTACTTTGCGGGTGACCACCTTGGAAGACCGAGTGTTGACAGCTTATGAAGGAAAAAATCCCAGGGTGATGAAATGCTATTCCTAGATCCGTGCCGGCTGCAATTGATGCGCCATCAAAAGGTAACGATTAATAATAAGTTTATAATAACCATGGAGAGGAAGGAGGAAATGAGCCTTAAACAAGCAGCTATGCTTCCTTACCCAGTGTGCCGTTATTTATAATATATATATATATATATATATATATATATATATATATATATATATATATATATATACATGTTGGTATATACGTATATAAGGCGCCTATATTGGCTACATGAAATATATACGGATCAATTATTGGACAGGTTTTTTATTTATAAGCAGTAGTAATAGAAATGAATCGAAAACGAAAGGCGAGTGCATACGTTGTCTTATTAGCTAAATAATATCAGGAAGATATAACTAATAATAGCACTTAGTAGCATCGTATCTTGATAGTAATTATACATAAATATCATCATCATCAAAATTATTATCATCATCGTTATCATCATCATTATCATACATCATTATCATCATAATTATTGTAATCATCATCATCTACATCGTCATAATTCTACGGACTAGTAAATTGAGAGAGGACTCTTAATTATATATAGACTCCTTTTTAATGGGCCTTTGTAGGACCTGTTTATTGAACGTTCATTAAAGAGAGAGAATATAAAAGCGCGGTAAAATAGTGAATTTTGTAAATAATTGATGTAAAATAAATGAATGTGATAAAAATGCTCTTAATTCTGATATTTTTGGTTGAGATATTTATATTGCCGTATACATTTGTTACAATGATTTTTTTATACACTTTAATTAGCTTAATGAAAGAGTTCAATATGGAAATTTAATTGTGATGCATATTTTTATTATTAATTCTGCTTGTCAAAAGTAATGACATTGCATTATTATTATATAGGCCTACTTTTATCTTAATTAAATAACTCAAAGCAATAAGCTTAGGCCGGCAAGCGCGCCAGAAGTCATTGTGGGCGGAGCATGTCGACAAACTTATTGTACAATAAATTTGTTGATCGTCCACACACGATACGATTTAACTGTTCAGATATCTGAACAGTTAAATTGGATGGTTTTCCCGACAGTTTTGAAAACTGACACTCGTCAGTTATATTGTACAATATTACCCACACACGGTCAGTTATATTGTACAATTTATTGTACAATTTATCTGTACAGATTTATCTGTACAGATAAATCGTATCGTGTGTGGGCAGTCAAGGTCATCAGTTCTCTCGTCAGTTTTCCCGTCAGTTTTGCCCACACACGATCAAATTTATTGTACAATTTATTGTACAATTTATCTGTACAGATAAATTGTACAATAAATCGTATCGTGTATGGCCACCGTTAGAGCACGCAACTGCTCGATCGTTCTGTGTGACTATAGATATATACATGGAGGCCTATGATTGGGTTAAGTTAATTCCAAATAATATCATAACATATAACATACACTGGCTGCATATTAGAAGTGGATCAGAAAGCTATAGTATCCATCGTTGATCGAGAAATTATTAAAGGGCTTGAAGATTAAAGTTAGTTTGTAAAACTAATTAGCAAGTGCTACCGCCAGATTCTCTACTATCCTTTGATATTTTTATTTGCATAGTTTGGTACTAAAATGTTCCAATTAATGTATTCAACTATTCCATTCTAACGCCGCGCAATCACTCTTAGTTATTTATTAGTTATTTGTTAGTTAGTTAGTTATTAGTTAGTTATTAGTTAGTTATTGAAAGTTTGATCCGTGAAAGCACTTAATTAATTGACATCGGCATGTAGAGGTTAAATAAATAATTAATAGGCCTATTAGTAAGATGCAATCTACAGGCTCCTTAATTAATGGTCTTATATACCCCGGTCGTCCTTTATATTTTCTTCCTCAGAGAACTCTTTTTCAATATTGACTATATAGTCTATATGAATATTGCCTTTGACTTTTATTCGTTTAAATATTTAACATTAATCTTATATAGGCAAATGACAAAAAATGTTTTAAAATGTTAGAAAATGTTAAATGTTAGGCTACTTAAGGTACGGAAAAGGCATAGCTTTTGTGAAGGGATTAACTTGTTGATGTAAGGAGTGCTCTTATGAAGCGATAAAACAGACTTGAAGTATGAATATGTACCTTGAACCTGCCACTTGGCAGTGCACTGAAGAAGTTAAATGAGTCAACTCCATTCATTCTCAAGATTTTTAACATCATCTTTGTCAACGACAACAACAATACAATTAGTGTGCTACTAATTAATGCTACTAATTAATGTAATACATATGTTATCCATGACAACATTGAGCACTGTGAAACCAAATCAAAACCGATGAGCAGAGTGAGGGGTCCGTAAACGGTGCGAGCCTAAGTCCAGGTAATCAGTCCAGTAGATTAATAACTTTGAAAGCTTGATTTTGATCCATCATAATCATCATCTTCCCTGGAATTTCAGTAAAGCTAGGATCGGGATAAGATCGATTTATGAATTTATGAGACCTAAATTTGTGCATCTTTTTAGAAAATGTTGTAACAACTTTTTGAGCCTACCTACCGAATGCCCTTTCTGACGTTGGTTATAATGCGTTGTCGACATTTACGACATGTGTAGCCTAAGGTTGGTCTTTACTTCAGCAACCAGCACAGCTATTTTGATCCAAAGTGATAAATTAACAAACAAACAAGAAGGCGAACTTCAAGATTGCTTTTTGGAATTCTTTAGAATAGATCTCGACACGTTTAGATTTAAGCATAAATTTATTAGTATTGTTTCTAGAAAATTCTTAAAACATTTCAGCGAAGGCTATGGGTAGGCTGCATATAATTAAAATTTGTCACCTTTTAAGTTTTAACTTGCAGATCATAATTTTGGACTGTTCAATTTAATGAATTGTGATGAAAGTGTCTATATTTAGAATCTATTTTGTTTATGATGTGTTTTAAACGTTAATGGTGGAGCGAAAATAAATAAACACAACTTTAAGGGATTATCTAATACCCATACAAAAACCAGGAAAAGTAAAAGGCACATGCAGCAATTTAAGACCCATAATCTTATTAAATCTTATTAGAAAGATACTGTCAATTGTAATGATAAATAGAATATACAATAAAATAGACAAAATAATACCAGTTACTCAAGCCGCCGACAGACCAGGCAGAAGTACCACTGAGCACGTCCTAACATTAAAACTTCTTATCGAAAAAGCAATAACAAACAAAAACTCAGAAATAGAAATCATGCTTCTAGACATGAGTAAGGCGTTTGATACTGTCAATAGAAATAAATTATTAGAGGATTTAAGAAAGATAATTGATCAGGACGAACTGCATATAATAAAACTTATCATTGATGATGTAATTTTAAGAGTAAAAAATGGAGATGTAGCTGGAAATGAGTTTGAAACTAATATTGGAATACCACAAGGAGATTGCTTAAGCCCGGTACTTTTCACTTTTTACTTTGCAAATAGCTTAAACAAACATGAGAACCAAATTCAAATAGCAAACCAAATTGAAGAGCACTCATACTCCAGAGAGAGATATGTGTTTATTTCAGCATCAACACCAATCCATTGACAATTACAGATTACAAACACAGATTCAACATAGTGTAGATCATAATAACACAAAACTATAAAAGGTGCACTTAAAATAAACACAGTGTGCAGATGTGCTCAAGACATAGCAATCAAATAGCTACTAGCATATCGGCCACCAGTGAGGGCATACCCCTATCTTGCTGGCCACCGATAAAACATATAAACACGTAAATTTACGTGTTATTAAATTATTTAAGTTAATAAGTTAAATTTAAGTTATTAGACTTTAGAAGTATAGCATAATTAGGCTATCATATCGATCCAGACTAAAAATTAAGTTAGTAAGAATATAGCAGATTAAATAACAAATCGACACTCGAGAAACATGAATAATTATGATGACCAACTAGCATGTAGATGATTTTTAAGAAGCTTTTGGAATCTATTACGGTTTTGGATGGATCTGATATGGTCTGGTAGACTATTCCAAATTTTGTAGCTGTTGAATAGAAAGTGTTGGAGAAAGTCTATGCAAGAGAACCAAGATCGTAGAGCGCTATACCGCAACTTTGATTTGAAGTATACAGGATTTAGAGCTCTTAATGAAGGAAGAAAGGTAATAATAAAGTTATAGTAATGTTAAGTATGAAATTTTAATAAATCTAAATATCAACTTGGTGCAACTAAAGCTGCAATAATGAAAGCAACTGTTAGACTTCTAGGTAATTAGCATATCTATCGCTTGTTCCTGAATAAAAGTCATTGAACTTGACATTACTTACAGCAGATCAACAAGCATTTCAACGGTGTTGCATAACTACATATGTATTAGAGAGAGAAATATGGATATTTCCATCAAAAAATTTTAAATAAGCACTTTATGATACTTTAGGTAAATGGTAAGAGATAGCTTGGATCTCGCTGGTCCTTACGAATCAATTTTGTGACTGAGCCATTTCAGCGATTTCTAGACTCTCATTTACAGCAATTTTATATGCAATTGGCTAAACAATGGAAATTCTCAATCTCTAGTGTTTTGACAATGCAACAGGCCACCTTTGACCTTTATTTTATTTTTCTGCATATTATTCTCCTGATCTTTAATATAGAACCTTCACGTTGTAGTGATCTATATGCTACAATTTAGTTTTTATCCCTGTTCTTTGTCAATCCTTCTCTGCAGAAGCTAGGTCTCAGTGATGCAGAATCTTCCTCCAGATAGTTCTTGATTTGGCTGCCTGCAATTTGCTGTTCCGCTCAAACTGCTCTACTGAATAATGTTATCCTTCCACCCCCATGAGTAAGCTTCTTCTGCTTCTGCTACCCAGAATCAGGCCTGTATGTCCATTTTTCACGTCGTTCTATGCATAGTGTGCGTGTCACAAAACAAAGTATCTATCTATCTACTTGCCAGCATATTTGTTTTCTAAACTGGTTATCTTCCCTTCATTTTTCATCCATAGGTTTCTACTTTCTCATCTAAAAGTTGTTCTCGGCCACACTAGTGCTTTCACCAATCGCCAACTGATCACAGCACATACACGCAATGACCTTTTTTCTTTACTGGTAAAACTCTGGTTATGACAATAGATGCCATGGCTAGAAACGTGATATCTGAGTGACATTCCGCTTAGTTTGATATAGCTGCTCCCAAATACTAGCATGACCAATACTAGCATGACCAAATACTAGCATAACCAGAGTTTTACCAGTAAAGAAAAAAGGTCATTGCGTGTACGTGCTGTGATCAGTTGGCGATTGATGAAAGCACTAGTGTGGCCGAGAACAACTTTTAGATGAGAAAGTAGAAACCTATGGATGAAAAATGAAGGGAAGATAACCGATTTAGAAAACAAATATGCTAGGCAAGTAGATAGATAGATATTTTGTTTTGTGACACTGCACACTATGCATAGAACGATGTGAAAAATGGACATACAGGCCTGATGGCCTAGTTTGTACTTCTTTGATGGCCTAGTTTTTACTTATTTCTTATGCAAATTTTTTGTTGTTGTTTTATTTTGCACTTACATGGGGCATATTGCACTTATGACTAAGGTTCTGATAACGCTTATTTAATTTTATTTGTCATACTTTCATTGATGTGATTACTCTGTTAATTTTGTAAAACTTTGTGTAATAATAAAACATATTTTCTTCTTCTACTAGAATCTATACTATTTTTTGTTCGACTCCATCAGCTCGCTTGTGTACCTGACCTGGCTGCTCATTAGGGTTGGACTGTTGGTCATTATCTTCGTCTGTGATGTATTGAGATCGAGATTGTACTTCCTTCAATATCTAATAATTTACGTGCTATAGTAGATCTTCAGCAGATTCTGCGATTACTATTTCGTCTGCATATTGTATTAGATTGTTTATTTTAAATCCTTCAACTCTGAAATCTCTAACCAGCCATCAAGAACTTGTCTTGTGCCTATTTCTGCCAGAATATTAAGAAGACAAGGTGAAAGAACACAACCCTGTTGCACACTTTTCTTTAAATACTTGAAACTGTCTTTCAACTAGTCCTGCTTTTTTAACGGCAGCTATTCGTTGTTTACAACTTAATAATTTTATAAAGTTTGGAGGAAACTCAATTTCTATCATCATTAACCATAGCTGATCATGACTTCAATATTGAAGGCCTTTGTGAAATTGACAAAATGCATGTTAATGGTTGATTTCATTCCTGTGCTACGATTATTCTTAAATTAGTGATTTGATCTCGAGTTCCTTTGCTGGAGTGAAAATCTGTCTGTTCTAGGGCAATCTCTGTCTAATGAGAATAATTCTTGTATTATTTTGCTGGTGTGAGAGACCAAAGCTGTAATTATTACATTTGAGCAGGTCTCCTTTCTGAGGCGGTAATGTGAAGGACAAATAAAGTACTTACAAGTCCATTCATTATAACATATGTCTGAACTCCACACTTTGTGAATAATTGAGTATAAAAATTTCACCACAGCATTTCACCTCAGCTGTTACGATATCGCTGATTTATTCTCGGAAAGATCTTCCTTCGCTGCTTTGATCTCTGCTTTAGTGTATGGATGGTATCCCTCTTTGACTTAGTAGATCTAGAATAATAATTATATACAGTCTTTGCTGTCAAGCCTGTCATACAATTCTTCACAATTCCGATGCCGTCTTTCAACAACATTTTGAGGCATTTCCAACTTTTCACCACTTCTGAACTTAATTTCCACTTTGTTGGACTGAAATTTTCTGGCGAGTCTATTTAAGGTTTGAAGCACAGGATGTGTGTTATCCTTTGTATACAGGACTTTATTTCTAGACATTGCTTTCAATATCCTCTTTTTATCTCTCCTTACCATTCTCTGAACTTCACTTTAGTCTTGTCATGGTATACTTATCTTTGTCACAATGTTTAACGGCTGTTCGTTCTTCTATCAAATAATGTCTCTCATTTAATTCATGACTTCTTAACCTTGCCTTTAGGCAAACCTCTTCAGCTGATCCTGAGAAACTCTAGCATGCTAACAATGCTCAAGTACGCGAACCCACATCAGTTACTTTGGTATAGTTGTAACATAGATATTTTCCTGACTTAACTTGTGAAGAGTTTTAAAAAGCTACTGAAGACACTCATGTCATAGGTGCTTATTGATGGCGTCAAAGATTATATTCAATTTGAAATATTATATATTGCCATATGTAGAAGTTTTGAAATGGTAAATTTCTAAAGTAAATTAGTTTTAAAGGAAAATATTGTGACATGTACTTTTTTATATGGATCTTAGAATAGCATCGATGCAAGTTGGGGACAGACTTGAGTGTCAGGAACAGGCTAGCCTCAACCTTATGTCAGAATTAGCTTAAATTGGTCTATCAAATTCTTAGAGACAACTCTCATTTAAGAGTGGATAGGTACTGTCACTTTTAGAAACTTAGATTTCTGGCCTAGTTTATAACAAATATTCTCTTATAACTGGTATTGATGCCTAGATATACAATAATTCTTAACTTTGCATAATTTGCAGTTCTTACCATTATTAGAAAAATAATGGCTTTTTCAATTAGTTTAATTGAGAATATTTAAGTTGAATTTATGTCTATAGCCTTTAGAATATGATGAGCAAGCCTGTAACTAAAAGGAGAATGAAGCCAATAGATGAGCCTGAACTGATGGAGGTCGAATCAGACGTGAGTTGTGAAGATCAGGACCCGGCAATGAGTCGAGAAATTAGAGCAAATCTACAGGAGTTGCTCATAGAAACCAAAAGTAAGTAAATATATTCAATTGTTTAGCCATTGTAGATTTGTTGTTTCTTCAGGTATTTTTTTCTAATTCTAGACAATGTTTAAAGATTTCAAGTGTAGCAATTTGATAGTTCTAAGTTATAAGGAATGTTCATATAAGGAAGTCCTTGATATAATGGATTAACCTATACAAATAAATTCTGTGTACAAAATAATTCTGTTAAAATTAAAATTAAACTTTTAAAATGAGTCAAATGCTGAAGTTATAAATCTCCATGATTTGCTACTGATCTATAAGTTATGGTTATAATCTAGACAGGCAATTTTGTTTTTTAATATGACTTGTTATGACTTGTTGATTCAGACCTGTACAAATCATTCTACAATTGGCCTACCATATGCTGAATCTTTGTTTTAACTTAACTCCGGAAAAACGCTGGGATTAGGGACCAATGAACCACTTTTTAATCTCTATGCCGAGGCGTAATGGTTGAGGTGATGGAAGATTTTGAGGAAGGAATAACTATTGGAGGTAAATTGCTGAAAGGTGTGAGGTTTGCAGACGATCAAGGTATGCTTGCTAGTATTGAATTAGGATTGCAAAAGATTATGGATGGTCTGAATGTCACAACATTGAGATATGGCAAGAAGACTAATATAAAGAAGATAAAGGTTACGAGAGTGTCTAAGAATCACAGGGATGTAAATATTACTTTAAATAGTACGCTATTGGAACAGGTAAGAAGCTTCAAGTATTTGGGCCACACCATTACGGATGATAGGAAGTGTGAAATGAAAATAACATGTAGAATTGCATAGGCAAAAGAGGCTTTCGGAAAGAGAAAAGAACTACTAGCAAAGACATTGGGGAAAGCACAAAGATAAAGATTGTGAAAACATTGGTTTGGTCGACACTTCTGTATGGATGTGAATCGTGGACATTGCAGAAGGAAGATGTCAGAAAATTAGAGGCTTCAGAAATGTGGTTATGGAAGAGGATATGAAAGATTAGTTGGACTAACATTATTACATACGAAGAAGTCCTTGAAAGAGTAAGTACAGATAGACAGTTAAAAATTTGATAAGAAATAGAAAGAAAAGCTGGATATGGCATAAGGGGGGATGGTTTGCTAAAGGATGTAATAGAAGGAAGAATGCAAGGGCTTAGAGTTTGGGGAAGTCCGAGACATGGGATACTGAATGATCTGATAACAAATTCATATATAGAGATGAAAAGGAAGGCTAAGCATATATGCAATGGACCTGCCGTTAAGCAGTGCACTAGAAGAAGATCTGCCCTAATTACTGTAGTTGTTGCTTCCAGTGGCTCAATGCTGTAAAAGACATTTCAAAGATTCCTGCACAGAAAACACCTTCTCTTAATTAATTACAAAGACCAGTGCACTTCTCTATCGTACTCATGAATGTGTTATTCTTATTTATGAAACTTATTTTTCATACCATGTTGAATGTTGAATATGAATCAGTTCTAAATAGCCCTTTTATGTCATTATATCATTTCATTATATTTGTCTACAGGAAATACAGCTGCATTAGTGACTGGGGATGTTTCAGGAGTACAAGACATGCTGAAGCAATCTGCACATATCTTTAAAAATGGTGACTATTCCTATTCAGTCATACATAGTTATCCAGTGTGCTCTGTTATTCCTGGTTGATCTGAGGTGATATAAATTCACAATTTTTAAGAGTTGACTGGTGCTGATTGATGAAGGCAATGGGAAAACACCTTAGAAGTTGTTTATTCTCTACAAAGATCTCTTTTTAGAAGTGCTAAATTTATTCATTGCCTTGGATGCATAATTGTTACATTTGTTTTTAATTTTCATTTATTTTTTTATTTTCATCTCTTACTGCCTACTGACAGGTCTATGGTATATAGCACCTCCACTCTTCACTGTCGTTCGCTTTCCTTTTCAAGTTCACATATGAGTGGATTTAAATCTTTAAATCATCTAAAATACCTAACCTTGGCCTGCCTCTGCCTCAGTTTCCTTTCATTCTGCCTTCTATGACCTCTTGTTAGACTTCCCCTCATAGAAAGTGTCCTATCTCCTTCGATTTTCATATCGAACAAGTTTCATTAAAAAAATATGATATTGAGATGTACCTTATTAGCTGAGTTAATAGACAAGTGCCCATCGTGCTATGCTATTTTAGTGAAGAAGTCGAGTGAAGCAGCACTGGATGCAAAGGTAATACATAGTGTGGCAGAGATTGGCATTGAACGAGCGAGAAAGATGATGACCGACCTGAACAACTTCAACGTTGTAGAGTTTGCACGTATAGTGGTTGGTAACTTCTCAACGCTTATTTTAAATTTAGAAAATTTAATATTGTCTTAGTTTAATTTCTGCTAATTTAAAGGTGCTTTGATGCAATGTTCATGTGTACAATTATGCCTGACTTAGATATTTCAATTTGTGATCCTTCTAATGTCACTTTTTAGTAGACATTTAATTTATATCATGGTTTCAAAGGCACATAAAGAAAATTATTTTAAATAAATATCACAGGGAGCCGATTTAAAGCAAATTTTCTAAAGCCATGGTAAAGCAATTTGAGCTTAGAAAAGCCTGACAGTGTTTCTTTTCCAGTAATTTTTAAGTAGTGAACTTATTAACAACTGTACTTTCTAGTAAGATACAACTAACTCTGCTCTAGCAAGATATTTAGCCAGGTAGCTGTGATTTCTTTGTTTTAAACAATTTTGAGGAACAAATTTCAGTCTTGCAAAGTTCTAGCTGCTATTTAGTATTTACCTACTTGCAGTCCGACTCCTCACTGTATTGTATATTTAGTGCTGCAACATACCATTTTGCACTTTAAATCCAATGATTGATTTATTACTTGATCCAATTGATTGATTGATTTAGTAATTGAGTATCTATTGCATTTAGAATTTTCTATTAAAAGTTAAATTTTGTGCACTTTATGTGTGTGATCAGTTAGTTGATCGGCCTTTGCTATGTCTTCGTGGATTGCTTCGTAGCCCATTAGTGGAGCTAAAATCAGCCTCCTGTTGTGTTAAGTAAAATGTTAGCTCTTACCATTTTTGTAATGCTCAGTGGTGTATTTAAAAATTCAATAGTGATGTTAGATATCCCCGTGTAGTGTCCAGGTCGTTTGAAGAATTTGACCAACCGGTGACTGCACCTGTCGCAGAAGGCGACTAACACACTAAGATCCATACCAACGTCAGAAAGGGCATTCGGTTGGTGAGCGCCTAGGCTCCAGTAATTGCCACAAAACTTAAACAAATGGATAAATAAGTCTATTAGTGTCACGACCCTGGTTGAACTGGGATTTGGGGAAAGATGATGATGATGATGATAAATAGTGATGTTAGATAGAATGTATATTTTGTTTAGATTTTGTGTTTAACTTTTATTTTTCAATGTATAATTTAACAGCGACATGGAATTATCTCAAGCTACGGTCAGGATGATGAAGCTGATGATGACGATGAATTGGATGAAGCGAGTAAAATCAGCAGCACAGCGTTCGTGAGATTTGGACAAAACTGTCAGATGTACCTCAAACAGTCTCCTGCTTTCACTTTTATGTATGGCAGTGCTATTTGATTTAGTTCAGAAAATCTTAAGAAATATAAATCAATCAAAAGATGTTGATGGTATTTGTGGACCGGGAGAAGATCTATAATAAAGTTCCGAGGGAACTAGTGTGAGATGTTCTGTAGAATAGGAATGTGAATGGGAGATATGTTGAATTTATCAAAGTTATGTACAGCAGGTGAAGACTAGTGTGAGAGTGGAGAGTGGGCACTTAGAGAGTTTTGAGGGAAGATTGGTTTACACCATGGATCAATACGAGAAAGTAAGCAAGATGTTGGAAAACGTGGGAGAGGCATTGGTAAGCGAAGGACTGACGGAGATTAAGAAAACGGAGCATTTGGAGAGTAGATGGAAGGATGAGATGACTAAATAGAGATAGAGTAATACTTCATGGGGTGGAGCTAAGGAAGGTTATAGACTCGAAGTATTTGGGGTCTATAATAGAGGATGATGGGGAGTTGAAAAAAGAGGTTACTAGTAGGATTCAGGCTGGGTGGGCAAAGTGGAGGACAGCTAGTGGAGTGTTGTGTGATAGGAAAATACCACTATGGCTGAAAGGGAAATTTTATAGTTCTGTGGTAAGGCCAGTAATGGTATATGGTTCAGAATGTTGGGCACTAAAAGGGAACATTTACAGAGTTTGCATGTGCAGACATGAGAATGTTATGTATAATGTGTAGCAGAACTATGAAGGACAGAATGGAAAATGAATATGTTAGGATGAATTTGAATGTTGAGGGATAGGTTGGTCCAGTCGAGATTGAGATGGTATGGGCATATTGTGAGAAAGGCAGATGAAGATGTTGTGAAGAGAGTTTGGAGGGAAGAGCTAGATGTTAAGATAGAAAGAGTTAGACCACAACTGACGTGGGCTGCATTGATTAAGAAGGACATGAAAAATAGGGGATTGACTGATGATATAATGTGGGATATAGAGGATTGGAGAAGGCTATTTGTATCCCGACCCCCTAGGTAAACTAGGATTTAAGGGAAGATGATGATGATGATGATATGTAGAGAATCAGATCCGTGAAATTATATATCTGAGAAGAGCAATAATTCTTTTTTCACCATCTTTGTCGTTGATGGAATTTGGAATTCATCATGTACATGCATCTTACACTCCTGCAGGCTTCAGTTTCGGAACATTGTTGTTTAATTTACAAACTCAGTTCTTCTGAATCAAACTGTGACTTATACACATTAAGCACTGTATACTGATATAAAGATTTTCACTGCCCTCTCGCCAGCTTTGAGATAATGATGTACATGCTGGTCTTACAAAGCTCTTAGTAGTGCCTCGATATTTGTGAGTGTAAAAACTTCCTTTTAGCTTGCCGTTAATCTCTATTTGGGGTCGACATGGAGGGGACTAGATAGGAGAAGGACTGGAAAGGGATAGATATTTTTAAGTTTATGCTTGGAAATTTTGTAGTTTATATTTCAAAATGTTTTCTGTATGAGAGAAAGTCGATATTTTCATTTTCAAGCATTTCCATCCAGTACACAAATTTTCTCAGAAGGAAGACATTTGTGTGTAACATTATCAACGATATTGTTGCGATATTTCTTGGCAGTGGTGGACTCATTTCGTTCATTTGTCCGAAGGTGTCACTAATGACCCATTTTATTTGTAAACAATAAAAGTAACTTTTAACAAGTTATAGATTTGGTCTTTATAGCCCTGATAACTTAATATTCATATTTTGCGTTTTATGAAGCAATCTCGATCACAACTTCAGCGCATCTCGATAAAGTTAGATTTCAAGAATTATAATCAAAGCTATTGAAGATCATTGAGCTCCACTATTGGCTAGTACGATCTGCGCACTTAAAAGTTCACTGAAAAAATTTCCCAGAGCCTTTAGAATTTAGTGGGCAAACTACAAACTTAACCAGTGGAATTTGAGCTGATAAATCAACTGATAAATCAGCGGACATTAACGGGTTTAAAAGTGTTAATAAAATTCAAAAGTGGCTATCCCCTAGATAAACTTGTCGATAGTTATTGGAACGCCATAAGGTTGCACATAAGTCGCTAGCAATTCTTCAGATTTTTGTTCATGCAGGAGTGTCAAATGTAGTAGACTTGTGTGCTAGAAAACAAGTTTTGCTTTTTGTTGCGTTTACATTACTCTTCTGTAATACTTAGGTTTGGCTCATTTGAGAGAGGTCCCCCACCTGTACGTATTCCCCAGAAATCACAGAAAGCTGACAAGGAATTACAGAAAGAAAAGCTCATTTCGACTGCTCCAAAACAGGTAAGTTTGCTATAGCTTTCGCCTAATTGTTTTTCTCTGCTGGGATCTTTGCTTAAGAACTCTTTTAAAAATTTAAAAAATAATTATGACAAAGAGAGAAATTCTCTTGTTTTGGAGTTAAAAAGTGATAAAATAAGGAATTTATTCATCTAGCATTTTACAGCATATAATGAATCAGACATTTAATTTAATTTAAAATGTGCTTTTAACTATTATTTCTCATAAAAGATTTATATAATAATGTTGTAACTTTCACGTTTCATTTAATACCTAATTAAGTGTTGTGTTACATACTGTACTACTGTGGTACTGTACTGCTGTGTTACATAATGTACTGCTATGTTATATATTGTACTGCTATGTTATATACTGTACTGTTATGTTACTGTGCTGCTGTGTTACATACTGTACTGCACTGTTACATACTGTACTGCTGTGTTACATACTGTACTACTGTGTTATATACTGTACTGCTGTGTTACATACCGTACTGCTGTTCTATATATTATACTGCTGTGTTAAATACTGTACTGCTATGTTACATACTGTACTACTGTGTTACATACTGTACTGCTGTGTTACATACCTAAATGATATCTTCAAACAAATGGTGTTTAAAGTTTGGTAGTTAAAGTGATGCCTACTCTCTATTATATCATTATCCTAATAATTGTGTTTACAATTGCATTGTTAAAGCTGAAGTCTTTTGATGAAATGGAAAGAAAAGAAACAACGACTATAGAAGTCGATAAGATCCATCAACTGCTGCGAAAGTTTTATAAGGAGAACAACAACAATCCACTTTGCTACTTTGAATTCGTTATCAACCCTCATTCTTTTGAACAGTCTGTGGAAAATATTTTCTACACATCATTCCTACTTAAAGTAAGTCAATGTAATCACTGTGTGTAATCACTACTCTGTTTAATTTTGTCTTAACTATGACCATTATTATATGAAGATGATAACTGCAGATCTAATGGTAAACTCTGTAATAGATCATTATGCATACTTATTTTACTAGTTACTATTACTACTACTTCTAAATAAGTTATATAATTAAGTAAACGTTCATAATTTTGTTTCAGTTTATATTTTTGCATTGTTATTATACAAAGAAATTCCTTAATGTTACGTTTGTTATTCGAGTTCGGCTTTACTATGCTGCAACTTAAGTATCCGTAACCTGCTAAGCTCACTTGAGTTGCTAGTCTTATGCAGAAAATATTACATATCCTTTTCTCAATCAAGTGAGTTAAACTATGGTCAGCCTACAACAAATATGTCCCCTAGAAGGCTAATCATGTATCAGAACATGATACCAAAATTTTCTGCTCTCTCTCTCTCTTAATAGCGCTGCCTGGTGGCAGGTCCATGGTATATAACGCCTCCACTCTTCTCTGTCTTCCGCCTTCCTCTTCATTTCCATATATGATTGGGTCTTTAAATCATCTAACATACCTAATCTCGGCCTGCCGCTGCCTCTTTTTCCTTCCATTCTACCTTCTATGACCTCTTTTAATAGACCTTTCCCACTTAGAATGTGTCCTATCCAACTCTTCGTAGGACACATTCTAAGGGGGGGTGTAAGGGGGGTCTATATAATAATGGTGGGTTAGAAAGATCTATTTGTAAATCCACGCCATAATTAATTATTCAATTTGTGTTATTTTTATCTATATGTGTTTATATAAACCGGGTTTCTTAAATATGTTACTCTAACTTCTTTTCTAATGTATTAAAATAAATTGAAATTTCTAAAATTAAAAGAAACAACTCTCGTATCTGTTCTATAATGCTTTTAAATTTAACTAAACTGTGAATAAAATTAAGGTCTAAAGATTTTTCTTAATAAATATGTATCCTAAATGCCATACTAGAAATTTAGGGCAGCATACTGAACGTTTAAGTTATTTCCAGTTGCTTCATTACAGAATGCATTAAGTTCTTTTCTCAAGTTACTGCAGTTTTGTGCTAGAGCAGACTCTAAATATTTCCAACGTGTGATAAAACAAATAATGATTACTCTGTGCTAACAGAAGTAAAAGGTAGAAAGTAGCCTTGCAAGAGAGCCAGACTTTTTATGCTGATTTCTACTGTTATAATATCAAATTCCTAACAAATTATATTGATAACTGTTATCAATTTGAGACTGCTAATATAATATGATGCTGGACTGTTGTTTGGTATTGTTTTATCAATAAATTTAAAAAGAAAAATTTATTAAACAATACTGTGTTTTTTCTTCAGGATGGATTTGCAAAAGTGTTTCATGATGATGATGAATTGCCAGTAATAGGTAATATAAATTAATTTCAATTAATCGATTAGATTTTTAGTAGCAAATGTTTCATGCTATCAGAACATGGATCAATATATCTGTGGCATAGAAAACTAACACCAGAAGGACTTAATGTAACTGACATTATTTTCTGAGTTTCCAATTTAAAGTTAAATACAATTCAGTTTAACATCAGTTTCGTGCTTCGAAAAAATATCAATGAAGAGGAGAGCGCTGGGTTTGAATCCTGCATCTATTGATCGTCACAAGTTTAACAATATATTACTAATTTACTACTGCATTCCCAAGAAGTTACTGTTTAAATATCGTAGATCTGCTGGGTCCACATATCTCTCAATTTCCTGACTTGCAGTGATTTTGGCCCATCGATTTTGGGCAGGAAGTTTAGACGATCTATTTATCTAGTGTTTTGACTGATACAATCAATGTACTTATTGTATTGGTGCTTATATCTCTACTTTGATTATCTCCGAGAAGTACCCTAGCTAGCAATTTAAATTCATTTCCTTACAAAGGTTGTCAAGTTCATCTCATAAAACTGGCTGTGCACTTGTATCATATCTTTCTGTAGCTATAGCATGTAGAAAGTATGGCATCTGAAATGATTTCTTACAATAATTGTTTTCTTTATCTACAGTCTAGTTCACTATTATGACACCTTTAGTATATGTAGAGTTTATTCTGCTCGGGTTTATCCTTTATTCATATTTAAGAGACTTCAGAGTATTTTGCTCGTAACATATTTGTAGTATCCTCTCAAAAACTTTGCTATTGATGCGTAGATGAGCTTAATTAATTGTTAATTGATATTTAGTTAGTATATGTAGAACCGGAAACTGAATGCCTCTGTCGCTTCATGGTTGGAAATTATTTTCTCAAAATCTTTCAAATGCATCAGTTGTAATTCAGAAAATTTTATGCTCTTATCAGCTTGATGGGGAACTGATCCCAAGACCTCAGGAACAACCATTTAAAAGTTCATGACGATCGTCACTTGTTGTTCTTCACATTGAACTATTGAGACATTTGAGATGTTTGTCAGGCTTCTTTCTTTCAAATTCGTCAGATTAGGCAAATACGTCCATCCCTTACTAGAAATTCAGCCACCATCCTTGCTAATTCTTCAGTTCATTCAAAGCTCGACTACTATAATTCATTTTTACATGGGTTGCCTACTTCTTCTCTCAAGCATTTGCAGCACGTCCAAAATTCTCTTGCACGTGTTGTTTGTAAGTCCTCTTGACTTCTATTTCGCTCTCTTTCTCTACTTCGCAGTCTTCACTGGCTCCCTATTAATCAACGCATAAAATATAAAATAGCTCTATTAACTTTCAAAACTCTGCCATCTGGCAAGCCTTCTTACTTATCTGAAATTCTTCTTCCCTATCGTCTCTCACGTACACTTCGCTCCACCGATGCCAATCTTCTCTCAGTTCCAAATATTCTCACGTCATTGGGCAGACGTTCATTTTCTTACGCAGCACCCACAATCTGGAACTCTTTACCTGCTAATCTTTGCTCTTGTTTTTCTCTTTCAAAATTCTCTAGCAAGCTTAAAACATACCTTTTCCCACCATATACATAATCAATCTACCTTGACCATTTTTTGATCACCAGACTGGCTTTCGTTTAGGACCTTACTTCTCCTCAGCACATTTCTTTCGAAGATTGGTCTGGGTGAATTGATCTGTAGTGATGTGTGCTGTTGGGGACGTCCCTGACATCATTCCTGGATGAGTAAACGGACGTTAAACCTTTATTATTATTATTATTATTTATTAAATTAGTAACCAGACATTTACTTATTTCTTAATTGCGTCTTTCGGTGCTTCATCTGTTGAATGAAAAAAAATTATGCATAACAAATTGAGCTGAATTGAAACCTAAAAAAATAATTTTGGAAATGTTTTAAAATGACATTTGAAACATGTTCAGTATGCCCAAAAATGCCTGAAAGGTATTTTTCACGTTAGTAAAAACGTAGATATAATATTTATTTTTAATTTCTCTATTTATTTTTTACACAAAGAAATCCTTTTCCCCGTGTTGTGTCCAGGTTGTGTGAAGAATTGAGCAACCGGTGACTGCTCGTGTCGTAGAAGGCGACTAAAGCATTAAGATCCATACAAACGTCCAAAAGGGCATTCGGTTTGTCAAGTTTGATTTCAACATAATAGAGTAAACCACTTTTAATTATTTGAATACTAGTTTAGACCAGTTTACAGCTATATTATGAGTGAATTGAGTTTCTAAATTCTATGCGTGTTTTTGTTGCCAAATAGTTCCTGTAGATGTTAAACACAAGAAAGCGAGTGCCTCAGAGGATGCTAGTTCTAAGAACAATTCATACATTCTTTCCCTCTCGAGGGAAAAATGGAAGGTCTGTATTAATGTTTGACTATTTTGTTTGTATCCGATTGTTATAGTATTGGATCTGATTTTTATTTTATTGACAAGACTGTGGGAAGTGGTGACAGAGTAATGTGATTAAATTTAGATAATTTTAAAGTGAATGCTGCAATAAAATTAACGAATAAATAAATAAATAACGATATACGATAAGAAGTTCACTAATTTTATTAAATTCAATTTGGTACTCATATCGTTTAGTAGACCTTGATATTTGTGTTCAGCAAGTGGTCCATTGGTTTAAAGCCTGCCTAGAGGCAGGCGTTAAGCCAATGTTATATAAGTGCACATATGTTTTATTCAAATTTCAATAAGTGCACATATGTTTTATTCAAATTTCAATATGTGCACATATGTTTTATTCAAATTTCAATAAGTGCACATATGTTTTATTCAAATTTCACGTCTCGTCATGTTTGTGTTTAGTGGAAATTTATTGCATAGAAAAATTTCATTGATTAATATCGTATGCAATATCGTGACTAGTACCTTCCTGTTTGTAGAACTTTTAGAGACTTCAACTATGTTCTAACATAGTTGAAGTCTTTAAATTGACGACTGGTCTAATTGTTTATGGTTGTTTAGAACATAGTGGAGGTCTTTAAATTGACGACTGGTCTAATTGTTTATGGTTGTTTAGAACATAGTGGAGGTCTTTAAATTGACGACTGGCCTAATTGAGACTCGACCAGTTCGTCATCAGCGACTGCTCAAGAACAAGTTCCGTCCTGTCGCTATGAAAGAGTCGCCCATATCATACCCTGCTGCTGCTGCATCATCTACTAATTCCAGTTTGTATGCCTGTATATTGCAAATGTTTACTACTGTAGGCAATAGTCTCTATTAATATTTATACTTTCCAGCATGTTTTTGCTTAAAACAAAATGCAATCATAATATGAGTATGAATTTGTCTCGTTTTGTTAACGAAAATACTAAAAAGTTATTCTCGCAGTGCCAGGACGAATCATCTTTAGGTTCCAACATTTTATATATACATGTATATATATATATATATATATATAAATATTATTCGTTACTGTTATTGTTAAATTGATATATATTTAGTGAATGTTTACTAGTGAATATATTTTCTGTTTAAAGCTAACGCTGCGATTTTGACGAATTTTTCATAAATTGAAGGGCCAGTATCTAACTTGGATTCACGCTTGGTATTCATACTTTCAATTGCTGTAGCTATCTACGATTCTTATTCAATTGTATCTATTAATTGAGGGCCAAGCTATGATATTGATGCAATTGCTCTGATTGACTAAGTGATTTTTGTCATGAAACTCATAGGCCTATTTTCTTAAGCAGATCGTTATCATTGAATTAATTGCATGTGCACAGAAACACTATCACATGTAGGCTTATACATTCTCATTGATCGTGGGTCATAAAATGAGAGGTAGACAAATTTTTAGTCCTATATATACTATTGATAGTCTGAATAGAGAAATGATGCTGGATATGGGAAAAAAGCGAGCCAGGGAAGTCCCAGAGTAAGCTGGCTGGATGAGTTGGAACGGGCAAACGGGACGGAACTACCTATAGAGTAAAGCCAATAAGTTTTGCCTACGTGATCGCCAGAAGTCAAATTATGATTCCTCATAAGATTTTGGGGATTTTAATCAAATGATATATCTATCGCTTAATGAAGTGTTAATAGGAAACGATATATTGTGTATTGCAGCAGGCAGTTTACAAAATTCCTCTGCATCGACATCAACGAGAGACAGATCAGTGAAGCGAGCTAAATCATCTGAGCCCGGTGCAGCAATGAGAGATGTCTCTTCCTGTGACTGCGATGATCCGATGCCTAGCTAGTCAGCTACTATTATTACGTAGGATATTCCTTTACTTACTCAGGTAGGTGGTAATTGTAATAGCTATGATTATGTCATGCTATGCTTATATTATGTTATGTTATGTTATGCTTATGTTAGTATCAGCTTCATTGTTTTGTTGATTTTGTTAGTATACTTGAATATGTATAAGCAGTATCGTAATGAAATTTATTCTAGTGTGGAACTATATTTTGAATGATAGTCGGATCAATACCAGAATATCGTTCGATTAGATTAAATGCATTAAGTTACTGTAGTATTGCGTTAATATTACTACTACCACTAATATGAAAAGCTGGGTTAAGCACTCAAAATGTGGCTATAGAGAAGAATGTAGAAATTCAAATGAACGAATAAAATTATGAACGAAGAAGTGTTAAATTGGGTTGGCAAAAAGAGACAATTAATAGATATCATAAGGAATAGAAAGAAGAACTGGATGGGACATGTACCGAGAGGGAATGGTTTGCTGAAAGAGGTAATTGACGGAAGAATGGAATGAAGAAATTTAGTGGAAAATCGAGACTTGGGATTTTGGATAATTTTATAACTACTTCATATGTTGATATGATGAGGAAGGTGGAGGATAGAGATATGTGGAGGAGTTATATGACATGGACCTGCCAATAGGCAGTTCTCTAAGAGAGAGAGAGAGTGAGGTTGATTTAACTGCCATTATCTTTAGTAGTCAGATAGCGTCTAACTTTCAGTCTCGATTCACTGTCAGAGATACCTAACGTTCTGCTGTATGTCGTATCGTTTCGTCACTGTATCTCATTATAAACGGCCAGGTTGTTGTGTCATCGAAAGATACGTTATGTCTGAGAGGAAGATGTCATAGTCTGTTAGTTCTCTCTGATAGATGGAAGTCAGGTAGCCTTTTAAGTGCAGTATGGAGAGTTTCACTTTAAGTTTGTTGAACAATCAATAGTTTCTAGAAAGAAAAGTAAAGATCAAAAGTTAAAGAGTTCCAGGCAATTTATGTGACATATGTAAAGAAGCATTTGCCGTTTGACTTAAATTCTAAAAACATTAAAAGTTGGAGTCTGATGAGCAAAACTTTGCAATGCACAAGTGATAGCCATTTCGCCAATCAAGAAAATAATCATCATTATCTTCCCTTAAATCCCAGTTTAACCAGGGTCGGGATACGAATAGACCTTCTCCAGTCAAGTTTATACATTCGTTTGAGTTTTTGTAGCAATTTCTAGAGCCTAGGCGCTCATCAACCGAATTCCCTTTCTGACTTTTGGTTTGGATCTAGTTTTTATGTCGTCTTCTACGATACGTACATATTTACACAGTTGGTCTATTCTTCAAGCAACCCGGACACAACACGGGGAAAATCAATCAAGAAAATAATAATTTTAAAATATTATCTATTACTATAAAATTTGTTTTTGAGGCTTTACAGGATTTCTACTTTTTGTTAGCATATAATATGTCAGTTAAAGTTAACGGTAATTGAGGCTATATCTTTTCAAATATTATAATATTGTTCAATATATCTTTATTTTTATTAATTTTTCGTATTTTTATGTTGATAGGTCAGAAGAAGAAAGAGATGATACCATAAAGCCACCTCTTTTAATACTTGATTAAATGTTATTTTTAATTCCTTGCTTTATTTGTGTTAAAAAGCAGTTTTAATTCATCATTGTGTTAGTTACCTGGTCATGGTGCTTGTTAACCGTTGTTAGTAGAACAGTAATCTTATTGAACGACGTCTATGTAACAGTAGCTAACTTCGTTAGACAATTGTGAGAGTTTATTTTTCTTAATCGCTCATTGAGTTAGGGACGTTTTAATCCTACTGCGCTATCTACAGGCTGATCAGTGTGCATACGGCTGATAAATCCTGCCAATAATATTAGCAATTGTTTCGTGTTTGTTGAGAACGTTTCGATGTATGCAGAGAATCGATTGAGAAAATTGGCAGCTCAGTTTGTATTTTTTTTAAATTTTCGAGTATTAGCTACTTGTTAAATATTAATAATGTCAGTCGAGATTGAGATGGTATGGGCATATTGTGAGTAAGGCAGATGAGGATGTAGTAAAGAAAGTTTGGAGGGAAGAGCTGGATGTTAAGCTAGAGAGAGGTAGACCACAATTGACGTGGGATACGGTAATTAGAAGGATATGAAAAATAGGGGATTGACTTATGATATAGTGTGGGACAGAGAGGACTGAAGATAGTCTATTCTTATCCCGACCCTGGTTAAACTGGATTTAAGGGAAGATGATGATGTTAAATATTAATAATGTAATACTGTTGCTATAAGAGATGTTGCTATAGAACAGTGATTCTAAAAGTTAGCGATATCCCCTCTCTGGGCAGTAAATCTTTTGGAGGAAGGAACGTGGTGGCCCTTGAGAGATGAGAGGGGTATATAAAGAATTAAAATTTCTGTTAATTTCTGTAATTATTAAGGCACAGGCTGAACGTAAAAATGCGCAATATGTTGTCACTTTAGTTTAAAGAAAACTATCTTTCTTCCTTAGAAATTATAGAAGTTCTTGCGCGTAATAAAATCATTTTAATAGGGTGCTTTCTCAAAGAGAGGTTAATCAGAGGCTTTAACACAAGTTGCTAACAACCGTTTTAGAAGATTAATAGTTGTGTGTAAGACTTAGTCAGGCTTCAGGCTTAGCTCCGATTGTTGCAGAAAGTGTACCAGATTAGTGAAGAAATCAAATGTATAATTGACTGATTGTTGCATGAGTGTGTGGGCCGTTTATATACATGGCTTGACCTCAGTTAAAGTCAAAATATTAAATATATGTCAGTCTGCTCTTTACACTCAGGTAATTACATTAGCTCTGGATGGAACCTTTCGGTGTCTGGCTCACAAGTCAGAAACTTAATCCGTCATGCCACTGGCTCAGTTCTTTCTCTGCCATATTCTTTTCATATTTGTAATATTATGGCAGCTGTCATGCATTTGAAAGATGTAAACTGCTGAATTGTGATGCACAGTTAAGTAGCTTTTCACTGTTAAAGTCAATACCGTCAAAGTTTTGGGTTAAAAGTAATCCATTTGGTATCTAAGTTATTTCTATAGCTGAAAATAATCAAAAAAATCATTTTTGTAATTATTATTGACTGTAGAGTTTAATTAAGGGAGAAGACGTTTAAAAATTAAATTTAGTAATTACAACAATAATTATGGTAGTTCTACGTGAACACTACATGATCGTCATTCTAATGAGAATAACAATTAACAGAATTCCAGTCAAAGCGGACTGAATATATGTTTGTACAATGTACATGTTCTGTTCTTATTTGAATGATTTGACTTGGTATGTTCTCGTTGGATTGTGTTTATGGTTTTTGTATTAATTTAATAAGTATTTTCACTTGCTTTGTTGTACTTGTGTGTGAGACATTTGCTGAAAGACGTAGGACTGTTTATTAGTACTTATTATTATTAAATGCAGTTGCAGTTATCTATTCTTAATTTATTCTTTATATTTTGTATTTTTCAAAATATATGATATTGAGTAGAAAATTGTTGACTAATAAAATTCGTAAAATCTACTGGTCTATACTTGTATGTCAATCTATCTTTGTGCTTTGACTATAGGCAGGTATGCATAGGCCTATGTAACATATCTCTACAAGAGTCTACATTATGTCTCTCCTCTGCTCTTCTCTTCATATACGAATTAGTTACCAAATCATTCAGCATCCCATGTCTCGGTCTCCTTTTACTCTTTTTTCCTTCCATTCTTACTTCACTTCTTTCTATTCCTTATGATATTTATCAACTATGAATTTATGCCAACCCTTATTTACAGGGGCGGATCCAGGAATTTTTTAAGGGGGGGCCCGAAATTTTTTTTTTTTGGAGAGTACACATTTTTTGCTTACGCCCCGTCTTCTTCGGGATATGTGACGCAGCCAGAAAATGCGAGGGGGGGGGGGGGGCTCGATATTTTTTCACTACTGAATTCGGCTCATAGAGTGAGTATATCCCCGTATCTTACCTACCTCCCACAATCGTACTCATACTAAAGTCAGGGGAACCTCCTTCCGTGCATTGCCAAGTGGCAGGTTCAAGGTACATATTCATACTCAAAGTCTTTTCTCGCTCCATAAGAGCACTCCTCAGATCAACAAGTTAATCCCTTCACAAAGTCTATGCCTTATCCATACCTTATGTAGCCTATAGCTTGGGAAAAGTATGGCTTCTGAGGTGGTTTCCCGTTGCCTTCCTCAGTTAGATGGATTAATTATAATTTAATCCTGGGGGAAAATATTTCATGGTGAGCTGGGTCCCCTCTTGCCATCCTCAGCTCCTGCCTTTAGTCGCCTCTTACGTACACGTGGCAGATTGTTTGCCGTTGCCCTATTCTGCAGTGGTCCAACCACACCCTAGCGCAACACGGGGAGAACCAACCATCGGGGAAAACCAAAAATGCCTAAAATCCTACATTTGTTTTGGAAAAATTTAGGTTAATTTTTTCACCTCTGAAGAAACTGCGGATCTGGACGAATTGCAAAGTGACCAAAATTTTGGCGGTAGGGAGGTGGGTTTAAGCTCCTCCCAGCCAAGGCTATTTGCACGACTGATCTAGGACATATTTCACGTTTTTTACTTGCACCCTATTTCCTCCAATACAGTGGTTGAAGTGAAAATTGAGAGCTAGTGAAACGGTCAACATTTTTCTGGCCCTCCTTCCATTATACTGAACTCCTAGTATATCAAATATGGGCCCTAGTGGGGCCAATCCTTGGAAAAAATCGAGCTAATGAGAACTGAGTTCTCTCTCGTACCCCCCCCCCCCCCAACCACTGCCCTTACAAGCATATTTACACGTCGAAACTGCCATAGAAACAATTAAAATATAGTTGTAAAAAATTATCGTCGGGCCTAAGGGGGGGGGGCCCGGTCCCCCTGCCCCCCCTGGATCCGCCACTGCTTATTTAACAGTTCTTCCTTCTTAATGTGTCAGTCTATTTTGTTTTCTCTGTCAGTATGCAATATATAAGGGGTGTACTGATCGTATGTATCGTATGGTCCTCGTAAAAAAGCTACATAGATTCAAGCCACAGTGCCTCGACAAAATCAGATATCCTTCATTGAAAAATCTATCTGTGAGTTCTTTTTCAGCTGCTACTGTTCAGAAATCTCTGCGTCCTGATCTTCGCTCATATTCTACTATTTACACTTTCTGTAGTGGGTTTAAGATACATCTCTTCCCTCCATAGATTTATTTCATCTTGCTTGACTGCTTTTTGTTCACCGGACTGGCATCGTGTAAGATTTCTTTCTTTCTGTTCGGCACATTTTCTCCAGATCGTTTGGATGGATCGATTTGTAGTGACATATGACGGGGGAGGACACTGACATCATCCTTGTATGAAGAAACGGGCGTAAAACTTTTATTAATATTATTATTATTGTTTTTTTAAATTTTTCACGGTGTAAAAAGCCTGGGGTTTGATAAAAACGACGATTCAAGCAATACGTGCTGAATCGCCGCCCGGCTACTCGAGGTCATCAATCGACTTAAAAGAATTGTTGAAGCAGATTGCATTAAATCTTTACGAAGTCATGGAGAGCCTTTGCCAAAGAAAGGATCTTATTGTTATTATTATTAGTATTATTATTATTACTATTAATCTTAATTGCAAATTTTTGCTCAGTGGGTGGAAAGTATGGTTATTCTTGAAGAGCGCGAACACAGAAATAGCGCTAGAGAAGCTTGTAAAAATGAGTCTCGAACACCGTCCCTGCCGTAAGAGATGGGTAAAGGTTAACTTTTTAGCGTAATATGTCAAATTTTAACAATAATATAACGTAACATAACGGCACACTGGGTCAGGAAGCACAGATGCTTCTTTAATAAAAATTAATTAAATAAGTTATTTCAGAATTTTAACGAATTTTTAAAGTTTAAGTTAACTTAAAAGTTGAACTACTGTTTCAAATTAAAAGTTTAATTTTGTACCTTTTTGGAAAATATTTTTGGAAAATCACTAATTACCTTGACACTAATAATCATGATTCATTATGATTATTTTAAGAGGTTTTATTTAGTAAGTAGCTTTTGTTGGAATTGACATTCAGGAATTAGCCTAATATTAATATAAATTTCTGGGATCCGGTCGAATACGCTCGAGACTAATTAGAGAGAGAAAGATGGAGATCGCTTTGGACTGAGAGAAGAGAGTGGTTTGAGTTCGAGACAGAGATCGGGAGACAGACTGATTGAAAGGGAGAGAGAGAGAGTGAGCTGGAGATAAAGAGATGGAGAGACAGAGAGGGAGGGAGAGAGAACGAGCTACGGTACGGAGAGAAAGAGAGAGAGAGAGAAATATGAAGGGTCTGCGTTGAAATGAAGCTACAGAGAGTGTTGAGTGAGAGAGAGATGACTATTATTACATGAAGTTGAATCGCTTAGATCACTACGAAGACTCTGGTATATTGCCGAAGTTCAGATCACAGCGATTTCATTTTCAGGAAATTCATTTTTGTAGCCCTAGATTTTTAGAATACGTATCAAATGCATTCTCGTCGTGTAGTGATTTTATCCCGATATCTGCTACATCTGATATTTTTAATTGTCAGCGGTAAGTAATTTCTTTTTTCTCTTATTTTAAAGCGCGTTTAACTAATTAAAAAATTTAAGTTCTTGATTCATCGATTATACTTCTATGTTTCTGATAAATCCAGTGAGCAGCATTTTATCTCCAATCTACTAGCCCACTATTAATCTTGCTCTTATTCTCACAAAATATTACAACAACTAGAGTGATAATGACAACATCGCGCACTATTAAACTAAATCCAAGTAACGAGCAAACACGCAAAAAGACCGCAAAAGTGATCCACAATCCCGCAAACCAATTCAAGGCTAGGGAATTAAAGTAAAGGAGGGTTTCATGCTGGTCGGAGCCCATGAACACTAAGTGAAAAGACGCGCCTTGAAACGACATAGGCCTACATATATATATATATCAGTAAAAACAGGTGGGCTCATCTTTGCCGCCAACTATACTGATCTATATAGCCACTATTTTTTGACAGTGAAATGTGAAAATGCAGTATAAAATTGTTATAAAATTGTTTAATTTCGCTAATAATAAGCAGCATTGCAAACACTTTTCATTAGAGATGGCGGATCAATTTACAAGTAACTAATTACACACTCTGTAAATCAGCGAGATCTACATGTATAAGTTACAACAGTTTTTATTTTGAACCAGCAAAAAGCTCTATCTTTGATAAGATATACGTGTAGTGTTTCAAACTGAACCCACAAGTTTGTGACCCTGACGTCAGCTTAGATTTACAACAACCGTGATATTAATATCGCGACCACTGATTGACTAAATTGCTGATTGACTGAGAGATTTTTTCCTAATTATTTCTTATAAGTGTCTCTGAGATCTTCTTTAGTTGAGGAAACTTATTTTAAATAAAACTGATAATAATGAAGGTTTAACGTCCTTCTCGTCATGTAAGGATGATGTCAGGGAAGTTCACACATCACATATACATGTATATTAAACTACGGACCAATTCATCCAAACCGATTTGCAAAAGCTTGTGCTGAAGATCAGTGAACTTTGCCGGCCGGGTGTTCATAGTTGGTCAGGGTCTACTCTACCATGACCATTTTTTTATTTACTGTATATCTGCAGTGAGATGATAAGTGTATCAAGCCAAGGCAAAGAGAAAGTCTTATGTTGTTCAACAGTTGTAGCATTTAGACACATTTGTAGACCAATGGCAATCGATCTATAAGATTCTATTATCGATCGAAGCTATTTAACTGAGTTTGAAACTATAACTTTTTCATAAATATATAATGACATTCTCATTGCTTTCATATTGGCCTAAAACCTGATGCCATTCTTAAACGAACATATATTATAAGTGAGTGCTATCATCAGTCATCATAAACCATTAAATCATTATTAACTATTATTAAATCATTATTAACTCATAATTAACTATTAGTATTAAGGAATCTAATAAGATAATAATAAGCAAAGTTGCACAGTAATCATCATCGTCATCATCATCTTCCCTAGAATCCCAGTTTAGCCAGGCATTCTAGGTGCCTCTATGACGTTGATTGGATCTTATTTTTATGTCGCCTTTTACGACACGTGCAGTACACGGTTGGTCTATACTTCAAGCAACACGGACACAGCACGGGGTTCACAGTAATCATAAACATAATAAATTAATAATAAAGATATCGTAATAGCAATACTGATAATCAAAAAAATTTCTGTCTTAATATATGTATTTAAATTGCTTTTGTCGAGATCTCTCATGCGCCAATAAACAGAAAATAAAAATGTTTAGTCTATCTCTAACCGATATCTTTATACATTCGCGTGAGTGCTAATTGCAGTATCGATTGCTTTACGTTAAATAGAGGCGGGTAAGTGCAATTAAACCGGAATCACAATGCTTCATTGTTAGTTTAATAAACCGCAATTAAATGGGTCTATTATTGAATTTTAAAAAATCACAAATAAACCTTTCTTTAAGCAGTCAAGTTGAATGAGAAGCGTTGAAGTTAGCAAATGAATATTCTAAAAAACAACAAGTATTGCACTTGAGAGTTTTGGGGTGACAAATGAAATATCTCCCTCTCTGTCTCTCTCTTAGTGCACTGCCTACTGGGAGGTCCATAGTTTATAATGCCTCCACTCTTCTCTGTTCACTCCGCTTTATTCTTCATCTTCATTTCCACATATGCGTGGGTCTTTAAATCATTTAACATAATTAATCTCGGCCTGTCCCTGCCTCTTTTCCCTCCCATTCTATCTTCTATTACCTCTATTAATAAACCTTCCCCCTTAGGATGTATCCTATCCAACTCTATTTCCTATTTCTTAATACATTTATCAGCTGTCTAACAGTACCAACTCTCTCCAGAACTTCCTTATTTGTAACCTTTTCAATTCAACTACTCCACTCCATTCTTCTCCAAATCCACATTTCCTATGCCTCCAGTTTCCTAATATCTTTATTCCTTAAGGTCCATGTTTCACATCCATACAATAGCGTGGTCCAAACCAAAATTTTACTATCTTTATCTTAAATATACATGTATAAGGGAGTAAAAGTAAAGGTACTGAGTAAGCAAGCATCAAAATGCTGCAAAGATTAAATAAATCTAGAAATAACTACCAGTGAAGAGTACTCAAATAAATTTATTAAATTACCATATTTATTTAAATTTATTAAATAAATATAGTAAGAAATAGAAAGAGAGCTGTATCTGTATCTTTATTCAAACGGGTGAACCTTTGCTTCAATAAGTATCCTAACACCTAAGAGTAAGCATTAAATTATAAGAGATTTAAACACTCGCATCCAGATGCGAAGAGAAAAAGCAGAAATTAGAAGTGAAGATGCCATATGTCTCTATACATGTATATGTTCGTATGTTCATATTTCATAATTGCTATATCTCCATATTCCGTATACGCAGCTCTCACTATCTATAACTTTTTACCTCCCAATCTTCGCTCATGTTCTCTCCTTCTTTGATTTGCTTAAGACATGTCTCTTTCCATCGTAGATATACTCTACATGTATATATCCCTGCCGTCATTTGATCACTGGCTCGGCATCTTTTAAAACCTCTCCATTTAAGAAGAATTAGCATTTCATCAGCCTTTGTCTTTAATTTGCTGATTGGTTTGTGTCTATTGATCTGTAGGCTGTAGTGTTATGTGCTGTTGGGTCATCTCTGATATCATATTTTGATGAGGAAATGGACAATAAACCTTTATTATTAATATCTTTACCTCGGGTATATAGAACCCGAGGCTTGATAAGAGATGATTAGAGAAATAGTGCCATAATAGTATTACTGTTATTATATTATATTATAATTTTTATTTTTTACCCCGGATGTAAAGAACCCGAAGTTTTATAAAAACGACTCGAGCAATGAGTGCTGAATCGCCGCCCGGCCACTCGAGGTCATCTAGCTGCTTATAATAGAATTGCTGAAGCAGACTGCATTAAATCTTGCAAAAGTTATGAAAAGCCTTTACCAAAGAAAAAGGCTTCTCGCAGTCTCGCTTAAGTATATTACTAATTATTACTAGTATGCCATGTACAGTACACTAGTATCCCATGAATAGTCCATATTACTATTATGATTACTAGAGTGCCATATACAGTCCACTGAAAACAACGACGACATCCTCCTTTTGTCCTGAACTTTCCTCTCTATTCTTATTTGCTGATGATGCAAAGTGTTTCTCGCCCATAAATTCTTTCTCTGATTGTGGACTCTTTCAAAAGTCTCTCGATTGTATCTCTCATTGGTCTAGCCTTTGGCAGCTTAGACTCGCTGTAGAAAAGTGTGTGGTTATCTCCTACTCTTTCCAAAAAATCGCACCTTTTAACTTCAAATATAATCTAAATTCTGTTCCCTTATCTATATCTAAAGAGGTGACGGAACTGGGAGTAAGGTTTACACGCGATTTATCGTTCTCTACTCATATAAAAGATATTTGCAATAAAGCCAGAAAAAGGGCTTCAATAATCATACACTGCTTCAGGTCTAAAGACCAGGTCACATTGTTTAGAGCGTTCACAGTTTTTGTGCGTCCAATTCTCGATTACTGTTCAAGCCTTTGGTCCCCTTACAGAAAATGTGATATTGTCCTGATTGAATCAATCCAGAGACGATTCACGAAACCACTTAGCGGTATGATGAGACTGCAGTATAAGGAGAGATTAAAATTGTTGGCTACTGAATCGCTAGAACAGCGAAGACTTAAATTTGACTTATGCATGTATATAAAATCATCTCTGGATTGGTTGACCTACCTTTAGAAGAGTTTTTTGTTTTAAAAAAAGGCGTCACCAGAAATAATGGTTTAAGTTTATTCCTGAATAAATTTCATTTTAATGCTGAAAGGTACTATTTCAAAAACCGATGCATTGATTGTTGGAATTCACTACCCCCAAACATTGTAAACGCATCTAACCTATACTCTTTTAAATAGAGTTTGGACGGTATTGACCTTAGCAAATATTTGAAAAGGTAAGGAACTACATTAAAAGCATTAATTTCGTTATCTGTAAAGATTTTCTTCATATAACAATTTTTTTTATATTCAAAGTAAACTATTGTTTTTAACAATTTTTAATATTGCCATTTATGACATCTGCGTGTAAAGTAATCTATTTTACTTAAATTAAGTGCCTACATTTTCACGTTTATGAGGTTCACTTGTGCAATATCCTAATCATTTTAATATTTGAACTTGCTAAATACACCTTTGTGTATATTTAATATGATTACTACCTTCTGCTTTTAATTCGGAATATGTAAGTGCCACTTGTGGCCTTATCTCCGATCATGCGCTGATGCTGTTTGTGTATAATTGTAAAGTCTATGTTTGTGACATGCGTATGATAAATAAAATAATAATAATAATAATAATCCTCGTTTAAGACCACACAGTACATACATTGCAGTGGAGTTGTACACATAACCGTGCAGTTGATGGATGGACGAAATGAAAATAAATGAATATTCCGCTGGAGATAAAGTTTGCTGTTTCACAATTATTTCTGTTTGCTCATTATGCATAATTACATTAAAACCTACCGACAGTACGTCATTCGTGTAACCTGATGGAAAAGTTATTCCATAAATGTTCATCTTCTTCATCGTTAAAGATTTCCCTTGAGTTGTATTGTATTGACTTTATCCTTTCATTAGTTCTTCATGTCGTTCTGCAGTCACGCAAAATTTAACATTACTATGTTTGATATGCTCGCCTTTTAAACATTACCAACCGTTGGTTTATAAATATAAACCAACGGTCGTAAACTAAGTAGTTTAATTGTCTGGATGCAAAACTAATTAATTGAAGTGTATTGAAAAGTATGATTTTCGATAACAATTAGTATCCCTGTATAACTTTCTTGATGGCAGTAATTATGCGACCCTATTATTGCATAGGCTTCTCAAAATGTAGCATTAACAAATCATTTCCTGATGTTTTTTTGTATCATTCGGTATCCTTATTAGATTAAATGTAGAAGTATATCTTCACACTGTTCTTTTTCTTAGCCAAACTCCTTGAAAGTTTGCTTTAACATCAAATTTGCGAATTATATACTTCCTCGCTATGACGCAGATTTTCTTATATCAACTCTTCTGGAAAAATTCGCTAACCTCCGCAATAAAATCATCGTCTATCATCGCATTTACATATGAAAATCTTTTCATGAGTTTGGTCTGTTAAGATGTAGAGAAATCATATTAAAGTCTGAATCTTGTATAATATAACTTTGCAACCCAAACGTGACATCAGCTCGGGATGACTCGTTAAATTTAAATTATTTTCATCTAAATATAATAACTCTGCAACTAAAGTCCAGAAGCACGATTAGAATAGTTTCCTCCTGTTTTATTTGCAAAAGTTTTGCCGCAGACTGTGTCTATGTAACGTGAGAGTCCAGGACATTTGATTATTTAAGCCAACCGACAACTGCACTTGTTCTTGTTGTTGAGAATGACGTTCTCACGTTACATAGACAGTGTTCATAATAATTAAGTATTAGCGAACTCATGCAACAGGAAAATCAAAATGATCACTGCCTCGTAAAGTACGTATATTTGGAATATATCATGAAGTATACTATAAGTAGACCTACTAGTCAATTAATGTAAAAAATTGTGTAGTTACTCTCTCTCGTGAATTTTGTAAAGATATACTAACGCTTCTTAATTGTTAATACTGAAGTTTGGGTACGAAATATATAATATTAAGATTAATGAAGCCTCCGCTGTTAATGCTTCAATCTGTCATGTTATCCATGCACTCCACCTCCACCTCTACCTCCACCGGACTCTTCCAATAGCTGAGCCTCACGCTGACCCGAACTCCTGATATATGAGATGACAAAGCGACTTCCTGTTCTCTATCATGTGCACTTCTTCAACTGATTTCATTTTAAAAATATTATTAAGCACACCCAAGAGGGTTATATAACCTTGTGAGAATCACAGCAAATAGCACGTTGCGTGAATTAATACAAAACAAAATCAGCAGAAATTATGAGCGTTCATAATAATTAAGTATTAAGAAAAATGTGGATTAGGAGAAGAATGGAGAGGATTAGCTGGACTCAAAAGGTTACATATGAGGAAGTTTTTGAGAGAGTTGGCACAGATAGATAGTTGATAAATGTATTAAGAAATAGGAGGAAGAGTTGGATAGGAAACATTTTAAGGGAGGAAAGTCAATTAAAAGAGGTCATAGAAGGTAGAATGGAAGGAAAAAGATGCAGAGGCAGGCCGAGATTAGATATGTATGATGATTTAAAGACGAACTCATATGTGGACATGAAGAGGAAAGCGGAAGACAGAGAAGAATGAAGGCGTAATATACCATGGACCTGCCGGTAGGCAGTGCACTAAGAGATAGAGAGAGAAGACAAATTAAAAATAGCTCAGAAAGTGAATCAGAGTAATACATGTATATGTACAAATATTCATCTGATATTGCAATAAAAATAAAAGAGACGTTGAAGTTACAAATCCATTATCTACATAAAACATGAATCACTACATTCAAATAGAGTAATCATTTTAAAAGAAACCACAGGAATACAGCCCCACTTAATTTAAATTTCTTTGGATATTGACATTCCAGCATTTCCTTCATCACACGTCTAAATCAATCCACTGTTTCTCAGTCAGATGTCGTGTAGCTGTAATACACTGAGTATCAACATATCAAAGAGAAGACAATATGCGGTGCAGATTTTATTGTCTTATACAAGAATCAATTCCTTCAGTCTTATGTTGTCTATCCTAGCAATTATTAGCGGTATCTTCGAAGAGTTTTGCTCTGCTTTGTGTTTCATTCCAGGTTTACAACTGTTTTGGCTACTGGAAGTCATATGATAGTTTAAAAGTATTGCAAAAGATTATATTGAATCTCTTCCAAGTTATTTAAAAGCCATCGCAAAGAAACGAGTCCTCAACAAACCAGCTCATTTGCTAATTTATTCTCTTATTATTAATACTATTACTATTATTAATAATTATTGTTATTATTATTATTATTATCAGTATTGTTATTATTTTTTAATTGCCCTGGGCTGTATAAGGCCCTGGGCTAAAATATAAGATAAAAAGACTTTATTTAATTAAAAGAAAGATGAAAAAATATTTAAAATAATTCCTCTACGCTCTGGAAGGCCGCATTCGCCAATGTGCCACGAATGCATACAGCATTAAAACTCTGGAGTGCGATAGATAGATTATTATTATTATTATTTTTTAATTTTTAATTTTTATTTTTTACCCCGGTGTAAAGAACCTGGGGTTTGATAAAAACGATTCAAGCAATACGTGCTGAATCGCCGCCCGGCTACTCGAGGTCATCAATCGGCTTAAAAGAATTGTTGAAGCAGACTGCATTAAATCTTTGCAAAGTCAAGGAAATCCTTTGCCAAAGAAAAGATGTCTCTCGCTTATCGCCGGTTTGCTCTGCAATAAGTCTGCCTATGTCATTGATAAAGTCAACTCCTTCGGGATTCATCGGGCCCATGGTTTCAATGGCCACCGGAACAACTTCATATCCTAAGGGCAGATCACGGTATTTATCCAACTTCCTAGAGGCGGCATGAACAGCAGCTCCATCGGCTGTGACTGAAGTCGTATTCAGGTAGGAGTTTGCCATAATGTCAATGACCGTGACGTACCAATACGGCACATTTACCGTTGCACCAGTGCACTAAAGTCATGCCGTCCGGACGCTTGCCGTCTGATTATTATTATTATTATTATTATTATCCAGAATAAATGTAACTTCGATTTATTTTATAAAGCTTATTGTAAAGGCTGAATTAGAAAAAGAGCCCGGAATTATGATTCATGTCCTTCTGATTCAATCACGAGACCTCGCACGTCCTATATCTAGGCTGAGTCCGCGAGGAGCTGATTAGTGTAGCATTGTGAGCCAAGATAAGACGTCAAGACAGGATGGAAAATTATTAAGTAGGCATATAAATGAGGATAGGGAGAGAGAGAGAAAGAGAGAGAGAGAGAAAGACAGAGAGAGAGAGAGAGAGGAGGGAGGGAGGGAGAGAGATTTAAAGAGAGAAAGGGAGAGGAAGAGAAAGAGAGAGAAAGAGGAGAAAGAGAGAGAGAAAGAGAGAGCGAGAGAGAGAGAGAGAAAGGAGAGAAGAGACACGATCAGAAGAGAGAGAGAGATATACACGATCATAGAGAAGCAGAATGAGAAGAATGAGATAGAGATATATTATTTGTATAATTATGCACAAATTTACTGAAATTTATGAAAATGACTTTAATCTTTTTTCAAAACTTTTCAATATGTTGAACACGTGATATGATTGCTACTAATCATTGCTTAATGTGCGATTTATTTATTTGTAAATTATATGTAAAATCTTGACATATCTTGAAATTATATTTGAAAGTTTGACATATTTTCGATAGGACCATTTCGATAACAGTGTCAGTAAGATACTATAGTAAAATAAATTGCAGTAATATATTCTAGTAGATATGGAAATTCTTAACCTAGAGAAAGCGTTCGACCGAATACCACACGAACCCATCTGGCATGGCCTACGGACGCATGATGTGCCTGAAACCTACGTCCGCTGGGTCCATTGCTTAACCGCAACGTCACCAACTGTGTTCAAAACTCAGTGGGTATCCCGCCACCATTCTCCATCAGCGTCAGAGTCCATCTAGGGTCAGCTCTCTCACCTCTCCTGTTCACCTGTTCATACTCTACATGGACACGGTGACCTCTGACCTACAGGAGACCCATCCCTGATCGCTGCTGTATTCTGATGATGTTTTTTTCTGGCGAACAAAGAAGAAAAGAACTGCAAACACAGAGATGGAAGGACCGGTTCAGAGAAAGCGGAATACGGCTAAACATAAAGAAGATCGAATACTTTGAATGCGAGCTTCAAATAGCCGCAACAATAAGCATTTACGGACAAGACCTCCAGAAATTGAAGCACTTTAAGTATTTTGATTCAGCCATCGGTAGCGACGGCGACTAGTGAGGCGAGTAGTGAGGTCTCCCAGACGGCCCGAGTAGATGCTGCAGGATTGAAGTGGCGACAGGTCACTGGCATCCTCTTTGATCATCGGATGCTTATGCGACTTAAGGCCAAGGTTTTTAGATCAATAATTAGATCTGTAATTAGATCTGTAATTATATATGTAATTGGATCTGTAATTAGATCTGTAATTAGACAACGTCCAGGGCGAGCAAACCCTCCACGCCTCAGAAGTAAAGATGCTGCGGTGGAGTGTTTGTCTAACAAGACAAGACCTTCGTCTCAAAGTAGACGTCCTTCGGTGAAAAGGAGCAGTGCCAATTATTGAAAAGTGCGAGAGGAAAGGCTATGTTGGTACGGTAAAGTAATGTGAAGAGATAACCATTCAGACAGATATGTTTCTGAATTCGTACGGTCGTCGACCAAGAGAGGCTCAAGAGGCGTTGGATGGATCCAATAATTAAAGATACGCTTGTAGTAAACGTCAATTCGGAAGACGTTCCGGAACGCGCCAAATTGAGACAAGCATGTCGACAAGCGGATCCTGCAGAAATGCGGAGTTAAAGCTAAGAACAAGAGAAGATTTCTGTAGCAGTGGCAAGGCCTGTAAATTTCTTTTCAACAGTTTAATCGCATCTTAACTGATGAGTGTTGAGAGCCCGAAAGAAGAGTCTCAACTGGCAGGAACTCTGATACATGATTAACCTTCCAGGGGCATAGGATATATATATATATATATATATATATATATATATTAGTTGCTGACTTACCTGACAGTCGAACCAATGCCAATTGCGTCCGAGGCGAACGCTCTAACCCGTTATGTCATATTCGCTCTGCGAACTTAGAACTTTATTGGACCTTGGATAAAAGTAGGAAGGTTTTCCGAATTGATTCTCTAGCAAACCTTGCTAGAGAACCATGAGATGAAATAGGTGTAAGTCCCATGTTAGTCAAATTATATGAAATTTAATTAATAAATTCATTTTAAAACCCCATATAATTAAATAACTGCTAAGGAAATTGAATGGCGCAGAGTGTATAACTAATACTAGACGTCACTGCTTCTAAACTGTCTTATCCGTATTGTTTGAGATGATAAAGATCAATTTTTACTTGAAATTTCGGCCATAGATTCAATTTGTTGTAAGTGCATGGTCTAGTTTTAACAATAACTGTTTAAAGTTGCTTCTTTAACGATCGATGGAAGGATATAAAAAATGAATTTTTACTCATTTTCTCAAGCTATTATCTCTGCTTTGTGTCTTCTTTGATTACTAAAAGAGGACGTCGCTACTTTCTGGCAGCTTTTGCGATTGTGAAAACGTTCATTTTAGTAGTTATTTTCAACTGCGCTTTTATTTTCATTATGATTTGTTATATGATGAATATACTCTACCCTGTTGTGTTCGGGCCATTGAAAAATAGATCAATTGAGTACCAACCGTAAACTGAACGTGTCCTAAGAGGCTACTAAGCGTAAAATGACGAGGACAATAGAAAATTATCTCAGATTCTGAAGCCATTATTCTCAAGCTATAGGATACATTCAAGTGTGGAACTGTGAATAAGGCACAACCCTTTGTGAAGGGATTAGCGCGTTGATCGATGGGGCATAACTTATGGAGCGTGACTGCAGTCGACAGACTCAAAAAGGAATATGTACTTTGGATCTGCTGTTTGGCAGAACATGATTGGTAGAAAAAGCAGGAGATATGACTATACAGTCTCTACTGCTAAGTAAAATTCCTTTTAGTTAGCTTACTCTCTGTTTCTGTTTCCCTTCCTATTCCGTCTTTTCATCTTCTCACAATCTTGTTATGTATGTTGTCTCTGACGTCGGTTGAGTTATACATTTATTTTATACAGTAAAAAAGCTGCTTAAGCTAATGTTAACGTCAATTTCCTCACTCTAAAACTATGTCAGTGACGGGCGAGCTCAGGATTTGAACCCCGCACAAACTGATCAGCGGTCAAATATCTTACTGACATCGCCACTGGCTCCAGCCATGATATAACAATAGTTTGTGTTTGAATTTTCAACTAAAGACTCAGAGTATGAAGATTTTACTTACAGAATTTCTTATCAACAATCACTCGGCCGCCTGATTTTCACTTGATTGCCGTGTTACCAAATGTTTTATGTAGTTGTAAACTTAATTAGCAGACCTAGCGGAACAGAAAAATTCATCATCGTCGTCATCTTCCCTTGAATTCCTAGAAAGCTATGGTGGGGATATAAATTGACCTGTTCCAATCCTCCCTGTTGGGTGGGAACTTTTCAATTCTATTCGGGAAATTTTGTAGAAAATTCTGTAGTTTAGGCTTTCAACTGACGTATGCCCATTCTGACATTAGTTTGGATCTTGGTGGTTTGTCTTATTTACAACACGTGCAGTCGACGGTAGGTCTATGCTTCAGCAACTTGAACACAACCAGGGTAACAGAGAAACTAATGAAATAAAGAAGAGATTATTATAAATGAAATTATGCTTTTCCTTGTACACCGTATTACTTATTCGCTTAATATTTGTATTATGGCTCTTCAGCAACCTCTAATATATAGTTTACTGTTTCATTCAAACTTTCACATTTTATTAGTTTTTCGGAGATATTTATTAATATTTGATAAATATATGTAAACTATGCTTCATTTATGTAGATATAAAATTACTACAAGAACATCTAGACGGTTCTGTTTTAAATAGAAAAATTTTCTCTCCAAAACAGAGCCACCCAGTGGTTTTTCTGTAGTTTATGTCTACATAAATGAGGCATAGTTTACATGTAATTATTTAATATTAATAAATTTCCTCAACGGTACAGGGGTCTACTGAATTCTCCGTGTAATGTATAACATCGTTTTATCAGAGCTGCTGTTGGATGAGCTTCATAAATCAAGTCTCCAGTCATTTCCCAAGGTTCATTTTTACAATAACAAAGGTTGATATAAGCCTTTTTAGTAGATTAAACTGTTTGTTTATGCGACGTCCTGTATATGCGAAAAGTCATTGATATGGAATGATAAAGTAGATTCATGGTCGCCGGATTTCCCTAAACGATATTTATTTTAACCTATTTAGTGTAATTCATTGCTTGAACTACAGGTCTGTCTGTAGGCAATAATGTTGTAACAGCTATTCGCAGAATATTACAATTTTTTATACCAGTCGTAAATCAAAGATATGCGGACGAATTCAACAGTTGAATGAACAAACATTCGGACTGTTGTCTCGGAACTCATTAAGAGTTTGTTCTGGAGTTTTGAATGGTATTTTCTGATTCGAGAACTGTGGCTCTTTAAATTTTCATAATTATTTTAAACAATTTCGTCATAGAGCTCGATATTTTCATGAAAGGTAATTTGAAATTAAAAATTACGTGAAGTATTTATGATATTGATTGTCAAATAGCTAAACACGAGGTAATAATAATAAATAGTTTATTAAATTTTGTTTTGGAATAGCTAACATTCTAATTTCAATATGACATTAAATTGCGGCCTTATGAGTGTCTAAATATATGATACACCAACTATCCATGCAAAAACTCAATAGATAGTTAAGAATAGCTAATGTGTAACAACTGATGCTTTCTACTCCTAACTCTTCTATATTAAGTTATACTTCTCGAAAATGTTTTAATCAAACTGTTTTCAAATGCTAAGTTATTGTCTTTGATTCGAATGTGTCGGAACAAAATCATTTAGTGCAATAAAATAAATATAAAGGCATCCGATCCGCTAGTACTGATGGTTTATGAAGACAATGATTACTTCTATAAAAAAAACTTATAATCGTACTTATTATAGAGGCGTAACTCTCGAATTACTTATTATATCTGGCGAATTTGAATATAACTGTTAAAAATTAAATAATAATATCTGAATCGTCATTGCAATATCTGAATCGTCATTGCAATGTTTTGAAAATATATTTTCTGTTTACTATTACTAAGCTGAAAGTATTTTAGACTGTTCGCTGGTTATTGTAGCGTAATGTAACAGCTTCCGGTTTTAATGAAACTTGCACTGGAGTCAACGGAGAGGGTTTAACGATCGCTGAAGTCTTTTGCTTACCACTCCTCCATGACAGACGTGGTTCTATTGTTACGTGATGTCGATCAGGCTAGTACAACCCGCCTCGTGTTTAGATTGGATTTGCAATCTGATTATATAAAGATACATGTATTTTTAGCCTACAAGTGAAAACTAAATATGTTTTTATTTGCAAACGTGGTTAAAACTGTATTAAAGAACGGCTGTCACTAGATTAGCTAAGTATCTATGGAATGTCCTTTATGTAGCGTGAAACAGAGTAAAGTATAAATGTGTATCTTGAACCTGTCCTTTGGCAGAACACTAGAGAGAGAGAGAGAGAGAGAAAGAGAGAGAGAGAGATACGTAGAAAATTCTTGCTTTATTACTATTTTAAATAAGTTTTCATATTTTGTTACATAGAGTATATTTCGCAAAATATTAATATTCTAAAATTGTGTATCATCATCTTATGTAAGTTATTGTTTGCCAGCATTTTCAGAAGAAACATACTTGAATGTTATGCTTACATGTAGGCCTACCTATTGTATTCTGTAGGAAAGGCTTTTCGGCCATCTAGTATAGAGAAGTTTAAAATAATTATATGATATATTTTGCTTTTTCTGATCAATCAATTGCATGCACTTTCGCTATGGGCCTCTGACGTTTTTGTGCGTTTTTCACAAATTTTAATTTAAAGTTTATATCGAGATTTAATTATGTGGGTTTTATTATGCAGCCTATATTTTGAAAATATATGGCTTCCGAAATGTTTCGCTCTTCCGTTCTAGCTTAGTCGCCTCTTACGACACTTTCAGTTTACGGTTTAAAGCCTACAGTTGTTCTAATGTATAGTGGCCTTGATACAACACGTGAACAATTTATCTACTATGAGTTGTTAATTAGAGTGGGATCAGTGTATTTTAGTTTCTACAGTTTGAATAGTTTACATGTATTCATATAGTTTAAAATTTAAAATTAAAACTTTCACATAGTGATGTGTGCTGTGGGTACGTCCCTGACATCATCCCTGGATGAGGAAACGGACGTTAAACCTTTATTATTATTATTACCATATATTGTACACGTATGTGATCATTTTCTTCTCGTATGTATTACTATAAATATTTTATCGTAATTGATATGCTGTAATGAAATGATAGCACTACGCGCTCCTCTCCCCCCCCCCCTCACTCCTAGTCATCTACAGATCAATAGGTCGTTGATCTGATCGAGCCGTGATTTAGATTTGTGGAGTGAATTCTTAGCCACAGATTACTTGGTAACTTTATGATCCTACTCTGAAGTTTATGAGTTTAATCGGCGCTTCAGCTGATGCAGACAAAGCCCAGGAGCGACATCAATGGGCTCGTTACAGTGTATAAAGAGCACGAGACGCTCTAATGTCGACTAAGCATTGAATTCTCAACAATAGAATTTATTCCGTCGAATCCATGCCCGATCTATCGATACTCATTGACAGGTCTTAACTTAAAACGTTTATCACATGCTGTGCTTCGATCACGGTCAAGGACTTAAAATAAGAATTCTTAGGCAAATGGATAACATGAACGATATTGTTTTAATCATTAACATCTTCTCCATCTTCCCTTGAATCCCAGTTTAACTAGAATCGGGATTAAAATTTGTCGATTCCATTTAGAAAATTTTGTAGCAATTTCTGGAGCCTAGGCGCTAACCAACCGAATACCCTAATTGATACAGGGCTGGAGCCAATGGCGATGCCAGTAAGATATTAGACCGCGGATCAGTATGTGCGGGGTTCAAATCCTGGGCTCTCCCGTCACTGACATCGTTTTCGAGTTAGAAAACTGACGTTTACATTAGTTTTTAAAAGTTCGCTCTCTCGCCAAGGCAATGAAAGAGGGACGTAAAAGGCAATGTCACAGACTGAGGAAACGTTTATACAGCGCACTCTTAACCAAGTCTCAGAAGCGCTTTTTCAACAATCACGTAAAGTTTAGCCTATCCTCAATTATGGTACACCCCTCCAAGCAATATGCTACTATTACATGTATATTCTACAGTGCTAACAATTTCTCGATATAAGTCTTGCGCAATGCTACAGTCTGTGGATGAATGGCGAAATATTTACTGACATTAACCTTAGCTTTCTTTACCAGCTTTTACTTGTTTTAGACGTATCTCTCTGAGCATAACAGCGGGAGGTATTGGACATCAAGTGAATATGACATTATCAATATGAAATATGATGTTTTAATCTTTATTATCTTTTAAAGTATCACTTTGACTTTTTAGTAGGCTGCATTGCTGCAAGTTCTATTTTAGTGAAAGTAAGCCGAATTAAATACATGTAGATGTCTCTATAAATGTTTTATTTTTGTATTTTATAATAGTTTTTCATGACTAGAACCTACAGTGCTGTTTTTGAAAAGAAGAGACCGGACTTCTAAACTAGACATTAAATAATAGTGTGTGCTATCTGTTATTGGCAGATTTAGTTATCAAATACTATGTGACATCCCGTATGAAGTGTGCTAGAGAGGGCAATACTGTTGCAAACCTGCAGAATGACACAATCCACAGGTATAATAAAAACTGTCAATCCTACCAATGACCTATATGAAAACTTGCGAATCAAACAGATGAGAAGAAATTAGATGTCGTTCTTCTGTGCTTGGTAGTTAGAAGTCTAGGTTTTTATAGCTTTGGGCTCAGGACAGTCGCTTCGTTCAATATACAATTTCGACTTAATTTCATTAGCCCTTTTCAAAATAAAACTATACTGCTGAAGCTTAGAATGCAAGGCACGAGATTGGGAGTGAATTATTTCAGCATCATCTTTTGACAACCTCATTGGCACTCCTAATTAATTAATAATAATGCATTATTAATTAATAGATCTAAGAGAGGCAGAAAGAATAAAAGCGAAAACTATGACTACATCATCATCTTCCCGTGAATATCAGTTGAGTTATCTAGAATCGGAATAACATACAAAATATATGCGTTTAATAATTCCTTGATGAGCCAGTGGTAAAGCAAAGGCTTTCATCTGAGGATCGGTGGATACACGTTTTAAATCAGTCTCAACAGAAAATGATATTCTTTTGAAGATATTAAAATAACGCAAAACTAGACTTTAGCCTTTAGATTTTCAAGTGTTATGTAATTAAAATATCGTATTTATCTGTTCGAAGAGGCTGACAACACTGAATGCTGAAAGATTCTCTGTAATCGGCGCTAGCTGAGAGTGTGCACTTTCACAAGGCTACGGTAATAAATAATCATGGGTGGATAAGAAAACAGTAAAAATTCATATAAGCAGATTATACTAAAAGAATCTCCAATGGCGGATCCATGAATTTTTTAAGAGGGGGGCCAACATGTTTTTGAGTGTTCACATTTTTTGCATACGACCTCGCCTTCTCTGAGACAGTAGAGCAACCAGAAAAAATGCTATTTAGGGTGGGAGGCTCAAAACTATTTTCACTATTTAGACGGTCTACTACCCTTAAGGCTGTTAGAGTGGGGTCACACTGAACCTTACTAGCTTATTAGCACCCTAGCTTACCCTCACCTATGCCAGTACCAGTATTCAGGGATAGAAAAGCAATGCTTGTATAGGAAGCATTTTTTCAGTGGCGAGCGAAAAGTATGGCCGCTAAGGGGTGGGGGCTGTTGCGCCTCCTCCCAGATGAGGAATTTTTTTAAATTAGTGAGAAAGCCAGTGGACTTTCAGAGTATTTTATAATGAATACAGTGGATCAGTCTTTTTTTAAAGTGTAATTTCGAAGCTTTTCAATTAGGCTTATGTATGGTCATCATATCAGTACAATGAGAATCATGATCATGATCATAACTCATCACTGAATACTGAAAATACAATAATTCTGAATATTAAATTCAGGTGGGGGGAGGGTTGAAGCTCCTCTCAGCACAGGTTGGTTGCGCCACTGCTCCGGAATAGAGTTCACATTTTCTACTCCCTTTTTATTCATATACAATGGTTAAAGTTTGACTTGAGAGCTTGGGAAACTGTCAACCTCTTTCCATTGTACAGGACTCTAGTATATCAAATATGGGCTCCTAGCGGGGATCGCAATTCAGAGAAAATAAGAGTTAGTGGAACTGAGTTCCCCAGCCCTCCTACTTTAAAACTGCCCTTATATACATTATTTCTCATACTACATGTAAAAGCCAAGAACATAAAAAATATACTTTAAAAATATTATCGGCGGACCTAATGGAGGCGAGCCCCCTGGCCCCCCTCTGAATCCACGCCTGAGAATCTCCGTAAACATTTGCGTCATGTCAAATAAGTATTTAATCAAGTAATAACAAAATAATGAGTAATGCAAATAATAAGTAAGAGTATTAAATAATAATAATTATATAAGTAATAGTAATAAATAATAATAATAATAATATAACTAATAATAAATAATACAAAGAATGCAAATAATAAGTAATAAGTATTAACAAATATTAAGTAATGCTACAGCACAGTTTATTTATTTATTTATTTTTTGTTCGCATAGTTACACACATGACATACCGCATGTGCTACATTGTTTCCTTTCTTGGTTTCTGTTTTTGTAGTTTTCGTTATTTCCTCCATTCCTCTCCGTGGTTATTAGTAATCGTTGCCTTTTTTATTTCATATTGCCATTTCACGAGTACTATATGCGTATGTGATGGATGACCCGGCGTGAAACACATTAGTTAAAAATATTTTTGGTAATGCTCAAATTCAGAAAATATTCAGAAGTTATATTTCAGAATTTATCCTGTAACCACTAACTAGAAGGGGCAAAGTGTTACTGTTTTTTAAGCTTCATGTCTCAAGATTTTAATTACACCCCCCCCCCCCCCATCAACAGTAACTGATCTGCAATGGGAAAAATGTCACATTTTGAAGCGGGTTCAATGAGATTTACAAAAGAACAATATATGGCTGACTGAACTATAAGGCTATGCTAGCTTTAAACGTGCATTCTAAAAAAATTGTGCAATGAAAAAATAATGTAGAAAATTTAAAATAAGAAGTGCTGATGATTTGCAATGCGTGAAATGCGGAAATAGAGAACACATGCCAAACAGTATCATTAATTCTTAAATGAAACTCTCATTCTCAATGTATCAAACTCGTAGCGACGTAATATGAATGCTACACGAATGTTAATATTTTTCCGATAATGCCTCCCAAGGTGAAACTATCTTAACTTCACAATAGCGGCCTTTCAGCTTTCTGCTTACTGAGTTGGTTTATGCTGTGCTTGATTTAAAATCATGCTCGGCGCTTACCTTCTCTTTCCAACACCAGCAAAATATTTTTCTTATTCAAATGTCTTCTTTACTGCAGTCTGATGTGAGAAAGCAGTCCTACTATGTCTTAGAAGACCATTTGCTAAAACCGCATTGGCAACATTTTAAATATTTGACATTTTCCGTAATTTAGCGCTGATATTTTTTGTAAAGTACAGACGAAGTAATCAACACGTTTATATTCGCATTTTATACTTTTTTATACTTGTATTGGAAGTGAACAAGATTGTGTACATTCAATAATTAGCAATTCAGTTGTTTGAAAAGACATGAGAAGTAGGCCTATAATATAATAAAAGTCACTCGTAAATCCACCAGAAACTAAATTAAATTAAATTATATATTTTTCTTTTTCGCAAGGATATCAGATTTGTCTTATAGTGTCCGGCTTGTCACAGAATTAACTAACCGTATAATGGTGTGTTGAGGAGGCAACAATGCAGAAGATAATGAAAGCAATGAAAAACAACTTTAGAAGCCATTTCCGCAAGCTATAATCTACAACAGATCTGATATTACTGAATTTCCATGTGTTAGGGGTGTCTCATTCTATCAGGTCCAAGACACATGAATACCAAAAATTCTTTAAATTTGTTTAAATATTTATTCGATTTGTATCTGACCCTTGTATATTAGACTGAAGCTGTTCTAAAATTCCCCTACTGTTTGTATTAACAAATGACTGTGTTAAATATTTAAATTAAGATAAAGTGCAAATTTAAGTATATCCACAGACTGGTTCAATAAATAAAATAATTTCCAATAATTAATATCAGCAGAAATTAAATGAAATTTTTATTTCTTTTAATTCAACTCGTAATATATAACGATCATATATATATATATATATATATATATATATATATATATATATATATATATATCGTATAACATAATTAGCCGATATACTCCAACTTTAATTAATAATTAAAGTATCAACGAATTTATAATGCGTTTGTCTAGTAAAACAAAAGTACTATGCATAAATTCCACTGTGGGAAAACTAGCTTAGTACTGGCTCAGTATCTGTTTTAGAAATCTTTGAAACTATAATGTCCGCTCTGGATTTCTATCCCTCTAGATCAAATGATGATCTAACTCAACTGGGCTATCTTCTATAAGAGTAAATGACGGTTTCTCGCCAAAAGGCAATGTCAGGGACGAATTGACGTTCCTGATAATGCCTTATGGCATATTCAAATCAATGTGTTATTTTCATAAGAGGCTTTAGGTATGCGTCATACATAGTTAGAGGTAGCCACTTGAGCATTTCATTAATGGGTAATTAATACGCCAAGTATACAAAGCAGCAATTTTTAGGGCTAAACTAAATTAAATCAAAATTAAATGGCTGTACAGGTATTTACTGCTAATTGTAAAATTGCGTTGTGACCGTTTGGTTTATCTACTACTTCAGAAATTTTCGTGCACCTGCATTAGATGGTACCGAATTGATATTAAATTTAATTTGTGTACTACTTTTATTTCGTCACCCGGTACAGCCAATAAGTAGGACATCCCGTTTGGCTGCAAAACTAGATGGATGAGTGAGACAGAAGAGAAATCTTGAGCTATCTGTCAGCCATTTATCCATCAATCATATTCCTCTCACTACTCATATTCCAACAGATCGATTATACTGCATTAGATATTCGCTGTCAGACAATGCATTTGTGACCAATTCAACTTTTTTAAGCGTCTATGCATGGATCGTCTCAGAATCTTCTCTTGTTCGGACACTTCTCAGCTAAACATTCGACAAGCTCTTGTAAATTTGGAAGACTCAATAAGTCTATTTCATTCTGGCTTTAGTGTCTGAGTGATTATATTGTGATGTCGGATAATTGTTATTTGGGTTGCTTAGCACCCAGTCCTGATAAATAATATGTTTTTGATATAATCACATTTATTCACTTATTGCAGTTTTACATACCCTTTTTAAAAGAATTACATATGTAGGCATAGTGTATGAAAAGAGTAAAATTCAACAAGATTAAGTTAAATCTCTGCTAGGCTATTACCAGGCAGGTCAGCTATTACCCTAGCAGGTCAGCTGTTACTGCGCAGTCTAGCTTACTTTCTAAAACAATACTCTAAAAAGTTTAAGCTTCATAAGCTGTAGTGAGAATGTTATTTCGTTAGTGGAAATGTACAACTGATCTCGGACAGCGGTAGTTGTTAAATCACTTTTTCCCGTCACGATTCACTTAGCAGCTCTGGACAACAGCCAACTCATCGCATGTAACGACGCGATGTCGTCTCAACCTCAAGCAGATTCACAAATAAGACCTATTTAAATATTAAAATAATAATCAATAAATATAGGATTGTAGCAGCTTTAGGCGAAAATACTTAATTTGAGTCTGCGTTTTAAACGTATTTTGTGTCCTGTAATTACAATGTTTTACTTTATCTCTTTTGTTGTGTCTCCTCTCTCTCTCTCTCTCTCTCTCTCTCTCTCTTCTTTCTTTCTTTCTTTCTTTCTTTCTTTCTTTCTTTCTCTCTCTCTCTCTGGTGTTTTGCTAATATTATCCAGAATATACACGTATATTTCTGCTAAGACTTTCCACCAAGCAACTACTAAAGGCACTAATCAGATGCTAATTCTCCCTACAAATGTCGCGTCTTTACTGCACCACAATATGCCTTAACTTTGGCAAATTTGAATCAAAGATCATTTTAAGCGGAATGTCAATGTGTGGGACACGATTATTTTAATGTATTGCAATCTTGAGAGTAATAATGATAGGTGGCAATTAATGACACTACATTGAACCTGATGCAACTCAAGCTTTGGAGTATTACGCAAACAGGCGGAGTCGGCCTTGAGAGTTAATTAACACGTAAATTGCCTTTACTTTAATTCCTTTTCTTTGATTGTTTTTAGATATTGGATATTTACCCTTTTGTAGAACAAGTTTGCTTTTTGCTTGGCGACTTGAATTTGATTCAAGCTTGCTCGATGTTGTTGTTGACTGCAGTAGCACTCTAGTTGTTGAATTATGGTTGTTAGAGAAATATATTATGAAACTTCTATACATTATAATATATTATGTCACTATTATACATTTAAATTGCCTTATGTTTTGTGATAAGCCATTATTTTTAAAAATCTAAATACAGCTACGTAAGGCCTTCAAGCCGATGATAACGTCAATTTCAACTTTCGAATGCAATAGCAGTGAAGGGCAAGCCCAGGATTTAAACCCCGTACATATTGTAATTATCCGCAGTTAGATATCTAACCGACTTCGCTACTGGCTCCAGCCAGTGACTTTGAAAAAAACATCTGGCTTTTTGTCGTTGGAAAGCTGATTAAAATCTGTAATATTGAAGTTCACGATGTATTTGCAGCTCAGACACGATTCGATAATTATAATTCATGTTGCAATTTTAGTTAATCTTATTTCAGATCTTTAATCAATATTTTCAAAACAATTTTTTTAGAATTCATAAATCTATTATGAGTTTATGAGTTCGCGTAAATTTTAATAAGTTTAATATGATGTGTTCCAAGACCAAGCTGACATCTCTATCAAAGCGAAGAAATCAATCTTCAAAAAGGATCGAACACGATGATTATAGAATGATGTGGCTGGAGCCAGTGGCGAAGTCAGTAAGATACTCGACCGCGGATCAGTATGTGCGGGGTTCAAATCCTGGGCTCGCCCGTCACTGACATCACTTTCTAGAGAGGAAACTGACGTTAACCTTAGCTTTTAGTTAAGAAATTATTAAACTTATTTAATTCAATAACCAATTTTTCTTGTGAGGATCTTAATATGGCATCGGCATTGAAAGATTGTGTACTGCACCGTAATAGGTTGATAAAATGAGAAATATGTATCTAATAGAACTATGCATATAGGAATAATTTAGAAATATGTAGGTTAATATGTATCTTCCTATACGAGCCAGAGTGAAAGGTCAATAGATTGTTATCTGATCTTACAGGTATTAATTGATGGTATGCTGCAAAAGATGGCGATATGAATTGTAATATGTAGATCTATAAACATCGTAAGATTATTAATACTAGAGTTAATTCCTAGGTGTCGAATTGCGTACTGCACATCTTGCGAATCATAATGAGAAAATGTATACTTTCGTCATGGTGAAGCGAAAGACATTTCTTCTGTATTTCTTTTGTGCTTATGCTGATTTTGTGTCTGTTTGATTTGTGCCTTTGTTTTCTACTGCCATGAATTTTGTGAATTAAAAATCATTTATATTAGACTACGTACATAAGGAAGATGGCTAATAAATAATGTATATGTATATATAAAGTGTTCTGGAATTAATAACTGGTGTTCTGGATTCTGGAATTTGCACTGTTTTGGACATTGGTTTTGCTCATCTCATAATTTTTGAATTTACACCGTTTTGGACATTCATTTGGCTCATCGGCTTGGATTGTTCTCAACAGTACTCGAACGTTGTCATGGATAGCACTCCAATCCTAATTTATTTCATCATCATCATTTATACATGTATATTTCAGATATTAAAACAGCTCATATACATATTTCAGAAAAAATAAATCTAACTGTTGTTATGTTTTGTTATGTTTTTAGGCTATTAAAATACATGTATATTAAAGGTATATCAAAAATTTTCAGTAAAATATACCACAATGTCTGCCACTAAATTGTTTCATTTAGGCGCATTTCTCTGCTTTTCGGTTTATTCTTGCTAAGTAGTGCTGAAAGAAAATAGAAAACATTATTTCTTATCTGCATCAGTGCGACTTTCGTGTTTCTTTTGAATAATACGGTCGAATCTCCATTAGAACATTTCAACATATCTCGATACACAAGATGTATTAGCTTCCGTGTTAGGAATTCATCATCATTCAACTGATGCTCGGTTGAAGATTGGCTCCAGACCGGGTTGAATAGAGATTCAGAAATAACCAGTAAATATATATATATCCTTGATAAAAGGAGTTGTATCCCGAAAAGAAAGAATTTAGATTTATTAGATGTGTTTTTCAAGATGTAAGTGTTGAAGTTTTAAAAGAACATATTTGAAAGTGAACGGTAGAAATCGATTGTGAATGCTGATTATTTTAAAGAAAACGTCTAAATTTGCTTTGATGAAAGAGTGTATTGAAAAATTAACTTTCAGGATCGGAAGTGGCATAGGTACGAGAATGTATTTTTAACTGGGTTAGAGCGCAGAATATATGACTACAGTTTCAAACTGCTGATTGGCAAAGTGCTACAGAACCCTATATATATATATATATATATATATATATATATATATATATATATATATATATATATATATATATATATATATAGTGAATATGCTGATGAAAGTAATTTTTATTCTTTACAAAAATGTCTTAAAATAACATATTTCTTATATTAATCATGTATAGAATATTAATTAGTTTAAGGCGCTAACGAATAAACAGAATGTATTTATTACTATATTTTTAAGAACACATCATATTATATTATTTAAGATCTTTTGTACTGACGGAAGATATAATCATCATAATAATCATCTTTCCTTGAAAACCAGTATAACCAGTATAACCAGTATAACCAGTATAACCAGTAAAACCAGTATAACCAGTATAACTAGGGTCGAAATCTGGAGTCTAGTCGCTTACCAACTACATGTAAATGCCTTTCGGACATTTGTTTGGATCTTAGGGCTTTAGTCGTCTTTTTCAACACTTGCAGTCTTCGGTTGGCCTATTTTTCAAAAACCTGGACACATCACGGGTAACTGAAGATTTAGTGGCGTGTCTAAATACATTTCGATAGAAAGCGGAACAGGTTTATTGAAATTGTTATTTATATCCTTCGTTTCTGCAGAAAATTGAATTCAGCTCAAGCTGTCACCAATAACATAAAAGCAATCTCGAGGATCTGAACCAAAATAATGATTCTACAACCATCGCTACATTTATATCTAAATTAAACTGCAATATTTAATCATTTTGGAATAGAGTTTAGTCAAAAGAGTTTACAAATCTTAAACATTATTACAGTATAATTTGTTATAATTAATAACTTTTCTTACTTTAAAGTATTAAATCTGATCTACCAAGACCAACCATTAATTTTGTCCGAAACAGTCTGAAAAGTATAGCCTACTTAACTAAAAATAATTTAGATTACATTGTTATTTGATAAATGTATTAATTTATCCTATATTAGTTATAAATGCTATTAAATCATTAAATTTATTCGATTTGTTGATTAAACTAATTCGAAGAGTTGAGTCCTTTTCAGCCTGCGCACACGGTGTTGTTGGTTCTGCATAGCCTGCGAATGGATGCGATGACTGAGTCTATCTTGATGTCTTGTTGCAGACTTTGTTGTTTCTGCCACTGCCAGAGTATTTTTAGATCACGATGAATGTAGTTAGGTTAGGTCTTGCGTGTTGTGCTCGGGTGTGGTTGGACCACTGCAGAATAGGGCAACCGCAAACAATCTGCTGCGTGTACGTAAGAGGCGACTAAGGCAGGAGCTGAGGATGGCAAGAAGGGACCCACCTCACCATGAAATGTTTCCCCAGGATTAAATGGTAATTAATCCATCTAACTGAGGAAGGAAAAGGGAAACTACCTCGGAAGCCATACTTTTCCTTTTCCAAGCTATAGGCTACATAAGATATGGATAAGGCATAAACTTTGTGAAGGGATTAACTTGTTGATCTAAGGAGTGCTCTTTTGGAGCGAGAAAGCAGATTTTGAGTACGAATATGTACATTGAACCTGCCACTTGGCAGAGCGCTAAAGAGAAAGATGGAGGTCTTGCGTACCAAGGAGCATTAATAATGTTTATTAACACCATATTCTGCAACGTTTGAATTGTCTTACTATTATATGACTTCGTGCAGCCCACTTTTTACATCCATAGAGCCAGACTGGCTGCATTACCTGACGGTAAATAATAAGTTTGTTATGTGCCGAAAGTTTAGAATTTTTTCCAATAAACCAGTAAATATGCCTATTGCCTATATTTGAGGTTGAGATCATTTCTTTTCTTAACATACTCTTTCCATTCTAAGTTATTATTAAGATTCATGCCAAGATACTTGGCAGTATTTTCGTAAGGAACTAATGTACCATTGAGAATAAGCATTTGCTGTTTCTTTGTTCTTTTATTTATAAACTTAACACGAGCGGACTATATTAATATTACCAACAAAGATTTAGTCCACTTTTTAAATTCGCTAGAGGCTGTTTATACTCTGTTTAAGCAGTATGTAACGATCGGAGCAAAACTTAATTTAATTGTTTAAATTATTACATAAGATTTTCATGATATTCTGATTCTAATGTTTTCTCTTTTAAGTAATCTTACAAAAACGATCGGCTGAAGAATTATAGCTCAGAGTGGTCTTAGTGCACGTCAAAAATCAGTAGAGATTAAATTTGTTATTGAGCCAGCGTTAACCAGTTAATATGAAAACTGATTTCTTTTTCCTAATTGTTGTTTCACAGAATTTTTACTTAAGTGGATTTTCTTCTTTTAATTTTCAATTTTTAGGTGCTGTGATAATTATGCGAAAAGCGAAATTAAATTGTCGACATAAGTATTAACATGTTAGACAAAGAATGCTTTTTATTTCGTAGACCGGGCATAATGTGTTCGTTATTGAATCTGCCATGTTGCAATTCTGTTGATAATACATTGAACAATACACTTGGGGTGAGGATATGTCGTAATGATTAGAGTGTTTGTACTGATACAAGTAACATTGGTTCAATGCCCAGGTCAGTCAAAGTACAAATGATGGTATCCTCTTAGGCCCTTAGAAGGTTAATCATGTATGGAGTTCGACTACAATTGGCGCTATCAATAGCAAAATATATGATAATCATGGTACGGATTGTTAATAACCTGCCATTGTCGGAGGATATTATTATTATCTTGCTTATGAATGTTGTCACTAGGTGACGATTGAAGATAAACGGATGCTAAATTTTTAAAACATACTTTCACTGTTTTTTATTACAATTTGGGCTTATTATTTCATACATTGGGCTAAATCGTAAGGTAAACAAATTGTGAAACAACGTCAATGTACTCAACACAGATTCTTTTGAATAAAACTTCATATGGGAAGCAGCTGGATCTCGCTTTCAGGAGATTGCGCGGAGCGTGCGACAGAAAAATGAGAATAATTCTGCGCTCAGTCTTCATGACAGTCATTGTCTGCGCATTCAATGATTTGTGCATCAGTGCTATCAACAGATTGGTTCTGTAGCTATGCCATCAGTCGTTGACCCTTTTGTGACAGAGACAATCTCTATACAACGAAGATGTTATAACCGCAGAAAGTGAAAAAATGAATTAATATAAAAGTCCTTAAAAAGTTCTCAAATTTCTCATCTGAATGTAAAATTCAGCAATATCTTATTATTACAACTTTTTGCTGTTGCAATGGTAAAGTACAATAAGTATAATAAATAATACAAATAATAAAATAATAAGCGTAAGGTACATGCATCTTAGTGAAAGTGGGATTCAAGGGAAGATGATGGTGATGATGGTTATGATGATGATGATGATGATGATGATAATGATGATGATGAATGCTAAGGTACAATATGGTTATATAGGTCCTACTGCATACACCGGATAGATAGCCCTAGACGGTAGCACATTTGTTTTATTAAAGAAGTCAATAAGACATCTTCGAAATTCATACGGGCAACAGCTGTACTGTTGTAGACTCTACTGTAACATACTGTATAAGCAGACGATAAAATCTGTACTGGTATTTATATTTGGCTTACTCCTAAACTCAATCGGAGTGAGCTAGAATATTCCCTGGAGGCTGGTGCATCAAGAGCGTAAATTATATTATTATACTTTTAATTTAGAGGGATGTTTGATTGTAAAAATGAATTTTTACCTAGTTCTCTGGTTTTTTACTTAAATCTCGCCGCGTATAGAGAAATCGTATTTTGTAATGAATATATTTCTCATACTTGTATATTAATCTCAGGCGCATCAGATTCAGTAGACGTCATGGTATAAGTTTTATTTGAGAATGTAATGTATTTGCTACAGTCAATCTGAATAAAAGCATAAAATTTTATGCTGTGCATCTAAACTTAAGTAATGAAATTTATGCCCTTTTAATTTTTCGGCTTTTTAAATTAATTTTTGCAGCTTTAAATCTAATGGATTTTCAAAAAATTTTAATCAAAGATTGCCTTTTAGAGACTAAGGCTTTTATTCTAAGTCAACCCAGCTCAGATAATGCTTCTGTGTAAAAAAACAGCCTTTAGTTCACCCCATAATGCATTGATCTGTTTTGCTCTGAAATCTTCATGTGATTTTAAAACTAAGCCAAGCTTATAGTCATTATACTGTACTACACAACATTAACTACATGTATACTCTATATAATAAAAAAGAACACAACATTACTACATGCATACTCTATAATAAAGAAACTTTTGTACACTATGGAGGAGATGCGTAGTGAGTGATGTAGGGTACCTTAGAAGCGTGACACAGATGGATCACGCTAAGTTTCACTCAATTCATTCAATCGTGACTTCCCGTCATATCCTTCAAGTCCTCTACTTCGCGTCCATGCAGTCTCCCGGGTATTGCGGATTGTCCTGAAGCGACCGGATTCGTTAGAGACAAGGTCCGGGTAAGACTCTGCACGACAAATATAATACCACTGCTTGTAAACTAATCGGGTTATCCGTGTTGTGTCCGGGTTACCCGTGTTGTGTCCGGGATGATGAAGAAAAGACTAATCGTGGACTACACCTATCGTAAATGGCGACAAAGGCCTCCAAATCATAGTCAGAAATGGTATTCGGTTGATGAGAGCCTAAGCTTCAGAAATTGCTTAACAAATCTCGACCCCAGTAAAAGTGGAATTCAAGGGAAGATGATGATGCTTGTCAACTAATCGGAAAACATTCAAACTGTTGTAAAATTCTGGATGAACATTCTAAGGAAATTTTCCGGACTAAAACCCATGTAGCTTTTGATAAAATAATAAGCAAGTCGGAATTTTGGAAATTTTGACCTATCAAGATAAATTTAAATTTCCCGGGTTTCCCTATGAACAAAGATGCGCTTGAACTTCACAAAGTTCGTTAACAGTTAAAAATCACTCGCATGAAATTTTATTTCGAGTTCTTATTTCGAAACAATGAATTGAAATCACATTCATCCTTGTCAACGATGCCACGAATACCCACAAAAAATCTTTAAAAACACTGAAACTCTTTTCATTCTAATTTCATTCTTTTTCACTCAAATTTTTACTACCAGTTTAGTGCTGTCACTGTTGTTACTTTCGGATTACAAAACTAACGTTAAGCTTAGGTGCCATATATAAATGTAGTTGTAAAGTTAAACTTATATTGCATTGCGCTATTTATTTTAGATTCTGAAGCAGCTACATACTATGTTTCTTCAGACGGCAAAGACATCAACAATTGCCGGACCCGAGACACATCTTGTCGTACACTTGAACGCGTTGTCATAGCAACCAGCTCGAATGACGTCATATATGTTGACGACAACGATCGATCAAGAGATTGGTTTTGTCAAGAAGAACCGATCATCATACGTCACTCTCTTAGAATCGTGGGATTGAAGAAAAATGATTTAACTCGCCTAGGTTGTTCAACAACTAAGACACGTCTCTTATATATATCGACAAACGCGACTGACGCGAACAACATTGAACTGAGATTAGAGAAGATTGAACTGACAGGCGTTTTGTTAGCGATTTTGAATACTAAAATTATCGTTGACGATGTTAGTTTAATTAACGTCAACTGGACTACACAAAATTCTGCTTATTTGGGTTTAACTGGGCGACGATTATCAATAACAGGAAGAGGCTCAAACGATACTATTTTCTTCAACGTCACTCGTCACATTGATTTTGTACTACGGAACTTCACGCTATCAAACGTCAACGTAATTTTAGTAACTGGCAGTATTGACATGGACCTCGAAAGTGGATTAATCACTAATCAACCTGACTTACGACACGCTGATAACGGTCTGTGGGTAATGGCGCGCAATGGAACTGTGAACCACTCAACCCTACATCTGAGAAATTGTCGGTTTGAAAACATTTATAGCCAGGATTCAGTGACTGCGGTACAGAATCTTAACTACGGCGCATTTAGAGTCCAGACAGAATGGACTACTGCACCGAAAATTCTTAATCCTAACGTTTCTATTATAATTGAAAGTTGTGCGTTTGTAAATAACGAGCGAGGCGTAGCTTTGGTAGGTCCGTACAGTAAAATATTGATTCACTCCACGCTGTTTCAAGGCAACATAGCCATGCACGCCGGAGCCGGATTCGTGATGTTTGTAAGTCCAGAAGGAGCGGTCGCTCAAATAATTAACTGCACGTTTCTTAAGAACGCTGCCGGTTCTTACAGGCAGGAAATCATTAAAGATGATAAGGTATTTACCGTCAGCGAAAATGAGGTAACGGTAAATTCTACCTGTTGCAAAGGGGTGATATCACTGGTGGGTAAGGGAGGAGGCATCAGAGTACAGAGAGGTAAAGCATCGCTGATCGGCTGCAGATTCTCTGGAAATAATGCTAGACTTCTGGGGGCGGCCATATTTGTGGATAGGGACGGCAATGTCACCATTGAAGACACCTACGGGGAAAACGGAATAAATATGGCCACCCATCCATTGGAAGGAGAATTTTTCTACTCGAATGGAGTTGTGGTCATTCGCAGCGCCACGTTTAAAGCTTTATCAGCCCTCAATCATGTTTCAATTGCTGCTCACAGCGGTGAGAAATGGTCTATGGAAGTGATGAGCATTGTCGTGATCTGCCCTGTTGGATATATGCTACGGGCTACCAATACGTCGACTTATCTTATTCAAAAGCTAGGACTAGTGAAGTCCTATAAATTAGACCATCTGGCTTACTTCTGTGAATCGTGCCCGCGAAATAAATACAGCTTGGATTTTGGATATTTAAACTATAGTTTAAGATATCAGAATAATTCCTATTTCACGCTCAAAGTTGATGGCAATCAACCGCCTTTATCATACGAAGGGACATACATTCATCAAAACATCACTTGCCAACCGTGTCCATACGGCGGAAAATGTCACAATGAGTTGACAGCCGTAGAAAATTTCTGGGGATATGTTTCAGACAGGCATCGCGGGGTTCGTTTTCAACTTTGTCCGAAGGGATACTGTTGCTCTAGAACAGATTGCCACGGGTTCAATTCCTGCAAGGAGCATCGTGTTGGCGTCCTGTGTGGTGTCTGTGAAGAGGGATACTCTGAAGCCATGTTTAATGCTGACTGCGTTCCAAACAGTTTCTGCGATCCGATTATCGGTTATCCGGTCATGATTTCCTCCGGAATTCTCTATTTCATTTTCCTTCTCTTTCAGAAGGACGTCAGGGACTTGATGTTCTCGCAGATTGTCAAGTTATCTCGAGCCAGATCTCAAGAGTCGTTTCGCAAGAAGATACGAAAGAAGAGCTCAACACTTCCAACGACTCCTCAGGCACAGCTGGAGGGAACGTCGGCATTTGCAAAAGAAAGAGAAGAGAAAATATGGGAGCTAGGAAACTCGATTGACAAATCAGCAGCACTACAAGCATCCAAAACCAATGATTTACCGGCGGAACTGGAAAATAATTTCTTCACAAGATTTTCTCATTCCGACATATTACACCATGAAATCGAAACTGTTATTGATGCTGATTGTCCACGAATTAATAATGGTCATAATTCTGATCAAATTGATGTTCTGCCTTTGGAAGAAATCAATGGCACAGTGAGAAAAAGAAAATCACAAGACGTAAGTGCTCTAAATAAGCCGAAAACCAATTTACAACCGGCCTCGATATCGACCCCGGCGCCTAAGCCTGACATGGGTGTCAGCTTTCTCATCATCATATTCTTCTACTTCCAGGATGCTCAGCTTCTTCATATCAAAACGGCGTTTACTTCAGCCGAGAAGCGCTACAAAGTGTTTCTCAAGGATATCCTAACCGGTCTGTTCCAGTTTAGAGTGGAAGTGTTCCAGTTTATGGAACAATTCTGCTTCCTAGAAAATATGACAGCTCTAAAGAAGGTCATGATTAGGGTGGCGATGGTTCCCTGTGTTCTCATTCAGTTTGGAATTGTTTACTTGATATATCGTTGCTGCCAGAACATGAAGACTAAGAATAGAATGGTCAATGAAAACCACAAGAGAACGATAACTCAAGCAGCTGCTCCTACCTTTTCAGTGAAGCTATCAACTGGACTGATGCTGGCCCTGCTCTTTACCTATCAGCAGTTGGCTGCTAGCTCCTTCGTCTTGCTCAACTGCGTATCTATTGGAAATCTTAACGTGCTCTTTATTCAAGGTACAGAATCCTGCTATCAACCCTGGCAATATGGAGTAATGGCTTACGCTGGATCTTGTATTGTTCCTTTCTGTCTTATCCTACTCATAGGTCCAGGGCTTCTGAGCGAGAGTCGCATCCATCTAATTGAATTTTTTGTCGCTTGCATAATCCCTCTCCCTTTCCTTCTTAGATGGGTCTTTATTCGACTAAGATCATACGGTAGGAGTGATCAGGAAACTAAGCCGCTTCTAACCCCTGAAACAAAACAAGTGACGCAAATACTTCAAGGCCCATTCAAAGAACAGACCAACAAATATTTGGGAAAAATTTGCGGTCAAGGCCATCTAATTGGGCGTCGTCTTATCTTGGTTCTACTCTACACGTTTGTCAACGATGCTCTACTGCGCATGCTCTGCATGATGATTCTCTGCTTCATTATACTGCTGCATCACGTGCACTCTCTTCCATACAAGGACACTCGCGGTAACGCTGCCGGAAGTGTTTCCGCTGCCTGCCTCCTGATCCTGGGCGCCATTAACCTCGTGAGAGCAGCCTTTGAGGCAGCCGAGTACGTGCCTCATGGTCCCAACGCTCGACTGATGTCAGTACTTGATGAGATTGAGAATTGCTTAACGCTCTGGTTACCTGGAGTGGTTATGGCTTTTGTCATAGCGACTCTTTTAATAAAATTAGCGCTCATCTGCATGGACAAAATTCTTGCCCTAGTTTATGCAGAGTCCTCGGTCCTTCAGGAGGCCTATTGTCCCGATCCAGTGGCGGCCAAGCTGGCTGATCAGTCGAGGTCTACGCTGGAGAGATTTAGTTCTGGATCTCTTCCCTCGTATCGTTTGAACGTTGGTAATGATCCCGCTCCAGAAGGTAGGGATACACTTCCGGATGCCATGATCTTTCCAATAGATATAATTTGATGTTTTCTCTTGAGTGAAAAATATTTGTGAGAATTGTTCAGCTTGTGTTTAAATAAGTTATCGAAACATTTGATCTATGTCGCAGAATGTTGGCTAAAGTAATAAATGGAAACAGTAGCTCATTTAGTTCTCCATACTGATTATTATTCGCGAATATTTATAAATTATGTTACTACTAAATTGCATAATAATTTCTACTGTATGCTGCATATTATCATGTACAAATCTCCTTGATTGGTTACCATATGATTCGGACAGTTTCTATTCTGAGATTTATAGTGCACCTGAAAGGTTAAATTATTATTAATATCTTCCTCAATTTAAAAACCAAAGCGTAGTTTAACGTCAGTTTTCCGTTCGATATTACTTCATTGACGGGAAAAGTACTGAATACGAACCATATGCCTGCTGATCAGAAGTCGAACAACTTGCTAAGAAGCCACCGTCAAAGCTCATTCCATGTTTATTCCTTTATTTCAGAATATTTAAGCCAAAAAAATAGAGTCTAAATAATACAACCGAAAAAACTAAAATGCTTCATCGTGTTCAATAACACAGTATCAACCCAGATATTAGAGAACAACGAATGTCACTTTTGAATCCTTTAGAAACTCTTGCCTTCCAGAATTATTTTAAATATATAAATTAGATTGGTCTATTTTGTGGATTGGACAAACTGTATCAATAATTATCGATGTTGTCTTGAATAGCAATAACTACCAATTTTGCATTAATTTATAGTAGCTTAAAACCAATATAATATAATAATTAATTTATGCAATTTATTGCACAAATAATTGTTTTTGTCACAAAAGTATATATATATATGTATATATATATTCATTTATTTACAGTATCTCTCTCTCTTAGTGCACTGCCTACTGGCAGGTCCATGGCATATAGAGCCTCCACTCTTCTCTGTCTTCCGCCTTCCTCTTCATGTCCACATATGAGTGGGTCTTTAAATCATCTAACATACGTACTCTCGACCTGCCCCTGCCTCTTTTTCCTTCCATTCTACCTTCTATGACCTCTATTAACAGACCTTACCCCCTTGAAATATGTAATTTACAGTCTATATATATATATACACATGTATATATATATATATATATATATATACATGTATATATATAACCATAGGTTATATATATACATGTATATATATATATATATACATGTATATATATAAACCTATATAGATAGTTATACTAAGTTTTTATAGATCACCACGATATCTATTTACTAGCTAGTTTCTAGCTGGGTTATGTTACACTTACTGTATGTGCAACTAAATTGATGCGTAGCTTCTATCTGTATTTATTTGTACAGACTTCGAAATGTCTGATTTATAACGACAAAATTAATGTTAATCTGGATCAGTCCCAGTTTGAAATGAAACTAGTATGACTATTTTACAGTATATCGGTGCAACTTCACTAGAATATAGTAGGATAATGTTTCATTTCGGTGCAATTTAACTAGCGCCCTACTGTGTGTCAACTTTAAGTTTTAAAAAGTCTTAAGTTTTAACTTTTTTGTGGTTTTAGAATTTACAATATCAAGGAAATACCTTAATTTTTAATGAGTATGTGAAAGTTTTGTCAAACGGAAATAAGGAAGCAAAACAATTTGCGTCTGTTTATTAAAATGCAATGTATATGCCTAAGATGTCTAGATTAAATCTCTAGATCGAGAGTTATTTCCGTACTTTTCTCTTTAAAATTAACTAATGATGATTTCACGTCAATTTCCTAGGCCATGTCGGAGAAATCAAAGTGTAAACACTCGCTGGAGGCAGTGGCGATGTCGGTAGGATATTCGACCGCGGATCAGTATGTGCGGGGTTCAAATCCTGGGCTCGTCCGTCACTGACATCGCTCTCGATTGAGGAAACTGACATATTAACATTAGCTTTACTTTAGCTTTATGAAACCAGCAACATTATGTTTTATAACCATAAAAACAAATGCATAACAATTACTAATATCATAAAAATAAAATTAAACATAGTATATTGATAACTACTAGTATAATTAATTATATATTACAAAACATTAATTATTGTTATATTAACTTTGCTCTCAATGTTATCCCAACAAAGAGTTCATTAGTAGGCCTAACAAGCTAGAAAAAAAATTCTTTGTAATTGTCTAATGATATTTCTCATATATTTTAAAATTGATTTATGTATTTCTATATTTATCACAGCACACAGATCAGACATGTAAAAACGAATTGAATGGACTTTAAACTCAATAGAGGTATGCGTGAAACGAAAGTAAAGACTCGTTAACTTGGCACTGGAATGTCTCAATAGCGTAGGGGTAACGTCATGAAGTTTTAAATGACAGATCTTCAGGTGAATTGAACCATCGTAGGTTCAAATCCCAGCCGCGCTGATCTGAGAGTAAAATCTCGGACATTCACTGGACTGGTTACACGGAAATGGAATAAATTGCCTAACGGTTTAAACATGTGGTGTTAAAAAGTGATAGATATCAACATAGTTGATCATTTCAATATAATGCGTGTTTACTTTTTTTTCACTTACATATTCCGCAATTTCGATAGATGAACGATTTGGCTGTTACTTTAATCTGGCAGCTTTATAGCAGCAAAATATGTATAAATCGGCTTCAATAAATTTCACAACTTCTCAAAAATTAGTTCTATACAGAGCTTCATTTCACCATTATATAAGAATTCCATTCAGGATAAAGGCATATAATTTCATATATCATGAAATGCGGGAAGCTGCATTACTGACTACTGAAGGCAGGCCTATACGACATTTAACAGTTTATTACATGACGCTACAGTCATGGACTCGGAATTTATAGATGGTGTCGCAGCCGTCACCGTGTGCTGATTCTGTAACTGGTGACAAAATGCTGCTTCTAGTGCTGGTATAATTTTAATACAGACTGATTGTAATTCAGGAAATAATAGCATCAGAGTAGTAGTAGGCATGAATATTTATAGAAGAAGACTTAGATAATTCTGTGTATATATGTGTATATATGTGTATATATGTGTATATATGTGTATATATGTGTATATATGTGTATATAACTGTGTAATAAAGAACGTACTCATTATCAAGAAGTTGTTCCACTCTAGTATTTCATTCAATAGACTATTTCATTTATGCCAGAATTAGATTATTGAAGGCACTTGTTTAAGCGTTTATCTCGATATATATATATATATATATATATATATATATATATATATATATATATATATAATATACATGCATATATATATATACAGACTGGGACAAAAAAAATTATCCCCTAGCGAAATCTCAATAACTTCAAGAAAACTCAAAATATCTTTACAAAATTTTCGGAGCTTCTAGGGAAGGAATTTCGTGCATGTAACCTGCAAATTTGGTGACAATATTTTCATTAGTTGCGAAATTACAGCATTTCTAAGAGAGAAGTGCAAAAATCAATTTCAACATGGCTTTTCGTAATGTCAGTCGTTCTTTTTTAAGAAAATAACGGCCCTGAAAGGCACCGTTTCCTTAAGTGGTGGAGTATAAGCCTACAGTACCTTGTTAGCTGCTCCAATAAAAGATGCTTAAAAGTCGTTCTTCTTTTAAAATTATTCCTAAATTTTGAAGAAAATTTCCAGTACTTTTGTTCAAACAAGTTGATTTTAACACTTTTTCCGGAGAAACGCTGTATTTGCGTTACTTCTGAATATATTTTCACCAAATTTGCAGGGTATATGCAGAACTTTCTCCTTTAGAAGCTCCAAGAATTTTGTACAACTATTTTGAGTTTCGTCGAAGTTATTAAGACTTTTGGTAAAATAAGCCTTGTTAAAATTGATTTTTGCACTTTTTTCGTAGAAACGCTGTCATTTTGTTACTGCTCAAAAGATTTTCATCAAATTTGCAGGTTATATGAAAAAATTCCTCCTCTTGAAGTTTACAAATTTTGTAAAAATATTTTGAGTTTTGTTGAAGTTATTGAGCTTTCGCTAGGGGATTTTTTTTGCCCCAGTCTGTATATATATATATATATATATATATATATATATATATATATATATATATATATATATATATATATAGAGAGAGAGAGAGAGAGAGAGAGAGAGAGAGAGAAAGAGAGAGAGAGAAAGAGAAAGAAATAATTAGAATATCTAATTAATTCTAAACTAAATCTATTTGATGTAGCTTGAAATCTCTAAGCCATTACTCATCTTTGAGGGACTCAAATTTTTTTGTAGAGAAAGTATAGATTTTTTAAAGTATAGATTTTGGACTTAGTATAGATAATTTTAAGTTTAATAGTATTTAAGTCAGTGAATAACGTAGAGTTTGTTTTATGTAGCTCTCTTATGATACTCTTATTAGTATACTGGTATCTAATCATTACACTATATCTAATCATGGCTTGATTTTCTTTATTTTGTATTGTATAGTCGTTCAACGTTTGACTTTCACTAATCGAATTGATTATAACTTCATGGCCTTGAAAGTTGTCATAAATGATATCTCTCTAATTTTGTTAAGGTGTGCTGATTTCACTATAACGTTCCTTTAATCATGAATGGCAGCCTGAAAGTGGCAAAGAACGAAGGTTTCCCTCTATTTACACCCTGGTGTCGAAGTTAAGCGATCTTACTGCTTAACTAATATTAAAACCGAATAAAGGACTATTGATCTGGTAGCAATACAATTTTCTAATGAGAATATTACACTTGATGTAATGCTTTACAAGCATTGATCAACTTACAATTCTTAGAGAAACCTGAACATTACTCGTTGAGTTTCTTATTAATATTTAACGCAAGACGTCCCGTGCTTATCCCGCTCCACTGGGGTTCTCTCTACGTGTAAAATATTTGAGATGTGGAGGGATTTCCGGCGATAATAACGGATATGATTTATAGCCAGCCATCCCGGGTGAAATCCAATGAAGATTTTATTTATCTGGATTGATTTTACATCATGCTTATAGCTAATGAAAATCTTTAGCGCCATTTCTGAAAGAGTAGGGTATAATGTATTCAGCTAAATATGTCCTCTTATGACCATATGTATTCATTAAAAACAACATTAATTGAATTAAAATTAATGTTTGGTATTTTTACTAGCTATTACATAACCGAAATTTAATTCTTACCTAAGAATTAAATTTCGCTTATTATCCTAATAAGGATAATAAGCGGGCGCGAGTGAGTTCTCTATCTGAAATGAATGCTTATAAATCTGAATTTCAGGACTTGAATGCGAAATCTATGTCAAATTGGAATTATTAAGGCTAAGACCAAGCTTAAAGTATGTTTTCCTGCTCGAACAGCATGTCAGTGACGGCGAGAGCACTGGATTGAACCCAAGGTGCTTGAATTTTCTTTTGAAAATCGCCGAAGCCAAGACAGGAATAAATACAATGGGAACGAATATGATTCATTTTTGAGGATCTCTCTTAGTGCACTGCCTACTGGCAGATCAGTGGTATATAACGTCTCAACTCATCTCTTTCTTCTGATTTCCTCTTCATGTCCACATACGAGTGTATCTTTAAAGAATCTATAACATTCTTTTTGATATACCATTTTGCTTATGACGAGGTGGACCCCATATGCTTTCCTGAGCTTCGCCTAACATATGCTGGGCACGGGCGGCATTCCCTGAAAAACAATCTACATGTAAAAGCAGAAACTACAGAAACGCGTTTGCAAACTTGTCTTATGGAGGCCTGTGCACAGTAGTATAAAGCTTTGAAATTTAAAGAAATAAAATTGACAGTTGTGATATGATTTTTGTTAGGAATTAACAACTACAGTAATTATCAAGGAGCCTGTCAATGCCATGCTTACTTTAATGATTAAAGATATCCAGTCAATATCATATTCGGTGTGAAATCAAAGCCTTCCGGAAGCCGTTTCTGATCCAAATCAGCGCAGGTCCGGTATGATGCGATAACTACGTGTAATTCAGCTGCTACTCAATTAGCCTCATGATAAGAGGCAGCATAATCAATCAATCTGTAGCAAATAAACACCTGCAGAAATTTCTTAAATAATAGTTTATGGTATATATATATACATGTATATACAGTATATTTATATATATATTTATATATATTATACATACATAAAATTATATATTTTACATTCTACATGTATATACTATAAGTATGGAGGTATGGAGACATGGGTCCCCTCTGCCTTCCTCAGCTTCTGCCTTAGTCACCTCTTAAGTACACGCGGCAGCGATTCTTAAGAAATTATATCAAGATTATGAATCATATAATGCAGCAATCAATCGTATGTTTATAGAGAATTCCATTTATGAGTTTATTAAGAATATAACAAAAAAATAGAGTACGCCCTATAGCCACGACAACATCTAAAATTCTCCATACAATCAAAGCCAGTTGGTGACTTAAAGACGAATGCAAAATTACCAAACTGTATACGTATGAAACATGTATGATGCTAATGAAGATGCACATTAGATTCCTGAAAGGTTTTGTTTCAATATAATGACAGCATTTGATAAAACTCTTTTGAACCTGGAGTACACATCTAATAACATTTCATCTTTAGATTTTGAAAAGACTTTCCAAACAGTAGACTGAGTGGTGAACTAAGAATGCTGAAAAATCTGGAGATTGGGAAGATACAAGATATCACCATGTAGCGTCATGAAATTTTAACTGGTTCTTCCTGATATCCTGCATGGGTTCAATTCAATTCAATTAGAGCTAATCATAAGGTAAAATTTCGGACATTCGCAGGACTGGTAACGTAGTCTCTTTTACTAAACTGCCTAAAATTTAAGCATATTGTATTATAATTTAGAGATTGATATATCAATTTTAATACCACATGCTTAATGCAGTAACCACAAATGATCATTTCAGTATTATGTGTATTAAACTTAAAATTGCAGCAAAATGTTTGGTCTTCTGTATTGGTCTTCCGGTATTTTTTCTTCTTCTATAGGAGACAAGTTGATAAACACGACGACTTGTGATGTTTTTATCTTCAGTTGAGGCTATAAATTCTACTCCATCAATCCTCTCAAGGCTATCCATGTCATAATCTCGGATAAACTCATCGACCGTATGACACTGTCGCTAAACTTTACTGTCTTTGTGACACATCTTACAGAGCGAGGGTATTTTGTTTTGAATGTATTTTAGTTTTGGTTATCGTTCTACTCTGATAAAAAATTCTAGTTTATTGTCATTTAATACTTTACTTAAATTACAATTTTTTCATTTAACATACTGTTGGTGAGTTTTTGTTCTGTATCAGTTTTAGCTATTCTTAAAATATAACATTTTATGTGCATTGTTTGCACAATATATGAAAATGATTACCGATATACGTAGACACAATGTGATTCAGAATATAAAGCGTTCTGGTCTTAAATTTGCCGTTGCTAGCTACTTTGTAGTCATCTAAAGAGCTATAAAAAGAAGTATTCAAATCAGTTGGACAGAATTGCTATTTATCGGCGTATTCTCATTAACTATTGTTCATAGAAAAAACGATAAAAACGTTAATATTCAACTAGATATGGTGCTTTGCGTCCTCTTTGATAGCCTAGTGTTTGATTCTGTGTCTGTATATGCTGCGTTATTATTATTTATCATCTAATTACGATGGATCTTTGTTACGGAAGTTGTGATTGAAATTAAAGATATACTCTTCTTAGTCTTGTTATTCTTCTTGATCCAGAGGTTTCCATAGTGCTTATTCAACTAACGAAAGATTAATGCTGAGCGAGATAAGCCCTGGGGTCTAGTTACACACGAGAGTTCAGTCGTTACCAGTTCACGTGTCACTGGAGAGTCTCCTCAAGATTCATTGATGTCAGATTAATCCTAGACACGATGACGACGATGATGTCCTCCGAGACGTTATACTTATTGAATTTACTTAGCGTCATTACTTCTGTAAGGCTAAGAAAAGAAAACTAGCAGACCTATTCAAATTAAAACATTAAATTAACAGTATACTTAATTGAGCTTTAAAATGTTTGACATAAATATGAGGAATTTTGCAAGAAAATAGAATAAAATTTAAGTTTTCGCGATACTCGACATTTATAATTATAATAATTTATATCTATAATAAGCGATCCATTCTTGTCGATTGCAATGATCTGCAATATTTGGAAGAAGATAATGCGCTAATATAGGTCAATCGGAATATTTAAAGCATAAGCGGCTAAATATATATTAATCATCTAATGAAAACTTTGTAAAAGAATTGATGGCCACAAAAACTCAACCGGTACAATGTTGACATAATTTACACCAACGTGTGCGTGACTCAAACAAGAGAGGAATGAGATAGGAAATATCGATGTTCTACAATAATTTCACGTTTAGATTAATATCAGTGATGACAATATTTTGTTAGATATTGACAACAACTCAATTACAGTGTCATTGTAAAATTGTAATCAATGAGTATATCGAGAACTGTGCAGCATATCAAGTCAAGGCTAGTCCTTCAGACAAAAACTACTACAGCTAGGCCCAGTGGTTAAAGTGGAAAGTGAGAGCTAGGGGAATGTTCAGAATTTTTGGGCCTCTCTGTAACTTACAGGTTTCCTAATATCTAATATGGACCACTAGCAGAGGAATGCTCCTCAGAAAAGTGAGAGCTAGGGGAAAGCAGTTCCCCTGCGCAACTGGAGTCTAGGTCCATATTAAAAGGTGGTATTCCAAACTAGAGAAAGCCAACCAACAGGTGATGTATGACCTTATTTCTTTCTCTGCAGCATATACTTTTACAAATGGAATGAATGGATCCATAGTGATGATACATTAGGATGTTCCTGAATATTCCTTAGATTTGAATACGGGCGATGAAATTTTTTTACTGATGAATAATTATTAATATTAATATTAAATAAAAAAGGAAATTAAATTAAGAAAGGTTTACTTTTTGATACACTCAGGTATACGTGCAGCAATGCAAAATAGAGATAAAAAGACTGATTATATTATTCTTTCCATTTTGTGATAGTGATCATTATGCTTAATTACATTACTGTCTGATAACTATAACATTACATTATTGTCAGATTTAGAATCTCATTCTGTGAGAATCACTGCTTTTAAATACATAGCAAAGAAACAAAAAGAAATAATGACCAATAGCATATCTTGGATACCATAAACATCAATTTAAAAATCGAAAAAGGAAAACTAATTTAAAGTTAGGTAAACGAATCCGGTATTAAAATTAAAAAATTCAATCATACGCCATAAGAAGGAAAATTTAGTACAGTAGCATTGAATTCAAAATCTAAAGTTTATACAACAACCCTGGAGGCCATATTTCTCTAGTAAATAAGACAACGAATGTCCCCGCACGTAAAACCTATAAACGTTTATGTTTATCGATATTAGAGGCTTAACGGGTGAAGTTTCTACTCGTAAATATGATACAAAGTATGTATTAAATACGTAGCGGGAATATGTCAAAGTATTTTTCATAGCACCTTTGTTTACAAGATCTTAGTTTACAGTGAGTCAATTAAGCAGGAGTTGAGGGCATCAAAAGAAATTAAAAAATTAAATTGGAAATTTATTTCTCATAAGCAAAACCTTACCAATGTCTAATAAAGGCTAAATGTGTGATGAGATCAACCTGTTGATCGATGGAGTACTCTTTAAAATGAAAAATACATTAGTCAGCATGAAGTCTCTCAGTTATAGTGTAATATCTTTTCTTATTGATTATAAATACATCTAATTTCTGTTGCAGTCTCAGTAAAAATGCCAGTCTCATAAATAATGAGGCTGTCCTTCAGTTTCTCTTCCAGATATTTCAATCATCTTGTCAGTTCTACATCTTCTCTTAATCACTCATATGCACAGCGAAGAAGTCCAAATTAAATATCGATTAGAATATGTTTGTTAATTTCTCGTTGATATCATACTTCATAAGTGAGAAAATGTTTCCAATTAAGTGTACTACGTTCAAGAAATCAATTATTTCATCTTCATGTAATGATATCAGTAATTCTACAGGTTGTTAATTGTTTTCCTTAATTCATAATTTTATAAAACTAAAAAATTGCAAACTTTTGAACAAAGCAGAATACAAACTTGTAATTCATGCAAAATATAGTTACTTTACGTTATATTGATAGGACTAGCTTCATACAGAGGAATATGATTGCTATCAGCATAATTAAAGTGCAAATGTACGAATGATTTTATAGCATGCACGTATGGACCGTGAATAAACGTACTTAAAATTATCATGCTCTGAATGTTATTACATGTCATTTTAAATTTTGTATATCATTATGTATGTTGTTCTATGGAAGTAGCTATATTAAGGCCGTAGGTTTGGCAGGTATGATAGTAGGGCTCTGAAATTCACTTTCTTTCAAAGTTTCTGAAGGCCTTTCATACTTGCGAAATTCTAGTATTATATCCGACTTTCAAATGGCTACACGTTTACTTTGGAACCTTGAAAAGAAATCACATAAAATGTGTTTCCTCCTCAAGCGCCCATAATGGCTAACAGCAGTTACTTTGAGCGATACAGCCTTAGATTTCTTCTGGCTGAGCAAACCGGCATGTCACATAGCGCATAAAGCGAGAAGTTTCCCGATCAATTTATTATGAATGACCGAAGCTGAAGTACAGGGCCATTCAATTAAAAAGATTAGATAGATGTTAGGTTTAGAATTACTTTACAGAACCTTAGTTCATTGCAGTTTGCGTGTTGATATTTTATAATATTTACAGCACCTTCAGCTACTGGGTTGCTGAAATAGACTAACCTTGGATTGCACGTGTCGTAAAGGACGACGAAGCATTATGAGTCAAACACACGTCAGAAAGGGCTCTTAGTTGGTGAGCGCTTTGGCTCCAGAAATTGTTACAAAATTTTCTAAAAGGAATAGCAAATATAATCGTATTCAGACCCTAGTTACACTGGGGTTCGCGGAGGATAATGATAATGATTATGATGACAGCAGCTTATACAAATTAGAGACTGAGAGACAGATAGACACACTGGCTTGATCTTCTAATTTTTTCATTTTGATAATTCCAGGGAGATTTCAATGCTGTGTACGATTTAAATGCTGAATTTGATATGCAATTCAAAATCTAAATATTGATATAATAAACAAGTTTCAAGCCGGCTTCAATTAAGCATTAAATGATTTGCTTCTCTTATTTTTCATGACTCAATCATTATCGCTTTCCACTATTGATTTATTTCATGACAGGTTCAATATGCATAGTCATAATTATAGTTTAGTTTCATCTAAACATGATTGATTCACCGAATATCTATAAGACGATTTCTTCAACAAGGCTAGGATTTTAAGGAATTTTTTATGTGTGACTTTTAGCTTGCTTAAATAATTAACTGTGGATTCGGAGGTATCTTAATTCCTGCTTGGTTGGCTCTTATTACGCATGTTGTACACGATTAGTCTATTCCACAGTGATCCTGACGTAAGTCCCCAGAAGTTCAATTAGCTTACATTAGTAATTCGTCGGATAATCTATTGAAATTTTACTTCGTCCTCTTATTCTATATTGACCGAACGGGTTTAATTGATACACCGTACATATATTTTCCCGAGTTTTACCCAAGCTGACCTCAATGTTTAAAGAATGACCATTGTATGCACACAAAGCCCTGAGAATATATGGATGAGAGCCAAACGTCAAAAGAAAAGATGTTCGGAAAACTTTATCTCCTTTCATTGAAACTTCTAGAAATTGAATTGGGAATGTATGTAAAGGTGCTGCTTTCATTGTGTTTTCGCGACAAAAAATAATAAATTCAATGCAAATTTAATAATAATTTGACTAATTCAAAAAATTGCAAATTCAGTGACAGTATACAAATATAAATATACTTGTTTGAACAAGGACAATGATAACTTTGGAAGCAATATTAAATAAAATTAGAGCGCTACCATAAAGAAAAACCATATTCTGCAAGGACAAATACACTCCTACATGTACATTGATGCCATCAAATCAAATCTATAAAAATATTCACTTATTAAATTCACGAGGTATATGTTAGAGTCGTTAGGGCAGTATCTCACTTTAAGTTCTCTGGTTTCTAAATGATTTGCAAGTTTGACCGCCGTGAAATAAATAGGCTATACTCATAAATAAGGCACAGGCCAATGTGACACACAACTACATAAACAAAGCTACTAATACTAACAAACTACTATTAAATTACTATTACGCTAAACTATAATTTATTTACGAAATTACGTACTAGTTAAAACACGCCTAATTAATAATGCCAAAATAACTTTCGGTGACCAAGTATGATGCCAGGTACTTGATAATTAATTCAATACTTAAATACATAATGATGATCTGACAGTACAAAAAGTATATTTTTTATTTAGATATAATACCAACATGTATGATTGCCTTAGAATAGATGATAGGTTAAAATGCATAAATGAAAACATTAATTCTTGACTAAGAACTAGTAACTGATAGTTACTGATTGATTAGTGATTGATTAATTGATTGGGAAATCTTTTTGTGGTTTTCATCTATAATCATTATTCATTACCGGTCACAGCTGTCGTTCTCGACATTTTAGTAACGAATGTTGATAGCTTGCTACTCAGAGTATTGACTTCCTTTTAAATGATAGACATATTAGTAGGCCTATTATACAATTGACATGACATTTTACTTAAGACAGTAGAGTAATGTGAAAGGCTTGAGAGGGCAGAACAACCCCTGGAATAGGATACATCACCCTAACTTAGGATGAAGCATCCTATATCGGACAGTCAAGAGTTCTGTACGTCGATATATTATTCATAGTTCCATATAGATGCAGTTCTCATCCACATAGTTTATTTTTTAAATCTTTCAAATGCTGGCATATGAATATATATTTGACAGTTTATTTTCGTACCAGTTGTTTTGCCTATTTTAAAAACCCAGCCCCGTAGTCAGCCCTCGTGTTGAAAATCTGGTGACGCCCCTAACTGTAAATAGAATCACTGATTGTAGATGGAGATGCTGAGGCTATAAAACTTGTGTTGCAAGGCATATAACAGGACCTTGTATTATTTGATTTTTAAGTTAGTTATGAAGGCATCATGGGCTGAGAAGTAGCGCGGAGCTAAGGTGTTCGATTATGAATCGGTCAGTTCGAAGCTAAAATCAATGCTCGCCCCGTAAAAGTTAATAACTTTACAAATGCCGTGTATATAAGGCTTCGATAAATTTGGAAAATTAAGTGTATAAGAAAACGGGGTACAGAATTAATTGTTGGGAGTACTTTTATAATGACCCAAAATAATTGAGCAAAATTGTATTCACATTTGGTAAAGTAAGCCTAACATTAGGATGCCGTTCTTAATCGACATCAAGTCAGATGAGAGGCAATCTAAGAATAGGCCTGGGATCGGCCTTAACTTTGGAGATGTCCTGACCTTGAAGATGACTTGACCCTTCCATTACTGAACCTCACATAGCCTAGCAACATTCGTTATTTGGTAAACTTTTGATATATTATCAAATCTCTCTCTATCTCTTTCTCTCTCTCTCTCTCTCTCTCTCTCTCTCTCTCTCTCTCTCTCTCTGAACGCCCCGACTACGGAAGGTTCACAGTATATAACGCCTCGACTCTTCTCTGTCTTCTGTTTTCCGATCTTGAAATCGTCTAACATTCCTAATATCGGTCTGCCTTTATTTCTCTTTCCTTCCATTATACCATCTATGGCCTCTTTTATTAAATTATCCCACGATTATTTTGTCCTATCCAAATCTTCGTCCTACTACTTAATGCATTTATCAACTGTTTTGTGTACCACTCTCTACAGAACTTCTTCATTTGTAACTTTGAGGTCCAGCTAGTCTCTTATGTACATACCCACATTTCAAAGGTTTCTATTTTTCCTGCTGTCTTCCTTCGTTAAGGACATTAAAATTCATGTTTCAAATCCATATATAATAGCATCACGCCGTGATCCATACCAAGGTTTTCACTTTATTTTGATTGGCTTTCTTTAGACTTTTTGTTCTTTAGTGCTTTACTATAACAAAACGCCTCGTTTGCTCGAGCAACACTACTACACATTTCAATCTCACATTTCCCATCATCTATTAAAGTATGACCTAAATATTTGGAATTCATTGCCTGTTCCAATCTCGTATCATTTATTATCACTTATACATGTAATGTCTATTATAGCATATATATATATATATATATACATATATATATATATTAGTAATAAATAATCCTAATTATTATTAGATTCATGTAGATTGATTACTTAACAATTAATTACACATACTACTTATGCGATGACACATCAACTAACCATGCAACATGTATCATATTATTGAAAATTTACTGCTGGTGTCTCATGAGAAAACTGAGTAATATCTGAGGGAAAGCATTGAGTAACAACCTCAGTAGCCATATTAGTTATAAGCAAATCCGATTAAGATGTGATAAAGGCAATAAAGCGTGCAGATTGACTATGTGGTTTACAGTGAGTGAAAATGGCCTGTTAAATAAAAATGTTGCTTGTCCATGCTATTAGACAGTACACTAGAACGAGTTAGAAGGTTTGAATGTTGTTGTTGTTGTTGTGTAGGAACAAGGAGACTGAAACTGTTGACTGAAGTCTGAAGTATCACTTGAGGTAATAGGAAGCATCGACAGCTGGTCCCCAAATAAAATCAATAATCAAAATCAGCTGATTTGCATATTGAATTAGTATACATGTAGCCTTCTCATCAAGCTTGCTTAAACTGCTTCAGCTTCAGCTTATTGTGTAATTTGAATTTGACGACCTCTGCTTTCTCAGCTCATTGTGATCAAGTAGCGCAGTTTATTAGCCTTCAACAATGTAAAAATGTGTAAAAATCTTATTTGACATTTTTTAGAGTAAGGAATAGTTTGATTTAACAATTTTTGGAAGTAAAATAATGTTTGATAGGCTATATACGTATATGCGAAGACGTATTTATAGGTTATAAGCTTGTAAGAGGCGACTAAAGGCAGGAACTGAGGATGGCAAGAGGGGACTCACCTCACCATGAAAACTTTTCCCCCAGGATTAAATAGTAATTAATCCACCTAGCTGAGGAAGGCAACTGGAAACCACCTCAGCCATATTTTTCCCAAGCTATAGGCTATATAAGGTATGGCTAAGGCAAAGACTTTGTGAAGGGATTAACTTGTTGATCTAAGGAGGGCTCTTACTGGAGCGAGAAAAACAGACTTTGAGTATGAATATGTAACTTAAACCTGCCATTTGGCAGTGCACTGAAGAAGAAGAAGCTTATAATATACATTGTATATAGGTAGGCCTATATATAGGATATATATATATATATATATATATATATATATATATATATATATATATATATATGCGTGTGTAGGCTATGTGTGTGTTTAAATGAAAGATCGTAATATTGTTTTATCGAGATTGGTTTATCTCTTATAAAGTAGAACAAATTAATAATCCATATAGAAATGTTAGATGTTAGATTAAAGTTTGTAACAATTCTTCTAGAACAACTATTATCATTTGCTATTAGATATAAATTAAATTTCAATTTATAAATTTAAATTTTGAGTAATATCATTAATATAATGCTTCATTGCTAGGTTGAACATCAAGCTTAGCGGGCTTTCTAAATAAACCTTATAGGCTTCGATATTGTGGTGCATACGTAGTGAGATAATTGAGCATGTCTTTTTTGCTTAAACTTCTGCATTTTAGACAGATTGATTGCCGAAATATTGAGGTAAAACAAAAAGAAATAAAATATAACATGTTGTCCGAATCAATTTTCTTTCAATTCAAGGTTCAGCGATACTTTCCGATTTAAAAAAAATAATTCGACTGCATATTGAAAATTGTGATGTGATGTAATGTTGAGATTTTTGTGATGTGATATATGTTGAAAATTGTGACGTGATATATGTTGAGATATGTTTTTCTTTTCAATTTTCTCTCACCCCAGATAACAACTTAGGTCTATAGCATTTTATCAATTTTGCACTTCTAGTATCTTAGATATTTAAACATTTATGTTAATCACATCCCTGACATTGTCTTTGGATGAGGAAACGGACGTTCAACCTTTATTATTATAATTATAATTATTATTATTAATCTTTACATCATGGATGGTCTATATATTTTTGTTAACCTTTACACTGAGTTTATTCTGTCTCTTGGTTACAAAAGTATCAGATCACTGCACCTGCACTATATATGGAGATCCGATGATGATCATGTTTAATGGAAGTCGCATAGCCTTGCTGGAGCCCAAACAATACACTCTGACGTCATATCAGGATAGCGTACATGGAGACAAAATTGCCATCTACGTCATCATAGAACAGACCGGCGACATTCGGTTCCCAGGCAACCTTGATGTTCAAAAACTGACGATTACCTATGGTAATGAATTCATCGTTATGGACGCAGAAAAAGTGACGGTATAAATCTCATTAATAGTTTTAAACTTCTTTATAATTTTGCTAAATGCAATAATACTTAATGTAACTAATCAAATACTTATATTAGGCTTAAATTAGCTTACAAATTAAAGAAATCATAGTAGCATGAATAACGGCTAACTTTGCGTAATTGTTTTGGCAAGTGTACTTGTATAAGGAGGTCAATTTAAACAGAATCAGTTAAACTTACACAGTATACGTAATGTCGCACTGTGTCATCTGACATATAGCAGCTATTTGTAAATACATGTGCATCATGCACTAATAATTTATTATATTCTTAAGTGCATTATAAAATGCCACATCCTGTATACATGTACATATTCAGGTAGTCATAGGTCGCTACCACGATAGCTCTTCAGTCCAGTTGATAAACTGAAATGAGTTGAGTTTATCAAACTTTAAAGTATCCCATAGTTAATCGATATCTTCTGAGGTAGATTTCCAATTCTTTATAAAGATTTAAAGTGAAAGTTAAAGTTTGATTTAACTAAAAATTTGGTCCTATTAATCTCAAGGCGGACAGGAAAGATTTCTGAATTTATTTTTACTCCCAGCATCGTAACCGATGATGTAAGACTCAGTTTATCTTTTAGTAGCTAGGAGCTAATTGTAGAATTTTAGATACCAGGGATTCATCGCTCGGCGGATACTACTGAATTGATTTGAGTTTCCACTGAATTGAATTCATTACCGGCTGTAATGAACTCAATTAGGCGTTTAATCAAACAAGACGTCCCAATAAAGACGATGACATATTGTGAGCCTTTGGGGAAAGTATCGTGGGTTACATCCGCCCTATTGACTCTCCCTCTCTTAGTGCACCGCCTAATGGCAGGTCCATGGTATAACGCATCGACTCTTCTCTGCCTTCCGCTTTACTCTTCATTTCCACATAAGAGTTTGTTCTTTAAATCATCTAACATACCTAATCTCGGCCTGCCTCTGTCTCTCTTTCCATTCTACCTTCTAAGACCTCTTTTAATAGACTTTTCGCCCTATGGACTAAAAGAATGTAAATAGTGAGAGCTGTTACCAAGCCCACTTGCAAACCAGACTTTTGGCCGCAGTTGCTTGGTTGGTTGTAATATTATTTGATTCACTGATTCATGAATAATTGGAAATATCACATACTAATAAACTCAGTAGATTTTAACTTTTAGTTAGACTCTCATTTTAATTAATCTTTCATTTTGTTTGCGAAGAAATGTCAACTTTTATTTATCGCCAATTGAAATAAAACACACGCACTATTCGCAACAGGTAAACTCTCGCTTCGCTACACCCCTACCTTACACTGACCCGGCGCATCGCTTCAACATAACCTCCGAGCAGGAGCCACCGGCTCCAAGCTACCGGGGATTGAACCCGAAGACTGTCGATCAGAAGCTGAATACGTTCCGCCTTCAGACAGCCAGTGGAATAAGCCTGGTTGTCAGTCCGAAACGACAAGAAGACAAGGTGACACTATCTGCATTTCGCGGCGCTCAAACAACAGTATCAGCCGAAGGATTATGCGGATCTTGTTCATAGGACAATTCTTATCGTCCTTTACATGATGGCTTCTGAGAGTGATTGGTAGCAACAAGCTCTATAAGGAATAGATTTAAGATATAATTGAGAACTTTACATCACGAATCTCTAACCAACTATGATATCTAAGCTTGATTTGTAAAATTTAATAAATATTGAAGAGCAGTGAATCTCGCCAGTTAAGCACTAGAAGAGCAAAAGAAGATCAAATTCCGAACTTAACGTCAGTTTCGACATCTCTCGAAAGGATTTCTACGATGAGAGAGAGCCCAAGATTTGAACTCTACACATATTGACCCGAATTCGGAACAGCATAGACCATGCCACGGGCTCTGCTTGTTAACCACTGATAGCTTTTTAATTAGCTATAGAATAAAGTTCTGTAGGTTCTCTAAAAATGTGTTTCAGAAACCATACCACTAAAAATATACAGTCAGTTGAAAGTAAGTTTTAGACGATTTAATGATCACAACGTAATTTTACACAATTTACACATATTTACAAACTACAGTGCCTTACTGATAGACGAAGAAATCAATGATTTCAAATAAAGCAAAGCAATCGTTTAACTACCGGTAGGCCTAATATCTACTTGCAGCTCACAGGACAATTACTGTAGCGGTATAAAAGTAGAAAAGAAGAAAACTATACATTGACACTTTATTCAGATAGTTCGATATAGTTCTCACCATATAGTTCCTTAATTCTTTAATTTTGTCATATAGTTCTTTAATTTCATTTCAGTTACAAATAGAAAGATTGCAAATGACTAGTAAATACAAAAGAGATAGCATATACGACTCGATCATCTAACTATAAGTTTATACCACAAGGTGATATCAGAATGTCTGAATATGATGCTGGTTTTGCCATCCGGCAGCAAATCAGCAATATAAGGAAAGGAGTAGGGCTTGTAACTGCATCTCCAATAAAATTGAGACACGACTGCCAACCAGTAATCACAAAAATCTGCGAAATGCTAAATGAAAAAGTCCAAAGTTAGAAATGATACTTATTTCAAACTCAAACCTGGATAATCAAAACGCAGACCCGAAAGGCATATTAAATACACACGCCAGTATTTAGAGTGACATTAGATTTATTTTTTATTTTTGTAACACATCATTAAAGACACCATCAGCACTGTCTAGCGGCTTAAATGCTTCACCGGTTTTAACAGTAGGCCTATAGTTATGCTGCTCAAACTCAAATTTGTCACAGCATAGTGCACACATTAGCCTAAATAATACACAAGCTAATGAATACACGAGCCAACACTGCATAATCCCGTTTCTTTCTAAGAACGCCTTACGATACGCACCATCGTATTACAAATCCTTGAAGAATAGAATACACGCTAGTATATATTCTTGTTAAATTTGGCTTAACTTAAACTTCTATACGCAAACTTTAATTAGCACTCGATCATAATTTAAACCTTATACTGTAAATTAATTATCTTAGGCAGCTTCCAAATGAACGTCTCGTGTTCTACCGCACTACAGATTCAAGGTACATATCAATCAATGTCTTCTTATTGCTCCCTACTGAGCACAGCCTCGACGACAAGCTAATAAATCTATAACTTTATCACAACGTGCAAGCCAGTCTTTACCACTCTTTGATAGAGGCATTTTAGCAGAGGGAAAATATCGACTTCAGAGATGATTTCTTCATCTCCTTCATTAGCCTTTTTCATCTACTAATTGGTCGACTTCTACGGCATGCACGCTTATACTTTTGATCTATTCTGAAAACCTCGGATACATCGCAAGGAATAAATTTTTTATACATGAGTCATATATGAATTTATATAATAACGAGTATATAATTTAAAAGAAATGCCAGTACAATACAGACTTTCAAGCAGTCAACAGGAAGAGTATAAGTAAAAGCTGCACGTCAATTTCGATTGACGCAATTCCATATGTTTTGACACTAAAGGTGAAGGAAATATCCGCATAAATTTTAAGGTTTTATCTCGCGCAATAATGAGTTGTTTAAAAGTGAATGTGCAAAATCACGCCCTTCATCAACGAAAAAATATGACATTACATTATTTACAGTTTATAGAAACAAATTCTATGATGTTTTTCACTAAATAATTCAAGATACATATTTTGTTAAGCGTACAGGTAAGAGAGAAAGAAATTCGGATAAAGTCGACAAAAGTATACTTCAAGTTTCAACTAAGGTTAAGTTACAGGAAATTATTTATTGGCATCAGTATTGTTTTATAATATTTTAATGCAAAACTTTAGAAATCATTTGACCCATAAATACTGATGTTAATTCAAAACGTGTATTTCATTTTTCTGCCTTAGAAGCCATTTTTTCCCATGCTAAAGGTTACATGAGGTATGAAAAGAATAATCCTCGTGAAAGAATTAACTTGTATTAATTAAATACATACCTTGAACATGCCACTTACTAGAGAGAGAGAGAGAGAGAGAGAGAGAGAGAGAGAGAGAGAGAGAGAGAGAGAGAGAGAGAGAGAGAGAGAAAGGGGGGAGATTACAATTTAATATTTAGGCATTACAAACTACAGGGATATTAGATTATCATGAAAATGGCTTTCTAGAGACGATATGTAGCTAATCCATAGGCCTATACATGTAGCAATCAATAGTTCATATCAATACACGATTTTAAAAAGAAACATTTACTGGAAAAGAGCATCAAATTGGCTTAATATATAACATTATAACTATATTATGCAGCTTTCTACTTTAAAGAAAACGAAGTAATTAAATGTCAAAATAAGACGTTAATGCAATAGCCAGTACTATGTTAGTACTATATTTTGCGATTTTTGGCATTACATTAGAGTCAAGAACTAGATGGCAAACTTTAGAAATTTTATCTTAAAACCCTTCATGCAGGCTGATCACATATTCCTTAGGCTTACGTATCGTCTTTTATAGAACCGTTATAGGCATTTCAGTGACATTTTAGGCATTTCTTCATTCTACATTTAAGATTAATGTCAAAGTTTTTATAGACTAACTAGAAGTATCACAACTGAAGGCTCTGTTGTACACAGAAATAGGTTACATAACCATCAAGTTGTATCAAAGAATCATAATTACCTCTAATGATTATAATACAATATTCAAGCAGTCACCACAACAGTATCCAATCAAACGAAGCACAACGATGGTATGTACGTATGTATTGTACGTTAGACATCATTGTTATGTTATATGAATCAATAGATGAATCATACCGTGATGGACGTATTTGGTTATTCAACCGGTACAGCGAAGTCTGAGCCGGTGGCTTTTTGGCAAGCTGTTCAACAGCGGATCAATAGGTGCAGGGTCCAAATCCAGAGTTCTTCTCGTCACAGACATGCTACCGAGCAGGAAACCGATGTTAAACCGATGTGAGATACATAAAAGATTGCTCTTGACTGATTGATTGACGCAACATACATGCCTACAAGTGAGATAGTTAAACATACTGTACAATGCTAAAAGTACAATATATTTACTATTTCACTCAGAAAAAATTACCGATACAGAAGACAAAAGATATCACAATGTTTCACCTACTATATACAATATTTATACATGTATACGATAATAGAAATGAGTTACAGATACACAGTCAGATACAGAACTAAATTCTGTGCTAAAGAGTTTAGATAGATACAGACTTAGGATACACAGCACATCAATGGGTTACGAAACACGTATAGTTTCTTCTCTATACTATTCCGTAGTTTCATGCTCTCTTTCAATTAACAACCTAGGTGTAGGTCCATGGTATGCAACGTTTTCGACTTTCTTTCAATTCACTACACTTCCTTCCATAAGATTCACAGAAATTTTTTTAATATTTAGGTAACAATCCATATGCCACAACTGTACATGGCTAGAAAGTTGAGTTGACTTCACCATTAGCCGAATAACTGAGAGATATGCTGAAATACTGAACTCAACTGAATGCTGCATCTAATGACAGCAAAATATAAATGTCAGGCTGAAGCCCATATGAGAGTAACATCGCAATAAAATGCAAATAAATTTTATACAAATGAATTAACACGATCCTGCAGTAAAGTCGCATTATTAAAATCTGTTATCAATAATAAGATTAGAAAATACGAAGAAAACGTTTAGAAATAATTTCATTTATGCATAACACTAAATATCATGTTATCCGAAATAACTGTATAGCCGATTTTTAACTGTGGATAACAACAGAACAGAATTTGCCTAACACGAGATTTCAATCTCTTTGACTATAGCAATCAATCAACAACGCTATACTTCCATGGAAACAGTCTATCATTGCCATTACATTATAAAGCGTACATTACATTATATGGCGTCTACTAAAAAGCGGCTGCAGTTTAAAGACTGTTTCGAGTTTATGTACAAGTGTCAGTGATGATCTGACGGAAGTGAGAACCCATAGTCTTTTGATTGGCACGCAAACGTGCTAGCACTTTGGAAAATAAGCCGAAACTAACATGTCTAAAATATTGATTACAAAATATCTATGGCAAAACTGAAACATACACGTATCATTATACTTAAAGCAAGAATATCTTGGCAACAACAAAAAACAAAATGCTATTGAATATCTATAAATATTTAGATAACAAATTCCTTCACAAGATGTGCCTTATCCTATCATTCAGCTGTACTCCAAGTTGCACTAACTTACACATAGTATGCATAGTGCACTAACTTACACATAGTACGCATAGTGCACTAACTTACACATAGTATGCATAGTGCACTAACTTACACATAGTACGCATAGTGCAATAACTTACACATAGTATGCATAGTGCACTAACTTACACATAGTACGCATAGTGCACTAACTTACACATAGTACGCATAGTGCAATAACTTACACATAGTATGCATAGTGCACTAACTTACGCATAGTGCACTAACTTACACATAGTAAGCATAATGCACTAACTTACGCATAGTGCACTAACTTACACATAGTGTACATTACACAACTTACACTATGCGACACGGGTTCTCGGCATATTAACGAACAGTCAGTAAATTTACATTTAGTGTCACTTGCGCTGTAGCGTCAGATCAATGGTCTATTCCGCTAAGAATTTAATCCGTGGCTTCATCTTATCATCGTCATCATCATAATCATCATCATCATCATCATCATCATTAGCATCGTCGTCATCATAATCTCCCTTTGAATCCCAGTTTAACTATGGTCGGGATTAAACTTTTCCATTCGCTTTAGGGAATTTTGTAGCAATTTTTGGAGCTTAGGCTTCATCTTATCTGACAAATAAATTACACGCTAAACCATTCGATCAGCCTAGTGGAGAAAGAGACGTGCAATGAACACTTGATATTAAATAAGATGGCAAACGTATGGTGGCGTATGAGTTCAATCCAAATATCATTCAACAGTATATAAGATGGTATACATAATATCCAATTAATATAAATATAGGCCAATGAATTTTGGTTATTAAATAAGTTAATAAATAAAATACAAACTAACATCACAATAACATACGGGAATTAGACCAATAAGCAAAGATTCACTATTTTCAGAAATGATAATATTTAAATAAGTTAATTAAGTTTAAAGCAATTCTGATAGTATTCTCTTAATACTACAAAAAAGTAACCCATTTTCTTTTCTCTCACCCGTATTCTCATAGTGATACTATGCCACTGCACTATAATTACTTCAAAAATAAATCCAAAGTTTTTATCTATTGGTATAACATGTAACACATCATTTCATCACAAAAGCTACGCCATTAATAAACCACAATGTAGCATTTTTATTATGAGAAAATATGGTTTCCGAGGTGGTATTCAATTGTTTTCTTCAGCTGATGCGTAGTTGCCTCTGATGACACGTACAATATATCTATGGCCTATTCTGGAGCTTTGGAGTATGTAGGTTCAAAGTTTGTTTAAGACGTTCCTGACATTGCCATATGGCGAGGAACCGGAAGTTAATTTCTTTTTTTTGATTGATTGATTGCAGCGTTCCGGATATGAGACATCATATAAATGCATGGAGTCAATGCAGGAGTTGTGAACACACTTGCCTCTTAACAAGAAACCAATGGTCTAAATCCCAACGAAGTCGCTAATGTAAGAACCTCAGAGTAATAAACGTTATAGTATCTCTATAGCAATAGATGACCCTGTCTTGAATAAGATCTTACATGGGAACTCGGTCATCAATCAGTGCATCAATCAGTGCTTTAACCTGCTTCATATCTAACACACAAGTGAGTATTACATTTAAACAAGTACTGAAATGTCTAAATCATAGATACTGCGGGGCGTTGGCACCCCGTGCACCATGTCGTCATAGATACTGCGGGGCGTTGCCACCTCGTGCACCATGACGTCATAGATACTGCGGGGCGTTGCCACTTCGTGCTCCATGACGTCATAGATACTGCGGGGCGTTGCCACTTCGTGCTCCATGTCGTCATAGATACTGCGGGGCGTTGCCACCTCGTGCTCCATGTCGTCATAGATACTGGGAGGCGCTGCCACCTCGTGCACCATGACGTCATAGATACTGCGGGACGTTGCCACCTCGTGCACCATGACGTCATAGATACTGCGGAGCGTTGCCACCTCGTGCCCCATGCCGAGCCACGGACGAGATCGCGGTGACTTTAACCGGCACGTGATTGTTGAGAGAATAGAGAGTTCTCGAGTTCACCAGAGCCGTGCCGAGACAGGCGTTCACCGGTGCTCCATACCCAGCACCCGGCAACTGGAAGATAAACGTTGCCACTACAGCTAATCCGTCACTGGTAGGTTCCATCGCTAAAGGGTTGACGGCCATCTGGTCAGCGCTGCCATCAACAGCGCTACCATGTCCGCTCCCGCAAGAAACTCTCCTACCACTACCTCCTGACAGAATATACTTAGATGAGAATCGTAGTCCACCGTTACCGTTCTCGTACTTTCTCTGCAAGGTGCCTGATGACGGCACAGGAGTTTCGCCGTTGGATCCTTCCAGCCCAATCTTACGTTGGACAGTGCTAATACTGCCATTATTGCTGTTGATATTACTTAGATCATCAGCGAAATAGAAGCTGACTAGTGAGCGAGAGAAAGGCCGCGAAGCCATTGTTTGCATTTCTATTCGGCGCTGAATGCGAGATCTTTGAGCGTCTAGAACCTGCTTGAGCTTCCAGAGGAGAACACAGACAGCCAAGAAGAGAAAGAAACAGGAAAAGAAGACAGAGAAGAAGACAAACAGGTCAATATGCGGTTGATCTTGTCTGAAGTAAAGAATTCCATACGTAGCGTTGCTCTTTGAACTGCCAGTACCCTGTAGAACTATATAGAACTTCAGCTCCTGCGAAAACGCATCAGTCACATTGACAATTCATATAAACTGAGCTCAGTCAATCACAAATTGCCAATCTAACTATACAGCATGGTCAGATTTACAAATATAATTCTCCTGGCGCAGACAATCATAAATTGCCAATCTAACTATACAGCATCGACAGTTTTATAAATATAATTTATACTGTTCTCTGAATTTCTCTTATTTCATTTTTCTCATGATTTAAAATAATAATTTATAAATAATTTTTATAATTTAGTCATTTAAAATAGTCATTTATTTAAAATACACGTCTAACCGACGTTCTATGTTTACTTCCCCATAAGTAAATTGAATATGTTTACAAATGTCCTACGTTTTATGTTTTCTTACTTCCACAATATGCCGTATATTCGCGAGATTTCAGATATGTTTTTCTCTTATTTCATTTTTCTCATGATTAAAAATAATAATTTATAAATAATTTTTATAATTTAGTCATTTAAAATAGTCATTTATTTAAAATAATTTTAGATTTAGTGCAGACATTGATGCACTAAATTCAAATTAATAATAATATTCAACTAACATCTCTGATTATACCCTGATATCTTACTTGGATGAAGAAACTAATGTGAAACTATCTATATACCTGTTATTTTTATTATTTGTATCAAACCGATGATTATTATAATGATTATAGTTATACTATTTTATAGTTATTATTACCATTATTATTAAACTTTCATGCTCTGGGTAGCAAAGGATCCTTGGCTAAAGTCACAAGAAACATTACTATTAATATTACTATTCAATAGAACCTACAAATCATAACACCGAGCCAGTACTTGCCTTGAGCGGATGAACATTATGCGGAAGCATCACGACCAGTCGATTCTCCACATTATGGACGATCAGGAACGTGTTCTTACGCTCCAGGCGTATAAACGTCACTAGTCCAGAAGACTTCCCCGACCACCTCTCCAGCCAGTACAGCTTCCCACCTGCCTCCCTCTCATATTCCACATCCCACGTCGCGTTCGTTGACCTCCGTCGACGACCTCTAACTCCAGGGGACCGCGCCGAGCTCATCGGACTCTCCGACGACCCTAGGCGTTGTTCAGAGAAATGATGGAAGGACGGCGAAATTTCTGGAAAGCTCTGATGATCTGCAAATCTGTCCATCCATTCGGGTTCGGCCGATGAACGTTTGGGTCGGCCAGTTTCTTTCAGCAGAACAGATCCATAGATTGGGTCGATGTTGACTGAATGACCACCGGTAGCGGGGTCGACTTTTACTTGAAATGTATCGTTGTATGGAGAGATATAGAAATCAAGACCTACACTCCCAACACACACACACACACACACACACACATTAATAGACATATAAAAATCAAGACCTACACATCCAACACACACACACATACATTAGTATACATATGGAAAGCAAGATCTACACCCAGATACACACAGCTATACGCACATATTAATAAATGCATATACTGATATAATATAAAATATACTGAAATTGGGTCCTACACATGCAAACTCATCATTCAGATACACAGAGAAATCATGGCCTACACACACATATACATAAACACATACACACAAAAACAAATAGGCAGGCATACTATTTTTAATACAAGTACAAATACAAGTTTTTACGCGCATTACAGATTATCGAATGAAAAGTTGAGCGCCAACTCCAAGCTTACCGGTTATATATTCAACACACAGTACGACATCATGCTTACTCTGGAAGGTAGAAATAAAGATTACATCGAGAAAACGAAGCGAAATAAACTGTCCTTGACGTTTTTGTTCACATTACTGTAGCCACACAAAAATTAAATTGTCATAAAAAGTAATTATTTAACAATAGCATCTATAATTTCAGATTATTAGATTACGTTCCTTAAAATGCACTGCATGGTACACAAACACTATCGGTTAAGATTATTTAAACATATTAATCAGTAAATATCACTTTCACCTTATTACACTTTCATCTCAATACTTTCATCTTTTTATGCATTTCTAAGCATAAAAAATAGTTTCAAAAATAGGCAAAAACACAATAATGCCTATAAAACAACACAACATGAATGGATATTTTGTTATATATAATTAATTATTCATAATTATCAGAGTAGCAAGCGCATAGGATCTATAGTAGACTATAGTGGAAAAAATTATCACATTACGAAAGAATGCAGTGCAACAACTACATGCAGTGCGACATAGCCACTGGCTCCATATATATATATATATATATATATATATATATATATATATATATATATATATATACTGACTTCTTACCGACTTTGCCACTGACTGAAGCCAGTGGCGATGTCAGTAAGCTACTCGACCGCCGATCAGTAGGTGAGGGTTCAAATCATGGGCTCGCCCGTCACTAACATCGCTTTCGAGTGAGGAAACTGACGTTAACACTAGATTCTTTTAGCTTTTTTACAGAGTCCTCAATTCTACAGAGCCGTTGTTATCATTTTGGGTTCATTATAATTACAGTGTGAGTAAAAAAAGTGATAACACCTGCAAAAAAGTTTGAATATCTCAGGCTATTGTTAATATTTTCAAATCAAACTTTTACCAATTACTAAGGGACTAATTTTTGATGCAGTAGCCATTTTTTTATCCATTTTAATACATAGATGGGGCAGTTACGAAAGTTTCAGCAGAGCAACCCCCCTTTTTTGAATGTATTGTTAATAAAAATTTTATTTTATTTTATTTTCTTGGCCTAGAAAAGGCTCGTTGTGGTGGTTCAGAAAGAACCAGTTGTATATTCTAGAATTGCTGCCTATTCGATATGCTTTCCTCCAGCTGCTACGCAGGACTGCAGTAGCTTTCGGAATGCAAGGACAGCCTTGTTGATTCCAGCTTGGTGGCAGTCTCTCCCTAATGATTGTAGCACTTCCTGCAGTTCTGTCTTGTTTTCAGGCTTCGATTGGTGTTTCTGATAGAGATGCAGCATGGTTCTCCAGACATGGTAATCCAGATGATTTTGATCGGGAGAGTTTGGAGGCCATTCACTCTTCTTGATTAAATACGTATTTCTCTCGCTGATCCATTCCAGTGCATGACAAGATGCATGAGCCGGAGCATCATTCTGCTGAAAGATGAAATCATTTGGTAGAAGAGCATTGCAATCATCGAACAGCTTGAAAAGTATTGACGTAATACTGAGCTCTCACCTTTCCTTCTCGTCAATGAAGTGCAGTTTGCCCTTACCGTTGTAGCAAACGTAATTTTTAGGTAAAAAATGGGGGGTTGCTCTGCTGAAACTTGTATAATTGGCCGATCTATGTATTAAAATGGATGAAAATTGGCCGCCTCATCAACAATTAGTCTCTTAGTTATTGGTAAAAGTTTGATTTGAAAATAATAATAATAGCCTGAGATATTCAAACTTTTCGCAGATGTTATCTTTTTTTTACTCACCCTGTAGAAATATGACAATAAAGATCATCACTCACCCCCCTTGGTGACATCTACGATAAGACGTATATCAACGTTCATGTATTTCGGCTGAACGGCAAAGAACACAGTGCGGTATGGAAGCAGCGGCTTTGGATTCATACAGTTCATTTGAGTCCAGTCTGAATCAAAGCATCTGTAAAATAGAGAAACAACGCTCAAGCATTTACTCCATGCTGTGACCAGGTTGTTAATTTGGTTCTGTAAGTGAAGGTTTAAACTTCTGGACAAAAATATAGACTTAAAACTGGAAATGTAATTAATCCACTAAGTTATATTTTAAACCATAAAATACAGCTGCTGCTATAACAATTCTTAGCAGAAATATACTACATACCATCATCATCATCATCATCATCATCACCATCACTATCAACATCATCATCATCATCGTATCATCATCATCACCACCACCACCACCACCACCACCACCACCACCACCACCACTATCATTTCCTTGCGTTCTGAAAAAAACATCGGGCGATAACATTTCTCCACTAAATTCCGTTATTTGCAATTGTCATAGCTTTTTCCACGAGGTGTTCCGTGTTTTCATGCTACTATTGAGTGCTCTGCTCCAGGTCCTCCCCTCCCATCTTTTCCCTGACTGGGTTTCTAATCAATTGCGGTCCTTGCACATCTATCCACACATACTACATACAGTTACTTACTAATCGTTTACTATAGAGGTGACAGGCGCAAACTGCGTGAAAAATTAAATATTTTTTGCATTTAAGCATCTAAGTTAAACACAAAGTTTTAATAAAATGTGCGGTTATAAAAGTATAATTTTTCAACACTTAAGCATTTGAGAATATATTAGACCTAAAAAAAAAATCACTTATTCTATGCCAAGTGTTTGCTCTGGTATGTAATAAATATTAAGTCGATGAATCCAGGGAATGTCCAACTGATCAGATATAATAATTAACATAACAAATGATCACTCACCGTTCTGCTTCCATTGGAAACTGTCTATAGCACTGGTGGCCATTGGTGGGCTTCCCAAAGAAATTCTCATTACATTCGGTACACTGTGAAGATAAAGTAAATCAACAATACAAAAACCTATAAAAACCTAAGCTTAATGCTTTCTTTTAATCCAACAAGTCAGAAACTATTATGGCTACAAAACTATTACATCAATTATAGCTACAAAACTATTAAAACGACCATGGCTATAAAACAATTAAAACAATCGCGGCTATAAGATATAAGAATCGATGGTCTTTAATTTCTCAGGTTAGTGCTGCAGGCGCGGCCACTAGACCGTACAAAACGTAACGTATTATGAAAAAGCTGCAAGTAAATCATAAAAACACAATAATTACGATTATAACAATTAGTAGTAGTAATAATTAAATATCATCATCATCATTGTCGTCGTCGTCGTGTCGTCATCATCATCATCATCATCATCATAATCATCATCATCATCACCATCACCATCATCATCATCATAATCATCATCATCATCATCATCATCATCATCATCATAATCATCATCATCATCATCATCATCATCATCATCATCACCATCACCATCATCATCATCATCATCATCATCATCATCATCATCATCATCATCATCATCATCATCCCTTTGTTCCCAGTTAAACTAGGATCGGGATACGAATAGATCTTCTCCATATCCCCCCCCGTCCCATACCCCATCATCCCTCAATCTCCTACAATCCATTCGTTAGTAGTAGTAGTAGTAGTAGTAGTAGTAGTAGTAATAATAATAATAATAATAATAATAAATCAACCGAGTTCTAGCATTACATAACGACAAATTTACATTTTATATGAACAGGCAACAAATACTTAGCCTTTTTTAATTACAAAAATCCTATTCTATTCCCAATTGATGCTTAGTCGCCTTTAACAACAAATGCTGTGTCGAATGAGCTTTATATGCATATATAAGCCACCAGACCTGCTGTAGGTAGCAGGTAACGTCGTTGTCGCACCTGGGTGACTTTGTGTTGTTCTTACAGTCGCAGTTGTCACCCTTATCTCTGTCGCACACGTCGCTGTGACCATTGCAAATGCATCTACAACATGAATACCAAATCGTAATAATAATCACTACTTATCATACAGAAAATCGTAACTAACGGGAAATCACCTCAGAAGCCATATTTTCCCAAACTATGGGCTACATACATAGGCGTAAGAGTGTATGGGTAAGGTATAGCCATTTGTGAAGCAATATGTTGCTCTATAGAGTGCTTATCTCTCTCCTTTTATCTCTCTCTCTCTCTCTCTTTATCTCTCTCTCTCTCTCTCTCTCTCTCAGTCAAGTGGTAAGTCAGAGATACCGGAAAAGAAGACAAACAAGTCAGTGTAGTTGATCTTGTCTGAAGTTTAGAGTTCCTTCTAATTTAATAAATAGATCTAATTAAATAAATAGAAGTAAATAGAAGCATGTGAATAGAAGTAAATAGTTACTTCTATTTACATGCTTCTCTTCACGCTCCCTAAGTAGCACTCCATCGATTAACGAGCTAAACCCATCACAAAAGGTTTCATATCGAGCACTCTATATGAATTACAAAAGCAGACTGAGGGCATGAATATGTATCATGGACCTGCCCCAGGGCAGAGCATTAGAGAGAGAGAGAGAGAGAGAAAATCGTATTCAAATCAACATTTCTCATAGAAATAAGTGATTATGAAAAACTATAAAGTTTATCTTCCTGTTAAGTACAAATTTACAGTAGCAGCTGCCTGTCGAAGTGCATTTTTCATTTGCTATGCTAGATTAACACTATGATTTACACTGAAAGTTTACCGGCTCCTAAGAGAGCTTCGGTTGTCATGTTTTTTCAGAAAGCGAGAAAAACGTATTGCATTCATAAAGGCGGAAAGCTGAAAGTGCTTATTAACTATAGCATTTGGAATAAAGTTGCTGTGGTTTCAAAAGTGTGGTCTTTAGTAGAGATGGGAATTTTATCAATTTCCAGAGTTCGGGTTCGGTTCGGTTCGTTGTAAATGAAAGTTCGGTTCGGTTCGAACAAGGGTTCGGTTCGGGTTCGGCTTGCTTTCCAACTCGCAAGAGTTGGATTCGAGTTCGAAATGGTTTGGTTTGGATAATGTTGCAATTGCTTAACTTTACTTATAGTAATCATGATTATGACAAACATGTTTAAAATGGATTATGGCAAATATGCTTTAAAATTCATTAAGTCCTAGTAGCTGCCACATTTTTTCACCTGGGTAAAAATATGACAATGAAAAAAGGAGAGAAGTGGCATTTATTCCTGTACATTTCTTTAAATATTGTAAGTTGACCAACAAATGTTCATAATATAGATATTTAGCTTTATTATTGTATCTGAAATATTCTCCTTGATTATAACGAGCAATTAGAATGCTTCATCAATTTTAAAAAAATTGTCACTATAGGCCTACATATTAGATACGTTTATAATTAAGTGAAAATGTCTTGGCTAAAATTTGATCCAATATTTCAGAGACAAAGTGAAATTTAGTAACATAAAAATGTCAAATAAAGATGATTTGTTAAACACATTTACTTCCTTAGAAAAATTATCATAATATACACCGTTTGCTATCAACTGACCGGTAATAAGCTTCATAATTTAACTTAGGGTTTCAAATTTGAAACTCTCAGATCAATTATGAAGTAACGGAAATAGTTATGAAATTATTGCATTGCTATAGTGCAAAATTATTTACTCCAGATAGTCTCAACACACATAGAATGTCATATATAATTATTTGTAAATCAGGCTGCAAATAATCTTAAGATAGCACACTAAAATTAGAAAAAATTCATAATTTGAATTTAACAAGAACAAATCCACCTAGATTGAGTCAAGCATTTTCAGATTTTTATGAAATACTCTCATCACCTTTGTCTCTTTGATGTTAATCTTCATTCCGTATTTCAATTTCGTATCATTCAGACTATCCAATATCTTCTGTAGGCCCGTCTCGCTTCCCGCTACCATTCCTTTGTAACGCTACAATTTTAAAATTTGTGTCGGAACCGGCCTTACCTGAATATATGCTGTTAGATACTGTAAGACAGGTAAATGCAAAAACTAATATATATATTTGTATTGTTCTAACTATCTTTATATAATGTCAGGCTGGTGAAGAAGAAAGGAACTCCAAGAATTTGGTTCAGTTCAGTTTGGACAAAGTCTGGATTCGGGTTCGGTTCGGGTTCGGCCAAAGTCTGGGTTCGGGTTCGGTTCGGGTTCGGTCAGAGTTTGGGTTCGAGTTCGGTTCGGTTCGGTCAAAATTGGAGATTTTAAGGTTCGGTTCGGTTTGGGTTCGCTTCGAATCCCATCTCTAATTATTATGTTTCGTAGTGCTGAATGTTTTCGCGAGCCACGTACTTTGATGGAATAAAGGTCTTTGGCAATAACCATAGATATATTATGTCATATATTATATAATAGATTATGCCATATATAGACGACTTTCACAGCTGTTAGCCGCGCCCACTTTTAGACACCTGCCGGCATTGGCATCCATATTGGATTACGTTTGTTGATTTTTAGCATTACGTATGTATAGATATATATGCATATAAAAAATAAAATTTCTATGTACGTATATTGCAATTTGCAAAAATGCATACGATTTATTAGTAATATACACAGACAATGTACCTGTGTGCCTCATGAAGTTATATAAACTTACATATGAAATATATGAGCTCCGATCTTACCGGTATGCCGTACTTTGTAGATTCGTTATGTAGCTGGATTCTATAGTTGAAGACTTAACTTAAATAAATTATACTCGTTCAGTAAGTCTTGAAGACCTGCAACACTAGTCTAGTCGTAGTTTAATGCTTCGATACACAAAGACCGTAAAGGATTCAAATACAAACCTTAAGTCTTAAACTATAGGCTAGTGCAAGAGGCCAAAACTTTCAATATTTTTTGTATACAGATCTATGTATATTCCAATAATTTGACTCTGTTTTGAGAAATTTGACCTTAATCTGCATTACGGAAATGGCAGAAGTTTTGCAATTACTAATTTCATCAAACCATTAAAGCTTGCCAACAATAGGCCTATCTTATATTTCGATTGCTAATTAAATACATAAGTACAAAATAAAACAGAAACACGTACATCGTACGGACAGATTTTTGTTCCCTTTTCCTTAATTCCACTCATGGAGTCCAAATTTCTGCCATTTCTGCCAATTAGTGCATGGGATAGGCTAATTGGCAGAAATGGCAGAAATGCTGAAATTACGTGTAACAAAGCTTTCAAGAACCATCATATCCATTACCAGTTCATTAACCTGTAAGAAAGAGCCCATGTCCATATGCCAGACACAATTTTATACCAAATTAAGATGAAAAACTGCTTAAAGATACATATATAGCCGTGTATCATATAGAGTTTTCTGCATCAAAATGGCGGCTTTGTAATGTAAACAAAAAATGACGTGTTCATGAAACCTCTCTATTATATCATAGATATTTGGCAATAACCATAGTGTTGACAGCTTTGAAGGAAAAATCCCAGGGTGACGGAAGATTATTCTTAAATCCGCGCCGGCTGCAATTTATGCGCCATCAAAAGGAAAAGATTACTTATAATCATGTAGAGGAAGGAGGAAATGGACCTTAAACAAACATCTGTGCTTCTTGACCCAGTGTGACATTATGTTTTAAAAATTGTTACCTTTGGCTTTGTTGTTGTGGTTATTCAAGTTGATTAATCACCTGATTGAGCCTGTGGACTCGTTGTCATAGAAAGATTCTGAATGTGTGCATAATTGAAAGATTGTTTATATTGGATATGATAAATAAATCTATGTAAACTTATTTAACTTTGGATTATAGTTTATCTGGTGCTCGTCAGATAATCGTTCGGTGAAACAGATTAGTTAAAGTACTAATTTTAATTATAATATATGCCTATAATCTACATGAGTAGGTCAAAATTATTGGATAAAGCGATATGATATTCATAATTCGACTACTTCAAAATAAACATTATTTCAAATGTAGGAATTTCTGCCATGAGGAAATATTCAGATATTGGTCCACTCGGCTACGTTTTATATACTGTAGGCTTTTTAGTAGACTTGTCTTATGTAATATATAGCTCTAATGGCCAATTTTATGACACTTCGATAGTAAGCTATCGAAGGTTTTATCGAAGGGATAGTCACTTTTGGATTTTATGAACACTTGTTGACTCGCTAAAGTCCGCTTAGCGACTATAAGTTAACGACTGAACTATCGCCTCAAAGTTCACCGGATAACCCTCTATCGGCTCTGTGCAATGCTGCAGCATCATTGTTCTCTCTCTCTCTCTCTTTCTATCTATATTTCTTTCTCTCTCTCTCTCTCTCTCTCTCTCTCTCTCTCTCTCTCTATATATATATATATATATATATATATATATATATGTATGTATATATATATATATATATAATATATTCTGCAATTATGTTTGATTTATTAAGAAGGCTAATGATGATGATGATGATGATGATGTTGATAATAATAAAAATAATAATAACAATAATAGTAATAATAGTAGTAGTAATAATAATAATAATAATGACGGCAGAATTTAGCGCACTAGGTTTAATTGCGCGTCCATAATCGAAGTTAAGCTACATCGGTCTCGGTTAGTACTTTGTGGGTGACCACCATGGAAGACGGAGTCTTTGAAGGAAAAAATCCCAGGGTTATAGAAGAGAAACAAAAGAGATCCTAAACGGTGCCAGTCCAGTGATCAACAACAGTCAGGCATATGATTCAAATCTAAGGCTGAAAGATATATGTTTTCAACTATTTGGAGAGACTCTTAAATTTATTAATAAAATTAAATGATCAGAAATTATTAGAATATACGATTGCGTAATATCAATTTCTTCTAATAAATCAACATTAATGAGAATGTAATACTAAATAAATAATACTAAAAATATTGTATATAGAAGTAGCTCTATCATAATCATCATAAGTTTAGATTGAGGCCAATTGTGGATCAGATCAGTGTTGATATTGCAGTTGCGAGTCTTCCAGACTTTCTGAACCAGTATAATTAAGTTTTATTAAGGTCTTACGTGGATTAATTTATTAGTAGCAGTATTGAAATATATACGAGAATTTAAATACGTTATTTTCTTGCTGCTATTAATTATATACTAGTTGAAAATCTATTCATTAAACTTGAAAAGGAATATCGATATAATTTTGATTTCTTATATATTAAATATCTTAACTCATATAGTGGTAATTAATTAATAAATTTCACTAATTTTTTCCATGTACGGGAAACCATAAAAGCAAAATGATCGACAGTTGTAAACACTGATAATTCTCTCAGGAATATTATGTCAGCTGATGATAGCAGCCAATAGCAGTGCGCAACTCTTTACCGCGCGCGCGAACCACCCAAGAACTTAACGCGCCTATCAGTTAGTGAGTCGACTTGAAGTTGAGAGTCGTGAAAGGTTCATAAAATCCAACAAGCGAATATTAACTATTCGAGGCAATAAGTACCCTTTCCATAACTAGTAATCGGAAACGTCTATCGAAGTCCTATAAAACCGAGCATAAGCAGCTAAGCTATACATTATGTGTGTAAACATCTAGTATTAAAGTGATAGATATCAACACAGCTGATCATTTCACTATAATGCATGTTAACTTGTTGCTTTGGCTAAAAATTAGTTTGCATTGGATAACTAACAAATTGATCCTATTCAAGTTATAGTTATGTGTTTTAGAGACTTAGGTAGACTTTAGGTAAAAATGTTGTTTAGAATTTACAGTATATCATCTAATTTACAGTTTAAATTGTAAAAAACACTATATTACATATGCAGTATGGATTCCAAAACACCATGCTATCTAGAGCAGAAGCTCTTGAGTTTCATTCGATAATTAGATTGACTGACTTGAGTCCTTACTTTCTAAAGTAAATATACCAATATCTGAATCTTCCTGAATAATGAGGCTCAATCAGAACTTAAATGTGCTCACTTAGTTAGGGTTATTAAGTATTTTATTTGATGTTACAAATATAATAAATGCTATAAGGTGGAAGATGCTCCTCTCATTGTAAGTGACAGTTGGAGATAAAAAGCTAATGTTAACGTCAGTTTCCTCACTCGAAAGCGATGTCAGTGATGGGCGAGCCCAGGATTTTTACCTCGAACATGCTGATCCGCGGTCGAATATCTTACCGATGTATATTGAATGTATATAGAATGAAGATATGGCAATATCAAAAATTTTTACTAACAGTTGTGATCTTTGAAAGGGTTAGTTTTGTTCCCTTCACTGTCCATCAAGTTCTTGATGTACTAGGATAAAAATAGGGTATATAAATATTTCTACATAAATGCTTTCTATTGATTAACTGATATAATTTGTGTGCTTGTAGCGTAGAAAATCGCTAGCATCAAAGAGCAGTTACCAAGACCTCTAGTATGTCGCAGCAAGGAGCAGCCCTTCAGAGTTTTAACAATGAGCTTGTTAAATGTTAGATCCCTTGTTTTTGTAATATTTTGTCTGAATATTAAATATCATTTCTGTAAAATACCAGTATATTTAGAAGATATTGTACTACATATATATGTATGTTTATTGCTTCTATGTATGTTTGTTGTAGCTGATAGATATGTTCTTCGAATGCTGAAGCTATGAGTAGAAACTTGTTTTTCATATGTTGATACTTCAGTAAATCCTGGAGTATTGTAATGGTTCTTGAAAGAATAAATATGCAGTAGAAATTAGTCATGTTACAGGTAATACATTAATTATCTAAGAATGCACTTTTAAAAAGTCTAATTGTGACAAGAGGTACAATGTAACTTCATTCTTGAAAGTCCCATCTAGTTTGTTTTAGTTATATAATTCTTTTAGTTATATTTTAATTGTATTGGATATTTTATTTTAGCTATTGATATATATATTTTTCTAAAATGAATGGAAAAGAAGGTCTATTCTTATCCCGACCCTAGTTAAACTAGGATTCAAGGGGAAAATAGTGATAAGGATGCCATATATATTATATTATATACGTGATGGAGGGACATCCCTCACCTCATCCTTGTATCAGGAAACGGACATTAAACCTTTATTATTATTATTATTATTAAACTGGTCCAATGGTCCCTAGGTGACCATCTCAGATTTACTTGAAATTTACTCCATGTGAGATAAAATATGTCTCTAGGCTAGATTTAAAATTTTAATAAAATTGGTTCACCGTTTTTGAAGTTACGACGATTTTGGTGACCCCACCGTTGGTCGAATTTTGTACGAAAATCAAAATGCGTCTAAAATTTTCTCAACTTTGAAGGGCCACATCTCTGTTAGTTCTTATGCAATGTGCAAAAATCTTTGTCAGTATACTATATTTGTGGTGTAGATGCAGAATATGAAGTCAAAATTCATGTCACACATATATCTTGGTTGCTATAGCGATCCAAACTTGACCTAAAATGAAGGTTTAATTTTCAAAAAGTGTGACTTTGGGATGCTATAAATCTCATAATGTGTGCAAAACCTGTAGATTAAGTATATATTCTGATACAATGCATATAGCTATGTGAAATAAGACACATGGCTATAATACATGGCTATGTTCTGATAGAGTTGAGAAATAAATATTTTTACTATTAGTAACATATAGACCTGTAAATAGCAGCAGTTTGAAGGTTGTGGTCAACTGCCTACATGCCTACCATGGCCTTGAAGTAGTCCAAAAATTGGATGATGATTCAATGGGTTCGGGTTCGGTTCAGCCAGAGTCTGGGTTCGGGTTCGGTTCGGGTTCGGTCAGAGTCTGGGTTCGAGTTCGGTTCGGTCAAAATTCTAGATTTTAGGGTTCGGTTCGGGTTCGGTTCGATACCCATCTCTAGTCTTTAGTTTAACAAGTACACATGCTACCAACTCGGTAGCGGCATATTCCAGCTGTTCTCATAAAGCGCTTTCATCTATTTAATTAAATTCTATTAAAACTGAAATGTCTACGTAATTGTCTATCTTCAGATGCAAGTTATTAACCGTAACTTCATTCCATGAACAATAGGGAACACTCAATGTACAAATCAGTTGATACCAGCACATAGGATATGCCATCTTAACAACTTCATGTAGCTTAAGTTTCAAAAATACAGAATCTGAGGTGAATTCTCATGGCCTTCTGCGGTACCTGGATTAATTGCCGCTTACGAAACATATTCTACTCTAGCTCCCTCTATTTTTAAGTTTCTCAGATATATCACGAGAAGTGCCCAAAAAGAAGATTCAAAAACGTTTTTTGCCTGTTTCGTAGTTTGAGTTTAATTAATTGTATTGATTTAATTAGATTGATTGGTTCAATTTAGCGACTAATGTGCTTGCTAAATATTAGCATGTGATTATACATCGATATACGTTGATAAATTGGAATTGATAAGTAAAACTTACTTCTGGCAAGGCTCAGTCTTAGGTCGACCCTTCAGCCTGAAGTAACCTATCTTGCAAGCCTCACAGTACCGACCTTCGGTGTTGTTGCCGCAATCGTAACAATAGGCGTCCTCCTTGCTGCTGGGGCCCTGAGTCAGCTGTGTAGTAACAATACATCATCATCATCATCATCATCATCATCACCATCACCATCATCATCATCATCATCATCATCATCATCATCATCATCATCATCATCAACAGAATCACCCTGAGCCAGATGCGTAGTAACATAAACTTCTAAATTACGCCTCTTTGACAGAGATAAATACGTATAGATAAATGTTTGTAAAATTAAGAAGTATAGAAAGGAGAGTCTCGAGTGAATTAGGGATAGATTGGCTAAGTTGAGATTGAGCTTGGATGGTCATATAGTGAGAAAGGCAGAGGAGGTTGTAGTGAAGATAGTTTGAAGAGAGGAGAATGTATATATAAATATATATACTATACATGTATATATATATATATATATATATATATATATATATATATATTTGTATATATCTACATGTATATATATATATAGTATAGTATAGCTGTAAAATAAATCAATAGCAGTACGGCATCAAGAGAGTAAATAGATTTGAGCATTACATTGAGGGAAGTGAGATCTCGAGTGGATGTTCTCAGAGACATCGTGTGGATGTACTGGTACTCAGAGTCAGTCATGCAGATGCTCGTGTGCTGATTGCACAGATCTACACAAGACTGACAGTGTCCACCGTTCACTCCACGTCCAACAAATAGCGGCTTACATTTCTCACATTGCTTTCCCTAGAAATGCACAAAGTGATTTGGCAGACGTAGCTTTTCACTTGTAATTTATCAATTATTATGTTCTGTAAACTGTGCTTTTCAGATTTGACGGCTAACATCTGAGAGAGCGAGCATAGAAGTAGAAATATTAGTATGAAATTTTAACTTTTATTTCTTTTACGTTTTCAACATAGCTACTTATCGATTCCGACTCTCACTCTCTCTCTCTCTCTCTCTCTCTCTCTCTCTCTCTCTCTCTCTCTTCAGAGCACTGCCAAGTGGTAGGTTCAAAGTACATAGTCATACTCAAAGTCTATTTTATCGCTCCATAAGAGCACTCGTTAGATCAACAAGTTAATCCCTTCACAAAGTCTATGCCTTATCCATACCTTATGTAGCCTATAGCTACATAATTCTAACATTTCTGATTAAACAATCTGAGTGTCTTTTCTCTCTCTCTCACCACCACAGGTAACTCCGTCTTTTAACTCCGCTTGTTTCTTTCAACTTCTCACCTTTCCGCAGGCACCAAGTGACTAAGGTAGAAGATTTAAGAGCATTCTATTTGCTCTGAAAGCAGTCAAATCCAAACTACCTATCTTTAACTTTTCAATTTATCATCATCATCTTCGTTTTTATCCCAGTTTAACTAGGGTCTATAAGGATACGAATAGACCTCTCCGCTCCTCTCTGTCAGATACCATATCATTAGTCAATCCTCAATTTTTCCATTCGTTCTGGAACATTTTTTAAGCAATTTCTGGAGCCATTGCCCTCACCAACCTTATGCCCTTTCAGACGTTGGTTTGGATCTTAGTGCTTTAGTCACTTTCTACGACACGTGCAGTCACTGGTTGATCTACTCTTCAAACAACCCGGACACGAAATGGGGAAAGTCACTTGGCAACTACACTTCAAATAGTAAACAATAACTGCCATTACGTACTGGGTAAGCTATTTGCCGATGCATTCATCGCATTCATTTCTTTCAATATTCCGAATCAATATATTCACAAACACCTCCGATCCTTTGATAAAAATTGTTAAAGCAATTAGCAGTAATACAAAAATAAAAAGGAATGTTAAATTTGTGCCCACATTGTACACGAATGTAGACAATAAAATTTGAGATACTATACTGATATCTTTCTATTGAGATTGATTTCCTCTAATCTTAGCTTAGTACTCCGCTATTGCTATTTATGGTCACTGGTGAAAAAGTTTATAGGCTACATGTATACATAAAAAGAACTATGCATATTATGAAGAGCAGAATAAATATGCATAAAATATTAGTCAAGCATGATGCTATAGATGTTTCAAAGAAAAGATTTTAATTATCATTTCATTCTAAAAGAATCTTTTTTTGTCATGCTTGTACTTAGAAAGGAGTCGAGGCAAGGGTATGGTTCATCATACTTCACATTGCGCGTACTCTGGCGCACACAATATATTTAAACTTTTGGAAATATTGTCACCCCCCCGTACTCGAATGAAAAAGTCGGCGCCCACGTACTGATCCGCTGTCAAACAACATGCCATCAAACCACCGGATCAGCCCGTGACAAAAACAACAAGTCAACTATGACGCCGTAAAAACGGGAGTTTAAAAAGCATACCATAGTGTTATTCTGACAGTCGATGCATTCATCGCGCAGTGTGGGACTACGACAGCTGCTGTGCTTATTGCAGTTACATTCGTCAGAGCAATTGTTTCCCACGTATCCAAACCAGCAAGTGCAGACGTCTGGTTGCGTGCAGCTACCGTGCACACATCCCTTGCTGCATACCGGCTCACATACGCCTCTGCAATATAGCATACAATACATGTGCATTACACAACTAAAATAACGCTGAAATAAGCACAGCTAATATAACGCTGCACGTCTTCACGGCACTGAATCTAATGTCCTGCATATGATACGAGGAAGATGGAATATCTTCCATCTTCCTCGTATCAGCAAAACACAATTTAACATACCTTTTAATTACATTTCAACCATCTAAATCTGATATCATATCTTCTTCCAGTCAGTTTTTAAAGGAGCAGTGTTTGATTGACTTGGTGTACTAATCCATTAAGACTTACTAACTAAGAACAGGAGATTTGAGTAACTGCAATAATTGGAGAGATTTAACATTGTTATCAATACCTGGCAATGTCTTTTGTTCTGTAATACTTGAGAGAATAAAAATATAAATAGATAAAAAATTAAGGGAACATCAAGCAGGCTTCAGGAATAGCAGATCATGTAATGAACAAATTTTTAGTTTACGGCACATTATACAACAGAGCATTGAATTTCAGCAAAGATGTCTACATAAATTTCATTGATTTCAAGAAAGCGTTTGACAGCATCCACAGAGATACATTATGGAAAATAATAAAAAGCTATGAAATTCCTGAAAATATATTCAACAATTATCCAACCAGTTTTAATGTATGCATGTGAAACCTGGGAACGTACTAATAAAATAAGCAAAAATTAAACTGCTATAAACGAAGATGCCTCAAAAGAATTTTAAATATCCACTATTGGGACCACGTCAAAAATGAAACAGTACTCGAAAGGAGTGGATAAAGAAAATTAGATGAAATAGCGTCTGACAGACGGTTGAGGTTTTTAGGTCATTTACTGAGAATGTCTGAGGATAAAGACGCAAAGACTGCAGTTAACTGGAAGCCAACTCAAGGAAAAATGAAACGTGGAAGATCTATAATTACTTGGCTAAATACGATCAACAAGGATTTGAGAGCATTTCATGGGAAGACGCTGTGAAGATTGCTGATGATAGAAACGAATGGAGGAATGTTGCCGCCCTATTTTTTGTACAGAACGCAAGGAACTGATGATGATGAACTAAGAACATTACTATACTCCCATATCATCTGACGCACATTCACACGCCTATCATTAAGACTGTAATCCTCTCTGCACACACTTACCTAGCAATGAGACTTTAACCATCTCTGCACACGCTTACCTAGCATAAAGACTGTAACCCTCTCTGCACACGCTTACGTAGCATTGAGACTGTAACCATCTCTGCACACGCTTACCTAGCATTGAGACTGTAACCATCTCTGCACACACTTACCTAGCAATGAGACTGTAACCATCTCTGCACACGCTTACCTAGCATTGAGACTGTAACCATCTCTGCACTCGCTTACCTAGCAATGAGACTGTAATCATCTCTGCACACGCTTACCTAGCAATGAAACTGTAATCATCTCTGCACACGCTTACCTAGCAATGAGACTGTAATCATCTCTGCACACGCTTACCTAGCAATGAGACTGTTAATCATCTCTGCACACGCTTACCTAGCAATGAGACTGTATTCATCTATGCACACACTTACCTAGCAATGAGACTATAATCATCTCTGCACACACTTACCCAGCATTGAGACTGTAATCATTTCTGCACACACTTACCTGGCATTGAGACTGTAACCATCCCTGCACACACACTTGTAGCCCTGCTGCTGATCGACACACCTCTCGTTGACCGTGTTGCACTCACTGTGACCGTTCAGACATTCGTTTTCAGCAGGACATGTTATAAACGACCAGGTCGTGTCTGCACTCGTTATACTGATACGCCATCCTACATCAACAAACACATGAGTTATAAACGACCTGGTCGTGTCTGCACTCGTTATACTGAGACGTCATCCTACATCAACAAACACATGGGTCATGAACGATCTGGTCGTGTCTGCACTACAAATAGAATACTTTATTCAAGACTATTTTACTTGCTGGCCCTTGGTTACACACATGACAAAAGAAAAGCACACAAGTTTCCTTAAGTGACTGTATTCTTGTTGCAATTCGTTATTAGTAAATTCATTTATTAATGTTTAATCTTTCATGAAGCATATGATGCTAAGGCATCTCTATGAAAACAGCTACTTATAGTAAAAAAGCAATACAGAATAAAACGCACACAATAAAAAGCACTAAATATCAAATTTGAGAATTATGAATTGTAGCACATAAAAGCAGTATCTAAATAATCTATAGAACAACGCTTACCTTGATTCTTGAACGTAGACACATTGCAGTATTTGTTCCAGGGTCCACCCAGCCCGCCCTGCATGCAGACACCCTTACCACCGTGCAGGACCCCCGTGGCGGCGCACCAGCCACACCTCGGCTCAGCCAGGCAGGTGGAGCAGCGACTGAATACCGAGCAGTCCACCGGGCACTGGGTCTGCTGCCCCTCCAGCAGCAGTCCACAGCGCCCTTGTGTGCAGCTCAGTGGCAGGAACCCAGCGGGCATACACTGCGAGAAATGCAGCAACAGAGCCTTCCTATATAATGTATATTTTTGGAATGTCTTAATAGCGTAGGGGTAACGTCATGAAATTTTAAATGACAAATCCTGAGGTGAATTAAACCCTCGTGGGTTCGAATCCCGGCCGCGCTGATCTGAGAGTAAAATCTCGGACATTCACTGGACTGGTTACACGGAAAATGGAATAAAATGCCTAACGGTTTAAACATGTGGTATTAAAAGTGATAGATATCAACATGGTTGATCATTTCACTATAGTGATTGTTTACTTATATTTTCCTAGTGCACGATGACGTCAGGTGAATAGTTAGCAGAATGTTTTGCAAACCTAGTCCTCAATAATGGAGAGTAAATATGTATATCCCACCAAACACGACGCATTAAGTTGCATAACATCTTCAACAATTACAGAACAATGGCGTCCATACAATATCGAGCTCTCAGCTAGTTTTGTACCTCTAACAAAAAGTTAGAGCGTTTAGGATAGCCACTAGCTGTAGAAATTTTACCGACCGGTTACACTAAGCATAACAAAAAAGAGGAGACAACACAAAATGTATACATTGAACGGTCATTATAGCACTAATCATAACTATATCTTCAAATATTCTTTGATACTCTACAATCCACTCCGGAAAGTTAACTATGACCAAGATCTCAAAGGGAATATAAGTGTCTTCTCATTTATGTTCAGAATGAAAAAGGTCTTGAATAAATAAAAAATTATAAGAGAATGAATATAAAAGATTGAGAAGTTTGGTTTTTGAGATTCAGAAGTCCATTTATAGGTTCAGACTATATTTTAATTGTGCACAGCAGTATTTGTATTATGAAACGTTTGCAGATTTCACCTATACACGAAATATGACAAGAATGAATATAACCCGAAGAATTATATATTAAGTTTCTATTCATGTACGTATATATAGTCTCATTTTAAAAAGTTCTTCAACGCATACAATATCCGCTTATCATGGGGTTAAAGCATTACTTCATATTACTGAGTTCTTAATGACAATAATCATCATCATCATCATCATCATCGTCTTCCCTTGAATCCTAGTTTAACTATGGTCGGGACAAACCTTTAAATTCGTTTTAGGAATTTTAGCAATTTCAGAAGCATAGGCATTTAACAACCGAATGCTCTTTCTGACGTTGGTTCAGGCAAGAATGCAGTCAACGTGATTATCCAATCAATACAAATAGACAGCTAAGGCTATAATGCTCTGTTAGAGGACCATTTCGGCATCACAAAGGGATATAATCAAGGACTGTTTAAACGGGTTGGAAAAGAAGCTTCCATTATCAAGAAGGCGCACTAGCTACTCAGCCATTCTTCCGATTCAGTATAATATAGTAGAGCAGATACAGGAAAATATAATAGCATATAAACATGAATTAAAACTAACAGTTATGTTAATATATTAACCGATACAATCTTATATAATAGCGACCATGAATAAAAACGAACAGTTATGTTAATACATTAACCAATAGAATTCAATATAATGTCAGAGAACCATGAACAGAAACTAACAGTTATGTTAATAATTAAAGAGACAATAGAATATAGCGATGTGACGAAGACACGCCCACCTTATTGTAGAGAGTGCTCCAGAAGCAGCCATGTGATCCACCCTCGCCTCCCAGTGACTTCAAACACATGTCACAAGTAGTATGCAGCGAACAGTGGGTGGGGCATGTGCTAGAGCTCATGTCACTCATGTTAGAGGCTCCACCCACCAGGATACTGGGAGAGCAGTTCCAATCAAAAACCGGCAACAAGCTGACACCGCGACTTGTTCCATCTAATACAAAATTACGAAATATCGATAGACTATATCAACACTTGACCTGACCCAGTTTCATGCTCAGTTAGGTATCCTACTGCGGATTAACAGATACAGGGTCCAAATCAGGCATTCGTTGCGTCACTGACATAACATGGCAAGAAACTAACATTAGACCAGGCTTCAGTTTTAAATTTACAGAGTCAAATTATTGCTCTAGCTTTTACCCTAATACTGGCACGATTAAAACATTAAGATCCAACATTTTGGAAAGAAGCACATGAAAAAACACTGAACTGCTGGTGTTGCCATACACGACTGTAGCATTATTCAGCGTTTTTATTTTGTCATAGCTGTATACGCATACTATATAGTTGTCAACTAATAGTCATTCAAGTCATGGAAGGATCTGCCTTCATACTCAACCAATAACTTCTACTTTCTCGAGTAGTGCACTGCCTACTGGCCGGTCCATGGTATATAGCGCCTCTACTCATCTCCATCTTCCGTCTTTCTCTTCATGTCCACACACGAGTGGGTCTTTCAATTGTTTAAAACATTCCTTTTGATATGCCATTACGCTTGGAGGATTCTGTACATGATGAGGTGCGCCCCCTATGCCTTCCTCAGCTTCGACTAAAATTCTACTTTACAGACACTACTTTACTTCGACTAACTTCTACTTTACAGCGCCAAAAATATTAGGGCTTCTCGTCTCTAATGAAATTGTGTAATAGAAATATTGCAACGATATTTAATGTCAACTTTTATGAATAGGTTCAATATATCTCTTATTATTTTTAGAAAATAGAAACAAGTTAACAAGATGCAAGCAGAGAAGTTTGTTAGACTGCAAATTATTATTTCCTAAGTACAGTATTTCATATTAGTAGTTTATATCATTACAAGCAAAACTGCCGAACCTACAGTTTATATCTCAAACAAAACAGCAAATATTCCTCGTAAAAGTGTAACGATTCATTGTCCAGATTGAACGATAAGGCCAAAAGAAAATAAGTAAACAGACACTAGAAGGTCAAGACCGGATGCAGTTTGTTGACACACAAATGCTGTTTTGGTATTGCCGATCCTAGCAGTTTGATCTTAAAAGCACAAAATAATCGTTTTCAATATGTTTCTTTCTTATTAGAAGGTAGGAAATGGTAAAATTATTTGCAGCCGTAATCATCAGCTTCTACGGGGTAAATACCAATATAAATGTCAATTTAAGGAATATTTTATAATTTTTTCTGTATTTATCATTGTGTTCAGTGTATTGTTTATCAACAAACGACTGTAAGCTGTAGCGTCGTGTAACGTAATGAGTTTTATGCCCAATTGAGATAGCAACAACACTTACTATTGACGCGAACATTACGCGACCAGGCGCAGTGGGTTTGACGTCTGCATGACTCGCAGTGGTTAGCCAGACACTGTCTGTCGAGACACTGGTCGACGTGTGATATAACACGCTGCTGTATAACTACACAGTCTTCTCTCACTGGACAACTGCTGTAGGCTTGGATACATACCCCCACAGGGCAATTACTGCACCACTCACACTTCTATAATACAACAGTATACACAGTTTATGTACATGTATATACTGTAATAGAGTTATCTATGCTGCAAACGACGCTTGGTTTTAATAATACTGCTGTTTGAATTATGTGAATCTTCAATGCGTAAGTAGTGTTATGTATATATGTAACTTATATTTAAGACTTTAGAATGATATCTGAAAAGCTGCTGAAGTTGAAACATAGGAAATAACACTCAGGTACAAATCAGAAATCCAATTAAGAGTATATTTAATAATTTATATAAACATATAGTATGTATATATAATAAATTATAGGTAATACCTTTTCATCTCAAGAAATAATATCAGTAGAGGCGAATCTAGGACATGAACCTATGATATATCCGCAGTCCGAAACTTAACAGAGTTTGTTACAGTTACTTAATTAGATTATTTTATAGGTTATTTGAAGAACAGAGACTAACAAATAATTTCATTGAAATGAATATTCTCATAAGAGTTAGCAGACATAGAAATTGTTTTTGCAAAAAACCAATCTCAAATAGCAATATTGAACCTTTGAGAGTTGATTGGATGAGGAGGTAGACAGGCATTCTGTGCACGTAGTGTATCTGCTGCAGTCCAGCACATCAGACATCTCTGTCTCACACAGTATGCCTTGACGTATAGCCACTGACGTGTTCTTCATCAAACATCTATACAGTAAACATATAAACATATCCGTGATATGTTTACAATAATAAATAATATTACATACATGTCTCCATTGTATTATCTAGCACACTCATCATTAATGCACGTTGTTTCATCATCAAGTTTTCCTTATGTCTTTCTTCCTCTCCTTAATAATTAGTACTAGTTGCCTTTTGATAGTGCACTGATTGCATTGCCGCTAACCCGGGTAAAGAATAACCCTTCAAAACACTAGGGATATTTTCATTCAAAGCTGTCAACACTCAGTCTTCCAAGGTGGTCATCCAAAATTATATTAACTAGGTCCGACGTAGCTCAACTTCGTTCATTGACGCGTAGCTTAACCGACTGCGCTAAATCTCGCCCCCAATTTTACTTTCAGATCAACACCTCTGCGAGTTGAATTGCAAGTGTAATGTGTCACAGAGCAACCTATAGAAGAAATTCAGAGTAAAACAGAAATAAGAAATACCAACCCCTGTGGCCTTGAACCGGCCGTAGAGTAGCAGTACATTTCACTTGTGTCTAGCACCGTGCAGGCAGTGCATCCAGTCATGTTTACACAGGCCTCCACTGTAGTCTGCAACCTGCAGATATCTGAGGGCAAAGTGATGCGTACTAGTGAGAACTCATAGCCTGGCCGACCAACAGTAGCCGGCTCTGACATTACATAGATCTCATTGGTTGACGTGTTAATAGAAGCTTGACCAATTAAATGGAGTTTGGGATGAACTGTATCTGCACAAAATACAATGTTCAACATGTGATTATCTATAGAAATTAACAAAATTGTGTTCATTTTTACATATTTTAAGCCTATTTCAATTAAAACTAAAGCAAACAGAAATGAAATACACTTATACGGTAAACACGCAAATCAAATACAAAACAAGACGCATCACACAAAGCTAATATAAAACAATAAGCTTTCAATGAAAGAGAGATACAAACTGACCAGGATAGAATTCAAGTGCATAATTCATTGGAAGTTTTTATAAGAAAAATTCTAATGTTTGCATTAATATTATAACACTCGGGTTTCTTTACGATATGAATCTCAGTCAAACATGGTCAGCGTTTAGTAATAGCTGAGGCACATTAAATGAGTACGTACATCTGATCGTTCACATTTAATTAATTCACACACTCCTTACTGCAGCATGTACCTTCGACTATGAGTATCACCGAAATCATTATAGAGATTGAAAAAATTTAGAGTAAGATTTGGAACAATGCTGAAAATGGTATATTTACTGCCAAGAAGTGCAGAAGTAACGTTGAACCATCTAGAGCAGGAGAAATGATACGCTATGATACTTGTCATCGCACTGTTACTACCATATCCTCCAAGTACAACCATATACTCATCCCCAACGACAACGCCTGCATGCTGGTAACGTTGCTCCGGCTGCATAGACAATACAATAAGCATTTCATTATAAAATTACTCTACAAATTTATCATTCACAGGCCATAAATTACTGCAGAACAATACAAATGGCGAAGTAACCATAGCGTAAATAATGGCTGTAAAATACGACATAATGAAATGGTTATCAAATATTAAGTGAAATAATTGGTTCTTAAAAATTTAGTTAAATAAATGGCTCTTGCAAGTTGAGTCGAATAAATGGTTCTTAAAAGCAGAGTTAAATGAATGATTCTTAAAAGTTGAGTTAAATAAAATGGTTCTTAAAAGTAGACATAAAGATAAAGTATGACTGAAATATAGGATAAAAGTCGAAATCATAACATATATACTTTTCATCAAATTTTATTGAAGTTTTATCCCAAAAGCATTTCTTTAATCACGTTATTTTCACATTTACTTGTTGTACACTTATTCACGATACCTTGGTACGATGAGCAACAGAAGACAGAAGTTGCCAGGAGACATTGTGGACGTTGAAAGCACGCAGCGATACACTCAGAGCATAGAGTGAGGCACTTAGTTCAACGCGACCCCCTGTGCTATACGTGTATCCAGCATGCACGTATATAGAGTTACTAGGCGCGTGAAATGTAGCAATGTGCCCATATAAACCTATAACAATAAGCAACCATGACAACATCCAGCATCAAGTAGAGAAAGTGCTTCAAAAAACAAGTTTATTCCTACTAACTGGCACAGAACCAAATCCTAGTATATGTACAGGAGTAATCACAAACGGATACAAGTGTTTAAAATTCTTACAAATGAATCTACGATTAGGTTTCAAAGACTAAGCTTGGCTAAAAAGCACATCCACTTAAATTTAAGGATTACAAATTATTTCAAGTTCGTTTAATATATAACCATGACGGAGAAAATATTGAAAATATCTACTAACCAACAGGCTTAGCCCCATGAACATCGGATAACTCAAGCCAGGCTCTCCTGCCTGCCTCATAGTAATACGTGCGTTCAGAGAAATGTGAGCTTTGCGTAAACCCTCCAATCACGTACACTAAGAAAATTAATTATATAGCATTATACAATTATGTACCATCACAGAATTGTCTTTTTCTATTAATCTATTGATGAGATACAGAAATTCTTGTATTCCATCAGTTTTATAGTAAATAGTTCTATTAATGAATACCGGCATTCGAACAATGAAATATTAAAGATCAATATTGATAAAAGATGACGTCACGTATTTTTGAAATATAAATAAATACCGTTACTAATTTATGCTCATTTATTAATATTAACGAACCAGAAGGCTGTTCTATACGTTATCGAGAACTGCATCATGACGGACACTACCTGTGCAACTGTTAATGAGCTGTTATGCTTCGTATATTAAAGTTGGTTTAATATATAACCATGAGGGAGAAAATATTTGAAATGAGGTGAATTGAACCCTCGTGGGTTCGAATCCCGGCCGCGCTGATCTGAGAGTAAAATCTTGGACATTCACTGGACTGGTTATACGGAAAATGGTCTAAATTGCCTAACGGATTAAACATGTGGTTTTAAAAAGTGATAGATATCAACATAGTTGATTATTCACTATATTGCGTGTTTACTTTGTATCTAATAACGTAAATACCCAAGCGAGACAAGCTATAGTTACTCAGCTGATTGGTTTCTACAACACGGAGGAGATTGCCGAGGCTAAAAATGTGCTCTTTGAGTTTTTAGAAAAGTGTAGGAGCAATGACAATGTTAAAACCGCTTTGCCTAGGAATATAGCTCGGCGTGTTACAGAAAATAAACGCAAGCTCGACGCTGAGGATATATTGGACGCATGGATGGCGGCAGATATTAACAAGCTGGATATGCCCAAGTTCGCTGCCCTTGATCTCTCCAGAGTTCTGCCAACCAGATTTAACGAAAAGGACGTTTGTGACTCTCTGCGATGATCTTCGAAATGAGGTCTCAAATGGATAGCTTTGTGGTTAAAATAAACTCTATGGAGGAGTTTATAAAGAAACCGGCTCCCAGTTCTGATGTTCAGTCTACTCTGTGTGAGATGTTCGGTATTATAGACTCTAAGATAGACGCCATTCCACATGGGTTGGATAAGGGTCCTCCCATTTCTATCTTGCCTTCGTCCAGAACTCAAACTATGGATTCGTAAAAGTCGCATGAACCCCTAACAAGGATCGTATCCGTGCTCCTAATAGTCGTGATGATGTTGCCGTTCATAAGACGGCTTGGGCAGACATAGTTAATTCGCCCTCCCCCCAGGCCCCTGTGCAACGCTCATTCTCACAAAAGAAGCCTAGCAATCTGGAGAGAACATCCTCACACCCTAGTTGCAACACTGGGGATCAGGATGGCTGTTAGCTCGTCCAGAGGAAGAAGCCTAGGCCTTCACATTTGATCGGGAAAAAAACTACAACGGGTGACTCAAAAGTTAAAGCTATTGCCAAAAGAATGGCAATTTTTGTTGGGAGGTTGGAGAAGGAAACGACTACAGATGATATAATGGAGTTGCTAGGAGCCAGTGAAATCCAACTTGCGTCTGTAAGAACTTGTCAGGGGTTAGTAAGGATGGTCGTGAATACAAATCCAGTGCATTCATTGTCACCTGTGATGTTAAATACAAAGGTGATATATTAGATGCAAATATATGGCCTGAAAACTCTGTAATTAGGGAGTGGTGGTATAACCAGAAATAAAGACAGCCTATATCTTATATTAAACAATGGCAATTAATATTGCGACTTTTAATATGCACGGTTTTAACAATAGTGCAGCTATGCTAAAAGAATTAGCAATAAAGCATTGTATAATTGCAGTACAAGAACACTGGCTCAGTGAAAAAGAATTGCATAAGCTTTTACTCACATGTACTGATTATGAGTTGCGTTCTGTTTCCGCTATGACTAATAGGCTGGAAGAAGGCAAGGTAGGCCTCTCTCTGGTGTGGCTTTATTATGGCATAAATCAATTGATAAGTTTGTACAATATGTGGGCGCAGATCCCTCTAATAGATGCTTAGCGGTTAAGATATCGTTAGGTAATCTCATTATTTTATTGTTAAATGTTTACTTTCCTTGTAATTCCGAAGCTGCAACATATAGAGATGATGTTAATGTGATCATAGGTTTTATTGATTATATTGTTGAGAATAATTTCCATACTGATGTTATCATTCTTGGCGACACTAATTTTGAGTTGGACAGCAAAAATCTAGGCTTTAATATTTTCAATCAATTTCTCACGATTGTTAAAATGAGCTCTTGTGATGATATTGTTAAGTGTGACACTAATGATAAATGTACTTTTGTTAATTCATATTTTGGGTATAATTCATGTATTGATCATTTCTTTGTAATGAATGAATTGAAATCTGACATTAACTCCATCGAAATTATAGATTGCCCTTTAAACCACAGTGATCACCGTCCACTTAGTATGACGTTAAATAGCTGCATTACAATTCCCTTTGGAAGTTTGCAGTCCAGTGAGTTTGGGTTAAATGATAGCGCCAATACTAGCAAGTTATTCAAGCGTAGATGGGACAAAGGTGACTTGCGTAAATATTATAATTATAGTGGCATGTTACTCTCTAATTTACACATTTGTACTAGTTTATATAGCTGTACCTGTTCGTGTAACGATCGTTATTCTTGTAATGGCAACAATGCTAAACTAGCTATAGATGATTTCTATAACAATATTGTTAACGCGCTGTTAACAGCAGAGAGCACTTCCATTCCTACGATACCTTCTTCAGCACTAAAACCATTCTGGAATGATCAACTAAATGAACTTAAGGATAAGTCTATTATGTAGCATCGTATTTGGCATGATATGGGTCGACCAAAAACTGGTTTGATCTTTTCCATTAAGAACGATGCAAGTTCAAATATAAACTAGCCATTAAAAAAGCAGCTGAGAAATATGGAAGTAGGTATGATGAAGCCTCAATTTTGCATATTTCTAAGAAAAATCCATTAAACTGGGCAAAACGTTTTAAATGCTTAGGTATTACTTTTATAGCAAGTAAAAATCTAATGGTTGATACCAATTTGATTATTAGAAAATTTTACTCTAGTTGCAATAATATATTGAGTAAATCAGCTTATTTAACTGAGCTGACAAGATTGCATCTTTTAGAGTCCTACTGCTTGCCCATTTTAACCTATGCCACTGTTAGTATTTCACTTAGAAACGATCAAATTCATGATTTAAATGTTGCCTGGAACAGTGTTTATAGAAAGCTATTTAACTATCATAAATAGGAATCTGTTAAGCCAATTATGATAGGGTTGGGTAAGTTGGATTTTAAGCACATTAGAGTTAAACTTATGTTTAATTTCTTTAGAAGCAGCCTAAATAGATTCAGTATAAATATAATTTTAAAGCATTTTGTAATTAGATATTTATTGAGGGGTTTAGATAAAATGTGTCATTGTTTTTCATTTTTGATTGTTTTATGATCCTATGTGTTTGTGTGTATGTGTGTGTATATATTTATACATGATGCATCTTGATCCTGTCTGTTTTTGACGAATAAAGAAATGAATAATATTGCATACAATACCTATACTTCTTCAATAGGATATATTAATAATATCTATGAATATAATATAATTAATAATATTATACAATTTATTATAACATTGTTATCAATTTGCGCTAAATAGGCATATTACGTTTAATTCAAAACACTGTAACGCACACAGCAAATCCTTTAGAGTCAAAACTGTACTTCAGTTAACACTGAAACATAAAGAAGTAGAATGCAAACCGCTCAGTTCATCGACAAGAGTCATCGTATGCCCAGCAAGAGGCACAGGCAAATCAGTATCATCCACCTGTCAAATCCAATTCACATACAACTTACAACTTACATTTAGACACGTGACATAACATTTGCAATACCGTCCACTCAATTCTACACGAGAGTTTTTACAGCATGGATGATGAAGCAAATTAGGTTTATGTTTCCTTCGCTCTATCTCTTCTGCTGTCCAATGAGAGAGAGAGAGTGAGAGAGAGAGAGAAGAGATTTAACTATTTAGGTGAACATTCTAAAAGCTAAAAAATGCTAAAGCTAAGGTTAACGTCAGTTTCCTCACTCGAAAGCGATGTCGGTGACGGGCCAGCCCAGGATTTGAACCCGCACCTACTGATCCGCGGTCGAATATCTTACCGACTTCGCTACTGGCTCCAGCCGTCTAATTCAACATCCATCTATATATGACTAAAATCATATAATTCAAGATACTAGAATTATTTGTATCAATACTAAATTGTATGTGATTTAATAATTTTACGTTTTATTTCAATATAACACTCTTAGATTGGAATTTTCATATACTTGAGTAAGCATTTGTACGGATATCCAAAATAGTGAATGACTAGTCACTTACTTGTGAGATATTTTCGATAGTAAAATTAATACGCTTGAATAACAATTCAGCTTACATATCGGGTAGACAATACCCGATAAATATATGGATTGACTGATGATATGGTGTGGGACAGGGAGGACTGGAGAAAGTCTATTCCTATCCCGACCCTGGTTAAACTGGGATTTAAGGGATGATGATGATCATGATTATGGTGATCGGGTAGACAATACCACCAGAATAGTAAATTATTATTTAGATTGTTTAAGGACACACGAACCTTGAGAAGAGTCCATCTATTGCTGTCGAGAGAGAAACTCCACAATTCCCTGGTCGTGGAGAGGTCCTCCAGTATTCCACCATACACAAGCATCACGTGCAGTCCAGCTACACACACCGCTGCGTGATAGTACCTACAACAACAATCATGATAGTACCTACAGTAACAATGATAACAAACACTAGTATACCAGTACTATATCACTACTACACACCGCGGCGTGATAGTACCTACAGCAACAATGATAACAAACACCAGTATACCAGTACTATATCACTACTACACACACCGCGGCGTGATAGTACCTACAACAACAATGATAACAATTATTATTCTTAATTTATTCTTCTTCTTAATATCACAACATTAACATGACTGACATTGACAGCATAGAAAAAGTAGTAAAACTACGCATTATAGATATTTATACTAAACACAGCTACACGAGTCATGTTTTACTATATTACATTACAGTATCTATTATTATCATTACTGCTATCATTAATATTAATATTAATATTATTACTACTATTATTATTATTATTATTATAATTATTATTATTACTACTGTATCTATTTTATCATCACTCTGAGGAAAACCTTGGCTTAGGCTGATCAGACGAGGCGGGATTGATTCGCTGCCACAGATTACTCTTCGGATTATATCTCCACAGATCATTCACAACCCCTTTCCCTAAAATATGACCTCCAAAGAGATATACGCCCCCGTCGTAACACAGAACGAGAGAGTGGCCCCGGCGAGCTGAGGGGCCCTCGTGGCCTGAGCGACCTAGAGGTAGGTACTGGGCGGGGCCTTCTACCTGACCAACCCTCTCCTGACAGCCTACTCCTCCGTATCCCAGCGAGCAGTTACACCAGTCCTACAGATATACACATAAGTCGTGCATATACATGTGTGTATATATATATATATATATATATATATATATATATATATACATACATAAGACATGTATATATATACATACATGTACATGTATAAGTATATATATATATATATATATATATATATATATATATATATATATACAGTCATGGCCAAAAGTTTGAGATCAGTGGAAAAAATCGTATTTTATGATTTATTTCTTATTTTGCTTTAAAATGCAGCAACATTTACACTTTCTGATTAAGTCTTGATGTAAACAAAGACATAGTTTAGAATTTTTATCCTGTTTGGGATTTTTATATGTATATTTTGCGCAAATATTGCTCGATTTGCAGCGTATTAAGAGAATTTTATGCCCAACTTGGCCTATAACCTGATACTAGTCATTCTGCTACGGTGTATTATAATACTCACCTAAAATTCTACAGAATGCTGCAATATCGCTCAGACTATAATACTATGTGCTAAATATTGTTCTGTTTTGCTTCAAAGCTGTAAATTATCATATTTGTGTATTCAAATTTAACTTTGGTCGAAACCCTGAAATTTCGGTAGCGAAGAGCGCAAACATTTTTGCTCCACTACATGGGTCAGAGCAACCAGCAGACAGTCCTGATTGAAGCAAGGGTAAGCACACGAAACATTAGAAGACATTTGTTTGAGGGTGGATTGAAGTCAAGACCAGCATTGAAGCCTCTGCTTCAAAGCAGAACATTCGAGATAGAATGGCGTTTTGTCACAAATATTGCAATTGGTCTGCAGATGATTGGAAAAGCGTACTATTTTCAGATGAGTCAACTTTCACACAATTTTACTCTTTTTCCAGACTTGTAAGACGACCATTTGGGAAAATAAATGATCCAAGTATTGAACCAGTGCTGTCAAACAGTGTGCCAAGCTGATGGTTTGGGGATCTTTTTCAGGGGAGGGCGGCCGTGCGGGAATCTGGTTCATGGAGCAAGGTACAACAATCAATGTTGCTGTCTACGAAGGTATTCTTGAAGATAAAGTTCTGAGTTTTAGAAGTATACATGATGTGAAATAATTCCAACATGATGGCGCGCCATTTCATACGGCTAACACTATTACAAAATGGCTCGCTGCCAATGATGTACGCATGATGTACATATGATGGTCCGTGGCCGGGATCATCACCTGACCTAAACCCGACAGAAAACCTTTGGATACTGATGAATAGAAAGGTCGCTGAACACAATCCGTCCTCCTTTCAGCATCTGAAAGAGGTGGCGAAAAGAGTTTGAATAACAGAAAGTTCGCTTGAGAACTGTAACGCATTAGCCGGCTCCATGCCTCGCCGCATTGCAAACGTCCTGGCCGTGAAGGGAAAACACACTAACTACTGGCTATCTAGGTCACTCAGCACATCTGTGACTATATTATAGCAATATTTTGATTTCTATATGATATATATATTGTTTTATGATGATGAACATATTAAATACAAAAGAAAACAGTGATTTTACCATGATTTTCTAAAAAATATCGACTGATCTCAAACTTTTGGCCTTGACTGTATATATACATGTGTATATATATATATATATATATATATATATATATATATACATACATGAATATTTATATACATACATGTATATCTAGATATATATATATATATTATATATACATGTATATATATCCCATTTATGTTAATGTATAGATATATATACATCATGAGTATATATATTGTATATATATATATATTAATTAGAATATTATATAAGTACATATATATATATATATACATGTATAGTATATTGATATATCTATTATATATTATATATATAATATAATAAGATATATATATATATATATATATATGTTCACTTAGAACACAAGAAGCAATTTTAACAAAGAAAATATTAATGAACTTGAGTATTCATTACACCACCACAACAGCATCCCTTACTTTTTGAATATTTTACAATACGGCCATTCTTCATTTGCAAGCTCACAAATTTCCTTTAGTATTACATGTAAATTTTCGTGAGTGTTTAACAAATGAGAAGTGTAAGTAATTAATCTAATCAAACGCTAACTAGTTGAACCATTCAATTATCTAACAATCAGTTTTATTTGTTAAAATATTAAATATTGGAACTACACCAAAGATTTAAGCCTAATTATAGTTCAATCCCTCGACTTCGATGAGACAACTATCACTACACTTTGAATCAGGCTTCGTAAATAGAATTTTAAACTTTTCTACTTTAATTTGTCGTTACTCATATTTCAGGCATAAACCGTAATGTTGCAGACATATGAGTGGAATTGAATATATTTAAAGATGAAATGCCGCTGAACCTGCAAACACTGTCCCTGGTGTAGGTGAGCTGAACAGTTAAACGGACAAGTTGTACAGTAATTGAGGATACAGCTGCTTTCATTGCCCTCCTCGACACTACAGTAATCCTGCGCAGCATCATCACTCTCGCCACCTGTCTGCAACAAGCCTGTACGACCACTAGCTGCATCTAATCCGCACTGCTGCATCTTATATGTAGCATTGAATCCCTGCCCACCGGGATCTGAAATATTTCAAAATTTACTAAAGCTGCTCATTTTAAACTTAATTATTTCAGCGACAAATTATGTCCGTTTGAACATTTTTCACAAAAGTGAAAACACTTAGACTAAATATAAAAATAGTACAGGTTAGATGATCATGTAGATACTATACTCGCATGCAAATTGAGAGGATATAATAATTATGTTCAACTGCCAATCCCTTTAAATGTATCCTTGTGAAAAAATATAAAGTTAAAGCTAAGCTCAACTTCATTTTCCTGTTGAAATAGTACGTCAGTGACGGGAGCGCACTAGATTTGAATGCTGCACCTACTGATCCGCTGTCCGCTGTCGAACATCTTGCCAACAAGTCACAAGGCTCAGCTCAAACAAGATATTAATAGTTCCTTTCTAGCTTTGTATAAATACTATATTAACCACCAAAAGAAGCCTTATATAAATTAACCATGACAAGTTTGAAGTTGATCTGTACATGTACTTGCTTTAAATATTCTATATATATTGTATATTACCCTTTAGTTAGATACAATAATGCATTTTAGTATACATACATTTCGTGTCAGTAAGTGACTTAGTCAGAAAATTTGAATCCAGCCAAAATAAGTACGTTATATATTATTGAATACTGCATATGAATAAATGTATGCAATATGTATAGTATAGATATATTTATGAATAATATTATAATAGGTGGGAATAAATATACATACACACATACACATATATATATATATATTATTAATAGGTCCATATAATAATAAATAAATAAATAAATATATATATATATATATATATATATATATATATATATATATATATTTTTTTATTATTCATAGACAAAAGTCATGTATATATGTATATAATAATATAGAGAACATTAAATACACACAATATTATAGAGTATATTTAATAGACAGACAGATACATACATGATGAGGTGTAGGCTTCAAAAAACACGGTCATGTATCCTGACACAGCAGTCACAGATCTAGAGGCAGAAGTGTTGTCACTGCAGAAAGCTCCCAGAAGCACGACGTCTCTGCTAGCAGACAGTCGTAGACTGGCGCCATCTGATGAATGAGATTCTACAGATCTGACTGAGTCAACGTTAGATCTATCAGCACTCAGTACACCAGGAAATCCAGCCACCCCGTCGTACACATATACGTGGTTCTGTATGCAGACAATCAGAGGAATAGACAACGACTTACTTATGCAACTAAACTGCACTAATTGATAAAATATTTATCGTAGAAGTAAAAAAACATTCTTAAAATTCTGAATCAATGTATATCCAAAGAGAAATTAAACTAATAAAATCTTACAATTATTTGTGCAAAAAATTAAGTAAAAACTTCCAAATAAATTCTAAGAATATTACTTTTAATGAAGATGACCAAAATGATCCTCAACATGGCCAAAAATAAAATATTTAATTATACCATAGATGTAAAAATATAATTGTAAGATAAGAAATTGTTCAACTATACTGACAGGAAAGCTCTAAATAGTCACTAAATCCTAAATCAGAAGAATCACGCGTAATTTTACTGTCACAATTCCTCATCAGACTTTATACTGTCTGTTTTGATTTATCTTTCCAATTTCAATGCCCGGACTCCTTCTTGTTTTACGAGTTTTACACAGTTCTATATGATCACTGAAGTCTTGATCAATACGATCATAATTTTTAGTTATAATATAAACAGCATGATTAAAAAAAAGCAGAAAATAATCCAAGTTGAAACGTGTGGTCTACAAGTAGAGGCAATATATGCATTATTGACAATGGCTGGAGCCAGTGGCGAAGTCGGTAGCAAGCTCGACCGCGGATCAGTATGTGCGGGGTTCAAATCCTGGGCTCGACCGTCACTGACATCGCTTACGAGTGAAGACACTGACGTTATCCGTAGCTTTTTTTTACTATGGTAAATTTGATCTCAGTTGTATCTGTCCAATATTTGAGCAGAGGAAACTAAAGCACAGTAGTACAATGAAAAGCAACTGCTAACATGACCTACTCTGTTACATAGAGCGGTTATAGAAGGCTCTATGGTAAGAGTTATGAGAGGTGGACGGGACAGAGGCGTGATCATCGTGTTGGAGTAGACGGTTAGAATCCACATGCAGAACACATGTGAACCAACTCCAGAGCCTCTATGTGAACCGAGCGCTCCGTGTGTCACATTGTACAGCACGTCACGACCCTCGCACTTCCGATAACATCGACCGTTGTTGCTGTCAAACGATTCAACCAGTATATACACATTGCATCATCATCATCCCCTGAATCCCAGTTTAACTAGGGTCGGGATACGAATAGACTTTCTCAAATCCTCTCTGTCCTATATCACATCATCAGTCAAATACAGTAGATACTCATTTATTTAATTTATCTAGAGAAAGAGTTTATAGAAAGTACAAAATACAAGTACACTTACAAGTACAAGGTCATCAACGAGGGCTTAATTATACCAACTAAATGGCATTCATAGCAGCAAACAAGCAACAAACATAAAATAAACTTGCGACAAACATGACAAACATGTATAATGGTTACCACATGTACTAAAACTTTCTGCTCATATACATTTGGAATCAAACAAAATTAATCCATTACAAGAAAAGCATTTTCAAAATTTCACAGTTCACATTTTTATTTAATATTTTAATCTGCAGAAGTCAGAATATACTTTAGATTAATAATAATTTTTAATTAATAATTAACTATTACATAATTAATAGTAGGCTACCATTACGAAGAATAAATAGGACGAGAAGTAAAACAACGTTTTTCAACGTCCTCAGCTATATTTAACATTTAACCTTAGGCAGAAGTAATGAGTTTGGAAACCATGGAAAACACAGAAGAAGAAATAAAAAGTGGAGGCAAACTGATGAAAGATGCAAAGTTTGCAGACACTTAAGGTATGATGAATGAAGATTAAAATAAAGACAAAGAAGGATATGAGATTTCTAGCCGAGGAGAAAACGTTGAACAATAACAGACCAAGATTAGAATAATTAGGCCACACGACGGCAGATGATAGGAGATGCAAGAAAGAATTCAAATGTAGAATTGCGCAAGCAAGCAAAAGGGTTCTTTGGTGAGAGGAAAGACTGCCAACAACAAATTTCAAGAAATTAACTAAGATATAGAAACTTTTGGGTAGCTCATACTCTTACACGTGTACACAGTCAATTAATAAAATTTAGCCAACCTTACCTAAACCTAACTTTATTATTATCACTCTTATTAAACAAATATTTAATAATACATTGTCATAGTTCTAATATACTAATTAAATTTTTTAATCATTTTGGCTTAACGACAAAATTATTTAATTTTTCTCAGTAATATTTATATTTAACTGATTTTGAACCTACACATGTTGATTAGACAGGATTATCTACCCATTCTTGTTGTTCTAAATAAATATAGTAACTAGATATCAAATATGTCAGGGAAGGGAAAAATAAAAGCTTCAATAATTTTCATGACTGGCCATAAAATACGTTTTACTTTTACAAAAGGCAGTCTTAGACAAGTTATGATTTATCTTTTAATATACTCTGATGAATTAGGTGTATTATTTTAAAATTTGCATGTCTGGTGTCGACTGATCCTTTTTCTGCACACGGATATGTTTTGCCGGGCACGTTTTTTCTTTGTGTCGTTCCTATTCTGTATGTGGATTTATTCTACGAATAAAGTATATCTCTCTCTTAGTGCACTGGCTACTGGCAGGTCCATGGTACATAACGCCTCCACTCTTCTCTGTCCTCCGCCTTCCTCTTCATTTCCACATATGAGTGGGTCATTAAATCATCTAACATACCTAATCAATAAAGTATATATCATACTAAAATAAAGGAGAATATAGTGAAAGAGCCAACTGAAATAGAAATGTTAACAAATCTATAACGCACCTTGGATCTCCATAATACCCCGTGACACATGTGTCACACTGGTCACCCATGGTATTATCAGTGCAGTGACACATTCCTGTCACGTTGTGACAAATGCCGAGTGACAGGTCACCATGTCCGTGACAGTGACAGGGGCGACAACCTGTGACAAGCATATCAACAGATTAAATATTTCTTATTATTTATTTATTATTCTTATTAATCATTATTATTTCATTTTCGCTGTTGTTCCTGTAATCTGCTTTATCGTGTTAGGACTAAAATAGTCCAAATGTTAATAACGTCGTAACTAAACTATGAACCACTGTAATACCACCCAAATGGTCCTACTTTTTCCAAACTAATGACAACATACGAAAAGTGAAGTAACGGTACAATAAAATTAACTTTTTGATCGAAGGAGTTTTAGATTAACTTATGAAATATCATTGACTGATATTTGACTTTTGTGACTCAAGCACATAAGCAAGCTGTGAAAAGAACCTAAGACCTTATGGACTCAATGCCTACCCTCTAGTGAACGAGCATCGCCATAGCTGCCAGCTGCGCATAGCTGACAGTGATCCCCGGCTGTGTAGTGATGACACTCGTCGCACACGCCTATGCCTCTGCTGCACGAGCTGTGATTGTTGCAGCCGCAGCTGATTGAACAGTTGGCACTGGTCCAACCCAGCGAGCACTCGCACTGATAGTCAGGAGCGCCCAGGCATCTGCCATGCACGCACTGCTCGTAACAGCTGTTAACAGAGTATACAAGCTGCTCATAACAGTTGTAACACAATATACAAGCTGCTCGTAACAGCTGTAACACAATATACAAGCTGCTCATAACAGTTGTAACACAATATACAAGCTGATCGTAACAGCTGTAACACAGTATACAAGCTGCTCGTAACAGCTGTAACACAGTATACAAGATGCTCGTAACAGTTGTAACACAGTATACAAGCTGCTCGTAACAGCTGTAACACAATAAACAAGCTGCTGGTAACAGTTGTAACACAATATACAAGCTGCTCGTAACAGTTGTAACAGAGTATACAAGCTGCTCGTAACAGCTGAAACATAAAACACACGCAGTTTGTAACAGCTGTAACAACACACAAGTTGTTTGTAACTGCTGTAACGTAAAACACACATTGTTTGTAACAGTTGTAACATGAAGCATAAGCTGTTTGTAGCAGCTGTAACACGAAATATAAGTTGTTTGCAGTAGCGATAGCCTAATACACAAGCTGCTTGTTGCTTGTAACAGCTGTAATCTAATACACAAGCTGCTTGTAACAGTAATAACACAGAATATAAGCTTTCATGACAGTTACAACAGGAAACTAAACAACAAGTGGCTTGCAACTGCTGTAACTCTAAACCCGTGTCACTTGTAACAACTGTAATACAAAACAAACTAGCAAAAGCAGTTGAAACAGAGAACACAGTCTGCTTTAAAACAACTATTACACAAAACCCGAGCTACTTATTTTTTGTGTAACATAAACAACTAACAGTTGTAACAAAAAACACAAGGCTCCTAGTAGCGAACACATAAAACATACTTCTCCAATCAGATGCAAATATATGACTGCTACAAACTGTTTGTAACATAAAATATAAAGCAGCATAAGACACATTACCTGTAATATCACAATTACTATTAATTAAATCAATCACGTATACTATATATTTTTTTGAAATAGAAAATGGTCTTAGAATGTCTTAAGAGAAATTTATCAGAAGAATAATTAATTGCAGAGAACTGCATCAACACCGCCTTAGTTGCTTACCAAACTGTCTTCTTATCACACAAATAAGACGATCTATTGACATATGCATAATGTGCAGCACATACGTTCTATTGCATTCAGTTTTGCCATCTCCAGTGAAGCCCCTGTTACACAGACACTGATAGTCAGTTGGAGTGTTGATACATTGGGCATCAGTATGGCAGTCATGCAAACTCAAAGTGCATTCATCGACGTCTGGACACTCTGTATATGACCAATCAGCTTCATCAGATTCAGTAAGCACCTCCTTATATTTCTCAGCAACCAATGCAGCGCAGCTCTTCTCAGAGGCAGGACCTTCAATCAATTAGATTATCAATTTAATAACTTTTACTCAACTCCTAAGAACATAGTCACGGCGTAGGCTCATCAAATCGTAATATCTCATGCAGATGCAGCTGTTGAACAATTTACATTACAGACACAAAGATCTGTTCTTCCCCCTTTATTCCTTTGGACTAAAGGAGGATCAACGATATTATACATTACTGTTCAAAATCTGCTTCAACTTCAGTCCGAACACTATTGACTTATAAATTAATTCCATTATAAAGGCCTTTTCCAAACCTAGACGTAGTCCTCATTTAGGAAAAAATTATGGAATTTTGATGTACTTTCCTATTGCTTCTTTGACTCCTTCTTAGTCGCCTATTGCCACCCGTGCAGTTTACGGTTGGACTATTCCTTGGTGATCAGGGCCTCGAACACAATATGGGGATCTGTTTTGACTAGTTAAAAAAGCTAGTAAAGTTAATGTTAACGTCAGTTTCCTCACTCGAAAGCGATGTCAATGACAGACGAGTCCAGGATTTTAACCCCGCAGATACGAATCCGCGGTCGAAAAGCTTACCGACATCGCCACTGGAGCCAGTGGCGATGCATCTCTGAATCTCTGCATTGAGAGCTGGCGCTGACAGCATAAGGGATGTATATATACCATATACGTAATATTCTTCTATACACTTACCAGTGAAATCGCCGCGATGGCACACGCCGTAGGTAGGATTGACGACATTAGCGCACCAGCCGCACATGTAGTCGTCCAGACAGCTCCTGCAGCTGTTCCTCGTCTCACAGTCCGGCGCCTGCTGCACCGTCACGCTGTCTATCCAGTCGCTGCACGCACCGTACTCAAACCTCGTGATGTACTCGATGAAAGCAAAGCAGCGAGACGACTCGATGCACCACGCACACTCGTTCTTGTCCTCCAGGCAAGAGCTCGAGTTTCTACGTCTGCAGCAAAGAGAAACGACATTTTAAGAAATCATCATCACCATCATCATCGTCATCATCGTCACTGTCATGATCATGATGATGATCATCATAATGATCATCTGATGATCATTATGATGATGATGATCATTTGATGATCATCATGATGATCACTATCATCATGATCATGATGATAGTGATCATCATGATACTACTACTACTACTACTGATAGAATAGACAAATTATTAATTATGTGCTAGTTATGTTTTTGACTGAAATATTTATTCTGATATAAATTCAAGTTGTATATTATTTTGGACTTTTTATAACTTGTATGTAATATTGTAGTGGCGTGTGATTCTGAAATAAACTTAAACTCTCTTTCTCTCTCTCTCTCTCATCATGATCATCATCATCATCATCATGATAATGATCATCTGATGATGATGATCATGATGATGATCATGATAATGATAATGATAATGATCATCATCATCATGATGATGATGATCATTATCATTATCATGATCATCATCATGATGATGATGATCATTATCATTATCATGATGATGATGATCATTATCATTATCATGATGATGATGATCATTATCATTATCATGATCATCATCATGATGATGATGATCATTATCATTATCATGATGATGATGATCATTATCATTATCATGATGATGATGATCATTATCATTATCATGATCATCATCATGATGATGATGATCATTATCATTATCATGATGATGATGATCATTATCATTATCATGATGATGATGATCATTATCATTATCATGATCATCATCATGATGATGATGATCATTATCATTATCATGATGATGATGATCATTATCATTATCATGATCATCATCATGATGATGATGATCATGATCATCATCATGATGATGATGATCATTATCATTATCATGATCATCATCATGATGATGATCATCATGATCATCATCATGATGATGATCATCAGCAGCAGCATCATCATCAGATCCCCTTGAATAGCAATTTCAAAATATATTATAGCAAATCTTTAAACAAACAATAGTCTTTAACAATTAATCTTTATTCAAACAATACAAATGATTACAATTTGATTTTTTATATATCGGTTATATATAGTTGAGTTTATATACAGTTGAGTTGTGTATGAACAAAAGAATTAAAAGCTATCAGTCCCTTACGGATGATATAAAGCTGTCCCTTTCGGATGAAATAAAGCTACTAATATGACGAAGTCAATGTAAACCACAAAAGTGCTTACGTAAATTTGTTATGATAAAATAACACGTTTAACAAAACATGCTACCGCAGTTAACGTTAAGAATATCATAAATTTATCTGAGAAAAACATTACTAAGCAATCACAAATACTAGGATATTAAATACGAGTATTGCTAAGAAATATTTTAATATTACTAAGCTATCCAAAATGTTTCGAAATATAATAAACTTTACACCTATTAGTAAAATGATTAAAAGCTAAAGCAAAGCCAAATGTTAACATCAGTTTCCTGCTCGATAGCACGTCAGTTACGGGTAGAGCATTGAATAAGAACCCTGCATCTGCTAATCCACATTCGAACAACACACCAGCATGCCACTGACTCAGCCATAATAAGTTATCACACTGACCAAATGAACATAATTAAACATTGTAAATGAAACAAAAAATCAAATGTAGAAGTAATGAAAATCAAAATCAAAAATAAAATGTAGATGTAATGTAAGTCAAAATAAAAAATCAAATGTAGATGTAATGTAAGTCAAAATAAAAAATTCAATGTAGATGTAATGTAAATCAAACAAAAAATCAAATGTAAAAGTAATGTAAATCAAACAAAAAATCAAATGTAACAGTAATGTAAATCAATCAAAAAATCCAATGTAGATGTAATGTAAATCAAAATAAAAAATCCAATGTAGATGTAATGTAAATCAAACAACAAATCAAATGTAGACGTAATGTAAATCAAACAAAAAATCAAATGTAGAAGTAATGTAAATCAAACAAAAAATCAAATGTAGAAGTAATGTAAATCAAACAAAAAATCAAATGTAGAAGTAATGTAAATCAAACAACAAATCAAATGTAGACGTAATGTAAATCAAACAAAAAATCAAATGTAGAAGTAATGTAAATCAAACAAAAAATCAAATGTAGACATAATGTTAATCAAACAAAAAATCAAATGTAGATGTAATGTAAATCAAACAAAAAATTAAATGTAGACGTAAGTAAATCAAACAAAAAATCAAATATAGATGCAAGTAAATCAAACAAAAAATCAAATATAGATTTATGTAAATCAAACAAAAAGTCAAATGTAGGCGTAAGTAAATAAAACAAAAAGTCAAATGTAGATGTAATATAAATCAAACAAAGTCAAAGCTACAGAGACGACAAGACTAACTCGAGGCAGCTGATTGGACAGACGTCTAGACGCTGAGACGAAGGTTTACTTGGATCAGCGGATACAGATTCCTCAAATCTTCCCTTACGCGTGCAGCGAGCATCAACTATCAGCCACTCACACAGCTCATTCTGTAACAATCATATTGCTACCGTCGTCAATGACAAGTTATACGAATATATGACAATGTCAACCCAAATAGACTGCTTATAAAATAATTACAATTATACAAAAACTGAAATTTAATACTTGAAGAAAATCAATTCTGAATATAAATTTTAATACAGAGAAACGCATACCACTCATACACAACTTACCTATTTGAACTCGCACATTGATCTCTATGTACAAATGTTTGCGCTAGCTAACAGACAGCTTAGGATCTCGCTCTCTATTTGGTCAATGCATTTACATGAGCGCACTGCACTGTAGAACTGTAAGAAGTCTCTGACACAGCATTCGGATAGGGAATTAGCCCCTAAAACTTCACTGCGCTATTAGTTACCCAGCGTGCACTGTGCCAATGTGCACCCATTACAACTTCTACAGTACTGCACTGAATAAAATTAATTAAGCAAATTATAGACATTATACATAAAATTATACATAAAATTAATTATACAAATAATACATATACATATATATATATATATATCCATTCGTATATATATATATATATATATATGATTTTTATGCAAGTGTATATATACATGTATTTTTATGTATAAAAAATATAGCCTATAACTAATTGAGATTTATCATTCAACGATTCAAAAATTATTCCATTCAACGTTAATTATCTCGACTCAGACCTCGAGGCAAGTGAAGCAGTCTACTTGGTCTCCGCACACTGGACAATACTCTACGTCAGTAATCAGACTCGTAGCACCAGACTCTGAGTTACACCGGTGCACTTCGCGAGCATGCACATCTGACCTAGCTATGCACACATCGCTGCACCAGCCACACGAGATGTCAGTCATGCACGCTAGGCAGGTCAGGTACGACGTGCAGTTACCACCACTGTATGGTTCCAGGTATTTCGATGTAAAAGTCTAAACATTTACAAGAAGAATGCCTTCAATGCTGTACGTTAGAAATTAAAAGAAATTATTTTTTCGCAAAAGAATGCCTGTCGATTTCCGAAAAATGTTAAATGTTATTATATAAACAAGCAATATAACAGTAGATATATAAACATTAACATTGGCATAGTTAAGTGAGGTTCATAACATTTATCTTCTTCTTCGTAGCCTACATCGCACTCGTTCAAGTTATGAAATTAGCCTGACTGTTACGTTGTATTCTGGCGACAATATTCATGTTTGTTAAGAGAAATAATTCGTCTGAGCACGTCCTGAGTTATGTACGTTGAACCACAGCTCACGTGGAGTGAGCTGCACTTGTCTTATCTGAGCTTCGAACCCAGGCAACTTGCATTCGAGGCGAACATTCTAACAGTTACGCCATATCCCATCCTCAACATTAATAACACATAATTATTTATATAATTTTAATTCTTATCAGGCGCACACAAAATGCATCATATATTACAGTACAAATGATTTCTCTGGTATAGCTACTAAAGTACTGTTTAAAAATTATGAAAACAAGTACAGAACGTTTTACAAGAGACAAACACTATCGATGCTAATATGATGATTTCCATACTACGCTGATGCAGGATACATACGAAGCTAAAGATAGTGAACTGATTTGTATGATAATTGCTCAATATTTTAAAGATAGCCATTACTGGCTGGAGCCAGTGGCGATGTCGGTAAGATACTCGACCGCGGATCAGTATATTTAGGGTTCAAATCATGAGCTCGTCCATCACTGACATCGCTTTGGACTGAGAAAACTGACGTTAAACTTAGCTTTAGCTTTTTATAAGTGGAAATTTGTTGTAATTAATTTATGCCATTCTTTCTAGCAGAAATGCAACGAATGACTATAAATAAAACACAAAAAGTAGATCCAACAAAAACTACAATAGGAAGCTAAGCAGAGCACACAAGACCGATAGCAACAAGTAAGCTGATACGAGGCCTCAGTTAAGGAATTAATCAGTTCCCAGAATCTTCTGAAAGATATTTCAGCAAAGACGATCATGGCGACTTTACAGTTGGCTCGTCCGCCATGCATAAGGGATACCCTCTCTCTCTCTTAGTGCACTGCCTGTTGGGAGGTCCATGGCTTATAACTCCTCGAAGTATTTCTATCCACAGCCTTTCTCTTCATATCAACATATGAATAAGTTATCATATCATCCAACATCCCAAGTCCAGATCCTCTAACCTTTCTTCCTTCCATTCCTACCTCAATTTCCTCTTTCAGCAAACCATTCCCTCTCAATATATGACCATCCAGTTCTTATTTCTATTTCTTATGATATATATCAATTGCCTATTTATGTTAACCCTACTTGGCACTTCTTCCTACGCAGTTTTGTCAGTAAATTTGCTCTCCATTTTTCCACAGCCACATCTCGAATGCTTCCAGTTTTCTAATATTCTCCTTCAATCAATCAATAATCAATAAGAATTTAACGTCCGGTTCCTCGCTATAAGGCAATACTTCACATCCATGTTTCACAAACATACAGTTCCGTGGTCGACACTAAAGGCCTAATCATAAAGTCAGAAATCATAACCTGTCTCCGTATAAAAGTATCGTTTTCTATGTAAAAAGGAACATTTTGTCATGGAACATTTCGAAATTCTGGTAAGCACAAATCAGATATCAGCCAATGAATAAGATTCCTTATATAGAATATTCCACTGTAAACAATATTTATTGTTTATACTGACTGCTTGTTGATTAGGATGAGCAATTCATACATCAGCACTTTAAAAAGGACTTTTCATCGATCAATGAGATAATCCCTTCACAAAAGACTATGCCCTCTGTTAATAATACGGCTTCATAATTGGTTTTCCGTTGCCTTCCTCAGTTCTTGAACAGCCGCCTCTTACGAAACGTGCAGTTTACGACTGGTCTACTCTTCCGTGTCCCGGACACAACACGGTTAAGCTAACGCTGTAATCAATATTTACTGTTAATTCACTGACCACTTGTTGACTAGGATGATTGTTGACGGCACCCGACCAGTCTAGACCCATGCTGGCAGAGACCTGTGGATTGGCGGACGAGGAAACAGCCTGGCGAGCTATGTGCTCCAGGTAGTATCTCCCTGGAGAGGCTGATCTCTGGAAGATTGGTGAGCCATTCGGTCTGCGGGCCCTGCTGATCGCGTACATCTTAGCGTCAAGCTCAGCTACTTTCTCCTGAATATGGAGAAATACACAAGATTAACTAACGTCAGTGTAGTTTGTTTAGTCAATTTCTAATTACTCAGGTCATATACAAGTCTAAATTAGATAAACAACAACAGTAGCTAATGCTTGCGACAAATTCAGTGTACAGTTGAAAGGTTGATACAGGGTTGATGTCAGTAAGTCTTCATTAGTTACTTTCAACTAAATAATAAAACGTTTACCTAGTTCATGAGTTTAAAATCAGTTTCTTTTCAATGGAATGTTGACAATTACCATATGATTTAACATCACAGCTCAGCATGCCTTCCCCTTTTTATTTTATAAGTTAATGGTACTTTGTAGTGGATATATCGTAAGTAAATTTTGTTAAGTAAAGTATTAGCTTGATTTAACAGATTCGGGTAAAAATCTAACGTCATTAAACAGTTAATTATTAGCATAACTAGCCATCAAGATAGGTTACTGTTTTAGTAGAAACTGAATATCATAAAACTGAAGTGAAGAGTACGAGTGCGCAGACATACAACTATTAGTCATCGTCATCATTTTCCCTTTAATCCCAGTCTAACTAGGGATACGAAATAGACCTTCTCTACTCCTCTCTGCCGCATACCATATAATCAGTCAATACCCTATAATCTCTTCTGTTCCTTTTATATACTTTTTTTAGCAATTTCTGGAATCTCGGCGCTCAACAACCGAATGCCCTTTCTGATATTGGTTTTAATCTTAGTGCTTTAGTCGCCTTCTTAGACACGTGCACTCACCGTTTGGCCCATTCTTCACCCATCCTGGACACAAACAAACGTGGGCCAAACTACTTCAGCAAATACCGTTAGTATGGAATTATTAAACGAACAAAAAGAACTTAAAGGAACAAAAATTCAAATCTTATCACAGAAAATATTCAAGAAAGACGAATCAACTGCAGAAGGAAACAAGAAGAAACAGGAAAACCTTGTTGATGGGTTTGTCGTCAGTGCTAATGTATAGGGAAGCATTCGAGAACGTTCCGACAATGTGGACTAGCACGTCAGGTCTCTGCTCCTCGGAGAAGAGCTGAGCCCTCAGAGAGGTGGGTGGGTGGATGAAGCCCCTCAGAACACTGATGTAGTCAGCGCCCATCATCTCACGCTCCCGGTCAAACACCGGTATGAACGCAAACGATACTGAAGCGTTGATGACCAGAGAGACCTGTCCATAATAAAAGATTAAAGAACTAATGAATAGAACCATTCCATAGTCAGCGTTCATTATGTCGCGTTCCTGTTCAATATCTTCATGAATGCAATCTATACTGAAGCGTGTATCAAAGTTACAAATTAATAATTCGATTAGTTAGTACACAAATTATTCAGTAAAACATCTACATCAATCAATCAATCAATATGAATTTAACGTCCGGTTCCTCGCCATAATGCAACGTCAGGGACGTCATTATATTATTATAGTTCCAGTAGCGATATCGAACATATAGTTTCATCAGTGAATGCTAGGAATCTTTACCAATCAGAGTTTAAACGAAAATCTGGTGGATTTAATCACAAATCTTATTTAACTGAAAATTAAAGTATTGCAGCTAATATAGCGCTAAATATTTGAGTATTAAAAGGATTAGGGATAGGCTGGTTCAGACTAGATTGAGGTAGTTTACAGTGAGAAAAGCAGAGGAGGATGTAGTCAAGAGAGTTTGTAGGGATGAGTAGAGGCTCAAGTTGGAGAAAGGTTGAACAGAAATGACGTGGGATGCGGCGATTAATAGGGTTATGAAAATTAAAGGATTGACTAGTTGGTATGGGACAGAGAGGAATGGAGAAGGTCTAGTCGTATCCAACTGGGATTCAAGGGAAGAAGAACATGATGATTAAAACTAATTTAGCACTACAGTAACATAATTCATCATCCCCTTCACTGCTATATACTAAATATTAATGCTATGTACTAAAAAAAACTATACGACGGAAAATGTACTATAAAAAAACTGAGCAATTGCAATAAGCACCTCGTCAGGCATAGAGAAGTTAACGGCATGCCGATATCTGATGTTATGAAGACCAGCAGGTCTGTCCAGTACGCTGCACTGATTCACGTCAGTCAGATATAGACTGGTGCTGTTCCACCATTCATCAGACCACAGAGACGACAAACGACTGCGGTTGCTTGACCCACTTGCTGCTGTAACCATTAACGAATCAATCAATCATCGATATAGAGTATAATTAGAATACTATATAAAGACTCTTATTAAGTTTCTTTGAAACAATGTCTGCATAATACTATGTTTATTGCTCTCTATATTGCCATTTGTGTGTGTGTACGTTTTCTGCGGTATGTCAGATTTCATATAATAAACGAATATATAATCTAATGAGTTAAACTTCAATCAAACGGTTCAAAGATAAACTGTAAATAGAGGGTGACTATACAGCTAACTGTAACGTCCATTTTTGTACACACTCTCAGACGACAGGGCTTCGAATCAGCGACTCTTATTTATCAGCCAAGCACGCTACCAACCAAGTACCAGCCAATGAATAAGAATGAGGTCGAGGAACATAAGGATGTAACTGTTGACACAGAAAAAATTAAAAGTAATATAGGCATAGAAATATTCTGCCGCCATCATGTATACTTTAGCCTTAAATAAAATAAATGATTTTCAACCATAATAACAAAAATGATAAATAACAATACTTTTGATAAAAGTTGAGACAATAGTTTCACATTCTCACTGAAGATATTAGTTTAGAAAGATTAAACAGTCAACAATTATTAATTAATCAATCAGACAATTAAAAGTTTAAGTAACGAACAATAATATTTAATATATAACTAATTCAGTTAGACTAATAGGACAATGCTAAGCGTTAAAACAGCAGCTGTATGGGCAAATCAGTCATACTTTGATCCAGCATAAGGAATATACAAGAGGGCAGCAAACTCAAGTCTACTTTCACTCTCTCTCAATTTTTCTCTTTTATCTTCAGTGTTCAGTCAAATGGCACAACTAAGGTACATATTCATACTCAAACTTTGCTAAAACGTTCTCCATAAAGCATTCCATTATCTAGAAATGGATTATATTCATTAAAGTGGCTATATTTATACCATATATTAATGTCCCTTAAGGTTCCCTATGGACAATGAGAAACCACCTCAGAAGCAATATTTTCCCTAGCTATGCTACACAAGGTATGAATAAGACACAGCCTTTTTTAAAGGGATTAACTTGTTGATCTATGGAGTGCTCTTTAAGAAGCGTGAAAGCAGACTTTAAGTATGAATATGTATCTTGGACCAGCAATTTGGTAGAACACTAGATAAAAAGAATAAAACATACGTTATATAGAAAAGATATAAATATATTATTTCTGTGATGGCATTCTATCACGTAATGAATATCGATAACAATATAGTACACTATTACAAATCATGTTCAATTTTCGGTTGCCCAACTCGTAATTTTTCCTAATCTACCACGTAAAATATACAACTTCACAATACTCAAATTTCAAATGATAGAAATACGTAGAAAAAATTTATTTTTGACGCTAATCTTCCATTTATACCTCAGAGACCTGACACGAACAGTGTAGTACTAAACTAGCTATCAGTAAACATACAGAGAGAGATATATGTGTTTATTTCAGAATCAACACCAAATCACAGATGTGTATCATCTTCCCTGACGGCCGTTGTTCTAGTTTTTACAGACTGTTTGATACCCTGTGTTTCTGGGAATTGTTTATTTTACTTCTCTTAAATGTTTATTTCTATTTGTATTTGTCAGTGATTTGATGTCGATGCTGAAATAAACACAAATCTCTCTCTCAAACAGCAGAGAAATGAAACTACCGTTGCCTCGCTGATTGTGACATATGCGATCTTTAACTCCCCACATGCATTTATTCACATTAGTCCATCCATCACTCCTCCTCGCTACAGAGCTGTCACTAGCGCTAGGCCCCGCCTCCTGTGAATTACTCCCGCCCACCACATGGCTGTCGCTATTGCTAGGCCTCGCCTCACGTGTATCAGCCTCGTCCTCGTTGAATCCAGAGCAAGCCTCACAGGTTCTTAATAAACCACACACGCCTGGGCAGCTGGATGTGCCCTCGTCTTTGCATAACTAAAATATTACAGTGTAATATGTAGTAATAAAAAAATAATTATATATTACAAATAATAAATGATATAATTATACAACATTTATAAAAGCACAAAAATCATCTTAAATTATAATACATTATAATATTGTCTAAAATAAAATAATTTTTATATAATATAATGTATTGGTAGTAGAAAAATAAAAATATTTAGATTTTACATTCTGCATTTTATAACGCAGCTTAGTAAACATTAGCATTTCAGGTTATTGAATATTCTAAATGCCTAACTTAGATTAAATGATATACTAATCCAATAGATAAGAAATTAAAGTAGCATAAAGTATAATAAAATACTTATTTTTCAAATAAATTAAGAAATGAAAAGGCATGTCATTCATATGAGAAGACAAAATATACATTGTGTTCGGAAGATTTATAGTTCACAATTGTTCTATACTTGCGTTACGAGTAAAACGATAGTATAACTCTTTCTCGATAGTTTCAGACTCAGTATTATAACCAGCAAAACAAACGTACAATATGTGGACTTTTAACAAACCACTGGCGTTAGAATAAAAAAAACTTAATAAATAATTTAATAAATTAATAAAACTAATGAACATGCAGACGTACTCAGAGAATATTTACACTGTCTGGCTCAAATAACAAATTAACAACATATACATTTATATAAGTTACATTTAAGCAGAAAATTTCAAACTCGCGAAAGAACCAAATAGAAAAATAAAACCAAATAGAAAAATAAAACCAGAAATGAAACCAGACCGTACGCAGAATGTCAAAGAAACATAAATTATTCTGCTACCTAGTCAATCGTAATTACAAATATAGGTATCATTTTCAAGAAGTAAGGAAAAGGAAACAGAATTGTTCGCAGAACTTCAAAGAAACACAATTACCCAGTTCTAATTATCCAGTTAAACCGAGATAGGTACGTTTCTAAAGGAATCTTCGAAATAGAAAGTAAAAGAATATAAACAGCGAGAGAATTGTTAGAAGAATCTCAAGGACAATATTGAATATCTAGTTTAAAAGATATAAACATTGAGAGAATTGTTAGCGGAATCTCAAGGACAACATTGAATATCTAGTTAGCCGCATACAGAGATGTGAATCCTAGGAACACAGGATCTGCCCAGTGTCCATTCCCTCATCACACACCAGACACACTCAGGATCCAGCAGACAGTCTGCTTCCTCTGTCTGTCTGCATTTCTGTCTGTCTGCTCCTGACACAATCCTAGCCTAGAAATTAAACAATTAATATGCTAAATTAATTAATAATTGATAATTGAATAATTAATAATTAATAATTCTGCCTCGTTGTATGCGCTTTGAGCATATTTTGATTCAGCTACAAACAAATGATCATGGTTCTCTCTCTCTCTCTCTCTCTCTCTCTCTATCAATCAGGCAATTGATCCATCAGAGCAATCATTCAATCAAACAAGCAATCATTCTATCAATCAATCATTCTAACAATCAAGCAATCATTCTATCAATCAAGCAGTTTACTTTTTCTCCAGTATGTTCTCTATATGACCAAATGATTAATAAAAGATTATGTGACAAAATATATAGAAACGTCAGAAAATTATTTAAAATCTAGTAGCTCTTTATATTATCATATCACAAATAGGGCACAGCAATTGAGCAAAATGTAATTTATTGCTTAGTTCACTTTAACTTAACCAATGAATCTTTAGCGTCCGGTTCCTACCCTTGCTAAATACATTACCAATAATAAATTAAATTAATTCCAATCAAATCAAATGAAATTATCAATGGCATTTTTATCAAAGTAATTCCACAAATCCAAAATCGTGAATGAAAGTAAGAGATTATTTCTAAAACTATTTTAAGCCAACCACTAAATAGCTTATAATAATCATCTTCCCTTGATTCCAAGTTTAGCTTTGGCTGGGATCTTACTTTTTCATTCGTTTTAGAAAATTCTGTAACAATTTTTGGATTTCTGGAGACTAGGCGTTCACCAACCGAATGTCCTTTCTAACATTAGTTTGCATCTTTGAGCTTTGTCTCCTTTTACGACACGTGCAGCCAAGGCTGGTCTATTCTTCAGCAACCCGGACACAATACGGTTACCCGGACATAACACGGGTAACTACTAAATATCTACGAAACAAATTTAACGTTCTAACCTGTGATAACGCTAAACTCTCAGGAGCAGAATAAACAATAAGATCTCCGAGAGTTGATCCGCGATATCCACCCGCTATCATCAGCAAGTTACCAAAGCCAACAACAACAACATGCCCGTATCTACCCTTAGTATCTCCCGTGCTGCCTAAACCTGCACGAACCAAATTGATTGCATTGAACATTAATTAATTACATTAATTGATTACATTAATTACATTGAATCAAATCAATCAGCGAAAAATTACAGCCAACAATATCAACAGAGTGACGGCTTCGTTTGTATCGCGCACATCGATTAAACCGTTATCAATCAATTGATTTAACATCGTCATCATCATAATCATCATCAGCTTCCCTTTATTCTCAGTATAACTACGGTCGCGATACGAATAGACCTTGTTCACTCCTCTCTGTCCCATTAGATATCATCAGTCAAGTCCCTATAATCTCTTCAATTCGTTTTAGAAAATTTTGTAGTAATTTCTTGAGTCTAGGCGCTCATCAACCGAATGTTCTTTCTGACGTTGGTTTGCTAGTGCTTTATTTGCTCTCTACGACACGTGCAGTCACCGCTTAGTCTACTCTTCAAACAACACGGGGGAAAAGGAACACAAAAAGAGACACAATGGAAAGCGGGAGTCGAACCTTCCGGAATTCTAACAATGAATAATGAACTAAATATATTGTAACTAGGCGATCAGAATCGAATAGGTAGTTTTTCTTAAATCCGCGCCGGCTGCTATTGAAGCGCCAACAAAAGGCAACGATTACTAATAACCAATTATGGGAAGAGGAGGAAATAATGAAAACTACAAATACAGCAACCATAAGAAAGGAAACTCTACTGCACATGCGTATGACGTGTGTAGCTATACGGAATTAATTTTGTTTTAAACTACATGTATTAGACTGGATTAAATAAGCAGTTTCCAGTGGTCTTAAGAAACATGAGCAGTTTTCAGTGATCTTAAGAAACATGAGCAGTTTTCAGTGGTCTTACGAAACTTGAAACTTCTTAGAATCTTCATTAGATTGCATTCGGTCTTTGATTCTATTAAATCAATTTACAATAACAACCACCATGCTTACTGTAAATTCAGTCATATAGAAGAGAGTTTAGAACTCAAGCACTGCAAATGATACATAAGTTCTTTTATAAACTCCTGACACATCTTAAACAACTTACCCTTAGATCTAGATAGCAATTTCATCTCTGCCACCTCTAATTCCTTCACATCTACCCAGACATGACACTTGAGATGATAGAGGTACAGTCTCTCATCGAAGCACCTTTCCTCCACATCGTGCTGATGAATATTACCGCCGTGCACTACCATATAATCCGCGCCCAAAAGAGCCGCTCTATGAAATGCTCTCTCTCTTGGCACTGTTCCGTCTTTCTCTTTCCTTTCTGCCGCTCGAATCTCCGTCCAGCGTAGCTTGTAGATGTTGAACGAGAGAATAGTAGACGAACGTTTGGGAAAGCGAGCATTATCTGGAGTAAAGCCTCCAAATATAATGATAGAAAAAGAATCCGGGTGGTAAATAGCTGAATGACCTACAAGTCTTTGCAAAGCCAAACGCCCTCCGTGTCCTTTAATTAACTCCCACGCTAGCCGTCGAGTAACAGTGGTATTAGCATCTGATTCGATAGTTTCATTTCCTACAAAACCCTCCGAACGATCATCAGCTGAAATATTATTAATATCAATGCGATACATTGCAGAAGTTATTCCGTTACGGTCTGTCCGTCCGCCAAATATATAAATCCATCTTTGCTCGACTAGAGTCATACTGTGACCAGTTACTGCGACAGGAGCAACTTGACTAGTTGTGGCGACTCTGGTCCACAGGGAGGCATCTACTCTGTACTCCCACAGCTCATCGCTACAATGATCGTCAGCCTTAGTTCCACCAAACAGGAACAGTCGCCGTTGCACAACGTCAGCAACCATTGTATGCCCGTGACGTGCTGAAGGCCAAATGCCACTTTTCGCAACTTTTACCCAATCTGACCTTAGCTGACTGACACCGCCGCTGACACAGAAATAAATAAGATCATCTAGAATATCATTAAGATCACTTCCTCCGAACACATAGATACACGGTTCAATCCAGGCCCCGGCGTGACCAGTACGAGAAACAAATATGCGGCTCTTTGAGACCAGACGATGCCAGCCGGCTGACGAGGTTTCACCGATAGGCAGCGAACAGTCAATGCCTACATAGCCTTCATCGCAGAGGAAGGCATCTCTTAGACACCTACCGTGGCTGCGAGTGTTGTCTGAGCAGATGAGCTCCTCGCAACCCTCACCTGTGTAGCCTGGGTTACATGTGCAGACGTGAGAGGCAGGATCACAGACTCCGTGATCTGAGCCACTACAGTTCAGCATACAGTCCGATACCTCGTACGTGGCGTTGAACCCGGACATGTTGAAATTACGATCGGAGAAAAAGTGTATGAGCATCTAAATAACAGTGAAATAACAACAATGTCAGTTTAGGTAGGTTTTAGAATTTTTACAAGCGAAGCTAAAGTATCAAAGCAAACAGAATGTATCCACAGAAAGCTACATATTTAGAGAAAAATTTTGTTTCTCAAATGACTTAAACATCTATTGCTCGTAAATGTAAACTTCTAAAAATTGATTCATATTACAGCGAAAATAAGTAACTCGATGTTGCCACAATCTATCGTTAGAAATATCATTTGATAATCAATCAATCATAACACATAAATGAGAAATCTCTCTATCTGTAATGTTCTGTAAATTTCAAGCCAAAGGCAAATATTCATTAATCAGTCTGCCTACAAGCTCAATAAAGAGCATTAAAAAGGTCAATAAGTTAATATATCTGGGGAAGAATATAGCTTATGATGTGGTTTCTCATTGCCTTCCTCAGTTCTTGCTCAGTCGCCTTATTAAATTCATGAAAGTTCACTTAATTTTAATGGTGGATAAGAGTATAACAGAGAGAGAGATAAAGAAATGAGAGATAAAAGAGAGAGGTGGATAGAGAAAGTGAGAGAAGAGAGAGAGAGAAAAAAAGAGAGATAAGTGAGAGAAAATGTAAAAATTTTTACTTACAAATCCAGATTTTGCAATGACCACATCTGGCAAAGATCTGTTAAAAACAATTATAAATAGCAATTTCTTTGAAAAATATCAAAGCCCGTAAAGGTAATGTTAACGTCAGTTTCCTCACTCGAAAGTGAAGTCAGTGACGGGCTAGCCCAGGATTAAATAAATAATCAGTCAAGAATTCCAATCCTTTAATAATACTTGTCTGCTTTATAATTTATTGAATACAATTATAAATACAGATCAGATATGTACTGCACCAGTTAAATCTTAGAAGGAAATGGATCACAAAGTGTGACAAAAGAATTTTCAACGAAAGTTGTTAGTGTACCAAGATATTCAAACTGCTCAAGACTTTGTAATGTTCATAATCTTATTTAAAGATATGCTGCAATGAAATAGAACTTCAAATTAAAAGTCCAACACTAAGCACAATGCCATAAAACACATATAACCAATAATCAAAATATGTGTTTATAAAAAAAGCTTAACAATTTAAAATTTCAAAAATACTAATAAATTTTCCTTAGAACTGCTACTTTTGAAGAGAGGTGCTGAATATTTAGGGTCAGCTGATCTACTTGCATGATGACCTTAACGATCACTATGCAAGTATATCAGCTGACCCTAAATATTCAGCACCTGTCTTCAAAAGTAGCAGTTCTAAGGCCAATTTCAATCCACTTTCTGAATTTCAAGTTTTAAATATATTGAACAACCTGAAGCCAACCGCTGCAGGATTGGATGGTCTATCTGCCTGGTTTCTCAGGTTATCTGCTCTGGTATTCTGTCAACCTCTAGCAACATTTCTAAATGCTTCCATGGCACAGTCGGTTGTCCCTAATCGGTGGAAAACGTCTTATATAATTCCTTTGTCTAAAGTTTCTAAACCCTCTGCACTGTCCGATTTTCGTCGTATCTCCATCACGCCTGTTCTTTCCAGACTTTGTGATAGAGTCATCATTGCATCTTACATTTATTCTGCTCTATTAAGTCCTCCTGCTACACTTTGTTTATATGATCAGTTCGCCTTCAGGCCAACTGGATCTACCACAGGTGCCCTGATAGCACTCTTTCAGAGTATCTCACAAATGTTGTCAAGTAGTCCCTTTGTCAGAGTCATTGTTCTAGATTTTAGCAAAGCTTTCGATCGGATCAGACATTCTACTGTTATTGAAAAGTTTGCTGATCTGGACATACCATCTTGCATTCATAATTGGCTTGTTAGTTTCTTTACTGGCCGTCAACATTGCACTAAATTTGATGGCAATGTATCCTCTACTGCAAATATTTCAGCTAGTGTTGTACAAGGATCGGCTATTGGTCCAGCTTCATATTCCATTACTGCTTCAGATTTAAGACCTATCCATTCTCATAACGATATAATTAAGTTCGCTGATGATACATACCTCATTATTCCATCTCAGTATCTTTATACCACTGTCGATGAACTTGCTAACATTGACTTGTGGTCCAGTAAAACAACCTACAGTTGAATAAGTCGAAATCCCGTGAACTTCTTTTCCATCCTCCACGATCTAGATTTCAAGCAAGTTCTGTGCCACTGCCCCTAGTTGGAATTGTTAGAGTGAACACCTTGAAGTGCTTAGGTGTTACACTGCAATCCAACTTCTCTTTTTTCTGTCCACGTTGATGATATAATTAGCAGTTGCTCTTCTAATCTTTTTGCCATTCGCACTATAAAATCAAAAGGTCTTAATTCTGACCTAATTGTCACTGTCTTTAAATCTATTGTACTCTCAAAGTTAACTTATGCATCGCAATTTTGGTGGGGTTATATCGGTTCCTCCGAGAGAGAGCGCCCTGAGCTTTCCTCAGGAAGGCTACAAGATGTAACTTCTATGATGGAATACGATCTTTTGCAGATATCGCTGCAGATGCTGACGAAAAATTGTTTAACGCTATCATCAGTAACAAACAATATGTCCTTCACCGGCTTCTTCCACCGCTGAAAGATAATTTGAACTTTAAGCTCAGGGAGAGGGCTCATCCCTTCTCTTTACCATCGAAACGCTCACCTTTGATGGATAAGAACTTTACAATTAGAATGCTACACAAAGACTGTTATTAAGTTTCTTTGAAACAATGTCTGCATAATGCTATGTTTATTGCTTTCTATACTTCCATTTGTATGTGTGTACGTTTTCTGCGGTATGTCACATTTCATGTAATAAACGAATATGTAATAATAATAAATAACAACAGTACTGAACCAGAAAGCAAGTACATGCTTGAATAATAAGCAGCATAAAATTTGTCTTCCTTTTTAATCTCCTTCTTCAGCAGTAGATTCACAATTTTGAAAAAAATATATTTGTTCAATATTAATTTAATCCACTTTGGTTTTTGTAATCAAAAACAGGTTATATTTGCTTTGACTTTATCTTGCCTATGGTTTTGTTATTTTGTAGTTCTTTACTCTTTTGGGCAGTATTTAAAATGAATATATACATTTATGGCTCTACAGTATTCTGTAGCACAGAAGACAATTAGCATAGGAATTCATTTCTCTTAGTAGATGCTACTAACAGTATTACCTAACAGAGCTTGGACTCCTTTTTTGTAATAATCTTCTTGCTTATTTATTTATTTGCAAATTAAGTAAGTTTGTATTTTCTATTATTGTGATAAACAAATAAATTTTTACGTTTTAAAAAATTGCACCCTTTTCACCAAGTAGATAAGATATATTTTTATTTTAGATATATTTCCTCCAGATCAATAGGTTTGGAGCATTTTGATAATAACTTTCTCTTCAGCTATTTATCATTTTGAAGAAATTCAAAAGAAAACCCCAGCTTGCAGTGCCTATCTTCCTCACATTATCGCTATAAGAGAAAATTTAAGTCCAACCTCGAAGTGATAAGAGTTCTGAAAGTTAATAAATAATGAGATATCAAGGACACTAGTTCCCCAACCAAAAAGAATTAATTTTAAAAAAGCTCATGTTAACGTCACTTTCCTCACTCGAAAGCGATATCATTCACGGGTGAGCCCAGGATTTGAACCCCGCACATACTGATCCACGGTCAAATATCTAACCAACATTGCCACTGGCTCCAGCCAGAATGGTGGCTTAATCCACAAGACAGAATGGTGGTTTAATATAATAAATAAAAATTACGGTTTTATACGCATTCTCAACTCACTTTCCACTGAAGCTTCCTAGAAGTCGACTCCTGTAAGAATTCCCATCATACACAAACAGGTAGTCATACAGACATTCTGTTTCCATCAATTCGAACCTTAGAGTTATATACTTGCCAGAACCTCCTGCACAGCACAACTTAACAGTAGTAATCTTGTCAATATTAAACACTTTTAAATGAGACATCAAATATTTACAAAAGTTCGATATATGATTCACATTATCATACTTCCAGTACCATTATTAAACTATTCAATTAGTTTAACAATAGTATTTGACAAACATTACAAAGAGCAACAGTTGAGGCATCTAGTTGGATATTAATAAAAGATTCAATGGTGGCTATTATTATTTAATGGCGGTGCTATTTACTTACAATTTTTATAAAATATTGCTTACATTCAAAGAGATAATGTATGTGCATATAATAAAGACAGTAACATACAATATCCTAAATAGTGAACATTTTCAAAAAATAAATTCGCAGTAAATGGATATGTTAAATAGACGCGCTCAATCAGTCAATGTTAACATCATTAATGGGGTTTCTTAGTATCCAACAATGGATAAATCGTTCTGTCAATCACTAAATAGTGCTCAAATACTTAATACACTGTCTTTTATTTTATTTTATTCAATAATTCAATGGTAGACAAATATACAACACAAAATTAAAAAGCTATCAAGTGATTAAGAACAAATTACATGTAAAATGAAAATATAATTCAATAGCAAAAAGTGCGACAAATATTGAATCTCAATACAAAGATTAAGTATATTCATCACTAATCTTGCTAACATCACGTGATATTAATTATCTTAATTTCAAAATAATTTTAATTATTAGTATGCAAAATATTTCCAAATTTATTCCTATTTTTATTAAATTTATCTCATATTTTATAACTGATATCTCAAATAATTTTTACAATGAAGTCGCTACGAGTTGACTAATGTTCTTGAAATTTTCTGGACTTGATCAGCAGCCAATTCTTCCAAACATACAGAAATTCAGTTTGTATAGCATATAAATGGGAATGTTAGAGATTTGTGTATATGAGTAGGATTGAATACCAGTATACAGGCATGTTAGATGCAGTATAACATGTTCTCTATTAAAACAATAGAGAAAACGTCATATATATTTTATGTTAATGCTTTCTTGAAGTACAATCATTTCTTTTCAAATGAGGCAGAATATATCCTGATATGTTCTCAACTGACAAAGTTATTGCACTTTTAATGCATGTGGCGCATGCAGGGAATCTACCAGCTTTCATTATAACTGTAGCACTAACATTTATGCCTGTGACTGATTCACCTAGCATACGTAGGCCTAATGATCGTCTGGATGTATTAAAAGTTCAGTAACTTTCTAAATTACGAACAAGTCATCTATTTAGCCTATTTATCATCACCTATTTAGCCTTGTTTTGAAAATAAATGATTGAACTTCAATAGAACATTAGCATAAAATATATGTGACGGGTTCTCTATAGTTTTAATGAGAACATTTTACGCTGCATCTAACAAGCCTGTATTCATATACCAGATATCTTTCATTTGACCAAATTATATTTGCAAATCTATAACTTAATTCAAACATAATTTTTCTATGTTTGAAAGAATTGGCACAGGTCAAGTCCAAAATTGTCAAGAACATCGGTCAACTCGTTACAACTTTATTGTAGAAACAATTTGAGATACAGGTTATAGAAGACAAAGTGTAATGATAACATAAGGGTGCAATATAAATTCTTTTGAACATTAAATACAAATAAAGAACAAACAGCTTAACTATCTAAATAGACATAGATTGCTTAACATATTGGCTTAGATTTAAATTGCTAAATTTATTATTTCAATGATTTATCGCAACATTAAAGAATAATTAGCTAAAAGAGAATTTTAACTAACCAATGATTAGCCATTCACAATGGGCAGAGTCAGGATAGTTTTTAGCACCATCAGTAATGATACCCATAGACTCGTTTAGAACTCTACGACCGATACAAATGGATGTAGATGGAAGAGCTCGTGTTGGGCAGGGCCAGAGACTGGTCAACAGCAACCAGAATACTGTCAGCATATTGCTGAAGCATCGCAACCAAACCCCTGCCATATCTGCTAGCTGATTGAATGCTACAATACAAAACAAGTCCTTTAGTCATGATGTAATTTAATTACTCTTAATTAAATTACACAAATAGGGTGTAAGCGATCACACATGAGAAGTAAGACACGGTTGTTGTACGTCACCACTTCTATTTAGCATTTACGCAGAGGCAATGATGATGGAAGAAATTGATAGCATTTAGGAAGGAATAAAAATTGTAGGTAAACTAATGAAAGATGTATGATTTGCCGATGATCAAGGTATGCTTGATAGTAGTGAAGTGGGTTTACAGAAAATTATGGATGGCACATATTAAAACATTACTGTATGGAATGAAAATTAATATCAAGAAAACCAGTCATGAGAGTGTCTAGAACAGGGAGGAAGAGTTAATATAGAAATAGATGGTACGAAGTTAGAATGTCATGTAAAGAGTTTCAGATATTCAAGGCACATGATAACAGAAGATGGGAAACTTGGAACAGAAATAAAATGTAAAATTGCAAAAATATAAATGAATAAGTGCTAAATACGGTTAGCAAAAAAAACAATTGATTAATATCACAAGGAATAGAAAGGGAAACTGAATGGGTCATGTCCTGAGAGGGAATGCGCCACTGGCTGGCCACTCGCCACCGATATCGCCACTGGCCGGAGCCATTAGCGACGTCAGTAAGATATTAGACTGAGGATCAGTATTTGCAGAGTTCAAATCCTGGGCTCGTCCGTCACTGACATCCCTTTCGATTAAGGAAACTGACGTTAAAATTAGTTTTCATCTTTTTTTTAATGGTTTCCTAAAATAAGTAATTGAAGGAAGAATGAAAAAGAAAGAAGGCTAGTAGAAGACCGAGACTTGGGATGCTGGATATTTTTATAACTAATTCATATGATTATATGAAGATAAAAATCTGGTAAAGCTAATGTTAACGTCAGCTGCCTCGCTCGAAAGCGATGTCAGTGAAGGGCGCCCAGGATTTGAACTCCGCACATAATGATATCCGCACGTAATCAATGGCTTGTATGAGATATGAAGCGATACCTTTCAATCTCATGTACAATTATATTAAAACAAACGTATTTTAAAAGTCACCGTTCAAATATTACTTCGATCTCTGTACATGTTTGCAATAAAATCCACTTAAATATATTAAACTGTAAGAGAACTCTGAAGCTATTAAATTTTATCTAAATCTAGATGCCTTGAGTACTTATACCACAAATGTCAAGTGCTTGAATATCTAAGAAAGAAGTCATAGACAAACTACTACGCCTAAATGATAGTCTAATGACTAATTCAACTGCAAATACAAATAAAAGTGACAAGCTAAACTGATGCATTTATGACAAATTACCCTCAATAGCACTCTGGACGATTTTATCGATAGCCCAACGGCATAATAATAACAATACACATTATAGTGAAATTATCAACTACGTTGATATCTATCACTTTTAAGACCACATGTTAAATCCGTTGGGCAATTTTGTCCATTTTCCGTACAGCCAGTCCAGTGAATTTCCAAGATTTTACTCTCAGATCAGCGCGGCGGGGATCCGAACCCAGGAGAATTCAATTCACCTCAGGGTCTGTCATTTAATTCTTCACGACGTTATCTACACCTCTAACCATTGCGCTATTGAGACATTCATAATATATTATATATAGTATTATAAATAATATTAAATAAGTATTATTATATATATATTATATACTATTGAGGCATCTTTCCTGATTAATAAAATAATTGTTGCCACTGGCTTTGTCAATATGATTAAACATTTTTCTAGCATTAGATAAATTTCTAAAACTACTTCTGATCTAGAATATCAAATATTATAACTTTTTTTAAATTTCATATAATTTTGTTATATTCAATGTTGTATTACCATTGATAGAAGCATTCTCAGCGCGGTTGCAAATATTCAGACCCTGAAAATCCTAACATTTTAAATTATAAAATGTATACGTTTATAGGCTATAGAAATATTAATATATAATTAATCAAGTCTATAATTTTATCATAAAAAACAATAACAATTCATCGCCATGTTTGTTTTGCAAATACTGAATTTGCTTCTTATTTCAAAAGAGCCTATGTAAGATATTTAAATTAAAATAATAACAACGCCAAAAATATTTAATATAGGCCTACACAGCTCTAACCATAGAATAAAGAATTATATTCTATTTCTTTGGCTCTACAAATAGTATTGCTTTATATAGCAGCATCGATGAATTGGACCATGAATAAATTCCATAGAATGTCATAATTGCGCAAGGGTACAGTCATGAAGTTTAAATGACAGATTCTGAGGTGAATTGATCCCTCGTGTGTTCGAATCCTAGCCGCTCTGATCTGAGAGTAAAATCTCGGACATTCACTAGACTGGTTACACGGAAAATGGAATAAATTGCCTAACGGTTTAAACACGTAGTATTAAAAAGTGATAGATATCAACGTTCGTAGTTGATAATTTTACTACATGCATGTTTCTTTTTCCCTGATTTAATGGATTATAAGAAGTAGTCGCAGTTACAGTGCGCAAAGATTTTCGAGAGTGCTTAACAAGGTGGGCTGGGGCGTTATGTGCCCCCAAGATATCATGTAAAGCTTTTATTAAGCCCAAAATTTGCGTGCATACATTATATAAAATGTACGTGAGCCTCTCCCGAAAGTGAACTCCAACTGCATAGGAAATACTCGACCATTATCATGTTGGAATTTTATTTCACATTTCTATGGAAGTTATTTCGCATGAGAGTGAAAATTCAATAGAGTGAGAACTATGTTTATTTTTCAAAAATTTCAAAAATACACTCAAATATGCACACACACTAGGCCGTCAAAGAGGTCTAAAAAACCTATCTAGTTGATCACCCATCATGCATGCATAAAAGTGCAAACTAAAACATGAATATGCAAACTAAAAATTGAAAAGCAAATCAACTCAAAAATGAATATTAAACCAAAAAAGAACAAAGCAAATCAACTCAAAGAATAGAAGCAGTGTGCACATAAATATGCGTAAAAATGCACATACATGCAAATAAACATATTTACATAAACATAAACAGAAATCCATATTCAAATAATTTCATATGCACCTAGTACTAAGTAGAAATTTTCGTATACCCAAAAGTTAAACGTTTAGGCATGAAATTATAAGACATACCAACAAAGATATAGAAAAAAAATTACCTGTAACAAACACTACTCAAGCAATAAACTAAGATAATTTTTGAAGTTAGTTATAAACAATTTTAGTGAGCGAGAGTTACGAATATCAATAGGAATTTTGTTCCATTCTAAGACACAGTCATAAGATTTAAGATTTAAAGTAAGATTTAATATAAGATTTATAATAAGCAGAGTTGGCATTAGAATATATATACATGTAGTTTGTATTTGACAGCCTGGTATTATAGGTGTGAGATAACTGTAGAATATTGAATATATCTCTGACAACCGTTGACATTAAATCATCATAATTCAGACACTTATAAACTACTTTACAAATAGATAGTTTATAGAGTAGTTGATTTGGTAAAGTTCTATAGTTTAAATATAGTTTATTGACATTATAATATTTATTTCGACCTTGCAATGTTCTTAAAACTCTACTGCATGAAACATGAAGTGGACGTAAGAGGCTAAGAGATGATTTGTCATAAATTTCAATACCATACTGAATTCTTGATTGAATAAGGGCAAAATAGAGATCTCTGCGACAGATATCAGGGATATAGTCTCTTCGTCTGAAAAGCATGCCATTGAGAATATTAACTTTTGAGACTAAGAAATTGATGTGCTCTCTAAACGAAAGAGTGTCGTCAAGTAGAATGCCAAAAAAATTTGACGACATGAATCCTGTTAATTAAGCACATATCTAGTTTGATGGAAAGATAATTAGATTTAATAATATCATCATCGTCTTTCTTAGGAAGAAATACCATAAATGCCGATTTAGAACAATTTACCGTTAGACGATTGCACTTAAACCAAAGGCTTATTTGGGAGCAGGCCAGATTGGCAGATTGAAACAGATCAGTTAGATTTTTACCAGATACAATAAATTGGAATCATCAGCAAACAAGGTCAAAGACTCAAGTTTAATGCAAGTTTAAGTTTAATGATCTGCGCGCTGCTGCGATTTATTTAGATTTTGCAGATTGTTTGACTCTACATGTATATTATACACTAAACCACGTCATGCGGCATTTCGCGAAATGCAGGAGAAGAATTTCTGACCTTTGTAAAAAAAATAATTAAGCGTGCATTGATACTGGCTGAAGCCAGTAGCGAAGTCGGTAAGATATTCGACCGCGGATCAGTAGGTGCTGGGTTCAAGTCCTGGGCTCGCCCGTCACTGACATCGCTTTCAAGTGAGGAAATTTACGTTAACCTTAGTTTTACCAGCTTTACTTAAGAAATTAAAGTCTTTAATTGTCGTTCATTGTTCGCCAGGAAAACATCATAAGCTTACAGCAACGACCAGGGGTGTGGCTCCTGTAGGTCAGCGGTCATCGTGTCTATGCAGAGTACGAACAGGAAAGGTGAAAGAGCTCTAATAACACATAAATATCTATGATGGACTCCGACGTTGATGGAGAATGGCGGAATGATGGCGAGACTATCACTGAGGTTTGGACACATCTGGCGATGTGGCGATAAAACAGTTGAACCCAGCGGAGGTAGGCTTCAGGAATATTATGTCCGTAGGGCATGCCGGCTGAGTTCCTGTGGTATTATAGGTACAACGCTTTCTCTACATGTATGTTAAGAAATGCCATGTGTTGGCATATTCTTTTCTCGGTGTTTCTCTAGAAACAATCGTACAGCATAAATGGCTTCCTTTGTCCTACACCTCATGACGAAGCCGTACTAGTTCAGCGTTATATAACCTATGTTCCTCTAGCTAGAGCTGAATTTGTTAAATTTGTTTAAGGAGATAGCTGGGGGTCGAACGCCTGGCAGGAGAAGGTCACCAAGGCTTTTTCACAGGGGAGGGTTAATTCCAGGGGATTAAAACTTTTGTCAGGGTGTCAAGCATCTTCCAATGGGGGTCAGACCCCGTATCTCCCATTAAATCCAACCCTTAAGACTATGTCTATATATCGCCTTCTGTTCTATTTATGGATCTCTCGTCACGTGACAACTGACAAGAGTTATTTCAGTACTGTTCCATTGCTATTCTTTAGTGCATTATGTCGTCATGGTATCGATTCGTATACACACGTCTCGTTCATGCTCAGTCTCAGTCTTCAGATTACTGATTTACTTCCAAGCTAAAATCTACAGCTGATGATATGATCTCAGTGAATGACAACTTAGGGAAGAGGCATTTAGGTCAGCCTATCTTCATTCTACCACTAGTATGATATCTATCTTCCCATTGTGTGGGCCTACCTACTTAAATCTTTTCTCTATCTGATTGCTAAAGTCAACCTTATTAGTTGGCTGGCTGAAATTTAAAATTGTTGGACAAGGTCAATCTGAGTCAATAGCTCATTGCCTGATAGTTTAATTACTTGATTCTCTCATCTCTTGCTTGAGTCATGTGCAAAGCTGTGGGTTCTAATCTTGTACAAGTCCAGTTGAATCAAACGGAATAGTAGGCCTATCCAGGCCAGAAATATCGATTTATTATGACAATCAGTGAAATGTCAATCACAACAGGCCTACATGTCTAGGGTTGGGCAGTAATATGTGTAACTACAAATATTAAGATCAAATGAGATTTTTAAGTTTGGAGAATTTAAAGAAGATGTTTTCACCTTTATTCATTATCACCATCTTCCACTAAATCTCAGTTTCGGGATAAAATACCAGGGTCGGGATACGAATAGATTTTCTCCAGTCCTCTGTGCCCCACATCATATCATCAGTCAATCCTATATTCTTCATGTCCTTCTTAATTACCACATCCAAAGTCAATTGTGGTCTACCTCTCTCTAACTTAACATCCAGCTCTTCCCTCCAAACTCTCTTCATATATATATATATATATATATATATATATATAATATATATATATATATATCTATATATATAACTATATATATATATATATATGTATATATATACATGTATATATATATATATATATATATATATATATATATATATATATATATATATATATATATGCTAACTAAATGACTACTCACTAAAACACGATTGTAGCTCTTCAGTGCACATGTTGGCGAAATTGATCAATATTTCTTTTAAACTCTATGATTGTGTGATTTTATAAGTTGCAGCGTCAGTTCTTCAAAACAACCGCTAAAACCTGGCCTGTTTGTATGGTAACTTTACATTGTATACATTCTAATAATGTTATCGTTCTTCACTTGAACAGATTCACGTATATTATAACCTACATGCCCTAGAACCAGGGTTAGGGCTGGGAATTGAGATTGGATTGTGGTTAGGGTTAGGCGACGATGTAAGGCCTATAGAGATTGTTGTTGTTGTCAAATCTGGTCGGTATCTAATGGCTAGTGTTCCGGAAGACGCATGACGCAGTTACACCGCAAGCTGCTGGTGCGGCAGCTCTCATTCATTATGTGACACTGTTGTAACTGTAGAGATCGTGCTGGAGATAACGTCAGGGGAGCCGTGCCCCTGAACATAGAGAGGGTCTAAAAGTACGTGTTGCAATGATTTCGGCGGAAATCAGCGTTGAAATATTGCTTTTAATATGATTAATACTGTAATACATATATTGTTTTGAATAGAATTTCAAAGTGATATTATTGAAATGAGAATTTTAAACTTCAAAAAGGCACATTTTAAGAGCGTCAAGTAAATGGAATTCTAACTCATGGACACTGGATGTAAAAAAATGGACAAAATAGATAGTCTACTGCCTATGAAACTTCTCATAAGAAAACGAACGCCAATGTGATTCAAAAGAAGACTTTCGAAGATTGGATGGAAGAGAATTTCAGATTTTGGGTGCAGCATGCGAGAAAGAGTCATTAGATGACTCTTTCTTCTTTCAGAAGAGCTGAAGTGTTTGATCGTCCGTTGAATGAACTCCCATGGGTTCAACAATCTGACGGACTGAGTGTCATGGAGAGTAATTTCTCGATCATTAAGAAGATCGGCAGCATGGAGAAATTCTTAATCACCTATTGTTACTACAATCGGTGGAGTTGTAGCACTGATTATTTACTAAATTATCAAACGTGATAAAATGTGTTAGATGTCATCGTGGAAGGTAATTCTCTTGTGCTTGACCTCTGATAATCGTCTGGTTACAATTTCATATGACCCTACTTCAATCTTGTCCCTATCTCTCCTTACTCTTTATATTCTTTCATTCTCTCTTCTTTTTTGTTCTTGCTTTCTTTCGATCGTTATTCCGTTCGTTCGTTCTTTCTTTCTTTCTTTCTTTTTTTCTTTTTTTCTTTCTCTCTTGTCTCTCTCTCTCTCTCATCTAATCTTTCTCTCTCAATACTATTATTCATATTCTCCTGAATACAATAATAACATAAACATGCTTCCTCCAGCCTGTCTGAATTTTATTGTTATACCTATTATTATTTAATCAATCAATCAATCAATAAGAGTTTAACGTCCGGTTCCTCGCCATAAGGCAATGTCAGGGACTACCTGACCATCACTGTCCATTATTTGTTTATTTACTTATTTAGGCCTACTACCTGACCTTCACTGTCCATGCAGCACTACTGTGGCATTTAGCATAGATAGGCGCTTTATGAATGTACCTATAATAATAATAATAATAATAATAATAATAATAATAAAGGTTTAACGTCCGTTTTCTCATCCAGGGATGATGTTAGGGACGTCCCCAACAGCACACATCACTATAGATCAATTCACCCAGACCAATCTGCAAAAGAAATGTGCTGAGGAGAAATAAGGTCCTATACGAAAGCCAGTCCGGTGATCAAAAATGGTCAAGGTAGATTGATTGTATCTATGGTGGGAAAATGTAAGTCTTAAGCTTGCTAGAGAATGTTGAAAGAGAAGAACAAGAGCGAAGATTAGCAGGTAAAGAGTTCCAGATTGTGGGTGCTGCGTAAGAAAAAGAACGTCTGCCCAATGATGTGAAAATATTTGGAACAGAGAGAAGATTGGCATCGGTGGAACGAAGTGAACGTGAGGGACGATAGAGAAGAAGAATTTCAGATAAGTAAGAAGGCTTGCCAAATCGCAGAGTTTTGAAAGTTAATAGAGCTATTTTATATTTGATGCGTTGATTAACAGGGAGCCAGGGAAGTCTGCGAAGTAAAGAAAGAGAGCGAACTTGAAGTCGAGAGGACTTGCAAACAACACGTGTACTTGCAAACAACACGTGCAAGAGAATTTTGGACGTGCTGCAAACTATTAAGAGAAGAAGTAGGCAATCCATGTAATAATGAATTACAGTAGTCGAGCTTTGAATGAACTATAGAAATAGCAAGCAGAGTGGCTGAATTTCTAGTAAGGGATGGACGTATTTGCCTAATCCGAAGAATCTGAAAGAAAGAAGCCCGACAAACAGAAGAGATATGTTATTTAAAGTCAAGGTTTTCATCAAATATGACTCCAGAGTTTTTGGCGGATCGAGAAGGTGAAAGAGCAAGATTCTGAAAATTAACAGAATTATTAGTAATTTTATTTCTTTGCAAAGGAGTGCCAATTAAAAGGTATTCAGTTTTGGAGGAATTAATAGCAAGACGGTTAGCACAAAACCAGGAATAAACCTTGTCTAGAATGGATGAGAGATGGCCAGTTTCTGATCGGAATCATGATTAAAAAAGGAAATATACATGTACAGTTGTGTGTCGACTGCATAGAAATGAAAATTTATGGAAGACTGAGCAAGCAAGTAGCTAAGATGAGTGATATATAAAGAGAAGAGCAATGGACCTAACACTGAACCTTGAGGAACACCACGTAGGAGGGGTAGTTCAGAAGAGCGATTTTGACCAATAACAACTGATTGTGTGCGACATGAGAGATATGATGTAAGAAGGGAAAAAGCAGAATCAGTATATAAATTAATATAAATATAAATCAGAATAACTAATAATAATAATAATAATAATAATAATAATAATCGTTTTTATCAAACCCCAGGTTCTTTACACCGGGGTAAAAATTCTTAAAATAAAAAAATAAAAAAATAAAAATTGTAATAATAATAATAACTATTATTATTATTATTATTCGTAGGTGTCCGCAAGAGATCGAAGGAAGACACCTAAGCTCTACATGTATATAATAGTAACCATGTTATCTACAATAATCGAAATGTATATGTAGGGCCTATATGCATATATATACTTACATGTGTATATTTTTTAAAAATATAGAAGGAGAAAGTTCTGTCTCTCTAGTTCTGTTGGTGTTCCGGGTCTTTTAGGTCTCTTTGATTTTTCCTTTATTTCTATTAGGATTCTTGGCTCTTTAGTCTCTTTTGCTGCTTTACTCTTTTACTCCTTTGCTCTTTTCTTTTCCTTCTTGACGGTAACAAGGTAACAAAGTGTCTACCGTTTTATAAATATTTAAAATTTATAAAGATAATTTTTGTGTATTAAAGTATGATACGCAATAGATAATATAAGTGTACATGTAGTTATGACAGTTGTATGCATGTTCGTCTTTCAAAAGTCTTCTGTAACAGTCTCCCACATAACCTCACATCTCATAGGTAGAACCCATGGCAGTAACCATACCCTTCGCGTTCTGGTTTTCAACCCCCAGTATCTGGAACGGAAGGGTCATTTCAGGACCTGTTAGTCCCTTAGACCAAACTAGTTCCAGCACAATATATATATATATATATATAATATAAATATATACATAATATATATAATATATATAATATATATATAATATATATATTATATATATATATTATATATAATATATATATTATATATAATATATATATTATAATATATATATAATATATATACATGTATACTTAATTTAAAGTGACAGGTGGCAATTGAAATAAGCAATTCCAACGACGAGGTAACCATATTTTTTACAACTAAGACATTTTATTTGTTATATTTTATTAACTTATTTATTTTATATTACTTATTTTATTATATATTATATATATAATATTATACATTAGTATTATTTATTATTATATATTATATAATATATAATAATATATTATATTATTATATATTATTATATTTTATTTATTATATTTATATTTATTTATTTTATTTATTTTTAAGAGATATTTTTTGCAACTAAGAGGAGTCTTTGATATTCCTAAATTAGTGTTGTTGACGACAATATATTTTCCCTCACTTCCCCTCCCTACCATCTATTAAATCTCTCAGATTTAGCTTCTTCAGCAGGACATAGCAGTATGCAGTGCAATGTTGCCTATCACGGAAGCGCTAGGATCTGATTCGTTCATGCAGCTAAGCTGCTGCTTCCATTCATTGTGGCGCTGCAGCAGCTAGGAACCCAGCTACTTTGTACATGTAGCTCACTGCTGTTTTCTAGCTAGCCTAGCATAGCATCGGTTCAAATGATAGTTTTGTTCTGTCATTGGGTGATTGATTCTAAACTGAAATATTAAAAGTGTAATGATTGCAGTCTGAGAGATGAAAGCATAATAGGTATAACTTTGAAAATATCAGTGTTTAAGCCATTCAATATTAAGCTATCCTTTCGAAATAAATCACACTTACAAATTGCAAATTACAAAATGTTTATATTATATTATTTAATTAGAAATCGAGAAGGAACTTGAGCTTCCGAGTTGGTTTCAATCAATCAATAAATAATCAATCAATGAGAATTTAACGTCCGGTTCCTCACCATAAGGCAATGCCAGAGACGTTTCTCGCAGACTCTACACAAAAAGGAACTTTCCATAGTTGTCGTTCAGTCGCCTATAACTTCAGACACTGAAAACAGTTTGTCTATCCTTCGTTGACCTACACCTACAAATCAAATGGTTGATATTGCAAATTATTATTGCGTATGTTTGTAGAATTTTGGCATAAATTTTTAAGTTTTCTGTCCAATTATACATGTATATCCAATATAATGTATATTCTTACGATAGCCTCTAATAAGCCAACTATTTACTACAGATTTAAAATTTGATTCATCAAAAATATTAAGGGGCGCCTGCAGCTTGCATGTCTGAGGGTTGAGCTACTTTTTAATTAGGATAAATCTGATTTCCCATATGAATTATGGAGACGTTGTATTTTTCAGTAATAGGCCAATAAAAGTCATAGCAGTAGGCCTACTTGGTACATGAAATGCATATACAGTATGTACATGCTTGTTTTAAGACACACTTAGACTACTTTACAGGCTCTGGCAGGGTATTGTCAATCCATTCAATGTTTAATAGTATCCTTGTAATTAATAGCTCCAATTCTGCAGCAAGATCAGATACATGATTAATCTTCCAAATGCTCAATGAATTTACATCATTTGCTGACTCACCTGGGCTTTGAACCCAGGTCACTTGTATCTGAGGTGAACACTTTAATCTTATCGTCGTCTAGTAAATAATATTTATTAATGGATACAGTAATAGGCCTATATTGATCTCTTATTATACGTTTTTGGAAAGTCTGTGTAAAAATAAAATCACCACAATTTTTCTTTGTTCATTGAAGGTTTAGCTAAGTGGCGCTAAATATATCCTCTGTCTCGGGCGGCGAGGCTGGCGGATCAGCCACCTGGCTTAGCTAAACCTTCAATGTGCAACTTAGCTAAACCTGTAAAGAAAACCACAATCTTCTACTATTCGTAGAAGATTCTGCAAGCTATACATATAAATAAAATAATTCTGGGTTCATTGAACTCAATAGTCTACTACAATGCTAAAGTCCATGTAGTTCATCTGAGCAATTGTACGCAACACCTGCTATATATCTATAGGTTCTGGAAATTTATTTCCTCGATTAGATGTATGCGCCCAGGTGCTATTCGTCTTGATTGATGGTTTCGAAGAATTTACCAAATCAGAACTAAATTTATTCAGAATAATGTAACAGATAAAGTAATTTGTTACTGTTTTGGGTTAACTTAAACAACAGGATTAACAAAAGGACTTTGAAAGTAGTCTACTTAACTAGAAAATACCGTAACATTTCTCACAATTTCACTAACTGGAGCCAGTGGCGAATTCGATGAGATATACGACTGCTGATCAGTATGTGCGGTATTTAAATCGTGGGCTCGTCTGTCCTTGATATCGCTTTCGATAGATGAAACTGATGTTAACATCGGGTTAAGCATTTTAGAGGTGCAACTTTCGTTGTTTTAATCTAAAACATTTCTAATGAACATCTAATGCGCACAAAACATAGCACTGTTCACATGCTGTAATAATTGAGCCACTCGTCCTCCTGCCTCTCCTACTGCTTCTCCTACTGCTCCTTCTATTGCTTATCCTGCTGCTCCTCCTATAGCTTCTCATACTGCTTCTCATACTGCTCCTCCTATTGCTCCTCCCATTGCTTTTCATACTGTTCCTACCGATCCTCCTACTGCTGTTGCTGCTCCAGCTACTGTTGCTGCTACTGCTGCTCCTACTGCTACTGCTTCTGCTGCTGCTGCTCCTACTGCTGCTGTTGCAGCAGCTACTGCTGCTGCTACTGCTGTTCCTATTGGTGCTGCTGAATATACAGTACCTAGACGCCTTTAAATAACGCGCGCAGTAGCTGTCGGTTGCTTCTCTTTTCATTATTTTCAAATTTGTTCCGATATAAATATGTCAATTATCCACTGCATAATGATGATATTTAATAAAAGAAATAAGGTGAAGAACGACATTGAATGTCGATCCAAGATTTCAGGAGTACATATACGTTTAGAAAAGCACTGACAATCATAGTTAGATCGTCGTATGGTTTCACACATGACAACCGCATGTGCTACTTGTTACTTAGTTTCTATTTTTGTAGTGTTTGTTATCTCTATCTTTCATTTCCATGCTTATTAGTAGTCGTTGCTCTTTACCTAAAGTTTTTATTTGTTTTGTATCTGAAATGCCACTCAGCTCACCAATTTAAACTGAAGCGATTTTTTTGAATTATTACGTTTACTCGGACCCGATGAAGTCAAGGTTTTCACTGCGAGTAACGCAGCGCAGTAGGTTTTAAACGATCGGGTGTTTTGATTGTTGACTCTAGCTGACCGAGAATCTCAAGTAATCAATTTTCTTCGTTAGCTGCAGAGTGCAAATTATTTCTTCCGTTCGAATCACGTCGCTTATATCAGCATATGCTACAATTCTCCGTAATGACGTCAAGTTATTATCTCACTAGCTAGATATAACGAAAGCTCTTCCAAAGGTCAGAACGTCTGATTCTTTAAGAATATAAACTAATATACAGTTTTGCAATAGTGGGAGCACCAAAAGTATTATATCAAGGAGTTTAGTAATCCGAAATGATTTTTTTCTTGTATTGTTATCAACTCTACGATACATTTGATACTGTATTACAGTTGTGTACCAATTTACAATTCAAAATACTTACCAATCTTTAGCTCCTAAAGGTTTCAATTAAGTACTCATAAACTCTCACAGGAGCCTATGAACCTTCATGAAACAAGAGATAACTTTATATTTCTCGGAATCGTTAAGGAAACTTTGGTTATACTGAGCAGGCTAAGGGAAAGCGTTAATTTCCTCTCATTAAATGTAATGATATTCAGTTCACCTAGGGGGCCTACAATTCTAGGTTCTATACCACACTATGTACTAATCAACTTAATAAACCGGAAGTCTCAATTTGCAAGACATTCTGTAAGGCAGCGTCGCTTAAAGCTGCTTGTTGTTTTCACAGTTTATCGCCAACTGAGATTGCTCTATTAATTATACAGTTCTGTAAATTTCTTTTCTATAATTACCATGTCTGAAGCTGTCCATTTCTGTATTTCTCTACGCCTCTCTCTCTCTCTCTCTCTCTCGCTTTCCCCATCGTCCTCTCTATTTAATCCATCTTATTCTTTCGATTGCAGTGTTCGCCTCTTCACTGGCTGGTGTACCTTCACTCAAGTTCACTGATAGGAACTTGACTTTTCTCGGCTATCGCCAAAGTCTTTAACGTTTGCTTAATTATTTCTTCCTACTAGCAGCATTTGCTAGTTTACACTAATTAGTAGTTTTATTATTATTTTTTCTCTCTCTATTTTCCTCTCTGATGCTCTCTCTCTCTCTCTCTCTCTCCCTCTATCTCTCTATATTTCTCTCTTTCTTTTTTCGGTCTCATTTTAGTATTTAATCTCTCTCTCGCTGTCAGCAATATTTCCCTTCCCATCTATTAATTTTATTATTGCTCGCAGCGAATATTTTCAGCAGCATCAGCAGCACCAGTGGCATCAGCTGCATCCGCAGTATCAGCAGCATCAGCAGCATCAGCAGCTGTTGTTTGTATTCTGCAGCTGGCACAGCTGAGCACTTCCAAGCTTCTGTCGTCATCCAGCAGAGCGAGGACTGTAATTAAGTAAACAGAAGCCGCAGCCTCAGCCGCAGAACTAGCAGACAATTCCATGCACAACCTATCAGCAGCCCGAGCAACAATGGCTGCCATGCTAACGCAGCTAGCACTTCCGCTGAAAAATAAATTGCGATTAATGTTTCATACCTGAAGTATAACCAAAACAAGTTAGTTAAAAGTGTACACTTGAACGGTACGAGCAGCATAGTGACTAGGTGGGGTTTTCAGGCCCTTGAGGGCTAGTGTTAGGGCCTAATAACAGTCACATCTGTTACGTTAATGTTGCGGATATAAATTTCTTATAACCCATCAGCTGACTGCCTGAATGTAGAATTTAATTTGTCGCGTAATTTAATTATCTCTAACTATATATCTAAACGACATTTTTGTTGTTCTTAATTGAAGCTACAAAATTAACTTTATATAGTCGTTTGAAGAGGAGAAGTAAGAGTATTTGGTGTTGCATCGGATTTGGTTTGGCTCTGGTTGAGGACACTGTGGGGTATCACAACCATGACGAGCCTGACATGGGTTAACCTCATAGTACTCTCTCTAACCTCACAATGGCTTACAATGGTAGATAGTAGACTTATTCAGCACCAGAACAATCTACGTAAGTAGTCTACTGCATACTATTGCCTATGTTTAAAATATCTGTAGTATATACTATACATATGCATATATATATAATTATATATATATATATATATATATATATATATATATATATCTTGACATGTCCCTGACATCATCCCTGGATGAGAAAACGGACGTTAAACATTTATTATTATTATTATTATTACTATTATTATTATAGTGGCTGGAGCCAGTGGCGAAGTCGGTAAGATACTCGACCGCGGATCAGTTGATACGGGTTCAAATCCTGGGCTCGTCCGTCACTGACATCGCTTTCGAGCGAGGAATCTGACGTTAACCTTAGCTTTACTTTTAGCTTTATATATAATATCTTCAGTTATTTCATTTTTTATCATTTTAATTGATGTAAAAGGAAAGTTGGGGTCAAATAAAAATACATGTATGATATCTGGATCACCTCACGACCCTGGTAGGCTGAGACTTAGGATTATCGCTGATTATTGCATGGTGTATCTTTAGTTCTTCACCTCTCACTCTCTTTCTCGTTCATTTTCTCTATCTCTCTCTATCGGTCTGTCTGTCTGTCTGTCTCTATTTCTATGTCTCTGAATCTCGTTTTAAACCTCATCCCAATTTAAAGTACATGTAGGCTGAAAGGTAGTTTTATACATTAGAGATATGTATCATCATCATCAGTTCCTTGCGTTCAACAGAACATAGAGAATCAACATTCTAGCATCAGTAATCCTCACAGCCTCTTCCAATTAAACGTTCAATGTTCTCAGATCTTTGTTGGTAGTGCGGAGCCAAGTACTCGTATGTCTTCCTTGTTTCCTTTTCCTTGATCTGGCTAGCTTCCAGGTAACAGATTTCTTTATATTAAATCAAACATAAAACGTACATTTAGTGTTTTCTTCAAAGTCTAAGAGAACTGGATAGAGAGGGAGAAAGAGAGAGAAAGTGTGATCAACAGTAATAGAGTGAGAAAGGCAATGAAAATGAAAAAATGCAAATAGAAAGATACAAATCAAGCATTCTTCAGGAGGCATTAAAAGCCACAAACATATCTACAATCCATGTATCACATTTTCATCTCCCTTTGAATCACATTTTAGCTAAGTTAGTAAATTCTAAACTTTTCAATTTGTTTATGAAAATTTTATAGCAATTTTTTGAGTATTATAATTATTTGTATACTTATACGGGTACTACCCTGCCTTGTAATTCAGCCGCACCGATCAGACGATGGCGTTGGTTGCACAATCATAGTCCATCGCTTGAAATCCTATGCAGATTATCTGCTAGTATCGTTGAGAAATATAGACCCATACGTTACGTATATATTTATAAATGTCATATATATAATTGAAGCAAGCATGAGTATAAGCTATTAAAATAATGTACTGATTTCTTTGTGACATAGTTGACGAGCGCTACGCACCGGACGCCGAGATTGAATCCTTCATAAAGAGTCACAGGCTCAGATATCCGGTACAGTCTGAGTACAAAGCATTACTGAAAGGTTCTTCACCTTACTTTTTCTTATCTCTCTTTCTATCTCTCTCTCTCTCTCACTCTCTGTCTATATAAATCTCTCTGTCTATCACCCTCTCTTTCTAACCTATGTTCTGCCTAAAGCCAGGCTGATGTGCAAAGAACAGTAAGGTTCTTTGCCTTACGTTTTTAACTCTCTTTCTGTCTCTCTCTCTCATATTCTATGTCTATATAAATCTATATTTATATCTGTCGATATAAATCTCTCTGTCTATCCCCTCTCTTTCAAGCTTGTGTTCTGTCTATAGCCAGGCTGAGGCACATATTTTATCTCAAAGTCTGTCACAGACTGATTTCATGCTCAGAAAGAGCACACCATTGATCAAGAAGACGAATGATGTCACCAATAGGTGAAACCAAAGTTCAAAGTAGCCTTTATGTCGGGAAATCAAGCCTTCTGGAGGGTCTGTCGTGGCTTTTCCTCAGTTTCTGGCTTCGTCGCCTCTCACGAAATGTATGAACATCTTGCAGGAAGTAAAAAGTAAAAAGTAACAAGAAACGACGCGATACAAGAAAAGAAAAGATTAATTCGCGTAAATCGAGAATTCTTCAAGCAAAAATACTTTAAATTAGCTTCCCAAGTACCGACGATAGCTTCAAATGAGGCAAATTATGTGACTGTATTATGTATACATTATATCCTGGACAGTTAGTTTTCTAACGACAGCTACACAATCTATAGCGAATCATTAAAGAGTTACATGTAGACTTTAGAGTCTACTTGAGCCTATGCAATTGTCTGCATAAACGAGATATGTTTATAGAATTTTATACGCCCCTGACATTGCCTTTTAGCGAGGAACCGGTCATTAAATTCCTTGTTGATTGATAGACTGATTTTGACTGTTTACGCAAATTAAAAATGTATGTTTGAATACAAATGTATGCATAACTTTCGTATTGTGTGCGGACCACTGAAGAGCAGATCAGCCGTAAACTGCGCGTGTTTTAATAGGGGACCATTAAGCAATAACTGAATTAAGAAAATAAGATGTAGAATGTCTCAATAGCGCAGTAGCTAGAAGTCAGGTGACATCACTATGTTTTAAATGACAGATCCTGAAGTGAATTGAACTATTTTGTGTTTGATTCCCGGCCGCGCCGTTCTGAGAGTATGATCTGAAAGTAACATATCGGACATTCAATGGGTTGGTTACACGAAAAATGGACTAAATTTCCTAACGGTTTAAACATATGCTTTTAAAAGTGCTAGATTTCAACATGATTGATCATTTCAATCTAATGCTTGTTATTGTTACTATTATGCGCAGATTTCTAATTTTTAAATCCTCTTTGTATGGGGTTCTATTTAATATTATTTTGTAGACTAGTTACGAGCTATTTTTAAAATAATTAAATTATTTAGTATTAATTTTGCATGTCTGCATAGTAAAATTTATTGGACTATCTATATACTATATAGGCCTACAATATGATAAAATGATGGCTGGCATCTAAGTTCTGCAGAGACATATAGTGAGGCTGAGGAAATAGCATGTCGGCAAGTTGTTAGACTGAGGATCAATATATGTAGCGTTCAAAAGCATGGTTCGCTGAATTTGAAAGTAATGTCAAATAATTTAGGTAGGAAACTGACGCTTAACTTGGCTTTGGCTTTCTATTACTAGGATCAAAGATGACTAAAATCTTACTGCCTAACTTAGTAAAATGCAATATACTTCTGTTTTTAACTCATTGAAGCCCGTATCTTACATTGAATGTATACCTTAAATGGCAAATTAAATAATTTAGCAATATACTGAAATGCGACGATAAAGAAATATTAACCATTGTTCGCAAAGTAAATATTATTGAGAAACTCATAGATAAAGCAAAAGTGTAGAGCAAACGTTTTGAGTGACGAAGCTAATGTACAATGTAGAGATTGGAGAATATTCAATAGAAGCCAAAAAGTTGTACTTTTGTATTCGCCGTCATTACAAAGTGAGCAACATGTTATGTATAAAGGAGCCATAATGCAAGCCGTCATTCAAGCTATAATTTAATTTTTTGGCAGACTTTTATTTTACTAGACTTCAGTGACTAATTTTACATTTAGAATTTTGGGATGAACTTTATTACAACTGAGTATTCCACGGGGTTAGAACATTTCACATAATAACATAACAGCATGCTGGGCTGAAAGCATAGGATGTTTGTTTAAGAGCCATTTAGATCTGGATTACAATGTCTTGAATTTTATTTAATTTCTATATTTTATTTCCTGAAAATTGTTATATTTATAGCATTTAGAATTTTCGAAATCAAGCTTACTCAGTTAACATGAAACAGCTACACTAGTGGTAACATAACTTATTACTTGGCTCTTGAATCAATATACATGCTATGCTATTATTCGTATATTTATCTATCAAGCATACTCATATTAATGTGTCTCATTCTGACACAGGACAATTGCCGCTGCCGTATTACTACAATTATGAGGAGGACTTTCCATCAAATTTAGACTCCCTTTTCAAGGATCCCGCTCGCTATGAACACGATGATGCTCCACATCCAGAACCCCAACACCAGAGCAAGGATCCATCTCGTGAAGATCAACCTTCTCGCATCCTAGATGGTCAGAGTTCCACGAAACAGATTGCTACTTCGAAGGCGGAAGAAGCCCAGCGAATCAAACCTCAGCAGGTGCCACATGGAAGTGTACAACATGAAAGTTCAAAGGTGAAGGTCGAGTCGAGGTCAAGCGCAGGTCACGTGGGGGCTAACGAGGTCGTAGCCCTGGCCCCAGGATTACCTGAAGCTCTGAGGCAGAGAGAGGCAAAAGCAAATCAAGAATCTTCTATTGCTGATGTCTACTTGCTCGGTAATTATTTATTATTCTATTGTTTCGTTAAATATTTTATAATATTATTATCACTCAAGTATTCTGCCAAATAACCGAGTTTTCGGTTTTACAATTTTTCACAAGTAACATCCAAATAAATTTATTCTCATAAAATTATCCAGTGAATTAGTTAGCTAGACAGAGGGCATAACATCAATTAAGTAAATCTGTCAGTCAATAATAGTATAAGAATATGTACTGAGCTTTGTCAGTTTCTTTATCTAAAAGTAGTTCATTGGGCCGATAAATTTAGTTATTTCTCAAGAGAGCTTACAGTGTGGTACTAATCCTGATATTTGTCATTATGGATGATTTTATACTTTCCGCTATGGTTGTTCTGTAACTTTAGTATCATAATCTAAATATTAAAAATTTAAAATATCTTTAATTGTAGCTTGATGAACTGCGCATGCGCTACAGACATTGAAAATGTTAAGGTAAAACATCAGCAAAGACGAGGATATCAATATATATCTTCTTTTCTAAGTTTATCATAATTTTTTAAATAATAATAACAAGAATAATAATAAAAAGTTAAAGCCAAAAAGCTAAGGTTAACGTCAGTTTCCTCACTCGAAATCGATGTCAGTGACGGTCGAGCCCAGGATTTGAACCCGCATCAACTGATCCGCGGTCGAGTATCTTACCGACTTCGCCACTGGCTCCAGCCAGTGATATAGGTTTAATGTCCGTTCCCTCATACAAGGATGGTGTTAGTGATGTCCATATAGATCGGTTACAGTTTATGAAATGATTATCATAATCCTTAGTTTCAACCTAGACTACGATTTTAAAATTTTTATAAAAAATTTGACGTAATGCAGTTAGCTATTTTGCAATTGGATAAAAGTTAATGACTTGTAGGCAATACGAATAACTTAGGCTTATAGGGAAACAGAATAAGTTGTTTTATTTTAATAAGCCACAAAATAACTGTAAAATTTTTATTACGCTAATAACTTGGATAACGTGACTAATTACTATAACAAAACTTCAAGCATACAAATCTTCGCTTCCATCGTCGTTGCTGATGCTCACATGTAACATTTTCGTTGACTTCAGGGCAGGCGCAGTTCAACAAGCAACAATTATTAAATATCTCCCTATTCTCTCTACCTTTCACGCTATGGTCGTGGCTCTATACTTCTTGTTCCCTAAATCCCAATCTACCAATCAATCAATTAATTAATCAGTCAATTTACAGATCAATCAATCACTAAGTATTAAAATAGTAAGCCTCACGATAAAGAATATTTCAATAAAAGTCACATAGCATACAGCTATCGGATCAGTAAGTGAGGGGATTCAAATTCTGGGCTCGCCCGTCACTGACATCGCTTTCGAGTGAGGAAACTGACGTTAACATTAGCTTTACCAACTTTACCAGCATATTATTTTAAATCACAACCGTTGTAATATCCAAGCCTGAAATTCGAATGAACAATTTGAGATTAATTGTAAACAAAGGATTAAGAATTAGCTACATACATGTACGAGGGGCAGTCATAAAGTTCGAGGACTACATTTATTACACAAAAACTGTTAATGCTATTTACAAAATTTAAGTTTGACCTTCAAAATATATCCCTTGGGAATCGATACACTTCGTCCAGCGATCCTTCCAAGCCTCGAAGTAGTGCCATAGGCCATTCTTGGACAGCACCTTCAGCGCACCCGAAACAGCTGCGTTGACCTCATCGTCTGACTGAAACCGTTGACCACGGAGGTAATTTTTCAGGTCAGGAAATAGAGAATGGTCACAGGGAGCAAGGTCAGGTGAGTAGGCAGGGTGAGCAAGCAGTTCACAGCCGATTTCAGCGATGGTCTGCTGGCAAATCTGGGACCGGTGAGCTGGCGCATTATCGTGGTGCAAGATCCATCCATTTTCAATCAGTTTAGGGCGCTTCTCGTTCAATTTTACCATGAGTTTCCTTTTCAGTACTGTCGAGTAATAGTTTCCAGTTACTGTTTGTCCTTTCGGCAATCTGTGATCATAGATGATTCCCTGATAATCAAAGAAAATCAGGTGCATCACCTTGCCAGCACTTCTCGCAACTTTTGCTTTATGAGGTCTTGGGCTTGATTGGTGCTTCCAAACTGACGATTGCTGCTTAGATTCAGGATCGTAGTGGTGTATCCATGTCTCATCGCATGTCACGACACGTTTCAGAAAGTTCTCAGCCCCTTCACGTTGCAAGCGGGATCTCCACTGCAGGCAAATCGAAACACGAGTCTGGCACTGTTCTTCAGTCAGCAGCCTGGGCACCCATCGTGCGCATACTTTGTTAAATCCAAGTTCATTTAAGATTACTGCAACTGATCCATGACTTATACCAACTTCATTCTGTAGTTCTTGCATGGTAATTCTGCGATTTTGAAGCACCAGTTCATTGATTTTGACCATATTTCGGTCGTTAACTGAAGTTGAAGGCCTGCCTGAGCGTTCCTGAGACTGCACCAATTCTTCACCACTTTTAAAACGATTATACCATTTGCTAACATTTGATTTTGATGCAGAGCCTTCTCCATATGCTGTAGTCAACATTTGAAGCGCTTCCGTTTGAGTTTTGCCAAGCTTAAAGCAAAATTTGATCGAATAACGAACTTCTAACTTTGACGCCATTTTGTTTGTTTATTTGTCTGACTGGGTGTAAAATAGTATCAACACAGAAATGTTTCTATATCCGGTTGCGTTGAACCCACAGGGCAAGTAATTATATCAGAAGAAAGCCAAGAAAATAAGCTTTCACAATATGTCAGTCTAACGTTTGAAGATCCCACACCCTTTTCGAATTTTGACTAGTCCTCGAACTTTATGACCGCCCCTCGTAGCTTCAAATTTTTAATCCATTAAAACCACTGCAATACATCCGGAATTTTTCAATGTAATGCGATAAGTGCTTATAAAATACAATGACAGAAAATGACAGTATGTGCGGGGTTCAAATCCTGGGCTCGCCCGTCACTGATATCGATTTCGAGTGAGGAAACTGACGTTAAACGTAGCTTTACAAGCTTTAATGCACATTTCTGCATGTTTTGTTTCAGCTGTTATCGCAGGCTGCGCAGTAGCGGCCGTGTCTGGGCTGGCACTGACAGGAGTTTGCTGGTACAGGTAGATCTCGAATACTCTCGTATCTATTGATCTGCTGGTATAATGTCCAGTAAAATGATAACACCTAGTGTAGCACTAGATTCATGTTTCGAATTGTATCGGAGAGCAGCGAGCACTGGATTTGAACCATAATGATTTGAAATAGCAAACCTAGTTTATCGTGAAAATGGCTGAGATCGTTGAATAATCGTATGTACATGTAGGTCAAATAGTGAACTGATTAGGTTCTCTCTAGGATTCGAGCCCACGGACTTCAATGTTTCTAACATAATTTCTACGAATGGATAAATACCTTGTCGTGTAGAGCGACAGGAATGTGAAATTATCAAACCTAATGAGGACAAAACTCTCTCGTGGGCTGAGCTCTCACCCAGTTAATCAGACACTATGATCTCAGGCATTCACTGGGTAGAACCGGTAATTGACTAATAGACTATAGCAACTTGTAATTGTTCAAACGTGAAGTATAAAAGTGATAGATATCATCATGGAATATCATGTCATCAAATTAATATGTGCATTGTCTCGATAATAGTCAGCTAGGCCGTCTAAAAGTATTAGTTTTATTCTCATGCCGAATAAACGAAAACAATTCCCCCGACTCTTCCCTTCACCATTCCCCCATAGTTGAAACTTATTAAATAGTTTAAATTATTCTTAGTAAAAATTACTTCAAACAAGTAAAACGTTTTCATTATTTACTATAAACTCCTGATGGATCTATCCTCAATTTAGCTGATCATAGATCATAACGTAGGACATTCACAAGACCCACAAATTAAAAATAATTGAGACTATCTAGCTGCTTAAATGTGTTATTAAAAGTGCAAAATACCACGATTAATGAGCATCATCTCTATATTTAACATTTAATCAATGCCAAATACCGTTGAAGTACGTTTTATATGACCCTTTTTACAATTCTTAATGCCCTTTCCTTGTTATGTATCTTTTATGTTTTGTTTGCTATGCACATGTTAAAAGAAGTATAACTCATAGGAAGAAAATATTCATTGCTTGACTAGTTGATGACTGAGTATTCGACTAATTTCACAATTGCCTTGCTAGGTTGATATAAACTTCCAATGATGGTAGGCTGAAATGTTGTTGATTGATTGACTGACTGCTTTATTGATTGGTTGATTGATTAATTGATTGACTGATTAATTAATTGATTTGATTGATTAATTGATTGATTAATTGATTGATTTCACGATTGACTGGTTGATTGACTAGACTGCACAAGAGAGTAAAGGCTGCCTCTGACGTCGAGTATCCTGCGTATGGAGTAACCGGACCTGCCAAGGAGAAGAACGGACCCCCTGGTGACCGGAAGCTGGCTCAGAGCGCTCAGATGTATCACTATCAGCATCAGAAACAGCAGATGATAGCTTCTGAGAGGTACAAGATGGTTATCTTTAACCCTCCATTTATCAGAACATCAACGTAAAAACAGCGGCTGTCAACAAAGCTGGTAAAGCTAAGGCTAACGTCAGTTTCCTCACTCGAAAGCGATGTCAGTGTCTGGGGAGCCCAGGATTTGAACCTAGCACATACTGATCCGCGGTCGAGTATCTTACCGACTTCGCCACTGGATCCAGCCAAGTTAGCTTCAAAGAAGTGAGAAATTGTCCCTCGATTAATCAGACCGACTAGACAAATTTTAATATTAAATATTACAGCAGCTTTCTCTTTGTTTCAGTAGACGTAAACAAAATTATTAATGTTACCAAGTATGATTATGTGTGTGAGTAATTATGCGTCACATTAGATTGTGTATGTGAGTTGTATTAATATTATGAACTGTTTAAGCGTAATGAAACATGCATATTTTTACTATTCTCCAAACTTAAATATTTACAATTTGCAATTATTTTGATCTCGTTCAGTAAATATCACTACCAGAAATTCAGTGATGCAGTAAACCTATTCGACACGGATTTCTCTTGCATGGCATCTCAATTTCCAGGTAATACCCTATTCCCCATCAAATAAATTGATTTATCATATTAATAAATGATAATTAATAATTAATTTCACGTGTGCTATTGTTCAGACTGGGCCCAGATAACGGGGGTAACGGGGGATCTGAGGGGGAGTCAGACGAGGAATGCGAAGAGGGGGATTACACCGTGTTCGAGTGTCCTGGTCTCGCTACGGTAAGCTACTTATACCCGTACCTACGATTGCAAGTGTTGCTTGCACACATAGGTGCGCAGAAGTGCATACTACTACTACTACTTCTTATGAAATAGCGTAAAACAAATGTTCAGCATTAGTTTCATATAATTATTACACAGCATGCTAGAGCGTGGTGAGAACCGACCCGACCCTTGCTAAATTGAGATTCAAGGGAAGAAGATGATGACAAAACTAAAAAGCTAATGTTTACGTCAGTTTCCCCACTCGAAAGCGATGTCAGTGACGGGCGAGCCTGGAATTTGAGCCTCGCTCATACTGATCCGCGGTCGAATATCTTAGAGACATCGCCACTGGCTCCAGCCAGTGTTGTGATGATGAATTAGCTCTGTCTGTTCCATCACAATATGACGATGATGCTAGTGACTGGGCGAGAGTTCTATTTGAGCATATATTATATATAGCATTAATAATATACGACTAGATGTACCCGTGTTCAAAAATGCACACATCTAGGAAAAATGGTCCCTGTTAATTGAACCTGGACTTAACTCTAACATCTCAATCCTAAGGCGAACGTTTCACTAAGGACCATCCGCCTCTCAAGAAAACAATAACTAAAAATATTTTAAATGAAAAAGTTGTTTTAATTATAAATTATAAATGTGACGCTGTTTGAAATTTATATTCGCCGTAAATTTAAGACAGAAACACTGTAATTAGCGTTAACATTTAGGAATTATAAATATGACGACAGCGTTACTTCAGACAGACAGTTAGAGCTGGTTCATTATATTTATGCGATAAACGTCGCACGAGAACTCGTGTGCGTCATAGACGTTATTCAACTGTAGGCCACCGAACTGTGTGTACATCATTTTATTTACATGTTTATTTAAAGTATCAAGAGGGCTTGATAAATCGATGAAACCCTCGTAGATACACAAAAATATCTATCTAAATACTGAGCCATAGCGATCATGAGACATGATATCAAACATTATATAACAATAGCACTAAATTAGCTATATAAAAATTGTATGTAGCAAATTAAAGAGGTTACATCGATTATAATTAATTATTTGATTTTTCTATAGGCTGGAGAGATGGAAGTGCGTAATCCACTGTTCAACGATCAGACTCCTGTTGCGACACCTGCCGATAACAAGTGATGTCATCAAGATGGAGAAGTGACGTCACGGTACATTTGTCACGTGACGCCACACCGGTGAACATTAGTGTTGTAACCAATCATATTGTGATTTGTCTTGTGGTATGACCGCGAATATCATCATTAATATTATACCCACCAATATATATGGCGATTATGAAAAAATGATCTTAGTTAAATAGAGAAATGAAACCTTGTAGGACACAACTAAATGTTGATTAATACAATATTCCAAGTATAATTTAATTTAGCAAGTAAATTATTTTAAGGCTTTATTTTAATAAACGAAATATTATAAATAGGATTTTAAAATGTTTTGCATTAATCTTAGAAATTAATACTGAAGTTATGGATTATAGGCAAACGAAGGAGTGTTTAATGATCAAATTTCTGAATATCTGTGAATTAATATAGTGTATCAATGTATTTTATTATTAATGTATTATTAATAAATTAACTACAATTATTGCTTTTGTTTGCTGCTGGCTATTTCTTAAACGCGATTATAATTATTGAAAATGTTAATAGCATTAATTGTTTCTATGTTGTTAAATCATGACAAAATATTACATACTTATAATTGCAAATTGAATTGCTATAACAGTGAAAGGAAGACTTAAATAATTGATTAAAAGTTTTATAGCAGAAAATGTCAGGCTAAGTTTAGGCCTATGAAGTACAACTGCACACGTGTAATGCCAATGGCTCTAATGAAGTGAATAAAATATGTAATTTAAATGCTTTGAAAAATGTTAGTACAGTTATTAAAATATCTTGTTTTTGATAAAGCTGTATACTGCATTGCGCCAATAGATCAAGATACCTATTAGTAATAAATTAATAAACTTCCTGACCTTATAGAGTACACTAATTTAAAATTATGAATTACCAATTTCATTGCGATATTTCGAAAATGAATATTAAATAATGTCGTACTTTTTAGTTTAAATTGCAGATTAAAGTTTTAGTCACTAGTGCAATTATCTTCAAAGTGTTTGTTGTCAGATGAATTCTATTCTGACTTTAAAAGGTGAAGCCGAGGCTATACGTTAATTTGAGAAAACCATAATTTGCACTAATTAGTAATTATGTAAGCCTAACATCGTAGTAGCACTAAAACGACAACTGATGTATAAGAAACTGTTGAATAACATATCACTGGTTACGAATATATTGCAGATTAGAATTAAATTTAAATCAGAGTCAATAATCACTGAAAAATGTGCGCATGCTTGAAATGATTTGTTTAACAAATATTAAATCCAATAGGTAAATTTATTATACTTTTATAGCTTCATTGCTGATTCGTTATTGTTTGTTGTTTTGTTTAGTTTTGTGAGTTTGTAAACAATATCACCGAATAAAGATCGATGAGTCACCAGAATGCATATATAGTGTGTCGTTCTCATTATACTTGAAGCAGGCTTTTCAAGTGAATATACGAATCAGGATTAAACAAAGCGAATCTTGCTGGAATTGAATACAAACAGATCAGTAGATATTTACGCCAGCAAAAAATTACTTCATTAACTATTTGTTGAACTGATGTCATGTTGACCCACTGAATCATCTCAGTCTATTCTATCTCTCTCTAGTGTTCTGCCAAACGGCAGGTCCAAGGTAAATATTGATACTCAAAATTTGCTTTTGCATTCCATAAAGAGCACTCCAAGACTTTTTACTCCCAGGAAAACCGAGATTTGGCATGCTGGATGATTTGATAAATTATTTTTATGTTGATATGAAGAGAAAAGCAGAGGATAGAAATATGTGGAAGAGTTATACTTTATAGATCTATGCCTAGGACCTGCCAATAGGAAGGGCACTAAGCAAGAGAGAGAAAGAGCACTCCATAGATCAAGAACTTATACCTCTGTAAAAGTCTAAGCCTTACCCGTACTTTATGTACGCTATAGCTTGGAAAATATATTGCTTCTAAGGTGTTTCCCTTTGCTTCCTTCATTCTATTTTGCTTCATTAAATGACAGATTCAGTTTATTTATTCCTATTCACTCTCTGTTTTCACTCTCATTAAAGAACTTTCCTTTAACTAAGACGTTTATTCCATCAAACGTTTCTAGTCTTTATCAAACCGTATTATTTCTCATCTTAATGTGAGGTACAAGCATGTTTCAGGTGTTATACGCACGCATTGCAACATGTCTGTATTCGTATACTGGAAAGTTCATATTTGACCCCACTCACATTCGCAAATCTACAGTTTTCCTAGTTACATTACAGTTTTGATATCCAAACGAAATTTTTATATGTTTTGGAGAATTGGCTGCTGATCATGTTCTGTAATTTTAAGAGCATAGGTCAGCTCGTTAAGCCTTTATTTATCATAGAGACCTCTATTTATGGCTGGAGTTTATATTGAACTCTACCAAATCTACGCTAATTTAAGATACACTGGTGATTTTTACTGGTAAGCTGAAGGCGTTAAATGTTACAATACTTTTCAGAAGACCGGAAGAAATCAAAACTAATTCCTAAGCTAAACTTTAAAATCTTTTGTTCTTTTAAAAATAAGTCGAAGAAATCTGAAATTTCTTGCAATCAGGATCGACCTGGGATCGAATCTAAACTTTCCAGTTATTAAATGCTTATGCTATAAATTCTTGAATAGCCTAAACCCAAATTATACAAATATGTCGCCAACAATTTTCTATCTGGGTCGTACGCAAGGCCCCAAGGCGCCACATCTGTCGCGACATCCACAAATGAACTAAAATCTGGACTGAGTAATATAACCTTTCGCAATCTTGGACCAGTAACGAAGACACCTCCTCTCTCGTGAGCGGCCACGTAATGTGTGGTATAACTGCCTGTACCACTGGAGCTGCTGGGTAGTTCGGTGTATCTTCGCAACTCGTTCAGCCATTGATCATATTCAGTCACGAAGCTTTGACCATTGGTCATATGGCTCTCAGACATGTATATGCGCTGGTCTCTTCCTGAAATAGTATGGATGCGATTGGACATACTTCTAGCTGCGAGTAGTTGACCATCGGATAGTCGTCTTACCTGTACTTCGGTCCAACTCTGTATCATGAAGACGCGCTCACAATCATCTGATATTAGAAAGTAGGTCGTATATCTGGTCAGACTGTAGTACGTTGTTGAAAACCACGAAAGTCTTTGCCATAATAAGTTCTGATTTGATCCTACCTGCGATAGTTCGGCGACTTGTACTACGCCCTCGAGTAACGCGTATAGCTGATTGTATTTGCGGCACGCTGCAAAATATCTGATGTTATTTTGACCATTCACAGGTGGCGTAAGTATCACTCCAATAATTGTCCCGGTTACTGCGTTATGGACTTTCAGAAAGATAGCTTGAGGAGTCACGTTATGCACTGTGTAATAATTATCTCCAATTAAAGCCATGCTGTCTGTTGTGGGACTGATGGTTGCTATGAATTGATTAACCTGCGATGGCCCTGCAATTAAAATGGAAAATTTTTATTATGCAATTTCGTAAAACATAGTCATTTTCTGTGCTGTGTCCGGGTTGTTTGAAGAATTGACCAACCGGTGATTGCACGTGTCGTAGAAGGCGTCTAAACTACTATGATCCTTAACAACGTCAGAAAGGGCATTCGGTTGGTGGGCGCCTAGGCTCCAGACATTGTTACAGAAATTTAAACAAATGGAAAAGTTTCAAATAGGGGATTGACTGATGATATGATGTAGGACAGGGAGGATTTGAGACAGTTTATTCCTATCCCAACCCTGGTTAAACTGGGATTAAGGGAAGATAATGATAATGATGAGGATGCTATAGTCATTTTTACAAAATAAAATTCAATCATGTCTTCTGCGTATGTTAAAATACAGGCCTACTGCATCCAAATTTATAACAACCGAGATAATTAATATAAGTTACATGTACTATTAGACTAATGTACTTCACTAGCTTGAATTAGAAAATATGAACGCAAAATCAGTGTATATAACTTATATTGCTCTTGTGTAATACTCAATGTTGTATTTGCTGGAGGTGGGAGGTTCTACCACTTTGGCAGGTGTGTAACCCTCCCTGCTAAAGTTATTTTTAAACCCCCCAAATTGTAAACTTCACATTACGACAAACCCTTGATATTCCCTGTCAAACATTGGACCTCTTTGAAAAATTTCACAAATACAACCTAGGTAGTAATTTTTATATACACGTACATACACAGCGACATGTAAAGCACCCACACAGGTAAAGTTCAATAATTTGTTAAATTTGCGATACTAGTTCATTAAATGTAAGATCATACGTAGCCGGAGATTGTGCAATACTTCGTCAAATTTAATTTAATTTCACTATTTCATTGTTCACCATGCTCCTAGAGAACCCCATCTCTCATGCCTCCAGTTTCTTTCCATTTCAGAAAAAAGTGTCCAACATTCATTAAGATTTAACCATATTGGTTGAATATAACAATGAAGCAGTCTTTTTGCATTTATTGCTAATTTATGACTTGAATATCTTTGACATTCTATTGTTAGCCTCCTTAGCCATTGCTATCCTTCTGTTTATCTATTTGTCTTATTTTCCATTTTGATGGATAAGTGTACTTAAATATATGACCCGATTCTACTTGATTGATGTTTAAATTTCCTATTTTGATTGAGCATGGTTGTGGAACGATTGGTTTACTGACTGTCATGTACTATGTTTTATTCATGTTAGAGAAAATCAACTTGTTTCACTGAAAAACTATAGTATCCATAATTCTTTAAATGACTAATACTATTTGATATTTAATACATAATAGTATATAAAGATATTTGTAATATATATCTAGAATTATTAAATTGAATTTACTCCTGAAAATCTTGGTAGTGGGAGTTGGAACAGTAGTTTGTCCTGTTAATTTTCTCAATTCGTTTAGGACATTTTGAAGATCTGCACGAAGTTCACGCAACTGTTGAGATTGATTGTGTCATGAAGTCTGCGGTACATATACAGTAATAATAAAGGTTTAGCGTCCGTTTCCTCATCGTCCGTTTTCTCAATAGCCCTACATAATTTAATAATCAGGCTTGTAGAATCTAAAATTGGCATTTTAGTAGCAGCTATAAAATAATTTTATTAATATATATAATAGAAATTTTGAATTAAAAAACTTATGTTCTATATAAGAAACAAGCTTTTTGTAGCCTATACATTACGTCTATTGAAATATTTGTAATCAATATCAATAATTATGATTTAATATAGATTAAGACATTAGTGTCTTCAGTAAAAAGTAAATATAAAAATTTGAAATTCTTATATATATATATATATATATATATATATATATATATATATATATATAGATATATATATATTATTAATTAATTAATTAATTTCAAATAAGTTCTGCGTGAAGGGAAATCATCATCATCATCATCATAATCATCATCATCGCAATCATCATTATCATCATCATTAGCATAATCATTATAATCATCATCATTATTATCGTTATCATCATCATCATCATCATCATCATCTTCATCATCCCTTGAATCCCAGCTTAGCCAGGGTTGGGATTACAACATGTTGTAGCAATTTCCAGAGCCTAGGCGCTCAGCAACTGAATGCCCTTTCTAACGTTGATTTGTATCTTAAAGCTTTGTCGACTTTACGACGCGCGCAGTCCACGGTTGGTCTATTCTTCAGCAATCCGGACACAACACAGGTAAAAGGGCAATATAATATAAAATGTAAAAGTATCTATAAAATAACAATGTTATAAGTATGAAAGTGCGCTCGGTATGGTAAATTGTTTGGCTGCTAAGAGAAGTTCTGAAATAAATGAATCTAACAGATTAAAACTAACCGTAACGTCAGCTATATCTCTGGTAACCTGGTCCGGATACCCCCCAGATGTGAAGCAGACTCCCACAGCTGTGCAGGTTTGGTCTCCTGCACCAGTTGGCCCTCCAAATGAAAGGGTAACAAAAAACGCCAGCATCATTGCCATTGATAGAGGGAACCGGTTAATCAGACAGAAACATTTTGGAAAATTTTGACCATTCGCCATCTTGCTTGACAACAAAATTCTTGATTTAGTCGACCCGAATCAAGCGTAGTTTTCCGCTTTATAGTCTGAAAATATCGTAAGAGTCACCTGCAATACATAAGATAAGATTCCGATAGAAATCTTCATTACAGTGCTAGATTATGTCCTCTTTCTTGTAGTAATATAAAATGTTATATTATGTCATATGCTATATTATGTCAAAATTTTTGTATTAAAATATTGGAAATGAGGAACTTATGGTTCTACCTGACAGTGTGACGACATTGAGTATTCGATACTGGGTTTCTATGAGTTCATTGGAGGAAATAAAAACTAACTCAACCTATCAATCAATAAGAATTAAAAGTCCGGTTCCTCGCCATAAGGCAAAGTCAGTGACGTCACTTGCAGACTCTATTAAAACAGACGCCAAACCATTACATGATGACGACTGAGTATAAAATGACCACTGCGCTAGGCTTTTCTATAGAGAAGTTACAGATAGAGTATCAGAAAATATGCAATAAATATGAGATAAAAGTAAAAAGTAGCTAAAACAATTCAATGTCTCAATTCGACTAATTGTAAAGAACTGGTCACTAGTCACTATACTATATATATTTATTAAGTTTAAAGCCGCAGACATTATTTAACCTTATGATGACTATAGCTTACAAATAACAAAAATATATTGTAGGGGAATACATTTTGCATCAAATTATATAATGTAATGTAATGCATGTTAATAATGATCGAGATAATAAAATCTTGTCATCGATCGTGATATGATCAGCTCAATTCTTAACTTTCCCAGTTAAGATTGAGGAGTAACAGAATTGCTTTCACTATTTAAAAGATAAATTAAGAAAATTTATAGATCTCTCTTCCCTTATTCGTGCATCGGAACGTCATATCTTTAATCTCGTTAATATTTTCTTGAGTAATCCATGCAATGTGTGTAAGATTTATCTGTCGACCGCTATAATGAGCATTATCGATTATTATGGGTCAAATAATGAGTGATGAACTGCAAGTAATCAGTCCATTCCGGGATGCAAAGCACAAATACAATTAGTTTAAATTTAATAAGTTGCAGTTTCTTCAAATGGTGTAGGCCTATAAAATAGTAACCAATGGTGAATGGACGGAGAAATATTCAAAAGATGAAGTACCGAAACGGAAAACTTTTAATTACTTTAAAATTACGATGGACTGCAATAGCATTACCTATATATATATACTAACTTGTAATAATAATAATAATAAGCCGATTGATGACCTCGAGTAGCCGGGAGGGGCGATTCAGCACGTATTGCTTGAATCGTTTTTATCAAACCCCAGGTTCTTTACACCGGGGTAAATTCAAAAATAATAATAATAAAAATAAATAAATAAAAATAAAAATAATAACTTCCTATGAGATCCAAGTGATCCATTAATAATGTCCTATGGAGATCCAAGCGCACTACATTTTGGTGATAAGGTGATCATGTCTTGTGAGGGTGTACGGCAGGGTGACCCGTTGGGCCCTCTTCTGTTCAGTTTGACAATACACCCCCTACTCCAGTCAATATCATCTGCGCTGAAAATAGGCTACTTGGACGATATTACTGTGGGCGGGGAGGAGGCTACCGTGGAATCGGCAGACACCAGTATCTGAATTATCTGGTATGGCGTGCTCTAGCTCGCGCAAATATTCCGGCTATAAAAGAGCCCCAGGGATTGAGCCGCTCGGAAGGGAAACGACCGGACGGTGTATCTCAAATTCCTTGGGCAGAAGGCACGTGTATCAGCTGGGATGTCACTGTGACAGACACATTCTCAGCAAGCAATCTCAGCCTTTCATGCGCTGCTGCTGGCTCAGCTGCTGAAGCCGCTGCCAATAGGAAGACACTTAAATATGCCGCAGTCTCTAGCAGCTACATCTTCCTGCCAGTTGCTTTTGAGACATTGGGCCCTATCAACTCTGCCGCGTCTGACTTCTTAAACGAATTAGGCAGGAGAACCAGTGCCATTACAGGCGACCAGCGTGAAAAAGACTTTCTATGGCAGCGCCTATCTATCGCACTCCAGCGTTTTAATGCTGTATGCATTCGTGGCATATTGGCGAATGCGGCCTCCCAAAGCGTAGAGGAACTATTTGAAATACTTTTTCATCTTTCTTTTAATTAAATAAAGTCTTTTTTATCTTATATTTTAGCCCAGGGCCTTATACAGCCCAGGACAATTTAATATTTATAATAATAACAATAATAATAATAATAATAATAATAATAATAATAATTATTATTATTATTATAAAGGTTTACGTTATACTAAAAATCATTGAATATCAATTATACCACCTTGTTGTTCAGTCTGAAGGAAAATGTATAACTGAAGAAGAGTTCTGATAAACCGAATTTTAGCATTCTGTCCTTATTTTATATACCAGTCAAATACAATGCCCTCGTCTAGTGACGTCAGGTCGAACACGTTCTCCGATGAAACGAAATATACACTTGTATAAGAAAAGAAGTATTCAAAGAATTGCAAAAAAGGCACACTTATGTGTTTATTGATGTATGTTAAGCCAAAAAATCCCCAAAATTTCCCGACGGTAAAATTCATGGTTCTCAACTCTTTTGATTACTGGGCGTGTGGAAACGGTGTTTTCACGTTTCACGGATTGAACCTATTCTTTGGTTGTGAGTGTTGTACCGATTCATATACCTCCCACCCCAATAATCCTCCAACCTGTAAAGTGGGGGCCGGGGGTTGAGAGGTAACAAAAGTGTAAGCAAAAAAACTCTTGGAGCGTGAAGTGTGAATTCATGCTATTGTCCAATATATCTTTGTTAGATAAAATCATATCAATATTTCTGTTAAATTAAAATTAATAAACAATACATGTAGGCCTACATGTAGAGGCGTAAATCAATCTGAACGTACATGTATTGAAATTTTATGTAAAAATATTTTTAATTGTGAACTATAAAGAAATTTTGGAGTAGGTCTAATAATAAACATACTGCATGGAATCATCTAAAATTAAGTTTAATTTTGAATCTGCTTTGAACCTAATCTTGGCTGGAGCCAGTGGCGTAGTCAGTAAGATACTCGACCGCGGAGCAGTTGATACGGGTTCAAATCCTGGGCTCGCACGTCACTGACATCGCTTCGAGTGAGGAAACTGACGTTAACCTTAGCTTTTAGCTTTTAGCAAGCTTTAATTTTTAATTAAGAATTTCAACCGTAACGATTAAACACATTCTGTCAGCGCTGCATTGATACTGTTGGTCATGGCAGTGGAGGACGTCAAAACTAGATTTTTCCTCAACTTCCGAAGTCGACCAATTTAATGACCTGAGCAGAGGCCTTGTTCTCATCCTGCGACCCTGCCTGGATGGGTCGAACAGCTCAGGGATAATCACTTTTCTAAAACTCTAGTCTTTAGGCCTATACACGTAGTTAAAATGCCACATTTGCTTTGTGCCTCGTGTATAAGCTAAGTGATAGATATCAACATATTAGTTGATTATTCACTGTAATGCGGGTTTACTTTTATAATACGTCAGCAGTAATATTTTTCAAAATGCCTATCTTGGGATTTTAAAGAGAAACTATAGCAATCCTGAGTATCAAAACTAAATTTTTATTGTTACGCAAAGCATGCGGTAAATATATGTACATGTATAATGAAATGCTCTTGAATGATTTTGAAAAGTATATTTTCAACCAATTTTCACAAATGTACTAAATATTGAAAGAAGCTATAAAATATTGTTTAAATATTGTTAAAATTTAATACAAATTAAAATTTATGGCCTTCTTTCATAATTTATTATATTATAAATTTCATGTGTTTACTTTGAAGTCATTGCTTTTGCTAAGGACAAACTAATTATTCTATTATTAATAGTTTGACAACAGATTATACGTTAAGATACAGCTAATATACTAGATGCGAGATGTTCCTTTAAAATTTATTTAAATTAAGATAATAATTAAATAAAAATAAAGCAAAATTATGTAAGATCAATTCAGTTGAATGTTATTTAATTAAAATATAATATTATTAAAAATAGACTACATACACGGTGCTTTCTAAACAATCAAGATAAAAACAAGTTTCTAGATATAAATAATGACTTTCATTCGTCTTAGGCTTTCAGATTGGGTGAACAAAATTTTAGTTGGCCTACACTAAATTTCAAACATAAGTAAAGAAAGTATTTTGAAAAGTATTCTAAAAATACTTTTTAAAGGACTTTTTAACAGTATTTCGAATATGGAAAATAATATAGTATTTTCAATTTTCAAAATGCTTTTCTGTTTTGAAAATAGTTTGGTGCCCATTACTGCATATATATAATGCATATATATTGATTTATTCTAGTAGCATCTATAATCTACAACAGCAGATGATTATTTACTATTATTAGGAATAATAGAAATCCATCGGTTTTCGAACAACAGCAAAGCAAGCTTTCTTCACTTCCTTTTTAGCAGCTGTCAAATATACAGTCATGGCCAAAAGTTTAGCACCGATTAGATAAATACACTAAACTTGAAATACATTAATCTGTAGCGCCAGATGTGCTAAAAGTAAAGCAACTACTGTTTATGTTTATTAAATGTCAATGTACTACATACATATTTTCACTAGTCTCAGTATCTGGTGTGCCTTCCTTTGTTTGCAATGACTGCTTTAATCCGATCAGGCATGGAATGCACAAGATTGCGACAGTACTCGGGTGTTATTTCGCTAGTCCACACTCGCTTAATTGCTTTAAGAAGTTCTTGTTCAGATGACGTATTCATTGCTGCTACCTTCTGTTTCATGTAAATCCACAGATTTTCAATAGGATTGAGATCTGGACTGGACCCAGGCCAAGGTCCAAGGACCTCCACACCTTGTTCTGTGAGCCAGTTGGTAACAATGGCTGACCGATGGCAGGGCGCTCCATCATGCTGAAATATTGAACAGTTAAGCAATTCCATGTTTAACAATAGTTTATCTTGCAAAACTGATAGATATTTCTGTCCGTTGATCGAAGTATTTTTCGGCATAAACCATAAGCCACCTCTACCAGTTCCAGAGAAGCTCCCCCAGACCATTATTGTTGGTGCTTGCCGCACAGACGGTATCACATAGCGGGTGTTATACCGTTGATTTGCTGGGCGCCGCACGTGTCTGATGTAGGATCTGAACTGCGAGAACGTTGATTCATCCGAAAAGAGAACTTTCATCCAATTATCGCACGTCCAGTGACGGTAGATTCTACAGAACCTCAGGCGATCCTTGATATTCTTGGCGGTCAGGCGAGGTTTCCTTGCTGGGCGTCGCGATGGTAGGTTGAATTCAGTTAGGAGACGTCTTCTCACAGTCCTGCCACTTACTGCTGATCGTGTCTGAGAAGCAATTTGCGCTGATGACCACGTTGGATGCGCTGTAGCAACACATCGGACTTTTCTGTCAGTGCGAGGCGAGGTGATGCGCGGACGTCCAGACCTTCTGCGAGACTTATAGCCCTTCAATTCATTCATTCTCGCTATAGCTCGAGTCACTGTCGACTTGGCTATGTGTAAACGTCTAGCTATCTCACTATGAGACATGTTCAGCTCATGCAGTACCGCAATTTGTGCACGCTTTGTAGGAGAAGTTTCTTTGGATTTTCCCATTGTGCTGATACAATTTCAAATCTATTACCTTATGAGTATAATATTGTATGCAAAATGTCAAAAACTAAGCTGTTTGGCTACTACAATGGAATTCTAGTGATAATTCAATAAATGGCTTAACTCCTGTCCTACACTGTGAACTATTCAAGTCAATTTATCAAATGACCAGTAGGAGAGAGATACATACATAAGCTGGGCTGACAAAAAAGGGCGTAAGTGCCAAATAGTGGACAAGAGTTCAGTTACGTAACAGACAATAACTTCCTAACAACCAACAAGTTACTTGACTGTCTCTACTGAAGTCTACGGCTATGCTTGAACAGTCTCTGGCTGGACGTCTGCAAACTGGAATATTTACCTTGCCTGGTTCACAGAGGGTGTGTCATGCCTGACACTAATCACTCAAGCAAATAATCATTGTATTAATCAAACAAGTGTATTTAGTAACAAGTGACAGCCCAGCATCATGTTTCTAGTGATTGACCGATTTTCACTTAGGAAATATTGTTACTAAGTCACATTATACAAATTTTTAGTGAATAATGCTCATCGGTGCTAAACTTTTGGCCATGACTGTATGTATAGCAGATAGAACCTAAACGTTCTACTTTAATAAAAATGTCAAGATTCGTGATTCCTTCGTTTCGCACAACTGGAGCCGAATGCGTCTAACCTGCTACAGAGTCAGATCAAAAGGCTCACTATTTCACTCACTCAAGTAAGATATGAAGTGAAAAGTTTATTGTATTTATTACCCTAGTAGGCATATTAGGCCTGTAGGCTTACTATTATCAACTGTTTAAAGTATTTCTGAAATAGGCCTAGTATCTTAAGATTGAGTAATTTATAAAAAGATTAATATCATATCGCTAGACAAATCAATCAGTAAATTCAATACATCCGCCCACTAAAATAGTATTTCATGATTTCTATCATCTAAACTTACAAAATTAAATGGGGATCTGCCGTACTATGCATACTATACTATACTATCTCCAGTCTAGCTGCTCCTTACATATATACTTACTATACTAGGCCTACATCATAATATATTTAAACAATTTAAGAATTTCATGTGCAGGCCTACATAAATTTAAGTATGCAGATAGCCAAATACCTAGGACGATAAGTATACTGTAGGCCTACATTATTGAAATATTTACATGTACAATTTCTTAACAAGTAAATAGAGACTAATAACTTTCATGTAGCCAATTTCAATCGTTAACCTTTATCAGCCAGCGATGACGAAATGCAAAATCATATTCAAGCAATGAAATTTAAAACGAAATTTAGATTTTAGACACTGTTCACGGATATGCAAGAATATTCTGAAAAACTGGGGCAACGGTTTCTTAAAATGAGTACTGAATTCTATTCAATCCGATATTTTATTATTTATGATTATAAGTAAAAGGTAGAACTAATGGCTGTATCTAGTACATCAATCAGTAAGTTATTTATGGTCACAGTCATATTGGGGTATAAAGATGAATCGAGAAAGCATGCACTATTTACTATTTATTGTGACAAACTAAAATTTTCCCCAGAATCCCAAATGGGAAAATTGCTTCAAAGTATTTCTGAAATAGGCCTAGTATCTTAAGATTGAGTAATTCATAAAAAGATTAATATCATATCGCTAGACTTGCTTCGGTATAGAAAAAGCATTTGCACTAAAAGTAAGACAGAACGCCCATAGTCTAATTTAGTCATGAATTATTTCGTTACCTTTTCAGCCAATACAAATATTTAAATTATATACTTTATCATCATCATCATCATCCTCCCTTGAATCCCAGTTTAACTAGGGTCGGGATACGAATTGACTGTCTCAAATCCTCTCTGTCCTACACCACACCACCAGCCAATCCCCTATTTGAGACTTTTCCATTCTTTTAAATTTTTGTAGCAATGAGATGGCTTTTTTTACTGGAAAGGCTGTTTTATTGTTTAGGCACTATAGCTAAGCAGAACAAATACATAGTTGATGACAGAAACACACAGAGAGAGCTACAGAGAGAGTGAACCAGAGAGAGTGACAGATATATATATATATATATATATATATATATATGTATATATATATATATATATGTATATATACATGTATATGTATATAGAGAGAGAGAGAGAGAGAGCAGAGAGATAAAGAGAGAGAGAGATAGAGAGAGAGAAAAAGAGAGAGAGAGAGGTTCGGGGATTTACAAGCATAATGAAGCTACTTGTAGAATACAACAATTCAGAAGCACAAATTTTTGAAATACAGTGTACGCATTACAATTTGTTAACAAAAACATTCCCGTTGAGAAAGTGCGATAAGCTTATCCAATTCTTGATATTTTACCTTGATATTCTCAGCGCCTGTAGAAAAACAATTTTTCCATTAGCTCACCAAATTTTAGAGTCAATCTTTGAATAGAACCCAAGTTATCCATATTCTACAAAAAAATTGAATATTTTTAAATTTGCAATAGGCTTAATTGAAGCTAGATATTTTTGCATTTCCAAATTATCAAAAAATGTAACATAGTATCAGAGTCGTCTCCTTTAAAAAATATCTAAAATATTTTTATATTTTTTTGAACGCGACAAGTTAGTACAGTTTTGTTCTATGTTTGTGATTTCTTAATGACAACTTACTCAATTTTTATAAAGACCCTTTTCAGGGCCAACAAATTGTCAAAAAGGAATTGATTATAATTGACTTCGAACGCTGCTTGCCAAGAGAGAAAAACATTTTTGTAAACCGTTATTAACTACAATCCTATTCAAAATATTTCTACAAATTTTAATGAGTTAATGGCGAAATTCCCCTTTTACAGGTTCTTTGAATATCAAGGCAAAATATCAAAAAATGTTTAAGCTATCGTACTTTTGCTAGGGGAGTATTTTTAATGCGCACCATGCAATATGAGTTGAAATTATTATTGCATTTGCATTTTCATGTTATTTGCTAACATTAAAGAATTGAATAGAATGTCAGATATGAATGCTTATCAAAGAAATGTAAACTTAAAATTTGGTATTTTATCTGCACTAAATTATTTCATATTTAATTTAAATAAATCGTCATCCGAATTATCAAGCTTGAATGTAAGACTTCGGAACTAAGTATATTATCGAAGTTTTAGCTTCCATGCCTACGTTTGATGAATTCAACATTGTCTAATTGAGCTTAATTTTGGACGATGCTTTTACTTAATACAATTGTGTATTTCAGATATGTATTAATTATTCGCTTAAAAACAAAGTACTAAGTAATGTCCTACTGATCAATAAGGTCTTAATATTTTTTACTGATAAGTAAGGGCCTAAATGGACGTCCCTGACATCATCCTTGTATGAGGAAATGGACGTTAAACCTTTATTATTATTATTATTATTATTAAATGTCAACGTACTTACGTCAACGTCAGAAAGGACATTCGGTTGGTGAGCGCCTAGACTCCAAAAATTGCTACAAAAACTTCAACGAACGGATCAAGTCTATTCGTATCCCGACCCTAGTTAAACTGGGATTTAAGGGAAGATGATGATGATGATGAAGTAAGGGCCTAAATGAAAACAGCATTTTAGCTTCAGAGAACTGAATACTTTAGAAATACACTTGTTTTTTTGCATTTTTCTAGTATTATTGATTTTTTACTCCTTCAACATATATAGTATGCTAGATAACACTCAATTTTGTTGTAAAGCAGAAATCTATGTATTTTAGAAGAATGGCAAAACACAAAATTTAACTCATTTTCTATTATCCGTCACGTCAAATTGAACTATATTAGGGGCCTATATCATTATCATCATTCCCTTTAACCCAATTTAATCAGGGCAGGAACACGAGTAAACTTTTTAAACTTTTCCATTCGATTTAGGAAATTTTGTAGCGATTTCTGGAGCTTTGGCGCTCACCAACCGAATGCCTTTTCTGACGTTGGTTTGGATCCCAATAAAATCTCCTGTTACGACACGTACAGTCAACGTTTGGCCTATTCCTAAGGAATCCGGACTCAACACGAATAGCCCGGTAACAACAAGGGCAACCCGGACACAACATGGGTAACTCGGACACAATATGGATAACCCGGACACAACACGGGCAACTCGAACACAAATCGGGTAACCCGGACCCACACAGGTAACCCGAACACAAATTCACACAACACAGGTAATCCGAACACAACAGGAGTAGCTTGAACTGTGTCTGATACTCCTAAATATATTATAAATATTCTCTAATAAAAACGTCAGATGTCGTGACATTTATAATGCACTTAATTGAAGATCAATTGAGGGTTTCTTCTGCAGATACAGATAAACCTCTCGCCTCTTTGTCGCACTGGTCAGATATGAAGTGCCCCGAGAAGTCTTGCTCCTAATCCTTTTATGAACAGTTGAACCTTTTCCATTTTTTTAAAGTAGACCTATATCTTAACATGCCCAACAGTACTCAGTAAACAACATTACTACACTGAGTATAATTATTAACTGTAGAATCGTGAATTAGTACTCAGCAAACAGTATTACTACACTCACTACAATTATGAACTGCAAAATCATGCAAACATCGGTACGAAGACATTCTAAAGCTAGAAATTTTAAAAAATTGTTGCCAGAATTTTGCGATAATCTAGATTAAGCTGACTGTGTAATGCATGCCAATTGTGCAACACTTCATAATTTAATAGTGAGACTTGATCAAATTCCTCACGAAAACATTGGTCTGCGAATGGGAGTAGCTTTGAAGAGGCAGAATTCATACAGTCGTCGGCAGATCGAGCGAGCGAGAGAGAGAGGGAGAGGGAGAGAGAGAGAGAGATAGAGTTTTGAATTGTACCGCAATTTATAGGCACTATCATGAATAATTTCTAGTTTGATACGGTTGCGTATGCTATCATAGGTCTACTATGCAGTATCGTTTGAATTGGTATGTATTCTGCATGTATAAGTTACAAGATACCATGTGGAATAGTGCCAATCGATGTCCTACAGTATATTGCGGCACACAACCACGTGATATTGATATAGTACCGTAGTGCGATAAGATAACGTATGGTATAGAACACAAGATACCCTATGGTATAGTTTACATTCGGCACCATGATATCGTGGTATAGGTCGATATGTTATTATAACGTTTGATTACGGTATAGTATGATATAGCACAGATTGAGAAATATCACCCTAAATAATCCAGCACTGAATACAGACTAACTGACCTATGATGGGAGGGTTTAACGACATGGTCAAGCGCCCAAATTGTTATATATACAGACTGGGGCAAAAAAATTATTTCCCTAGCGAAGTCGCGATAACTTCAAGAAAACTCAAAATATCTTTATGAAATTTACGAAGCTCCTAGGGGAGGAGTTTCTGAGTATATCCTGCAAATTTGGTTAAAATATTTATTGTAGTTGCGAAATTACAGCATTTCTACGAGAAAAATGCTAAAATCAATTATAACAAGGCTTTTTTAAATGTCAGTCGTTCCTTTTAAAGAAAATAACGACCCTGAAAAGGGCCGTTTACTTAAGTGGTGAAGCATAAGCCTGCACTACCTTTTTAGCTACTCCAATGAAAGATGCTTAAAATTCTTCTGTTAAAATTATTCCTAAATTTTGAAGAAAATTTTTGGTACTTTTGTTTAAATAAGCCTTGTTAAAATTGATTTTTGCACTTTTTTAGTAGAAAAGCTGTAATTTTTTTAATGCTCCGTAGATTTTCATCAAATTTGCAGGTGATATGCAGAATTCCTCCTGTAGAAGCTCCAAAAATTGTGTACGAATATTTTGAGTTTTGTTTGAAGTCATTGAGATTTCGCTAGGGGACTATTTTTTGCCCCAGTCTGTATAATGTATATATATATATATATATATATATATATATATGTATATATATACTGTATATATATATATATATATATATATATATATATATATATATATATACATATAAAATAGGTGTATCACATTGCATAATGTCAGAATTTCATTATTTTGGCCCTATATCATTTGTGTTCCTTTTATAATTTAATTACAAGTAATTGTGCACAATATTTAAATTAAATGATGATATCTACTGGGTCCATATAAATGCATTGAAAATCTCAAAGTTTGTGCTAAACGCTCGACTGCATTTGTATCTATCGTATACTTAAGCAAGTATACTGGAGCTAGTGGCGAAGTCGGCATGATACTCGACAGCGGATCAGTATGTGCGGGGTTCAAATCCTGGGCTCGCCCGTCATTGACATCGCTTTCGAGTGTGGAAACTGACGTTAACCTTAGATTTACCAGCTTTACAAGCATAATATGACGTTTGAAACCACATCAAGCAATACTGGCATGTTAATGCCGCCTTCAATATCGTTCAGCAAAGTTAGGGTTTTGTACTTCTCTGTATGGTTGCCGCTACCACGTTGGCGTAGTCATGCTCATACAGGTTTTCAATGACTTGAAGATCGAGACTTCCAAATCTTCGGTGTATTCTTTTTTAGTCTATTCCAGAAACACTTCGGCATGTTCCTCGTGCAAGTGATGAGACTCTGAGCCCCTTTAATAAGAACTTGTACAGTGTACACTGATGATGCACTGCCTTCTCTGGTCAGCGAATGGCATGCAAAGACAACAGCCTTAGCTACAGGTGCTGGCAGACATCAGCGTGAGGATTATGCAGAATTCACAGAGTTATGTCTGCTGTATTTGGATAATGATAGAAGAGCGTTGACCTGGCGCTATGCACCAGGCTAGCTGGATGGCCAATACTTTGAATGCTGTTAAGATGATACTGTTGGAGCAAAGCAGCTCCAGTCATTGCCAAAAGATACAATAACAAACTGCTGGTTAGCAACAAAAGTTGCGTATCTCTGTCAATTTCGTGTGCTTGTTATACAGTAAGTGGTGGAAAACTTGAATATTAGCTGTTGATGCTCGATCATGGCACGTTATCTGTCTAGATCAGGATATTCAGAAATACAAGTCAATAAATTCTGATGTTGCATCCAGTGCACTTAAAGCCTTTAAAGGTTACCTGTGGCATTTGAGTATTGAAATTGTACCTCTTGCTTTGTTCAGCCACACTGTACCAAAGCTTGAACTTCAATATCTAGCTGAGCGACTTCTGGAAGTGCAACCGGTAGATAATTTTTCTCTACTAACGGATCTCTTTGAGACTGGATATGGAAAACCAAAATTTCTCAACGATACTAACAATCTAGCAGCAAGACTAGGTGATTTAGTTTCTAGTGAGTTATTGTTCATTGTTAGAATCTTGGGAATTGAGACGAATTTCCTTAGTGAGGATATAGACAGCTGGCCTGGTGAACAGTCATTTCTGTCATCGAAGGCAAAGACTTCAGCTTCGAACGTTGTAAATGACAATGCAGCGCGAGGTGCTCATGTTAAGTAGTGATTACATAGAAGCTGCTAGCTCTGAAGAACATTATCAGAATATACTACAGGTCGTAGAAGAAAACAGAAATTAACTGCGAAACCTGCGAAACCTGCGAAACCTATATAATACGTCAAGCTGATTGTGATAACTAACATCTCTTCATCATGATACCTGTCAATAAACTGTCACTGATTACTGACTACCACTGGCATTTGTTTATCAGGTAAAGAGTGTAGCCTATATTTAATAATATTGTACATTTGTTAAATGAGTTTGTTAGACATTTATGATAATGAAATTGCATACTGCCGTCAAATTTCCGATGTTATGGAAAAATCGTAATACTACACTTTTGTTGCTTCTGTGGGCACGCTAAATAAAGGCCAAAAAATTCCAAGAAATGACAAAGATTTATTTTGTTTAAGGCTGTAGAACATGAAGGACCCAAAGCAAAATTTTGAAAGTACAATATTTGTGCAAGACTGATGCACCATACGTAGGGCCTACGTGCGCCCTTATGCTAAAAGTGGCCACACACGATCAAATTTATCTGAACATATATCTGTTCAGATAAATTTGACGGAGCCCATACACGGTCAAATTTAACTGACAGATATCTGAACAGATATCTGATCAGATATCTGTTCAGATAAATTTGATTCGTCCACACACTGTCAAATTTATCTTTTGGCCACACACGGTCAAATTTATCTGTAGATAAAACTGATGATCGCCTATACACGGTCAAATTTAACTGTTCAGATATCTGATGAGTTATGCTAATTAGCTGTCAATCGTTTCCAGACTGCAGCGCGCGTGACTGGTGTTGTTATTACTAAAGTCAATCAATATATTTTTGAGCTATTTAAACTACTAATTTGAGAGCTACCCATCCTCTGATTGATGGTGGCTGTCCAAATGATGGAAGTATCATTTAATAGGCTCATTTTTATTATTTTATTTTGTAATCTCAATTTAAAATTATACCCCTTCCTATTTCGTATGCATAAGTTCAACTATTATCATTAGTTTTATTTACGTTCACTATACATGTAGATCACATTTAGTCTGTGTTGTTTCAGTGGATTGAGCGTTTGAATCCAGGCCAATTGCATGCGAGGCGAACACTCTAACCGTTACGCCATATCCACCCAATACTTCAATATCAATACAACAGTATAATATAATACTAGTTATAGTCTATACTCCCACGTGGTAGGTATTCTGCATCATAAAGTATTCTGCATCATTGTCACTATTTAGTTTATATTTCTGCATCCTCGTATAGGCAAAGTCTCTTATATGTAGGCCTATATATAACATAACATAAAATAACGGCACACTGAGTCAGGAAGCACAGATGCTTGTTTAATGCCAATTTCCTCCTTCTTCTCCATGGTTATTAGTAATCGTTTCCTTTTGTTGGCGCATTAATTGCAGTTTGCGCGGATTTAAGAATAACCTTCCATCACCCTGGGATATTTTCCTTCCAAAGCTGTCAACACTCGGTCTTCCAAGGTGGTCACTCACAAAGTACTAACTGCGGTCGGTGTAGCTTAACTTCGATAATTGACGCGCAACTAAACCAAGTGCACTAAATCCCGCCAAACGGCCTGTTTATGAAGTGTCATTATCGCGGGAGATTGTGGAACACTGCATTAATTGCGCGCATTTTTATTGTTGAGAAATACAATAAAGATTGACTATATACAAATTATTATTCTTCGTTTATAAAATTTTAATTTGTTTAGCGACGAAGGTGTTTAATATTGAAATTTTAAAAAAGCCGTTTAGCAACCCGTATATCCCTACTCGGGGTCGAGGCGAAAGGGTCTAGATATGAAATGGAACATTAAGGTGGCGTATACATGTATATATATATATATATATATATATATATATATATATATATATATATATATATAGATTTGGCGTGTATAACGTTTGCACGACTATGTTTTTATTTTTCACGTCGCAGCGCAGTCCCAAACTCGCGACCTCTCGTTCTAGAGGCGAGCTCTTTATCACTGCACCGCTAGTCATTCAATTTATATTAAAATCAATATTAAAATTTAATAATGATATTTAATTCGGTAACGCTTACCTCTGTATGTCAAAAGCATCTCTGTGATTTATAATACTTTTATTTTAATTACTCAATTAAGAAATTAATTTCTATTTAGAATGCTCAAATTAAAATAAGTTTAGGCCGATAAGTGCGCCAAAAGTCTCTGTGGGCGGGACAAGTCTTCAGATCTGAAAACTGACGCGGCCAAACACGATCAAATTTATCTGAACAGATATCTGTTCAGATGAGTTTGATGGTTTTCCCATCAGTTTTGAAAACTGACACTCGTCAGTTTTCCCATCAGTTTTTGCCCACACACGATCAAATTTATCTGTTCAGATATCTGAACAGATATCTGTTCAGATAAGTTTGATCAGTTAAATTTGATCGTGTGCGGAGAAACTAGGTCATCAGTTCTCTCGCCAGTTTTCAAATCTGACGCGGCCACACACGATCAAATTTATCTGTTCAGATAACTGAACAGATGAGTTTGATGGCAAAACTGATCGTGTGTGGCCACTGTTATAGAATTATTCTAAACAATTTATACATGTTTCTTCGAATCATGCTCTCATGCCCTAGTGCTATCCTATGAGCAACTGCAGCACGTCCCATTTAGGCAGTTGAAATCATGCTCATTGCTGACTCTTTCTCATCTTATCTTTGTATCGATTTCCTTACGTTGCGACTAACGCGCACATCTCGTGATCTACCCTTATTATAATTTACTTAATTTATGCATACACCGGCTGGAGCCAGTGGCGATGTCGGTAAGTTATTCGACCGCGTAGCAGTATGTGCGGCCTTCAAATCTTGGACTCGCCTGTCATTGACATCAGTAATCATAATTGACATCAGTCAATTTCGAGCAAAGATCTTTAAATAAGTAGATATGGCATGACTGTTGTTTCAGCGATACCAGTTTTGTAACAAGAGCGACTTGATTTCCAGCGTGCTCCATTTAATCGTGAGGGTAAACAAAGCTCTATTGTCATATGTGTACTTAATAGTAATTTCTGTAAGTTCGGATTTATTTCATGATATTCGGCCACTAAACGGTTTTAGGATGATGTACATGTTGCGCGTTTGGGTATACAAATTCCAGAAATCCGGAAACTAATGAACGGGGAATATCCTTTAAGAGATTTGAAATAAAATTTGTTTGCATTTTGTGTTATAAAAATAGACCACCAATTAATAAGACTTCGTTTCAAGTAATTTTTTATCATGACGATATATTTGATAGATGTGACTATAAATGTGCTACTAAAGTGTTTCATTATCGTTCAAAAGCTTGCAAATGTTCAAAAACTTCATCAGCTGATATTGTTTATCTCCGGCTAGCAAAATTAATTGTTGCCATTACTGCAATTCTTGCAAATCTTTACAATGGTTGAGATTGCCTTTGACACTTCTACGGTTTTTCTTTATTCTATGATTTCGAGAGTGGAAACTGACATTAGATTTTACATGCATATGGGCGAGTAACAAAGCGACACAGTGTCAGCTTTTTGGTTTTTGTATTTTGGATTCATTTGCAATTATAGCCTAATGATCTAAATTTCATAGACTTTTAAAATTTTATCATATACTTGACTTCTAGATCATTCCGTAGTACTTGCCATTGTCTTGGACGACAGTACTTACCAGTCTATGATTTGTTGTCGTTTTGTGCACGTTTTTGTGAAAATGAATCAATATAGAGCGACAGGATTGATTAAATGCAACAATTTTAGTTATAAAAGCCGTCTAAAATATACAAGCTTAATAACTTTATTTAGCATTAATTATGTGTTTGTAATAGTTTGTAATGTGTCTGAAACAATTAGGCATGCAATTGCTTTCTGACTCAATACTGTTGTGTTATGTTATGTTATATTATGTTATGTTATTTTATGTTATGTTATGTTATGTTACATTATGTTAAATGAATCGACGCATAAGTAAGCTTTGGAGAATTGAGCCATGTTTTTAATTCATTTGGTAGCACTTTTTTTATCAGCGGCTATAGTTAAGAGCAATTATAATAGGCCTATGGCTTAGAGCCAATAAAGGAGAGGATTCCCGTCACGTGACTAAAGGCATATGACCATGGCACTACAAATAGCACTTCTTTTATATCTATTTCTTTTTTTCTTTTTCTTTTTTTATTCCGTATAGTTACACACATGACATACCGCATGTGTTTACAATATTTCCTGTCTTAAGTTTCTGTTTTTGAAGTTTTCGTTATTTTCTCCATTCCTTTCCATGGTTATTAGTAATCGTTACCTTTTGTTGGCGCTCCAATAGCAGCCGGCGCGGATTTAAGAATAACCTCCAACACCCTGGGGATTGTTTACTCTCAAAGCTGTCTACACACGGTCTTCCAAAGTGGTCGACCACAATTTACTAACCGCGTGCAGCGTGGCTTTACTTCGTTCAACTGACGCGCAGCTTAACTGAGTGCGCTAAATAATATGCGGCGCAGAACATTTGCAATGTAGCCACAGGACCACAGTAGGTCTGTGCAATCCTACTGTAGTCTTACTGTCCTTGCACAGCGTGAATGGACAGTAGAAATGACTATGATTGAACATGGTTCAGCAGCGTGAAAGGCAAAAACTTTAAGACCATGCTGTTGCCCCGCTGCCATAATTACGTAATTAAGTATGACGTAATTGTTATTGGTACTTGATTTTTTATGTTGTAGTCGCTTTACTTTTGTATAAAGTTGTATGGGTGCCATAATTGTTGTAAGGTTGTACCCGTGTAAAAACAAAAATTTCAACGTACATATTAACCCGAACTGTCAGCAGAGAAATTTTTGTATAATTTGTCGTGGCTAAAAAGGGCTTGTTGCCCTACCAAAATATTCCTTTGCCCCACCAAATTAACTCAAAATGGTGGTGCATAGCCTAACTTTGGCGGGGCGCGCGAAATTTTTTTTTCGCGCTACGCGCATCATTTATTTTTCTGCCCACCATCTTTTGAAAGTGATTTGCGCCCATGTAAATAAGCCCTTTAACTGATACAAATAAATAGATTAATACGTACGTGTAAATACTAACACTAACACATCCTGTCCTTAGGCTGGCTTTTGTAAAATTTAGATTCCAATGGTTTGAGGCATATTTAATTTTAAGACAGATAGAATTTAGAATTTGGCTTCTGAACTCTCGATATTATCATGAACGATGGCGTATATTAGAACGACATGAGAGCTCTTTTCGTTTTTATTGGCTAGCATCCCTATTCCTTCGGCTGTGCGTAAACCTTGCTGGGAGGCGTGTCTTAGTAAGCAGCAGCTGATCATTCTGTCAACAGATCGTCGAGGAAACATCACAAACAATTCTGTTGTAGAACCTCCAATTAATTATTTAATTATAATTATCAGAGTTTATTAATAATTACTTAAATAATGGCCAGCCAATCTACAGGAATACAGCAACTTCTCGCTGCCGAAAAGAAATCGGCAGAAAAAGTAGCAGACGCTCGTAAGAGTAAGTGAATTATAATATCTTGATTTGCGAATATATTACTAGTTATTAAATTTGTTACACAGCGGTAAATTGATAATATTTTATTTTGTGTATGTCATATGATACTTTGACTTAATTATATAGTAGATTATGCATTATTTATTTTATCAGTGAGAAATGTATAGGTTGCGTTAAAACGTTCGAATGTCATTCGGACGAATGTATTGTATTTAGTGCCCTAGGCTATTGTCAAGAGCTATCCGGATAGAACAGGGCTGTTAAACCGAATAGAGGCTGTTGTGTTGTATGCAGGCAGTACTGGCATGCAATAGCGACTTGTATAACTGTACTAACAAATGATATACAAATGTCATGACCTCCTTCCAATAACATTACATTACTCTTCAAGCAATTAAATACTGGTAATTTATTAAAATTACTTTGTAATTTTGTAGATTCTAAAATTTATTAAGCAAACATATAGATAACTACTTAAGGCATCTGCTAATTATAGAGGGAACATTTAAACGAGTATCAATGTACAGCAATTTTGTACTTTGAAAATTGAACATTTGGAATCACATCTGCAGGTGATCAAGGACATACATATGTTAAATTATATTGGGGGCATATAAAGGGTGAAGTAACCTAGACTGTAATAGACTACTGTCAATGTTAAGGAATGTAGAAAAAAGAAGTGATAAAATTAAATATCTTAAAATTAACATTAAATATTTTCTTCAGTGAAACAAATTTAATTAAAACAGGCAGAATAACTTAAATATCGGAAAGATAACTTATATTAATAATATAATAATATTCATAAGATGAGAATATGAATATTTTAGCCTTGAGCTAATGAATTCTTTCATTGAATTTTGAAGGTATACTTGTATATTTGTTAAGTGTTTGATTATTAGGGAATGTTTTTAAAATTCATTTCGATATAGTTTGCGAATTTACCTTGGAATATAACCATATTTGGGTATTGAATAGTATAATATAATGTATTAAATTTAATAGCACTTTTAAATATACTTAAATTGATTTCAAATTGTAGCTTAGTTTGTTTCTTATGTGGTTAAAGTTATTAACCTTAGAGCTAGGCTATGCTTGAATCATTGCTAGTGTTCTGTGACAAGTGAAATAGATGTGACTTGCGTAGTTTATCTTTTCATTTTCAATAAGCTCACATGATCTATATGTATTTTCAATTAATTTATTTCTCTACATTGAATTTTACTTTAGAATATTAACCTAAACTTCCCAAAATGTATGTTGTTTAAAAATAATTAAATACAGTATTAAGATACTATACTGGCTTTTTTAAACAAAAGTTTTGTGCGTGGGGTAAAAATGCCAAGGTTGTTCTGAAAAGGCAAAATGTATGAAATTTTTTAAAAAGGGCACTGAAGTATTTAAATATTTTGTAATTTTCCTCTGTTTGTCAAATTATTTCCTGCAAAAGTATATTGATGACCTTTATCAATGAGCTGCTCCTTATCGTTATCCTATTGTGTTAAAACGTTTTTTCTGAAACCTGAAATCACTAGGTGGCAAATGACGTTTACTGGGGGCAAGCCCTCAGTCTCTGCAATGAAAACTTGTCCCTCGTGCCAGGGTTAACTTGCTAAAAGAGGATAGATGTACTGTGCTTATATAAGCTGATATATATCTAAGCTGAGGTGTCAGATGACTTCTATTGATGATGTATATCTAAGCTGATGTGTCAGATGATATCTGATTGATATCTATTGATGATGTATATCTAAGCTGATGTGTCAGATGATATCTATTGATGATATATATCTAAGCTGAGGTGTCAGATGATATCTATTGATGATGTATATCTAAGCTGATGTGTCAGATGATATCTATTGATGATATATATCTAAGCTGAGGTGTCAGATGATATCTATTGATGATGTATATCTAAGCTGATGTGTCAAATGATATCTATTGATGATGTATATCTAAGCTGATGTGTCAGATGATATCTATTGATGATGTATATCTAAGCTGATGTGTCAGATAGTACATTTTACTTAAAGTTCAGTCGAGATCTGATATCTCTCATAGAACTTATTTTTTGCCTACCTTTGTAAGACTGAAGCATTTGTTAAATATTCTAGATATTTTTTTGGCTGGAGCCCGTGGTGATGTCGGTTAGATATTCGACCTCGGATCAGTATGTGTGGGGTTCAAATCCTGGGCTCGGCCATCACTGACCTCGCTTCAGTGAGGAAACTGACGTTAACATTGGATTTACCAGCTTTTAGATAGATTCTCATTGCTTTTCTAGAATCTCTGATTCACTCAAATGTTACCAACATGTGCTCTTAGTTTAACTATTCACTGATCTCTCTCAAACCAATAATATTGCTTGTCTGATTGATTGCCTATGAAGTTGGTAATACCAAATTTTTGCTTTAAGTATTCCTATGATTTTTATAATTTAAATGTTGATTCTTTGACTTCATTACTTTTTTCATATTTTAAAAATATAATTGACTTTTCATTTATTAAAAGATTTACAGGTCTGCTTAATATCCTGAAGATGATTAAAACACACTTGTTTCAAAATTTTGTCAAGCGCTGCAGTTTTCATGTATGCCAATTTTGACAAGGTGTAGCCATTTTGCATTAATCTCTCACTCTCAATGCATTGCCAAGTGGCCAAGAAATATAAGTATGTCCTAAGTACATAATGATACTGAATATGCTTTCACACTCCATATAGAGCACTCCGCTGATCAACAAGTTGTGACTTATGTTAATGCTTTGGGCCCTTGTGTCCCTTTTCACTTCATCTACATGCTTTACTTGTATGGTTGTTTGCTAATTGGAGTGACATAAATCATGGTTTAATATTCAAGTTAATCCTTCACAAAAGGCCTTACCTTACCCACATAGCCTATAGCTTGAGAAAAAAATATGGCTTCTGAGATGGTTTCCCGTTGCCTTACTCTATTCTTGCTTTGTCTCCTTTTATGACACTTTCAGCTAACGGCTATATTTAACTATAGCCGCGTAGTATAGTTGCTATAGTGTCCCTTACAGAACACGGAAATGAATATGCATTGGTATAAAAAATAAATTTGAAAAATCACAAATCTCAATAATTTTATACCCTCTTGCTTAGCCTGTAACTGAACGAATACCTTTAAATATCAAATGCTAGCGAGTACTTCAAACAATGTCTTAAGATTTTCAATTGTTATGAGTAACATAACTTAGAATGTCTCAATAACATAGTGGTTAAAGGCGTCTAGTAACAAGTAACTTCATTTAAATTTGCAATGAAATTTTAAATGCAAGATCCTGAGGTGAATTGAAATCTGGTACGTTTAATTCTCGGCCGCGCTGATATGAGAGTAAATTCTTGGACATTCACTGAACTGGTTATGTGAAAAATGGATTAAATTGCCTAACGTTTTTTTAACATGCGTATTAAATGTGATAAATGTCAACATTGTTGATCACTCTAATATGTGCTATTAAATTATCTTTGGAATCATAGAATGACTTGCAACTGAGTGTTCAATGACAGGTTCAGTTTCATAGTTGTTTTTTTTGCTAATTTTGTGAATTTAAAATTTCATGTAATTAATTTAAGTAAATTTTAAGTGGCCACGAAAATTTGATCTGATGAAAATGAAAAGATCAAAAGCCCCGATTGTTTAGAATTTGATATTAATTCAAAAAAAGTAAAAATGATTTTTTGTAATCAACTGATTTCTGCATATACACAAAAAATGATTTAATTAATTAATTAATCAATTATCCATTATATATATATATATATATATATATATATATATATATATATAATTCTATATATAATATATATTTATATATAAAATTTATAGCTATGCTTATATTTATAATTATAATTAATTGATTGTTTGTATTACTGATCCACCACTTAGATTGCATACAATGACAAATAGAGTACTGTGCTGTATAAGTTGCTGATTGATTACTGGATTGTAGGAAAGGCTAAGCGTTTAAAGCAGGCCAAGGAAGAAGCTCAACAAGAAATCGATGCATATAAACAGGAGTGTGAGAGGAATTACAAAGATCATGAACAAAAGGTTTGGTACTGTCACATGTACATCATCATCTTACCTTGAGTCCTAGGTTATTTATATAGGGTCGGATTTTGGAATCATTTGTGGAAAAGTCTGGTGGAGCCTAGGCACTCACCAAACGAATGCCCTTTCTGGCGGAACTGTCAGATATTTTAAAAGTAATTTCTATTAAAGGATTTTCTTTGAACTGGTCTGAAAATAGTTCTTATATCTTGCAATATTTGTAAGTAAATATTGGTACACTAAAGTTAGTTTTAATTATAATGTTGTATATTTTGAAAGTTTATTCATTTAGCCCATCATTGCTAAGTGGTTTGCTTTCTCCTATCTAGTATCATTATTCTACAACTTGTGTATAATTCATGTGCAACATTTTATTGGTCCCTAATATAGATTCTTTAAATAAATCATAAAATTACTGTATGTCTACTTTTAAAACATTTTGATATACCTTACACCCTGTTCTTGCCAGACGTCTTGCATAAATGGTCTTCTAACGACTACCTATTTTGTTTCACATTAGGTACTATTTAGACCTATGTATTATTAGTCCTATATATCGGCCATTATTTTAACCTTGTTTAATTAGTTTAACCTTTAATTAAAAATTCGATGGAACGTCTTTTTATTGTATATTTCTGATACTGTAAGGCATATGTACAGAATTTCAATTTTCTCATCATCTTAGTTGGCGCCTATAAGTACTGGTGTGATTTAAAAGATTTGGAATTTTTTGTAAATAAAGACGTAAAAATGTATAGAGTATGAAACTCAAAGTGACGAGACTTTCTTTAGATAATAATTTTCTCGATTAATACATGTAATCTTTCTACCTATCTATAGAAGCTTAATTTGCGTGAATAGCATGTTGTGGACTCGAGTTTTTTAAAAATTCTATCGGCAAGCATAAATTCATGTTCCTCTCTAAAAATGCTGCCTAAGTTTGGTTTGCTGAATTAAGTGGCATGCATGAAAGACGTTATTCCTTAGTTGAACAAGTCTTGTTAAAACTGCTTGAAACCGTAGTGCTAAACACTTCTATCAAGTGCCGAATGAAGCACCACCTTGTTACTGTAGTCTTGTAGAATATACTACATCGCTGACGTTGTTTTCTACTTCTTGCATATTGATTAACTGAAGGTCGATATATTCTATGTATTCTTTATTCTACTATGTTATATAATTGTATTATGTATTCGGTGTATTCTGTTTTCGATATAGTAAAGGCTTTTTAAAAAATCTATTTATTATTATTAGTTACACTGTGTATTACTTTAGCCTGCAAATTGATTGTATAAGCAATTCTGTGCTATATTATTTATATTATGTATGAAAGGTAGTATCCTGTTTTATAGTAAGATACAGAATTTATATAGCTTGATTGGTTATAATCTTAGAGTTTGAGCGCATTTTGAAGCTTTGATTTAGCTCGAAATTGATTGACTGAATTTAATACTGACTGATTGATTATATTATATGACTTTGAAAATAATAAACTACATAAATCATAAAATTAAAGCACGATAACTGAAAAAGTAAAGGACTAATTTTCTCTAATTTTATTTATTTATTTGTTTATTGCACGATTTTCTAGTACATGTGTGTGATGTTTCGTGTTCTTTTCGTTTCGAACACTTTATCTCTTTGCTCTATTTCGCTGAGCATGATGTCACTTTGTGCTTTATATTGTGTACTTATTGTACTTACCATATTTTTGGTGAAATAAAGATGTATATTGTGATGTTGAACATCTGCTCGTAGATACTCGGCTCTCGAGGTGACATGGAGAACAAGATCGAGGTGAAGACGAAGCAGCAGATAGAGGAGATCAATCGCAACGTTAAGATCAACCGAGAGAAGGCGATGCAGAAGCTGCTCAAGCTAGTCTGCGACATCAAGCCTGAGCTGCACGAGAACTATAAACTGTAGGATCTTAGAGAGAGTAGAAACTCTTTTCTGTAGTCTGTAGTGAGGATATGTGTACTTAGATTAGATGTAGATACTTGTTCAAGCGATGTTAAAACCGCATATTCCAAACCGCATATTCCAAAAGTGTAATTTTTGATTAAATTTTTGGAAGTTTAATTTTTGAGTAATGATGTAACACCTATTTTTGAAATCATAATCATGAATTTGGTTTTTGCAAGACATTTTATGATTAACAATTACTATTTTTTAGTAATATAATTAATAGTAACTTGTGAATTATTTATTATTATTGAAAACTCCCAAGGTAGGCTTATATAGAGTAATCTCGCAATGTCTGGAAGTTTAATGTTACGTCAAAAAGAAATTAAATCTACATTTATTGTGAATTCATGATTTGAAGTCATCACTTTGATAGTATAAGTGTCTAAAATATTAACCGATTTAATCAGTTAGCGGTTTAGTTAGTGTGCCGGTCCAGTTTGTGGCCGAGATTTTACTTTCTGATCATCTCATTCGAACCCACGAGATGCATCACGAAATAGTTAAGTTGTAATTTTAGGGCGATAAGCGATAGATCTACAATTAAGTTCAGCGATAGAGCAGTTAGACACAAGGAGTATGTAAAGTATGAAATGACGGCTGTCTATATTTGGCTTGTTTGTACAAAATATTTGTGCTAAACTAATAATTTAGTACTTGATGTTTGTATGCAGGTCAGCCAAAAACTGAAATGAGATGATTGAATTAAGCTGAAGCTACGGAGGATAGAAAAGCTTAATCTCATCAGCATCTTGATTAATTTATGTTTTCTGTCAAGTCTTTTCACTTGTCGGTCGGTAGTTAAATAGTAGCTATAGTATTTACAGAAATCAAGTGGTTTAGAGGGCTGAATACTTGCAGAAAGAGTTGTTGAATTTATTAATTTATTGAGCTAATAACACACGGACGCACACACAGACACAGACACATGTTATATATATATATATATATATATATATATATATATATAACATAACGTTGGTCTAATGACACATTTGGTCTCGTGGGACTGACAAAAGACATTAGTGTATTAATAAGGCCTATCGTGTACTATAATTCTAAAATCTTTGATAATTATAATGTGAATGTTTAAGTTTGTACTATTGATGTCGGTTGTAACCTCTGATCACTGCAGATCTGTTATGAATAAAATTTTGCTACTCGCATCAGATTGTGCATTACCATGTTGGACTAGAGGTAATCCACTTTAAAGTTTTAGCCTTTGGTTCCACTTTTCAACATCTACAAGCTGCGTGTGGACTGGGCTGTTTTTACGCAAACATTTTAAGAAAATTAATCTATTTGATCTTTTTGAAATATGTTATAAACCAATTTGATAAGTGAATATTTTGTAGGTATATTTTAGTTGGATTTTTCTACGCATAATTATTAGTAATAGTTTACACAAAAATGAAGTTTTGCAATGTTTATGAACTATAAAGATCATTCTAATATCTGTGAACTACTTCAGATGAGGTAAGCACCAAGAATTTCTTGTGTGGTATGGGTGCCTAGAACTTGAGTGCAATTTAGATGTCTTTAAAAGTAATCTTTAAGATTTTTCTTAAGTATTCTAGGTCTTTCACGTAATTAATTACTTTTAAGCGTGACACCGGACTGAGCAATATTGCAACATCGTAACAACTTAACACCGGCAGAACCGTAAAACGTCGGATTAATAATATAGCACCGGCCGAACAATTTGATACCCGCTTAACAATATTATAGCACCGGCATAACATTAAAACACCGGCTTAATAATATAACACTGGCATAACAATTTAGCACCGCCATAACAATATAACATCGGCTCTGCCCTAATACTGACTTCTTGGCAGTATTTTTCTATGACTACATGACAGTAAAGTCATGACATTAAGTCCCTTATTGTATATGTTGAGGACTCGATAATTGCATAACAGTCTCTGTAATATAGACGATGTCATTCTCTGTATGATAGAGTGTGTCAATCTCTGTATGATTGAATATGTCAATCTCTGTGTGATGGAGCTTGTCAATGACGTCTATTTCATTTTCAAATAAACGATCACTGAAGTACTAATAACGGAGTTGTTAATTATCGTCTGTGACAATAACTACAAATTGTGAGTATTAAAAGTTACTAGCCTTTTTACTGTTTTACACTAACTGGGCCTACATCTTATATTAGCTGACAAATAAAGTTTTTGTGTTATACAAACTTATCACATTCTCAAGGACAGAAATAACAATAACTACAATTATTATTATTATTCCCCGTGTTGTGTCCGGGTTGCTTGAAGAATAGACCAACTGTGTAAATATATATGCACGGGTCGTAGAAGGCGACATAAAAGCAGATTCAAACTAACGTCAGAAAGGGCAAAGAAGAAAGTCTATTCGTAACGGAAGATGATGATGATGAGTATTATTATATTAAAGGCTTAACGTCCGTTTCCTCATACAAGGATATTGTTAAGGACATCGTCATCGCATGGCACTACAAATCTATTCATCCAATTTGAATAATAATCAGAGTTTAAAACCGTTTCCTCATACAAGGACTTCAGGGACATACCCCATCACACGTCACTACTTGAGAACGTGATGAAGAGATAGAAAATAGGTCCTAAACGGTGCCGGTTCGGTGCTCAAAAATCAGTCAAGCAAGATAACGTAAATCTATGCTTGGAAGAGATGTGTTTTCAGCACACCACAGAAAATGGAAATTGTAGAGCATGAGCGAAGATCAGCAAGGCTGGATTAATGGCCGCGGGGTTCGAGGGCAGAGTAGTTTTCGGAGTTGTATAAATTATAATATATATAACAGGCTATCAATGAACGTTTCTTAAGAAATCTAAATGCTTGTCGGTTCCCTCTGGCAACAACAATGAAAACATCTCTCACATGTACTATAACGTTTATTAGACTGTAGCGGTCATAACTGATCGGGATGAATTTACTTTGCGAGCCTTTCGGGGTTCGAAGTCAACGAAAATATCAGAAAGTCAAAGTCTAGCAGAATGCCGAACTAAAAGCTAATCAAGCGCAACTTATTCAGTCTATCGTCTCCCATAGCTAACCTCATAGTGTTCTTAATTCTCTTATTCACGGTATGAAAAACCTGGAGAGAAAAACATACAGCTGTTGCATTTGGTAAAAATTGCTATGCTTTACAGGCAAATATTAACTGCATACTGTCCAACCACGTTGACCGAGAGCCCAGCACGTGGAACAAATAGGACCAGTGGGCAATATTGAGAAAAATTGACTTACTGTGTTCCATGCATACATTTAAGTCTGCCTTCTGCAGTTTTTACTATCGATTTGATTAACTTTCAGGAATGTCAGCATAGTTTTCACCAATACTTGCCAGTGTGACCCACACTGGCAAGTTTGGAGGAAACTCTGCGACATGACTTTTGTCGTTTTCTTTACGAGTCATATAAAATATTCGACTGGACCATTGATCAATACATATCATATGATCCAAGTGAGTTTTTCACACTACGTTAGATGTCCGGAGTTGGGAACACTGAGATGGAGAAGAACTTTGATGTGCGAATTTCAGACAGTATGGAAAACACTTACTGCCTCATTATCAAAATAATCTCTTCACAAATTATGGACGATAGATAAGAGTGACCTCTTCGACGATAGATGTGTGACATCTTCCCTGATTTTTTAAAATTAACTTTTTAAAATTTAACTTTTTTGATATAACATTTTTATGAAACTTTTTTTTATTACAAAATTCTTTTGATTTAACAATTTTTTAACATTTAACACAAAAACTGGTTTTTTAAAATTAAGTTCCTTCCGGATGTGCTCAGCCAAGAATGGATCATACGTAGACATTAAAAATCTAAAAAAAGTCAATGTTAACTTCAGTTTCCTGACTCGAAAGCGATGTCAGTGACGGCTATCCCAGGATTTGAACCACGCTCATACTGATCCGCGGTCGAAAATCTTACCTACTCCTGTCAGTGGCGATATCTAAAGTAGTTCCATAATACCCTGGAAGTTGCCGTTACATGAACAGTCCATGTCTTTATTTGATCCACAGATTGTCAGACCTCCCTCATCTAGCAACTGAGACCACCATGTGATCAAGAACGTTGACGAGTGGTCACGTTCAATAGATTGCTTTGCTCATCAATAAAAAGTTTGTTGCTTGTGAACTGTATTAATTGGGTACATGGGAATATACAGGACATTTCGGTGGGGGGCGCAAAATCTTTGGGACCTTTTTTATGACGAAAACCCTTTCGATAAGTGGAGCCTGTCCTATGTGTATGATTGGCTATAAACGGCGAGCCTGGGCCCTCCTTGATCCGCCACTGTTCACTGATTAACTGAATGTTAAATTCTTCTTAGCTAACATTCATGTAGTTTTAAAAATGCATAGAAATTTCATAGAAATTTTGGGGTAGGGGCCATGGCCCCTGCCTCTAGATCCACCACGGGTTTAGTATGATTTCAAATAATTTGATTTAAAGTAATAAATTTAAAATAATAATTTTTATTTTAATTTTAAAATCATTTTCTGCCTGATGATTTTGATTTAGATTTTAAATCAGTTTTAAAATGATTGTACCAACACAGCTTACAAATGAGCGCTCCCGTAACAGATTGCTGATGTGCTACATTTTTCATGACTTAAGACTGTACGCTGCTAATGTTTCCAGTCAAAAAGCCGGGATGGTGGACAAAATTGTTCTGAGTGTCGGCCCCGCCCTACATTATGCATTGCAAAATACATATAAAAAATCAAATATTCAAAAAGGTACGGAAAGAAGAAAGGCTATCCAAATATTTTTTTTTATATTTCGACGGGGACCGCTATGGAGGCTGGGCCGGGGGCATTGCTATTCGGGGACTGAAATCAGCAACAGAATTAAATATAAAATATAGGCCTATAGTGTCACCGGCTAGCATGTGGGAAGCAGTATAAAAAATCAAGTAGGCTTCTGGCCGTAATTGTATACTTAGATAAATTATTTTAAAAACTGTACACCTTACCCTAATTTTACGTACGATTTTACAAGCGCGCGTGTGGGTGTAAATGTTCATCCAATTGAAGATGGCAACAACACTACGATCAGAGTACATGCTACTGTTGTCCATGAAAACATTAAGCACTCTTAAACCAAATCAAAATCCATGAGCAGAATGTTGGTGGTTAATAGACGATTCGAATCAAAATCAGGGTAATCAGTCCAAGGAAGGATACTAGTGGAATAGAGGTTTACGTGTTGGTCTCAGTTCGTGAACAGTAGGTGGAAAAGAAAGATTAAAGAGAAAGCTTTTACTGGCCTATGAAAACTGTTCGTTACTGTAATGGACCTAATTGTAGATGAATAACAAATGCATTTGTATACACTTAAATGATCATCATCATCATCATCATCATTATCATCATCATTATCATCATCATCATCATCCTCCTCCCTTAAATCCCAGTTTAAATGATACTAATGAAAAAATTATTAGAAAGTTGCTATCTTTAACACCTAGTGTTCTGTGCTGTAGGCCCTAACTCCGATCTCGCAACATTGTTTTCCTTGCCAAGTTTTCTAGAGTACAAAAATTCCTACAGTACTGTATAAAAGGTTTTTAAGTGGGACTAGGATATAAAAAGATTTCATTTGGAATAATTAAATGACAATGAGCCACAATGATATTATACAAATGAAATGGCGTTGAGAACGTTAGAAGAGCTTTTGTCGATAGAGAATCTTGTTGGTTCACAATTGCGTACGTTTCATGAAGAGCCTCAGCTAGCAAGGGTGCGTCAATCAAAATGCTCTTCTAAACACAATCTTGAATAATTTTGAAGAGGGTTCCAAAACACACACGAATACACGAGTACACACGCAGATACAAGAATATGTACATATTTTTATTGAATCTTTCTTTAAAATTATTGTAATACTGTGTTGACTTTTGGGTCTGATTTAAACTTGACAACTTATTCAACTATAGTCACTATTGTTATCTAAGCTGTCTTGATTGCCTTTTGCTCATCGGATTAACTACATGTAACTATATTTAACTTGACTGAACCCATTTTCATATCGTTTCGTGTTAGTCCGTCTTTAATTAGATATGTGCTGTTGGATAGCAAGATGTATGACATACATGTACATGTAGGATAAAGCCTGAAAGGCTGTAATTAATTCAGTATTAACGTAAGTTTATTCTCTCAAAAGGTTAGCAGTGACGGGCGAACCCAGCATTTGAACCCCAAAAATACCATTTATATTTGGAATCCTGCGTATAAATGCCTCATAATGGCTCAGCATTGCTCACCTCACAGAGCAACATTTGCAACATTCTCGGATTACTGAAAGCTAAAAAAGCTAGTATTAACGTCAATTTCCTCACTCGAAAGCGATATCAGTGTCAGGCGAGCCCAGGATTTGAGCCCCGCATCTACAGATCCGCGGTCGAATATCTTACGGACGTCGTCACTGGTTACAGCCAGTGTATTTAAATATCTTTCGTGGATTTATATTTTCGTCCTTCCGCTGATTTATGACTTCATTGATCATTTTTTGTTTTCGTCCTCCTCCTAATTTCCTCACTTGCTACGTGCTGCTTGTAGATGATTCTTAGTGTTCTCCTTACCCATTTGTTTTCGGGTACATTAAATTTCATTGCCCTTGTTAATTCCCACGATTCATCCATAGACAGGTCCAAGATATACATATATATATCTACTGGCAGGCTGCCTTCACGCTCCGTAAAGATCAATTCTTACATAAGCAAGTTAATTCTTTCATAAAAAGTCTATGTATAATCCGCACCATAATGCAACCTATCTCTCTTTTAGTGCACTGCCTACTGGAAGGTCATTTCATATAAAGCCTCCTCTCTTCTCTATCTTCCTCTTGTTACTTTATGTCCACATAGTGGGTCATTAAATCATCTAACATTCCTAACATGCCTGCCTCTGGCTCTATTTCCTTCCATCCTGTCTTCTATGATCTCTTTTAGCAGACTGTTCCCCCTTAGAATGTGTCCTATCAAACTCTATTTATTAATGCATTTAACAACTGCCTTTCAGTACCAACTCTCTCCAGAACTTCCTCATTGCCTTCTTAATGTAGCCTACAGTTGGGGAAAAATATGACTTTTGAAGTGGTTTCCCTTTTGTTTTCTAAGTTCTTGCGCAGTAGCTTCTTGCGACACGAGCAATATCAGGTTGGTATATTCTTTAATTCCCCTTTTTGTGCTCGGGTGTGGTTGGACCACTGCAGAATAGGGCAACCGCAAACAATCTGCCCCGCGTACGTACGAGGCGACTAAAGGCAGAAGCTGAGAATGGCAAGTGGGGACCCACCTCACCATGAAATAATTTCCCCCAGGATTAAATGGTAATTAATCCACCTAACTGAGGAAGGCAACGGGAAACCTCCTCAGAAGCCGTGTTTTTCCCTAGCTATAGGCTAAATAAGGTATGGATAAGGCATAGACTTTTTTTGCAAGGATTAACTTGTTGATCTAAGGAGTGCCCTTATGGAGCGAGAAAACAGACTTTGAGTATGAATATGTACCTTAAACCTGCCACTTGGCAGTGCATTGAAGAAGAAGAAGAAGAATATATACTTTGGTGGCTAGGTGAGCATGGATTAAACTGGTTTTATTAGCCCTTAAACATTTATGCTATTCGCTGTCCTTGCCATCCAATATAGTACAAATTATAGCACGAATAATTTATTTTAATTTTTATTCTGTATTGTAAAATCTAATCAGTAAGATTAATTTTAACCCTATTGTACTTATGGTTTAAAATTTTCCAAAAAGTGCTAAATTGTTATGTGAAAGTAGCAAGTAATTGAATAGCTACACTATTATCTTACGGTGAAAATGAGTTTTATTTAATTACATAATTATTTTAATTTTACATTATGATATAAAACTTGATGAAACTTATTGGACAAATTGATAAGAATTTAAGGTTGATTCTTCTATACTATCTATAGAGTGACATAAATGTACATGAACGTGCTGATTAAGCCAATCATGCCTGTTGTTTGTTCTTAAGATAATTAAGCCGTCAATAATGCAATGTCTTGAAATTGCATGTTGAAATATTTCAGTTGTGCCAGATTATCTCTTTGTTCAACTAACAGTTATAGTTCAAAAATCTTTAGGTTATTAGAAGTTTTGAAATCAAAATTATCACATTAGTGCTGTTTAACTAGAAACTTTGAATACAACAAATATAAGAAATATGAAGTTTGCGCATAATGTAACGACTAACGATCCACCATAACTTAATTACGAATCAAAATGCATCAAGTGCGTATTTTCAGTAAATTCATTTTAAAAATCGCCTTCCGCGAGATATTTTAGTCTAAAATAATTTTATTTTATTGTAAATTCTTAATTGCGTTAAGCGATAATACACATTATTGAAGCGGAATTTTGTTTGAATAGAGTTTACGATAACAATCCAGTTAACTAGCAGTAATTACTGCCGCACTCAGTACCAATATTTCAATAACGATAATTTTCAGCAATTAAACTTATAAAATCCGTTTAAAACAAAGATCTGCAGTATTTAGTTAGTTTTATATGTAAATCAATGAAATTGTCTTAAAACCATGTCAGTAACGAATGCGTTCTAGGCCTATATTTGAATATTGCATCTTCCAATCTCTAGTAGGAAGCCTAGACGTTAATACTAGCATAGGTAGGCCTGCAGTTTAATACTTATAGATATGCAGACTTTGTTCTACCGTTTAGTTACAAACATATCAATTTAAGTCTACTAGAGCTTTTACTAGAACATTTGTATACAAACATATCAATTTAAGTCTACTAGAGCTATAACAGCCATACAGACACAAATGTTGATTAGGTACTGTTATGCCTAAATTTACTTTCATACAATTATCTCCTAAGTACCTAATATAACCAAGAGTATATATATATATATATATATATATATATATATATATATATATATATATATATATATATATATATATATATATATTCTTATTTCCGGAAATTGAAACTCCCACTTTAGTAAAATTGTGGCTACGCCACTCTTCACAAATTACTTGGAATTGATCACTAGGCCTATATATAGGCCTATAGGATAATCCACCTCCTAAGGCACATAGAATTGATAAGATCACTAGAATTCGCCTCGTAAAACACATGAAATTGCTAAGATTATTAGAGATCTTTTCATAGATCACATTTTTATCAAGAACAAGTTTTAAATTATCGACTTGTTATGGAGCTGTCGTTGGGCTTATACACGTGTATTGAGTTTATGGAGTGTTTTATGTTGCGTGTTTAACAGCTACATGTAAATGTATCCGGAGGCATTTATGCATCGAAATTACTATTTATTAGATTATTTGATCACTATATATAGACTAATTCACCTCCTAAAACACATAGAATTTATAGATCACTAGAATCCACCTCATAGAATACATGAAATTGCTAAGATTATTAGAGAACATCTCATAGATCACATTTTTATCAAGAACAAGTTTTAAATTATCGACTTGTTATAGAGCTGTCGTTGGGCTTATACACGTGTATTGAGTTATTTTTATGTGGCGTGTCTGATAGCTTAATGTATTTGGAAGCATTTATGCATCGAACTTAATATTTGAGAGCACAGAGAGATATTGGTTCTGCACCTTTCCATATATTTCTGCACCAATAATATCACAATTTAAAGGCAAGGAGAAATCACTCCAAAAGCCATTTTTCGCTAGCTATAGGTTACATTAAAGTGTTGACAAGGCACAGTCTATCTGTGAAAAGATTAGCTCGTTTATCAATGGAGTGCTTTCTATGGACCGTGACAGCAGGCTTTGTCTATGTCAATCTATGTCTATGTCTATCTTTTAGCAGACTACATTTTCCTATATGTATCTTGGATATTCAAAGCACTAGATGAATGCCAAGGAGATATTCATCATTATATTACTAAAATTTTATACTTATTTGTATATGATAGATTTAGGCTATTTGATAGAAGATTTATTTAATCGGAAATGCATGTAAGGAGCGTCTTAAAATTTAGGTGGAAGTTACTGGTTGTCTTGCTGACTTCAACTGTTTCAACGTTCAGAGGTAAAGATCCTGTGTATTCTGAGTGATGTGTGTAGCAATCAGCAATCAATCGATCGATGAACGTTCTTTTTGATCTCCATTTATTTCTAAATATTTGTAAACATTCAAAAACAAAGACGATATGGCAACACATTCTAACGCAATTTTGAGCTAAAATATAATAATTGTGCCAATGTAGTTCATTTTAAAAATTAATGTCCAACATCGAAGAGTAGGCTACGATGTTAAACATTTGCAAATTAATTAGGACATACCGGAATAAAGACGGATTTGAATAGGTTCAAATAATGGTTGAATTACAGAATATTCATCATCACCATCTTCCCTTGAATCTCAATTCAGCTACTGTTATGATTAGACAATTTCATATCAATTTCTGGAGACATAGGCACTCACCAACCAAATGCCCTTTCTGGTGTTGGTTTTGATCTAAGTGCTTTATCGTCTTTAACGACACGTGCAGTCTATGATTGGTCTATTCTTCAGCAACTTGGACACAACACGGGTAAAATCAGAGAATATTAATTCTGCTAATTTTGTGCAAAATATAAAAGTCTCAGTATTTGTGTGTTTTATGATAATAAAATAAACTAGATAATGCTGCGAGTACACGTACAGTAGGTGCACGAATTGTATCTAATAAAACACCGCAAGTTATAACGTGCATACTTGTTAATTCTCATGTTATCAAATTAGCTGAGTTCAATTTCTGTACGCCTAAGAACAGTCAAAACAGGAACAAAAGTAGGTCGAGACTTAAAAATGTTTATTCGCTGCATTAATTATGTTCCAAAGCAATATAGTGAATGCGTAATTAATTACCAAAATATATAAAATTTAATTTACAAATATTGCGACAATATTTCGACTCAATTAATACCGTATTCCAGATGCGTTGGCTGATCGGTGTTTCAAAACATCGACTGGGTATCAGTACAACCTAATCGGAATAAACGTTAGCAATTTGTTTTCGCTCACGTTTCAACTTCAAGCTTGCAGCTACAGTTCAATACTCTTCACTGGCTGTGGCATTAAGTCTTGCCCTGAGCAGCAAATTGAGTTCATCTACGGAGGTATTAATAACGGGAGTACGATATCTATTCAGTAAGTTATTAACAATATTTAGAATTAATCTGCGTGATGGCAATTCTCGTTCTCCTCGTTTTTGTTTTATCGTTTTTGTTTCTTTTATTGTCGTTAATATAAATTACAGATATTGTTAACTGAAATTATTGGCTTATTTTATGTAGCTTTCTTCTCCAGTAAAACATTCCTACTGTACTAGACATTAGATCTGCCATTGACAGACGCTCCTTCATGTTTTCTGCTTCGACAATATATGGAATTCACTGCCAGAAGATCTAGGAGCTTGTACTAATTTCATTTTATTACAAGCTCCTCTGACTAAAACCCATTTCTTTCAGCTGTAGGTCTAAAATTTGACCCGCTTGCATTGGATTTTGGTCTTGCGTATTTTTAATCTCGCTGTTTCTTGTAATCTTTGTTTACTCGTCTTCAGAAACTTCTGTAAATCTTTGTATACTATAGTCGTCATCTTGTGGTGTTTTTTGCGTCTGTTTGTACAGAATTTGCAAGAGATGTCCATGACATTATCTTATGGCGAGTTATGGAACCGGACGTTAAATTCTTATTTATTATAAATTGATTTGATTAGGTGACGTTTGTTTACTCGCGCTGACTGAAACGACCCTGATACTCTCATAAGATGATTCAATGAAATTTTTTCCATATTGATTTTCTCTCTCTAATATTCTGCCAATTGATAGGCCCAAAGTACAAAGTATTACTGCCTGTCTTCGTTGGCCGTGAAGAATCCCCCATCAATAAATAAATGTATTCCATCAAAAAGCTTTGTCATTTTCAAACACTAATACGCCTTTTGCGGTTAGTTCTCATCGGCTGCTTAGTCGCCTCATGCTACACGAGCAGTAAAAAATTGTGCATAAACTTCTGTAATTTTGTTTCAAGGATTTCTATCCAAATGCGTTCGTGACGTTAGCTGAATGACAGTACATTATACGTGAATATTGCAATTCTGTAATGTGACGAATTGTATACTACAATTTTTAATAAAATTATTACGGTAAGGAAGGAATAATTTTCTAAAGAAGATTAGTTAATTATTAGCTATTACGAATGAAGAAGTTCATGAGTGAATTGATATACTGTAGTAGATAAATGCATTAAGAATGGAAGAAAAAGGCGAATAGGGGTATGCTCTTAGCTGAAATGCTTTGTAAAGAAGATTTAATGATAGAAGAATTGAAGACCAGAACTTGGAAAAGACCAGAGCTTGGAGAAGACCAGAGTTTGGAGAAGACCAGAGTTTGGAGAAGACCAGAGCTTTAGATAGGATACGTTTTATTACTCATCAGATGACGTGAATACCCAGTGTAGATCGAGGCCGATTTGCCTCAGCCTAAACTGGGAATCAAGCTATCGTTAACAGATTTTAAGAAATTGCATTTGATAGATGAATTATGCTAATGATGCATAGGATATATGAAACTATGAATTCTGCCTACAATTATAATTATTGGTGAACTCGAATAAGTCAGAGGAGATTTCAATGTTAAACCGCAAAATAGTTTCTTACTAACATGTGCTTACTGTGTGCAGATATGGAGGACCTCCTGGTATTGCCGTTTCCTACGATTCTCCGGAACCTGTATTCGATTGCTACAGTAAACGATCCTTTTGGATTTTACGAAACTCAACTAGCATCTCTACAGGACTTGGAAATATAGCCGGAGTAAACGAAAGATTGTCATTGGCCTATGATTACAATATATCCTACATCTTGCAGGATTCTCTATATCACGTAGCTATTGCTTCGTATGATGCACCGAGCACGGGAATTTGGAAATTTCCTGATGCGTATTTTAATGGTGAGCGAGTTTCAGTTCGCTGGCTAAGTAGTTATTGATTAAGTAGCTATTAGTTAATAGTTATTGATTAAGTAGTTATTGATTAAGTAGTTATTGATTAAGTAGTTATTGATTAAGTAGTTATTTATTAAGTAGTTATTGATTAAGTAGTTATTGATTAAGTAGTTATTAATTAAGTAGTTATTTATTAAGTAGTTATTGATTAAGTAGTTATTGATTAAGTAGTTATTGATTAAGTAGTTATTGATTAAGTAGTTATTGATTAAGTAGTTATTGATTAAGTAGTTATTGATTAAGTAGTTATTGATTAAGTAGTTATTGATTAAATGGTTCTTGCTTAAGTAGTTATTGATTAAGTAGTTCTTGCTTAAGTAGTTATTGATTAAGTAGTTATTAGTTAAGTAGTTTTTGCTTAAGTATAGTGCATAGGCGCCTTAGTGGTAACCTCTTCTTCCTGATTATTTGTTTAGTTTCTAGTTAAGTATGCTGTATTTGCTGTTTATTATGACATGAAAATCAAATAAAAAGTTTAAGCATAAAAAGCAGTTATTTCATGGAAGTTATTGAAGTTATTCTATCAAAGAAGTCGTTATTGGTGTTGTCAGTATATAGGAGACATTCACAGATGACATTCCTACTCATTAGCAATATCCTTGGCTGATTTACTTCTATAGTGTGCACAGGCGAATATAATGTATCTCAATATTTAGGCTACTTGTAGTAAGAAAATCTCAAAAACCCGATAAGATATTGTTTTGTCTTTCGATATTGCATGTTGGTAATAACGGGCTAACCCAGGCTTTTATAGCTCAGGGTTATTCCTTTAATCTTGCAGAATATATCTTCATATAGTCTCGGGAAGATATAGCTTGTATGAAACTCTACGACATGGGCTCTTAGTTCAGTTTTTAATGACGTCGTAATCCAACAACTTAATGAAGATAGTTGTCGTAGTTTCCATTTTTATTAGCAGCAATTGATTTACATTTACAAAATATCGCTCTGATTTATAACAAATATATTTGTAGAAGTCATTGTCATCTTTACAGAGGGGAAAAGAATATAATTGGTTATAATTTTTATGCTGATTGGCTTTATGCGTGATTAGATATAATTTTATTTTGTATAAATATACTGTACATGTATAATAAATTATTATTAATTATTAATATAAATTATTATTTAGATGGAGTAAAAAGTGACAACAGTTCACAATGCAGATATCTTTCTGGAAATAATTCTGCCGCACAAGAACCATGTTTGTATGATTTTAACGTCCTCGTAATTATAATTTGCAATCTAGTGATTTTTAAATAATTAGACTACTGATTAACAAATAACAATGATATCGATAATATTAATAAAGGTGTTCTAACACGTATATTTTTCCATCGAACCGTGGCAAATAATCTCTAATGTACATGTAGTATGATTCTATTTCTAAGGAGTAGAACAATTCAATCAACACCTTCAAGTGTAAGTCACAGTTCAGCATTCACTAGATAAACTGTTACGTCGTATTAATCACTGAATTCTCAATTCAAGCACACAGCGGTATGAATGTTATAAATTAGATCTATACTGCTTACCAAATCGGAGAGACATTACTGTACCAGCTGGTGGTCTAATTGGTACTTGCAGCTTACTTTCCTAATAAGCAAGGGGTCAAGTTTTGAGCACCCAAATAATTGTCTTTAAGGGAACAGAATTTCCACGTTAGTAGCTTTATATCTCTTTATACAGTTACTACTTATTCATAAAAATTCTCATTCATCATATCATCACCATCTTCCTTTTAGTCCCAGTTTAACTAGGGTCGAGATACAAATAGACTTTCTCTATTCCTCTCCATACCATACCATATAAAACCGTTTTAGAAAATTCGTTTGAGAAAATTTTGGTTAAAATTTCTGGAACCTAGACCAACCAAATACCCTTTCTGACGATGGTTTGGATCTTAGTGTCGCTTTATACGACACGTTCAGTCACCGGTTGGCCTAGTCTTCAAACACCCGGACACAACGTGGAGAACCCGGACACAACACGGGGAAGGCATAATAATTGTAGAAATCTTTAATAAAGGTAGAGTAATAGAACATGAAGACTGTTACTTTCTGTGATAGCTTGTCAAGTCAGCTTACATGTACACTGTACTTTTTAGAAACTTACTGTAACTTATGATGGCATAACGAACGTTATTATTAAGTTTAATGTTAAAACTACTTTTTCTGTAAGTTTTGTTGCCTTCTTCTTCCTACAAGATTATATTTTTTAGCGCTTTTACAGCTCTGACTGCAGCTAGCGCGGATTTAAAATAATCTTCCAGCAACTTGAGCTTTTAGTTAATGATGTTAACTCTCGGAAATTCCAGGTAGATAATTTATTTAATAATTCTGGTTTCCCATCCAAATATTAACGGGACTCTACGCTGCTTAACTTAATTTATTACGCACAGGCCCTACCAAGAGCCCTACCACAAGCCCTAACTATGCCTGCTTCAGGCCAGTAACAGGCTTGATTATTGTAGCAGTCTGCTCAATGGTTTTTTTGCAAGGTTCAATAAATACAAGCAAACTACAAAGAATTCAAAATGCTGCTGCACGTCTCGTATCCGGAAGAAGAAAATATGACCTCATCACACCGGTTCTGCGTGAATTACACTGCTACCAATACCTCTTGTGAATTACACTGGCTACCAATACCTATAGTGGAGTGTTCGGAATACAGAACAATCAGCTTAATACCTCATGCATCGAAGATCTTATTAAAGATGGTAAATAATCGCATTCAGTCGAAAGCAGAGATGATACTGAGCAAGACACAATTTAGTTTTAGGAAAGGATGCGGCACAAGAGAAGCAATCGAAGTAATGCGGGTTCTTTGCGAAAGAAGCTTAGAATATGGTAATGATGTTTTTGTATGCTTGGTAGACTTCGAGAAGGCCTTTGACAGGATTGATTGGATAACGATGATGAATATCTTAAAAAGAATAGGAATTGACTGGAGAGATAGAAGACTAATTTTGAACTTGTACAAGAATCAAAGAGCAGTAATCAAAATCCAAAAAGAATACTCAGAAGAAGGTGAAATAGGACGTGGAGTAAGACAAGGTTGTAGCATTTCGCCGCTGCTGTTTAACATTTACACTGAGGCAATGATGGAGGAAGCCATGGAAGACTTGGAAGAAGGAATAAAGTAGGAGGGAATTTGTTACAAGATGTACGATTTGCAGATGACCAAGGAATGGTAGCGGGCAGCGAGATTGGATAGCAGAAGATAATGGTTAGGCTGAATGATACGGCCCTAAGATATGGCATGAAGATTAATATAAAAAAGACCAAGGTTATGAGAGTGTCCAATAATAAAGGTGAAGTTAGCATCACAATAAATGGTACGAAATTGAAACAGGTAAGGAGTTTCAAATATTTGGGTCATAGTATAACCGATGATGGGAAAAGTGCGACAGAAATATGCAGTAGGATTGCACAAGCAAAAGCGGCCTTTGGTAGTAGAAAAGAACTATTAACAAAAAGTCTAAAGAAAGACACAAAGATAAAGATAGTGAAAACTTTGGTTTGGACCATGCTATTGCATTGATGTGAAACATGGACCTTAAGAAAGGAAGATATTATGAAATTGGAGGCATTGAAATGTGGATTTGGAGAAGAATGGAGAGAATTAGCTGGACTCAAAAGGTTACAAACGAGGAAGTCCTGGAGAGAGTTGGCACAGATATACAGTTGATAAATGTATTAAGAAATAGGAAGAAGAAATGGATAGGACACATTCTAAGGGGGAAGGTATATTAAAAGAGGTCATAGAAGGTAGAATGGAAGGAAAAAGAGGCAGGGGCAGGCCGAGATTAGGTATGTTAGATAATTTAAAGACCCACTCATATGTGGAAAGGAAGAGGAAGGCGGAAGACAGAGAAAAGTGGAGGCGTTTTGTACCATGGACCTGCCAGTAGGCAGTGCACTAAGAAGAAGACCAATACCTCAAGGAAGTGAATATAAGACTTGGTCCTTTGTTTACAAAAGTCTACATAATCAAGCTCCTCTATATCTAAGTGATACTTGCACGCCAATTTCTACGTTGGAGGGGAACAAGAGCCGGAGATCTGCTGAATCTGGTATTCTCTGCTTTCCACGGGCTAGAACAAAGATGGGTGACAGGGCATACTACATATCTGTACCAACTGTTTGGAGTAATCTTCCCGTCAGTCTGCGGAAGACTGATCTATCCCTTTATAGCTTCCAGAAGAAACTAAAACTTTTCTATTCGATCGAGCATACAATTAATTGCACTTACAGCGCTGCTGTAGCATGTTGCATAAAGCAGCGAGTATATACATGTACTTACAATTATTATTAAAGTAGAATGAAAGAAAAAAGAGGCAGGGGCAGGACGAGATTAGGTATGTTAGATGATTTAAAGACCCACGCATATGTGGAAATGAAAAGAAAAGCGGAAGACACAGAAGAGTGGAGACGTTATATACCATGGACCTGCCAGTAGGCAGTGCACTAAGAGAGATTATTATTATTATTATTATTATTGTTATTATTATTACTACTACTGTTATTGTTATTATTATTATTATTATTATTATTATTATTATTATTACCAATGCGTTAAACCTTGCCCATATGAAGTTCAATATAACTCATTGTCTTTGTAAAAGAAAACTTGCAATTAATTTAATTCCTGAGTGATAAAAATCAATTTTCTATGTTTACAAAGATAAATTCATTTCCTTGTTAAGCTCGCATATTCGTTATAAGTATACATGTGCATTATGAAAATTAATTGAACTATAATTCTACGTTAACGCCAAGTTAATTGTCTACATGTATAAATTGTGTCAGTGACGTGGCGAGCCCTAGATTTGAACCCTCACCTACTGACATTTGGACATAGTTCCGACTTACTAAATTCTCTGCCAAATATCCAAATAAAATCAGCATAATGCCCTTTATGCTGCTTAGATCGATGCTTCATGACGCCCAATCCTCCCGCTCTGGAGATCATCAATGTCAATCTCACTGGAAGAACGTCCCTGACCTTTGCCGTGCGTGCAATAGGAACAGTCATCTTTGATCTGATCAATGATCCGACCAACATATCTACCGGTGTGGTAGAAATAGTACTGGGCGGGTTAAGTAATCAAAAAGTCTGGATTAGGTAAGTGCGTTACATTCGTTCTGTTAAAACCGCTGCATATTGCATAGTTAATGATAATATTCAGCGCATGACGTTCATTTGGAGAACCAATTTAGTGATATCGATATACCATATGCGTAGGGAAAGTTAAATTTCAGTATTCAAATATTGTGCTATGTAGTCAGACTATTTTCGATTGGGTAAGATATCTCCATATTTGGCGATGTCGGTAAAATAGTCGACCGTGGATCAGTATGTGCGGGGTTCAAATCCTGGACTCGCCTGTCACTGACGTCGCTTCCGAGTGAGGAAACTGACGTTAACATTAGCTTTTATTTATTTTCCGAGCATTGAACTATACAAAATAATACTTGTATACTTGCTACAGATACTGCACATTTCCTACCGAATCGATTAAAATACACATAACTCTCTACGGGAACGTATATGCGCATGTATGCCAAAAATAGTTGGATTACTTTGCGTAGATGGATGGTTTGTTGTGTCCGGACGCTAAAGAATAGATGCGTTAACTGCGTGTGTCGTAAGAGGCGAATTAGCAAGAACTGAGAAAGGCAATGGGACGCCATCTTGGAAGTCATATTCTACTCAAGCTATAGGCTAATAAAATGGAATTCCCCGTGTTGTGCTCGGGTGTGGTTGGACTACTGCAGAATTGGGCGACCGCAAACAATCTGCTCCGTATACGTAAGAGGCGACTAAAGGCAGGAGCTGAGGATGGCAAGAGGGGACCCACCTCATCATGAAATATTTTCTCCAGGATTAAATGGTAATTAATCCACCTAACTGAGGAAGGCAACGAAACCACCTCAGAAGCTATATTTTTCCCAAGCTATAGGCTACATAAGGTATGGATAAGGCATAGACTTTGTGAAAGGATTTACTATGTTTACAAAGATAAATGTAAGATAAGATAAGATCTAAGGAATGCTCTTATGGAGCGTGAAAACAGACTTTGAGTATGAATATGTACCTTGAACCTGACACTTGGCAGTGCACTGAAGAAGACGATAGGCTAATAAGGAATTAGAGACCCATTGACCTGCCACTAAACTATGATATCTATGTGAGCTCGTGATATTGGTAGTTTCAGTGCAAGCCTGAGTAAATAGCCTGGTTTAACATGTTAACTAGAGCCAAATTCCTTCAATCCGAGGGTCAGTCTGCCCCAATAAACACCGCTTGCACTTCCAAGAGGAATTTTCTTAAATGAGACTCTGCCTAGGTAGAGTTGCAAGGAGTAAGTGCGCTGGACTAAGAGCTAAATGATATTCTCTTTCTTTGTGTCGCTCTGTAGTGTTTTGACATGTGGCAGGTTCAAAGTACATATTCCTATTAACATTCTGTTGTCAGATTGTCAGATTTCCTAAAGAACGCTCCGTCGATTAATTAATCCCTTCATAAGAAATTATGTCTTATCCAAACCTAAAAGTAGCCTAGGACTAATATGGCTTTTGAGATGGTTTTCCCGTTATCTTCTTCAATTCTTGCTCAGTCGCGTTTTACGACACATGTAGTTTACTGTTGTTTAGTGGTTCGGACACAATACAGGAGATTTAAAATTTAATACTATATGCATTATAAAAATAATTTATTATATGCTTTATATTTGGTCTTCTTTTAAAATTTATATTGTATGTATCTAAGTCTTATTTTACTACGCTTAAAATCAAGGTTACTTGATATCTCACATGATGGTTTATAGCACGTTAAATTAAGTTTCAAAATTTATTCTGTGATAGAGTTTTAATTTCTGAGCGTACTGGTCTACAGCGTAGCTCAGTATGCGCTTAATTAACTTCTATGTCCAGAGGCCTATGCTTGATAATTCCTATCATTGCCATTATATTTGTCATAGTAGATGCAAGCCCAATAGTTGCTTGAAGTTGTTTTATTATAGTACACAAATTTTGCTCTATGTGCAGATTGGAAATCTATGGAATGAATGAATATGAGATAACGCTTTCACCCATAGATCCTGCGAGATTTGTCTGGTTCTGGATTTCATGGGTGAACAAAAATTTACAAATCGGATATGGACAAAACGTTGGAGTTAATCAGTTTGTCAATTATTCAATACCGTCCATGTATCCAGTTAATAATCTCGGGATCCGGACGTACAGCACCTTTACAATGACTTCCTGGATGATTCCTATTGAATATTTTGATAAAGGTTTTGCGTTAATACATTCTTCTATGTATCTTCTGGAAAATTAGAATTCTGAAAAATTATTAGAATTATGAAAAATTATGTGAATTTATAATTTGAACAAAATGTTATGTATTAATAACATATATATTAAAAATACAATTGATTAGGGCCTAATATTGAATGCAGAAAATGCAACAATTTTCTGCTTGAATTTCTTTAAACTCTTTTCAAGTATGTTTGACCATTAGCAAAAAATCTATTGGTCAGTTATTCTCATTAATTAGGTCATCGATAAATTTTCCTAAAAAATAAACTTAAATAAAGGGAACTTGAATTGGAAATCAATTAATTAAATTGATTGGATATGGACAAATCAAATAGATCTATAACAAATGCCAAATGGCACCGAGCGGCCTTCTAATGCACAAGTGTCTGCACACAATGCATATTTTGGACAATGGTAGCAAGTATAACTAGCGAGTCTTAGAATAGAGTTTTATAAGGAGTTTGATTTTCATCTAACGAAGAGTTATTTTCCGCATTATGTTAAAATAAAATTTTTAAGACATAAAATGATTATTCTTTAATCTCGATTTATTGTTGAAGATTCTTAATTCATTACGCCAAATAATATGAGTCATTCAACAATAGAGATACCTTAGTCATATATTGGGAGTATCCCATTTCTTCACCGAACGATATCCCAACTGCTATGATTTTATTTCTATTTTATGACTACCGTCGACTCAAATGTAGGCCCCTACTTAAATATTCGATTCAGAAAAAATGTCAGCTATTAGGCTACAACAGACAGGATCTCAGAGGACTAACTTAGCTTTTTGAAATTTTACCTGTCAGGTTACAATAGAAGGATGGTTGTGTGTCAGACCTATTTACAAGCTGATAGTATTTCTTAATGATCTATTCGCTAGTGGCAATGTCGGACCGCTATTCGACCGCGGATCAGTATGTGCGGGGTTCAAATCCTGGACTCTCCCGTCACTGACATCACTTTCGAGTGAAGAAACTGACGTTAACATTAGCTTTACCAGCTTTTATATGCAGTATGCTTCAGGGTTAAACGTTTGTATATAGGACCGATAATTGGAGAATATAAATTTAAAATATGTTATGCGATATTACATTTTGTATTAACTATTCCTCTTTGTTCAGGAGAGGCTTCAAAGAGGTTAGACATTGAGCTGGATTGTACAAAGGCTAAATCTACGGGTAACAATTTTCTGCACTCATTTTGTATTGATTAGATTAATTAACTACGACCATTTTTAAAGAAAATCTGTAAGCTAATAAAGATGAACACGATAGGTCACTAGGCTACAAAGGCATTCTCTTACTAATTTTAAAGCTTCTAGCTAAATTTAACGCCTGTTTTTCTGCATCACATAGGGAGTGTCAGTGAGGATTTTAAGTATTAGATTTTTAACCTTTGTATTTGCTACTGTAAGTACATTTAAATAGTTTAGCTTCCAGAGAGTTATTCGGATACTATTCATCACATTTTGAATGACTGAACGTGAGGTGAACTGACCTCACTTGGAACTATAAAAATATTTACCAAAATGTTCAGTGAGTAAAATCTCTGGCATAAAGAAAACCGGCAAATGGATAATTAACTACATTATCTAACAATTCAAGAATGTGTCAAGTAATATCGGAAGTGCTGCATTTCATCACGGATGACTACATGGATATAATTTTGGCTACACTTTATGCAATGATATAACATGCATTTCACAAAACGTCGGCATAAGGTAAACTTAACATATCTCTCTTAGTGCATTACTACTGGCAGGTCCATAATAAGTAACGCATTCATTATTCTCTGTCTTCTGCTTACCCGTTCATGTCCACATGTGAGTACCTTTAAGTCATCTAACATTCCTAATTTCGGTCTGCCTCTGCCTCTATTTCCTTCCGTTCTTCCTTCTATGGACCTATTTTAGTAGACTTCCCCCTTAGAATGTGTCCTATCCAGCTCCTCTTCCTATTTCTTAATTCATTTATCAACTGTCTATCTGTATCAACACTCTCCCTGCAGAAATTCCTCATTTGTAAACTTTTGAGTCCATCTAATCCTTTCCATTCTTCTCCATATCCACATTTCCAATGCCTTTAATTTCCTGATATCTTCCTTCCTTGAGGTCCATCACTTAACACAAATCGTTAAAACACTGGCTCTCTAACTGAATAGCAAGTCTACATTTAAATTTGATTGCGGTTGCAATAAAATGTAAATGTATTATGAGAACAATTTGCAACAGTCAAAATGGTAGCGTAATTCATGTAATCCAATCTGCAAGTCCGCTCAGTAATAAGCTTACACTAAATTTTACGTTTATGTTGTATAGTATCTCCGATATATTTACCTCGTTATAAAAGCCCAGTGTATGATGGGGAAATGATAAAAAGTACAAATTAATTGGACCTGTCCTTTGACAAAACATGGGAGAATGTTAAATTTACACTATACTTTAAAAACAAAGCATATTTCGATCAACGATATTATGTATTAAACCTTTATGAAATATTAAACTAATATATTTAGATAATATTCTTTACGACATTGTTGTATTTGTACTATATATTATAATACATGTAGTAAAATTATAAATGCATGTATGTACAGTATATTATGACAACATTTAGCCTACTAATCTGAATAAGTTAACGAAATTTAAGAGTGCTAAGTTCTATTGTACCTTTTAACCTCTGTCCATATTTATATGCACAGATGTATTGATATTTAATATCACATATTTATCGAACAGGAAAAACACGACCCGTGGACATTGAAGTGCCATGTTCGGCGTACCCAGATGGTAAGTCAGTCTCATGTTTAGCATATTCCACGATCACATCACCAAAACTTCACAGGCTTGCTACTTCCACATCAGAGATCTACCTCGTATATAGTATATCTGCGTTGTATACCATATCTTACCCATAAGACCGCTTCTACCATCGGTGCTGCTGTCGTGCAATCCAAGCTGGAATATTGTAACTCCTTGTTTTTGAATCTCTCAAGCGGTGAGATTGTAGTTCATTCAGAATTCCCTCGCATGTGCAGTCTTCTGCCGCTCTAAACAATCCCACGTGACTCCTCTCTTGAAGTATCTGCACTGGCTCAAAGTCAGAAAACGCATTGTTTACAAGGCCGCTTCTCTGACATTCAAGTCTATCACTACCCCGCGCAAAGTTTATATGTCCCACTTATTACAAGTGAAACAGCCTTCCTCTATGCAGTCATCTACTAGGTCCTCTAAGTTAATTACTCTACAGCAACCTATCATCCTTTCTCGCAGTAAGCTCTCCAAGCGCTCCTTCCAGCACACTGGTCCTCAGATCTGGAATTCTCTTTCTTCCACTTTCATAGACGGTTGAAGACTTTTCTCTTTGTCCTCTCCTATTCAAATATTGCACAGGAGCTAAGACCAACACGTAAACCTCCATTCCACTAGTACCCTTCTTCGGACTGACTTCTCGGATTTTGGCTTGCATCGTTTTGGACCTCAAGCTCTGCTCATCGGATTGGGTTTGGTACCATAGTGCTCAATGTTGTCACCATGACGACAGTAGCACTCTAATTCTGTTGTTGTTGTTTAAACGTAAGCAGTTTTCGAACAAAAATTCGTACTCCATCTACGCAATACGCAAACTGTATTATTTCGTCGCTTTTTGCACGTGCTCGTTAAGGTATCTCTTCTGTATTAATATAAAATATATATTTCATATAAGAAAAATAATTATCTTTTCGACGGAATCATACATTGATAAAAATTCCAACTCTGAAAGCTTTCCTGCATGGATATACATTGAATTTAAAGCTTTGAATGGCATGCCAATTTAAAATATAATCGAATGGAAAGTCTCAAATTGGGGATTGACTGATGATATGATGTAGGACAGACAGGATTTGAGACAGTCTATTCGTATCCCGACCCTAGTTAAACTGGGATTCAAGGGAGGATGGTGATGATGAATTGCATGCTGATAACACCTTCAAATTGGTATTGTTTTCATATAGTGTTCCCCTCTTTCGTAAACGTGGGCATCGCACTTTGAAATTATCTTGGTATTGTTTTCATATAATTTTCCACTCTTTCGTAAACGTGAGCAATACTCTTTACAATTGTCTATGTTGTTATTTGGTGTACAGAACCAGTGAGGAATCTATCGATGGCGGTTAACTCTATGTTCAGGCTGTACATTGATGGGACACAGGACGACACCGCTCAGTTCAGTGTGGGGTCGCCTGAGACCTCTCAGATACCCCTCCCCTCCAGTGCTATGCTCATCGCTGTCATGGGTGAAATCTTATTTCTAAATATTTTAGTGTGGTATCAGAAAACGTCATGACATTTTTTTAATATCCCATCCCAAGGAGCAGAAACTCTGACGATTCGATTTTCTTGGGAGTGGATCTTGGACGCAATAGTAGGCCTATCGGTAGATGAATTAAACTAAATGTATTATACTGAATGTGTAATACATCTACCGGTAGATGTATTATACTGAATGTATTATACATCTACCGGTAGATGTATTATTATTGACTAAACAGACATATGATCCATTTAAAAGGTTATGTGAGCTCTAATTTGATGGAATGTATAGGCTGTCCTCAAAAATTGGAAGCAACTAAAGGAGATATTGGAATAATTATTTATATTTACCAACAATAGAGAAAGATTCTATATGCTAGGCCTACCGAAGTATTTTAAAAGTAATTTTCAACTTGAGGAAGTTGTAAAGAAAGTGCTTACAGTTTTCACAATTAGCCTGCAGCGGCAGCATTTGCCACAGCAGCAATATATGCTACAACGGCAGCATATGCTATAGCAGCAGTAGAATCTAAATATACCTATTCTACTGACTACATACTTTTTGTTGACAACAAAATTTCCTAAATTAGGCCTACTATTTTTATTAATAAACAAAAACCCCTAGGGAGATAAAAATGTACGATAGAAAATATTTAAAAATGATATTTTTAAACATACACTTACATTACATTTGTTTTATTTTATTTTATTTATTATGAATTCACAATACAAATTCGCTGACCTCTTTCTAAAGACATTATAAAAGCTATCCAATTAATGACAATAAAAATAGTAGATTTATATTGCGACTATTAATGACAAACTTGTGACCCAAACGTAAGTAATATAAGTATTAGACTTTATTAATGGCTTTGTTGCATATGGCGCGCGAATGATAGAATGTGTTAAAAATTTAAAACTTTATCATAATTATATATTGTTGAAAGTAGATCATTGAAGTGGATGCAATGATATGGATGTGGCGCAAAGAGAGAGAGAGAGAGAGAGAGAGAGAGAGAGAGAGAGAGAGAGAGAGAGAGAGAGAAAGAGAGAGAGCAAGAGAGAGAAAGAGAAATCAATTATTAAGATAATTGAAAAATAAGTAGAATAAAATAAGGCTCGCTAACGATATTTGGTTTGTATGTCGCATTAACATAATCATCATCATCTTCTTCCTGTCAATCCCAGTTTAACCAGGGTCGGTATACCAACAGACCTTCTCCAATCGTCTCTGTTCCACACCATATCATCAGTCAATCCCCACATTTTTCCATTCGTTTAAATTTTGTAGCAATTTCGGGAGCTTAGACGCTCACTAACCGAATACCCTTTCTGGAGTTGGTTTCTTAGAGCTTTAGTCTTCTACGACATTTTTGGATTCATTATGATTATCTGTTTATGTGAGATGCTTATGTGATGCTGCTTTTACGCATAGCCTATATGTGAAGTACGCAGGATTTTAAAATCCCTATCCGCGTTTCAATTATAAATGTCAATTCAATATTAGAATAATTAGTAAATTTGATTATACTACGGAAGGCACAAGCAGCGACGGGCTGTGTCGAGGCATCATAGCGTCTATAGGCTCGGATGAACTGCTCTCAGGAAGCAGCTGGAAATGTACCTCAGTCTACCCGGGCTCAGACTGGATGACTCTCAGCTACAACGACTCCACCTGGCCACAAGCCTTTGTCATAGGACTCAACGGAGACAGCTTGGGACTCTGCGAGTGGAGGGCGCGTCCGTATATAAGCTCTCAGGCTCAGTGGATCTGGACTGAGAGATGGAATAGCTCTTCTACCACACCTCCAGATGATCAGGTCTACTGCAGAGCTTGGGTGAATCAAGCAAAAAGTGGAAAAGATCGCGAATGCGCAATACTGGAAAAAAGCCGCCCATGCGCTGTCAATACACAATCATACAACGCTCCACCGCTTCCTAAAGCAAACATATTTGTTAAAGTAACAATGCGAACATACTGATAAGAAATCTTGATGAACAATTAATGATAATGTTCACACACAGATGACGCACACATATTCATAATGTGCACATATTGTGCACGCTGTTAACTACAACACCATAAGTTATATAGTTTATTCATGCATTCGTGTATACTATCATAGTATAAAGCGTATGGTATTTATGACACTCGTTCAAAATCTACGTCATCTACTAAGACGCATCTATCACAGCACTGTTCATTTATCAGAACTCCACTGTCATCTCTACGATACAGTCAATATCAAGTTAATGCAAATATTCAATATTCTTTTTTCTTCTCTTCAAGATATGGAACTCTCTATATAGACGTTGCACATCGAAGAGAAATTAAATAATTTATTATATTCTTAGCCTATCATCATTTCTTCTCAATACTAAAAATAGCAATCGATGACTCTATGAGATTTGACGTTAGTTACATCGCCCAACAACAGCCAGATCGCATTCCCTCATGAAATACTGCTCAACACATTATATATACATGTCTGTTAAACGTAATACTTCGAATTTATTCCAATGATCAATGTGAGTCAAAGAAATATACAGAAATAAGCCTGAGAGTGAGGGTAAACGAGAACTGAAGATGCTGCCACTGATCTCAATATTCTTATGAGCCAAACTTTGCCTAATATTAGACCTGCTAAAACCCTAAACTAAGACAGGATCTTTCCATTTTAAGTTCACTTATTTGAAAGCCGGTAAAGCTAAGGTTAACGTCAGTTTTTCATTCGAAAGCGATGTCAGTGACGGGCGAGCCCAGGATTTGAACCCCGCACATATTGATCCGCGGTCGAGTATCTTACCGACGTCGCCACTGGCTCCAGCCACATAGCCACATCTAGATATAACTTTGAATCGCTTAATAAACTCTTAGAGGACCAAGCTATACTGTAGGTTTGACTAAAAAGAGATAGATTTAGCGCAGGCTACCGTATATAACAAAGTGCTCAAGTTTAAAAAGTCCAGCTACAGCTGTACAGCTCACAAGCCACTCACACTATTTTCGTTCAATCTTTCTTTAGAGGCATTGGAGATAGAATCACCCCCAATTTCTCATCAAACGACAACGACAACATTAACTTCAATAGTGTCAAGATTGATTTCGCGTTATTTCCGCTTGCGACTTGCCAGTCTGTTTCGGCATTTTCTTCTTAGCCCCATCCTCCAACTCCTTAGCCTTGTAGTAGTGTGGCGCCACTTCCAGCAGCCACGAATTCTCTATCTCTATTATCTGTATCAACAAACAAAAAATAGTAAAATAAGTTAAATGTTGAATACAATGCCCGTGTTGTGTACGGGTTGCTGAATAATAGACCAACTGTGAACTGCAAGTCGCGCAAAAGGTGACAAAGCACTAAGATCGAAACCAACGTCAGAAGGGGCATTCGGTTAGGTTAGTGAGCGCCTAGGCTCCAAAAAATGTTACGTAATTTTGTAAGTCTCGACCCTAGTTAAACTGGGATTCAAAGGAAGATGATAATGATGATACTGATGATGATGTTAAATACTTACCGTATGATTATAACTTACCGTATAAAATCAGAAAATATCACACAATACATGTCAATCATTATCACCTTCCCTTGAATCCCAGTACATGAGAGTACATTAGTACTTCCACAATACATGTCAATAAAAGTTTATAAAATGCTTTACAGTCTATTTAAACACAAATCATTCTAACAGTAATCAATGCACACTAGGTTATCCAAGCATTTTAAAAACTCACAGTATAAAATACTGTCACACGGTTAACGTTTGAAGATCGGAGGCAAGAGTTCAAAATGTTTAATATTTAACCAAATTGGTAGGTAGAAGTTAACAGAAATATCCAATAGATTATACCTTAACTGACAGCAAGAACAAGGGACAGTAGGATAACTAAGATTATTCAAAATAATATTCAAAATAATACACGAATCCATAAACATATTCTAGTACAACAAAAAGCGCAGGATATGTAACAGTATTCATCGAAACGCAGATTCATTAAAGTATCCTTCATATTTCCCTTGTGTGAAAATTGAAGTCTTTCTACATATACATCTACATATACAATTCTACATATATGTATATCTAATTTTTGCTTTGCAGAGTTGTTCATTACTTTGTCAGGTTTTTCCATTGCTATAAGAATACGCTGATGATGCCTTTACAAGACTTGTAAATTTCTGTTCAAATCACAAGAATGCTATTTTATCAGAGCCTTATGCCTAAATTGTTCGATTAAGGCAACTAGTTAATTACTGCACTGATTGACTGACTAACTATAGGACTGATTAACTGACAACCTGACGCATGAATTCTTTGGTGGTGAAGACGAGCTCGTGGTAGATGAGCCAGCGAGGCCTCTCGTCCACCAGGCAGCTGTTCGGGTGGACCTGCACCGTCTGCTGATGCTTCACCGTCTTGTAGTTACCACTCTTACTCAATCTCGCAGTGTGATAGAAAAACCCCGCAGTAATAGCCTGCCATAATATAATCAATAAATCAATCAGTTTTGCGGTATAAAACTAAAGCAACAAATTTAAAATCGAATTTCCCGGCAGAAGATGATGTCGCGGAAATGTTAGTATGAACCTATTATAGGCAGTTTACTAGAAGAAATAATATAATCCATGTATAGAGAGAACGACCTATAAAAATATCCAAAGTTAAGAAAACAACTAAAATATGTTTTAATTAGCAAATTCACTTGCGCCGTGGTCCTATACTGTAAGATTAGTGTTAACTCATTTTCTAGAAATAATTTAATTTTTAAGAGGAAATCAGATTTGAACTGATCAGCCAACTGATCAACTGTCGAAAAACTTTACCAATTATGTCAGCGAATAAACCAAATAAAATAAAAAAATCAACTGTATTATTAATCAAGTCATCTACCTTTGAGAAGGCGATCAGAAATAACAAACTTTCACTTTGGTCGTTAAATTGAACTTAAATGTACTCAGACAATCACTAAAATCAATTAATTAGTAGCTCATTAATTAATAATTATATAATTAGATAATTATACTATATAGTCATTCTAAAAACTCACAGTATAAAATACTGTCACAAGGTTAACGCTTGAAGATCAGCGGTAAGAGTTCAAAATGTTCAATATCACATTCATACTACAGTAGACGGATACAGATAATCTCTCGGTACCTTTCTGATGGCGACAGAGTCCTGTTGACTGGAAGACGGCTCTATCTCGACTCTCTCCAGTAATCCCACCAGCTGATCCCTGATGTCCCGCGCTCGCTTCATCGACCGATGCTGTATGTAGTTCTCGAAGCACCACTGAGTGTTGAAGCCGCTGTCGCTCCACTGAGTGTAGACGTTGAGAAGCATCAGATGATCTCCGCCCGGAATGAAGAAGTTCTTGCGCGCAGTGTCAGCGTGCACGATCTTGTCCTTGGGTCGATAGAAGATGGAGCTGTTGACTGAAAGCATGCCAGTGATGCTTAGTATCTCCTCTGTGCATTTATATCTGTCAACCAGAAAATACTGTCTATACAACATAGAGCCATAGAAATACTCTTTAGCTTAGTATCTTCTCTGTGCATTTATATCTGTCAACCAGAAAATACTGAGTATACAACATAGAGCCATAGCAATACTCTTTAGCTTAGCTTAACGTCAGCTTCCTGTGTAGAAAGCATGTAAGAGACGGGGAGACCATAGGATTTGAATTCTGCTCCTACTGATCCGTAGTCTTACAACTAACAAACATGCCACCGACTCATAATATTGGCTATATATGTAGAGTATGAAAAAATTTTCACACAAAAAACTGACCCCAGAGCAATATTAAAACAGTAGTACTAAGTATTATCGACTTTGAAATATCCAATACATGTAAATAAACTAAATAAAAGATAAAAATTATTTTGTAATTTTGGTTATATAAGCAATTCCGAAATAGGTCCAAATTACATCATACATATCCATGTACACCGTCCAGCATACTATATATGCTGCACAAGAAATATTCGATAATGTACTACAACAATTCAAAGTTATCAACTTACAGACATCAAATAGTCTCAATACTGCACATTTACCAAATATCTATGAAATGCGTAAGTATAATACAAATATTTTGAGAAGAAATTCAATATAGTCACATAAAGTAACTTCTTTCAGTGTAGCTACTTCATAATTCCCACAGTCCTGACGTCTCTGACATCATCACTTTATGAGGAAACGGACGTTAAACCTTTATTACTATAATTCACACAGAGCGTTTGTTGCAAACTTACTTTTCTGAGGCAATGATCATCTTGGCGATCATGGGATCGACAGGGAACTCAGCCATGCGTCTGCCGAGCTTCGTCAGCTCGCCGAGGTGATTGAGAGCGCCGAGGGCGTAGAGCTGCTCGAGGGCGAGCACGAGGGTCTCGTGGGGCGGCGGGTCCATGAAGTCAAAGTGCAGCAGATCGTTGATACCCAGACTCTTCAGCATCAGCACGACGTTGCCGAGATTCGTTCTCTGTATCTCTGGTACGGTGGAGTCCTCCAGCTCGTTCTTGTACGCCCACGCCGTGTACAGGCGGAACGTTTTACCCGCAGCTACTCGACCGGCTCTGCCTGCCCTCTGATTGGCTGACGCTTTTGATATCGGTGTTACGACTAGCGACTCCATGCCGGTGCGAGCGTTGTAGCTGTTCTGCTTGCAGAATCCTGGGTCGATGACGTAGATGATGCCGTCGATTGTCAGAGATGTTTCAGCGATGTTAGTGGCAAGGACTACCTGCATGCATAATAATAACAACAACAACATAGGATTAGCAGCTTCAACTACCTGTGTGTATAATAATAACAACAAAAATAATAGATTAGTAGCTTGGACTATCTGTATGTATAATAACAACAACAACATACGATTAGTAGCTTGAATTAACTGTATGTATAATACTAACAACAATAACATACGATTAGTAGCTTGAACTACCTGTATGAATAATATTAACAACAACAACATACGATTAGTAGCTTGAACTACCTGTATGAATAATATTAACAACAACATACGATTAGTAGCTTGAACTACCTGTATGAATAATAATAACAACAACAACATACGATTAGTAGCTTGAACTACCTGTATGAATAATATTAACAACAACAACATACGATTAGTAGCTTGAACTACCTGTATGAATAATATTAACAACAAAAACATACGATTAGTAGCTTGAATTAACTGTATGTATAATACTAACAACAACAACATACGATTAGTAGCTTGAACTACACGCATAGAGTCAATATCAACAACAACGTACGATTAGTAGCTTGAACTACCTGTATGTATAATAACAACAACAACATAGCCTGAACTACACGCATAGAGTCAATAACAACCACAACCACAACATCAACATCAATAACAATAGATTAGTAGCTTGAAAGAATTGCAATATAAAAAGTCAATAACAACAACAACAACCACAAGGTCAATAACAATACGATTAGTAGCAAGAGCTGTAATTATACAGTTGACACCTAAATCAATGCTATAATGACTAAGATACCTTACAAACAACAACAACAACATTAACAAAAGAAACAAAATCAAAATATTAATGTTGTCTATAACATACATCACTAAGTCAAAGCCAATCTGAAGCAAATATTGCCGATATAATTGCAGCAAAAGAAAGGAGATGCACAGAACATTAGTATAATGAGTAAAGATGGGAAATTGAAGACCGAGCTTGAAGAAGTAAAGAAAGATGGAGAGAATATGTAGAGGAATTGTATGGTAAGGCTGGGAAGCCAGTTCGAGTGGATTTTAATATAGAAGAAAATATAATAGAATACAATAAAAGGGGCCCCGATATAATGAAGGAGGAAATTTATTCTGCATCTAACAGCAAGAAGGGGAAAGCAGCCGGAATAGATGATGGTCCCAGCAGAATTCTTGAATATGTTTGAAGGATCAAAATTCAACTAGAATACTCAGAAGAAGTTGAAATAGGACGTGGAGTAAAACAAGGCTGTAGCATTTCGCCGCTGCTGTTTAACATTTACGCAGAGGCAAAGATGAAGGTAGCCATGAGAGACATGGAAGAAGGAATGAAAGTAGGAGGAAAATTGTTACAAGATGTACGATTTGTAGATGACCAAGAAATGGGTAGCGAAACTAGACTGCAGAAGATAATGGATAGGCTGAATGATACGGCACAGAGATATGGCATCAAGATTAATATCATAAAGACCAAAGTGACGAGAGTGTCCAATAATAAAGGTGAAGTTAATATAAAAATAAATGGTACGAAATTGGAACAGGTAAGGAGTTTCAAATATTTGGATCATACTATAACCGATGACGGGAAATGTGAGACTGAAATATGCAGTAGGATTACACAAGCAAAAGTGGCCTTTGGTAATAAGAAAGAACTTTTAACAAGAAGTCTAAAGAAAGACAAAGATAAAGATAGCGAAAACCTTGGTTTGGACTATTATATGGATGTGAAACATGGACCTTAAGGAAGGAAGATATTAGGACACTAGAGGCATTAGAAATGTGGATTTGGAGAAGAATGCAGAGGATTAGCTGCACTCAAAACGGTTACAAATGAGGAAGTTCTGGAGAGTTTGTACAGATAGACAGTTGATAAATGTATTAAGAAATAAGAAATGCTAAAATGCGATTAAAAATGTGGATCTACGTTGAAAAAATGCTACATATTGAATATTCTAATGCATAATTACGTTGATTTGCTTTTGTTTGTCACTTATAAATTACTAGGTTTGCACCGCTGAACTGTACATGTAGGAAAGTGTTATCCCTTTCGTTTACTTTTTTTATATATATTGAATTTACTTGTTTGTTGAATCTACCATGTATTGGTGAAATAAATTCAATACATAGGAAGAAGAGTTGAATTGAACACATACTAAGGGGGGAAAGTCTTAGGAAGAAGATCACGGCCTGCCTCTGCTTCAGTATTAGCATACTTTATCGATAGTTATAGAGTATTTTGGTACAGTACAGTAAAACAACAAAAAATAAAATGGAAAACAATCACGCCAAAAACTTTTAAAAATACTCTGGTGGAAACGCTCCAGTCCAAATCTTTTTTTAACTTTCGATACAACGATACACTAGCACAGAATCGTTGATTCCTGTTGTATTTACAAGCCACATACCTTTCTCGCACCCGGTGGCGTGGGTTCAAAGATTTTAGTTTGCATGTCAGTGGGTAGATTAGCGTATATCGGCAATATTATCAATTCCTTCAGTTTACTGCCCAACCTCCTCGTTCTCTCCTGCATACACAGTCAATTTCATAAACATTTATATCAACTTAATATTATGTACAGTGAATGTATATATCCAAAGAGATTTCTATTTTGCTCTATTAATCTATTCACTCTCTCTTCGTCTCTCTCTTCTGTGTACTGCCAAGTGGCAGATTCAAGGTACATATTCATACTCAAAGTCTGATTTCTCGCTCCATAACTGCACTCCTTAGATCAACAAGTTAATCCCTTCACAAAGTCTATGCCACATCCATTCCTTATGTAGCCTATAGCTTGGGAAAAATATGGCCTCTGATGTTGTTTCCCGTTGCCTTCCTCATTCTATTAACTACACACATAACGTTTTGCTATTCTATGCAGAGATTTTATTTTAAAATTTCTTGCGAGTCAACTCCAGCTCATTTTGTGTCAATCCTTGAAGAAATAGCTTGACAACTAACACAGATATGCCATTAAACCTCTGGGACCAGATGCAGAAATAAATTGCTGTTTTTGGGAAGGAATTGCTATTTTTAGATTATAGTTTGGAACGTTTCAACACTTCAACACTTCATTATGTGGAAATGAAAAGGAAGACGGAAGACAGAGAAGAGTGGAGGCGTTATGTACCATGGACCTGCCAGTAGGCAGTGCATTAAGAGAGAGAGTTTGGAACAGGGTTAAAATTGAGGCCATGAGGCTCTGATCCTAAGCTGCTATACAACACAACCCTAAGGAAATTTACATCAGTTTTCTCATCTAATGATGACATCAGAAATGAACGAAAAGAAATACAGATCTAACAAGGGTAAACTCCACATTCTAATTTTGTTTATTAAAATAAGCTGAAACTCTGAGTCAATATAACTTAACTTGATTACAGTAACAAAAATAATAAGAATAACATTTATCTCGTAAACAACCAAATATAAAGTCTAACAAAAATAGTCTAGATATTTCTAAAATTTAATTATAAATTGGTAATATCTTGATTAGTAATATTTTGAAAGTCTTAATATCGTAGGGGTAACGTCTTGAAGTTTTAAATGACAGATCCTGAGGTGAATTGAACTCTCGTGGGTTCGAATTTCAGCCGAGCTGATTTTAGAGTAAAGTCTCGGTCATTCACTTGACTGGTTATACGGAAAATGGCCTAAAATGACAAACGGTTTAAACTTGTGGCATTAAAAGTGACAAATAAAAACATAGTTGATAATAGAGATGGGAATCGAACCGAACTCGAACCCAAAAATTTGGAATTTTGGCCGAACCGAACCGAACTCGAACCCAGCCTCTGGCCGAACCCGAACCGAACTCGAACCCAGACTCTGGCCGAACCCGAACCGAACTCAAACCCAGACTCCGGCCGAACCCGAACAGAACTCGAACCCTGACTTCGTCCGAACCGAACTCTTGAAGTTCCTCTCTCCTTCGCCAGCCTCAGGAAAAAGGAACACTTTTCTTTAAGCTATTTTTCAAAGACGGCATTAAAATATTATGGAGAACGTTTGACATTTTGTAAAGATAGTCAAAACAATATAGATACATATAATCGTTTTGCGTTTACAAGTCTTACAGTATCTAACAGAGTAAATTACGGTAAGGCTGGTCCCAATACAACTTTAAAATTAACAAAAGATAGAGTAACAAAAATCAAAGGTATTTCAGATACTTATCTGGTACGCCTAAATTTCTTATTACAAAAGCTGACATAAAAAGCAACGTTAGTTTTTTCTTAGCGTAATTAAAGCATAATGGCTCATACATCTTATACATGGAGATATTATGCACACAAATAAATAATTCTGATGATATAAGATAATCGTAGGGAGTGGTGCGGAGGAAAATATTTTCTCTGACTCCATACTGTTCCTAAAAAAGCATCCGTTACCGCCTTCACTGCGGTAAAAGTTAAATTTTGAAGTCGTTCCTGTGGAGTCCCAAAAATGAGTTTCCCGTTCCCTTCCTCTGTGGGATTATACATTTCCATTTATTATATATAGTATTACGTATTATAATATATATATATATATATATATATATATATATATATATATATATATGTATATATATATATGTATATGTAAAGAGTAAATAATACTGAAATCTTAAAGAATATTTCATTTGTCCCAACCCTAATTAAACTGGGATTCAAGGGAGCTGATGGCGAAAGAGTATTTATTAAAATTTGGAATCCACGATATATAATTAACCCCAACATGTCACAAGTAACTGTAATTTTAAGAATCTACTCTAGCATAAAGTTATTATTGTAGCTACTTCAAATATTTTGTTACAACAATAAATCTGGCAAATAAATGTGAGAATCAAGCAATATGTAATTTATTAACACAGTAAAATGCTTCTAAATTAAAACAGTACAAACCTTTCTTATATTAGCAGCACCAGTTGTAGATATGCTTTGAAATTCCCTAGCCTGTAGGCTGTACATGTAGACTATTAAGTTGTTTGTAGAACTTTCTGGTCATTTGTGAGAAAAGAGATACAAAATTCACACTCAGATCTCACAAATAACTAGAAATAAGCCGTGCTTAAATTATTGACAGTAATACCTAATATAAAGTACTATTAAGGACTTTTTTAAACAGGCATATAACTATTTTTTATTTTTGCTAACTCAACCTCTAAAACTTGTAAACAAATCATTAGAAAAACAAAGTAATTACAACACGATGATTAAAATGTGACTGTTTCGGCCCAATTTTAAACATTAGTTGCAATTTAGTTTAATTTAATTTCTCAAATTGTGACGTAAATTAGTATGTGCTGCTGTTGGTGAAGAAATTATCTTCTTTGAGTAAGGCCTAGAATAATTCAGATCTTACTGAATTTTTATTTATTAAGTGTCTAGATATACCTATGGCTCCTATGAATACAAATTTCTCTATTATTTTGTTAAGGTAGCAACAACAGCAACAAATGCTGTTCCCAGAATTAATTTTGTTAGCGCACTCTTAGATTGTTTTTTTACCGCGGTAGTAACTCATTTTTCAGCACCGTGGTAAAATTGCTTTATCTCTGGACTGATTTTTAGGATTTTGCAAATTAAACAGTTTTGGACTTTCTTTTTGCACACTGGCTTGGATTTGTCTCAGTACTGCTTAATGTTGTCACGGACGACAGTAGCACTCTAATTGGTGTTATTATTATTAATTTGATCAATTATTTTAATTATTGATTTTTAATTATTGACGGGGGGATTTAGCACACTTGGTTTAGTTGTGCTTCAATAATCGAAGTTAAGCTACATCGGCCTCGGGTAGTATATTATGGGTGACCACCTCTACCTAGGAAGACCAAGTGGTGACAGCTTTGCAGAAAAATCCCAGGGTGACGGAAGGTTATTCTTAATTCCGTGCCGGCTGCAATTGATTTGTCATCAAAAGGCAACGATTACTAATAACCATGGAGAGGAAGAAGGAAATGGGCATTAAACAAGAATCTGAGCTTTCAAGCCATAACATCTTATCGAGAGCAAAAGATCTAGGATGGTATACAGAATTCGTGCATTGAAGTGCTAAAAATGTATGTGCTCTAGCCATATTTTTTCATTTATTTAAAAAAGAAAATTTAGATCTCATCTTTGTCAAATGAAACAAACTTACTTACTAGAATTGTTTTTTGGATGGTAAAGCTGTACCAAGATGGATGCTATAAATAAATAAATAAAATAATTGGAGCAAAGTAAAGTAAAGACGCACTATAGTGAGTAATCAACTATGTTGATATCCATCACTTTTTAAGCCACATGTTTAATCCGTTAGGCAATTTAGACCTTTTTCCGTATAACCAGTCCAGTGAATGTCCGAGATTTTACTCTCAGATCAGCGCGACCGGGTTCGAACCTACGAGGATTCAATTCACCTCAGGATCTGTCATTTAAAACTTCATGATGTTACCCCTATGCTATTAAGACATTCTATTAAATTATAAGTAATGCAATTAAGTCAGAAGAACAGATTTTTCACTCTCTAAGATAGCCAATACCTTGGAATAATACATAACATCTCAAACCTCAAGTATCTACAATAATAATAATTATTATTATAATTATTTATAAAACCTCGGGTTCTTTACACCCAAGGTAAAAAATATAGAAAATAATAACTATAATAATCAGTTAATTGATAATAGTTATACTACGAAACGTTTTATGAAACATTTTTCCGAGTTTATGTAAGAATTACTAGTTTAGGCCTTAGACTAGACAATAAGCGTCCATTTGTTCAATTGTGATATGTATTTGCTATCTATCAATTTGGTGCAAATGTTTGCTTATTGAACAAATCAATTCACAATGTCATATGGAATATTACTTTGATAAATACCTGCATGAAAATTACCACTGAAGTTACAAGATTAAGAGCAGGGCTGCTGATTAGTACTGTTTCATTATCATATATTTGTAAATTTCTTTTATAGAGTCGAAACCAAGACAAAAGTCGAGATCTTTGTCTCGACCCCATATGCTGTGTTGCATTCAAATTTATATAATTAAGCAAATAAAAATGCTATTTCGTAGATTGGCAGGATATGTTAAGTGGACTCGACATGGACACATGGACTCAAATTCTAAGTACTTGTCCTCAATTTCACAATTAAAAAAGTAAAGCTACTGTTAACGTTAGTTTCCTTACACGAAAGCGATGTCAGTGACGTGAAAGCCCAGGATTTGAATCACACACATACAGATCCACGATCGAATATCTTATCGACATCGCCATTGGCTCCAGCCTATAATTAGTCTATTTCGAGTCCCAATCCATACATATCTGAAAATACTTGGCTCAATCTAGGTAGTCTATTCTTATTAAATTCAAATTATGAAATGTTCTAATTTTAGAGTACCATCTTAATATTATCGTAGCTAGATTTACAAATATTTATAGAAAATATGCTCAGGCTAACTGGAGGAAATACTTTTGCACCATAGTAATGCATTAAGTTTTCTTCACTATTTTCTTAATTTCGTAATTAACCTGAGAGTTTCAAATTTTAAACCTTAAGGTAATTATGAATTTCATTACTGGTTCAATTGATAGAAAATGGTATATATTTGGATCACATTTCTGTGGGAGTAACACAGGTGTTTACAAAATCGTCCTTATTTGACATTTATATGTTGATAAATTGCATTTTATCTTTGAAAGATTGGATCAAATTTTAGCCAAGACTATTCCGCTTCATTATAGAAGTTTAGGCATAATGACAAAATTTATTTTTTGATTAGGCATTCTTTTTGCTGATTAAAATCAAAGAGAATATTTCAGATACAGTAAGAAAGCTGAATATGTGTTTTATGAACCTTTGGCGATTAACTTAGAATATTTTAAGAAATGCACAGGAATAAAGACTATACTTCTTTTTTCATTGTCATATTTTTACACAGGGGTAAAATGTGGCAGTTATTATGAGTTCATGTATTTCTTTAAGCACATTTTCCGTAAACCATTTTAAACATGTTTATCATAACCTTGATTATTATAAGCAATGTTAAAAAATTGCAACATTATCCAAACCATTTCAAACTCGAATCGAACTCTTGTGAGGTGGAATGCAAACCGAACCCGAACTGAACCCAAACTCTTGTTCTAACCGAACCCGAACCGAACTTTCATTTTCACCAAACCGAACCGAACCCGAACTCTGGAAATTCATAAAATTCCCATCTCTAGTTGATCATTTCACTAAATTGCGTGTTTACTTTAAGGATACTTCAGGCTATTTCAATATACATTTACAATTGTTAAATAAACATGTGATGTGATAAATGTGTATATATTTGTTTCCAACTATATATACTTGTTCCCAACTACACACACACACACACACACACACACACACACACACACACACACACACACACACACACACACACACACACACACACCCACACACACACACACACACACACACACACCCACACACACACACTACACACACACACACCACACCACACACACACACACACACACACACACACACACACACACAACACACAACACACACACACACACACACACACACACACACACACACACACACACACACACACACCACACACACACACACACACACACACACACACCACACACACACCCACACACACACACACCACACACACACACACACACACACACACACACCACACACACACACACACACACACACACACACACACACACACACACACACACACACACACACACACACACACACACACACCCACACACACACACACACACACACACACACACACACACACACACACACACACACACACACACACACACACACACACACACACACACACACACACACACACACACACACACACACACACACACACACACACACACACACACACACACACACACACACACACACACACACACACACACACACACACACACACACACACACAAACACACACACACACACACACAACACACACACACACACACACACACACACACACACACACACACACACACACACACACACACACACACACCCACACACACACACACACACACACACACACCCACACACACACACAAACACACAACACACACACACACACACACACACACACCCACACACACACACCACACACACACACACACACACACACACACACACACACACACACACACACACACACACACACACACACACACACACACACACACACACACACCCACACACACACACACACACACACACACACACACACACACACACACACACACACACACACACACACACACACACACACACACACACACACACACACACACACACACACACACACACACACACACACACACACACACATTTATATATATATACATGTATATATATGTAAGTGTATATACGTGCGTGTAGGTATGTTGTGTATATTTATATATGTGTGTACGTGTGCATGTACGTATATATTCGATATTAGTCGCAGTTTCTGCTATTCACTTTTTGGTATTGAACAATATTAACATTTTACATGTTACTTGTTCTTATTCACTTGATAGTCTTGTAATTTTGTCTTATATATTTGTCTACCATTGAATTGGTGAAAAATTAAATTAATTAATTTTAATTGAACGTAGAAATAGGAGCAACAGACTAGCAACATTTCCTGAGCACTTTCTATCTCCTCCTGTCCAGTGAGGAAGACGAGTATATCACCTAGTGGCTGCGTGACGTGGATCTGCAACACTGACACCACCACCGCATCCAGATAGTCTGCTTCCGGTGCCTTCGTGTAATATATGTCAACGGGGTAACGCCTTCCCGGTATACGAAACACCGGTGCATCGTCAAAAAACTGCGCACACAAAATACAAACATTTCAAGAAATAGCTAATTTATGTCTCACTTAATTTTTACTGCGACTTTGTAAAAGTTTAAAATTATAGTTTATTGTGCACATTATATCGTAATTCTGATACATCTGGAAAAGCTAACGTTAACGTCAGTTTCCTCACTCGAAAGCGATGTCAGTGACGGGCGAGCTCAAAATTTGAACCCCGCACATACTGATCCGCGTTCGAGTATCCTACCGACGTCGCCACAGGCTCCAGGCAAGTAATAATAACCAGTACAGTAATAACACGCTGAGTACACACATTTTAATAGTTCCATGCGTTTTAGCATTCTTGCCTGAACAAGTGCAGTAGCAGATTAAGCTCGCAAAAGCAAATGATGCTCGGTTCTAATTAAGAATAATTCATCAACGATATCCCATTTGGCTGTAAATGCTGTTAATCCAGTCTTTCTATTCAATTAATTTCCTGTGAAATTTACTTTTGTTTTCAAGTTAACCTACTACATTTATCTAAAACAAGGGTCCTATATGACAGAACACAAAAAAACCATGGAGTGAATTAATAATTAATAAGTTCAAATGACTCAGTTGGATAGACATATGCTAAGATTGGAGGAAAATACTCCAGGAAAAAAGGCTCTAAATTATAGAATAACAAATAATAAATTGAAACTAGGTGTGGGAAATAAATATACTTTAATTAAACAATATAATAAAGATATAGAACAAATAGACACTAAATATAACCTATCAAAGAGTGATGTTTATGATCTTGCCCAGGACCGGTATCAGTGGAGACAGAAGGTAAAAGAGGCTGCTCTGGCATCCACAAAGTGACGTTACGAAGAGAAAATAAGAAGAGAAAACAAAGGTCTGATAGTATGTTTATAAGAGTGTTTTAACTTTAATATCTTGCCTAATTATTAATTCTGTCGTTTTGTTTATCCGTTGTATCGCTGTTTTAACTGCTATGCTATTTGTTACATTGTAACTATCTGCGGTTGTCGGATTGTATTGAAATAAAGTAATAGATAACTATTATTCGGCTCTAATCTGTACATTAGAGGCACTGCATTGTTAACCTCAGAGAATTTTTCGGCGTCGAGGGTAGCGCTGGAGATGATGAGCCTGAGGTCCGGTCTGAAGCGAGCAATGTCCTTGACAAGACCAAAGAGTATATCAGTGTGTAGAGTCCTCTCATGTGCCTCGTCCACTATCATCACACTGTCACGTGACAACAACAACAACAACAATTACATCGCCATGCTGCCATAGACTATAACCCTCAACAACAGTAATTATATCTATATGCTGTGACACAGACTACAACAACAGCAACAACAACAACAACAGTTATATTAGCACCCTGCACACACACCCTACAGATCAACGAGTGAGGCACTAAAATAACGTTTAGAATCTCGCCAGGTCCTAAAGGCTCTAATTTGGTCTTCCAGGCTTCATCTGTCAGAGATCAAAGAAAATCCTGAGTAATACAGATGAGTTCGGCTTTGGCTTTTAACTGTTATTTCATAGTAAGAGTGAAAACTTCAACTCTATCCTGTACTTTATAGAACTTAAAGCATGTCATACTTAAAGTTCCGCTCATATGTAGAAATTTTTACTAGTTTAGATATTAATTTAAATGTAATTTTTATTCAGCTCATGATTACAATTGAACTCTTCCTGTAAAGTAGTCTCGAAGACCGAGTTCGGCCATGACACTGCAATATAAGTTTTCGTTGTTAATAATAATAGTAATTAATGTCATGACGCAGGCCTTTCAGTACCATTGCAAGTTCTCAGTGGTGTCCGGTTTTCAATGGTTAAAAGATTTCATTTTTATTCATTTATTTGCGACTCGTGCTTTTATCAGTATTGTATTCATGATGCTAACAAATACACCAACCGCGGACTGCAAGTGTCGTAAAAGACTAACATGCACTACAATGAATTCGGGTTGATGAGCGCTTAGGCTCCAGAAATTGCTACAATATTTTCTAACCCGGATCCTAGCTGGATTGGGATCTAAGGGAAGCTGATCATGATGATTTGTGACTCACCTATATCCGCCCAGATCCGGTTCACCGAGAAACTCCCTGAGTAGCATTCCATCAGTCATGTACTTCAGCTTAGTTCTCTCCGAAGTGCAGTCTTCGAATCTTATGCTGTATCCCACCTCGTTACCAAGTTTAACTCCCATTTCCTCGGCCACTCGTGCAGCCACTGACATAGCTGCAACACGTCGGGGCTGCGTACATCCTATCTTCTTATCGCCCTTAGTATAACCCTGCGCACAACAGTAAACATAAGGTTATAAAGTAAAATGAACTGGATTTTGGAAGAGATAGTACGTACAGCTTCACGCAGATACTGAGGTATTTACAGTTTTAATACAATACGTACAGCTTCGAGCAGATACTGAAGTATTTACACTGTCTTAATGCAATACGTACAGCTTCGTGCAGATACTGAGGTATTTACATAGTCTTAATGCAATACGTACAGCTTCGTGCAGATGAGGTATTTACTTAGTCTTAATACAATACGTACAGCTTCGTGCAGATACTGAGGTATTTACATATTCTTAATGCAATACGTACAGCTTCGTGCAGATACTGAGGTATTTACGTAGTCTTAATACAATATGTACAGCCTCGTGCAGATACTGAGGTATTTATATAGTCTTAATACAATACGTACAGCTTCGTGCAGATACTGAGTTATTTACAGTCTTAATGCAATACTTAATGTATGTATGGATACATACGATATTGGTCTCACATTTTGCTATTCACTTTTTGCCATTTAACAATATTGACATTTTGCATGTCACTTAATCACTTGATAGCTTTGTAATTTTGTCTTTTGTACTTGTCTACTATTGAATTGGTGAAAATAAATAAATAGTCTACAATACGTACAGCCTCGTGTAGGTACTGAGGTATTTGCGTAGTTTTTCCCGACCCGGTCTCGCCCTCGACTATCAGCACTTGGTGTTCTCTCACAGCAGCTATCAGATCGTCTCTGAACTTATATATAGGCAGCGATCTTCTCGTCTCCTCCATTGAGAGCTTCTTCTTGTGATGTTCTGACAGCTCCTTCTGCAGTGAGGACAATTACTCACATATTGCAATTAATCACATATTATATCATCGATAAATTTAAAGTTTTAATAGCGTAGGGGTAACGTCGTGAAGTTTTAAATGACAGTTCCTGAGATGATTTGAACCCTCGTGGGTTCGAATCCCAGCCGCGCTGATCTGAGAGTAAAATCTCGGACATTCACTGGACTGGTTATCCGGAAAATGGACTAAATTGCCTAACGTTTAATCATGTGGTATTAAAAAGTGATAGATATCAACACAGTTGATCGTTTCACTAAAATGCATGTTTACTTTTTTAAACAGTTCAATATATATGCACATCCGCAGAAATCATATCTTAATCTAAATCTAAAGTTTCGAAAACCTGTTTTAATCAACAGCTACTCAATCAATTGACCTACAATTGATCAATCAGTAAATTGATCAGTCAGTGAATCAATCTATGTTAAAATCAATGTTCAAAAAATAGGCAAATACAACTATAAATAGATTTAGTTTTGAAATCAAGTCGCAGAATGTTTTGCTAACTAATCTATTAAACTTTATCTGTTGAATTAAATAATTAATCAACAATTATTTAATTGTTGAATCAACCTATTTATCAATTAATCAAAGAATAAATAATAAAAAAGATTTTTACAGAATTCAAAATTAAAACTTTCAATCTCTAAAATAAATAAAAATAAAAATAATTAATTTAATTAAATCTCAAGTCCCAACTTGTAATAAGCTATTCAGAGTACAGGCTGAAATATTTAAGCGTCGTATTATAATCCTACGACTCAGGAGTTGAATCCGCTCTTCAGAAATGATCCAGTCAATTAATCTATTAAGGAATGCCTTATAATTACTTTCAAAACTCTGCGATTTGGCAAGCCTTCTTACTTATCTGAAATTCTTCTTCCCTATCGCCCCTCACGTACACTTCGCTCCACCGATGCCAATCTTCTCTCAGTTCCAAATATTCTCACGTCATTGGGCAGACGTTCATTTTCTTACGCAGCACCCACAATCTGGAACTCTTTACCTGCTAATCTTCGCTCTTGTTTTTCTCTTTCAACATTCTCTGCCAAGCTTAAAACTTACCTTTTCCCACCATAGACATAATCAATCTACCCTGACCATTTTTTTTATCACCGGACTGGCTTTCGTGTAGGACCTTGCTTCTCCTTAGCACATCTCTTTCGCAGATTGGTCTGGATGAATTGATCTGTAGTGATATGTGCTGTTGGGGACGTCCCTGACATCATCCCTGGATGAGGAAACGGACGTTAAACCTTTATTATTATTATTATTATTATTATTATAAATATCAAAATAGCAGAAATATGGAGGAACGGAAATACAACTACAACAATAGTGGCGAGATTAAACGCACTTGGATAGTGTGCAAGATTTAGCGCACTCGGTTTAGCTGCGCGTCAATTGAACAACGTTAAGCTACGTTGGGTTCGGTTAGTGTATATATGGGTGACCACCTTGGAAGACCGAGTGTTGACATCTTTGAATGAAAAAAATTCCCAGCGTGTATGAAGGTTATTTTTAAATCCGTGCGGCTACAAATGTCGCGCCTTCAAAAGGAAACAATTACTAATAAGATTACTAGAGAGAAGAATTGAGAAAATAAGAAAACATTCCAAAATAGCAAGTAGGAAAGGAACTCTGTCTCTGTAAAAAGCAAACCTCTTTTTCCTTAACATTTCCTGGCATTGATATTGCTTGAACAAAGTCGATTTCATCATCCAGAATATAATCGTATTCCTTCTCCTGCAAAAGTTATCCACAAGTATCTATATAAATATAAAACATCTTCTATAGCTAAATCACAAATCTCTATATTCAATTTCTTAGTTTACTAAAATTTATTTCAATTTATTTTGACAACGTTAAGCAAATTTATCTGAATGCATCTGACAATGTTGAGCAAATTCAATGCAAGCACTGCGACAGTTAAACAACCCAAAACCCAAAGATTAAAGGCTAGTTTAGAGTCAGGTTCCGGTGTTGAAAACACATCAACAATGGGGAGGGCCTTGGATTTGAACTCAGCACCTACTGATCAGTAGATATACAACTTACCGACATGCTACAGAGCTCAGTCCTATCGGAATAGTAGAGTATAAACTTGCATTGCAAATTAATTCCTTCTAATTTAAATAATAAATAAATAAAATTAATTACAAATTAGTCTGCAATAGCTTAAATAAACTGCAAAAAACCATACTCGGTATTAACCTATTAGACAATAAAGTAAAAGCACGGTAAAATCACAAACTTTGCTCACATTAATCGATACGATGGCTGTGATTAGTGTATAAGATATGATATGATTATATACTAACTGTTGCAAGAAACAGACAGTGAGAATCTTGCTCATATTAGGGGTATATCTGATTCAGGTTCCAATTCTACAGCATTCTGTCGTTTTTTGCAAATCTGGTGACTTGATCAAGCATATACTGATAGCCTAGTTAATGACTTGGTGACGATTTATTTATTTTATTTTATTTTAGCCATGATGATTTATTATTTAAATGGTATTGGCTTTTTTTCAAACCACTTAACAATATGAGACAACATAAGACTTAATTGAACATTTGAAATTTGATTTTATACTGGACTGTTAGTATCTTGTTTTACTGCACTGGCCGGTTCATGGCATATAACTCCTCCACATATTTCTATCCTTTGCCGTTTTCTCCATTTAACAAAAAAATGTTATCAAATCAGTCTATTTGGTCTCAATTCTTCTCCATAGCCATGTCTCAAATGCTTCCAGTTTCTGAATATCTTCCTCTGTTCACGTCCATGCTTCACAGCCGTACAGAAGTGTTGTCCACACCAAAAATGTTAAAATCATTAAATACTCTGTTAAAATTTTCTTAAATACTTTCTTTAAATACATAGATTTCTTCAAACCTGTTGTTGGTAGTTCTTTCCTTTTTACTGAAAACCTCGTTTTCTAATGCAATTCTACATTTTATTCTGTTTTACAACTCCCATCTTCTGTTACACATGGTGTCCTAGATATCTGAAACTAAGTACTTTCTAACTTCATAACGTCTACTTTTATATTGACTCTTCTTCTTTTACAGACACTCTCATCACTTTCGCCTTCTTGATATTAGATTTCATTCCATACTTTACTGCTACAAAGTTCTGACCATCCACAATTTTTGGTAAACCCACTTCGTTACTAGCAATCATACCTTAATCATCGATCTGAATCTTTAATAAGTTTACTGCCAATTTTTATTCCTCTTCAGTGTTTTCTATTGCTTCCATCATCATAGCCTCTGCATAAATTTTAATAGAAACTATTTAACATCTTACTGTTAGTACAAAAATTATTTATCTATAGTTTGGTTAATGCCTTTCTATTGACATTAAGCATATAATTTTACAGAATTTAAACTTTTAATCATGAACTGAGGACATACAAGTCAGCAATAACATTCAGCCGGTCAATAATTAAACACTCGGTGAAAAGACAAAATACCTTTCTGACTTGCTTAGCATCTTTGGCGCCAAACTTCATCAGAGCAGCATTAAGATGTTCCTCCTCCCATTTCCTCTGCTCATGGTTCGGTCCTTTCTCGTTTGGATCCTCAACAAACCGGTCCTCTGGTTTCTGGGTGAATACAACACAATAACACATTAACAATTACACAATTACCTGCATCACTACAGACATATTTTCATATATTCTTAATCCTCATCATCATCATCATCTTCCCTTAAATCCCAGTTTAACCAGGGTCGGGATACGAATAGACTTTTATCCATTCGTTTAAGTTTTGTGGCAATTACTGGAGCCTAGGTGCCCACCAACCGAATGTCCTTCCTGACGTTGGTATGGATCTTAGTGCGTTAGTCGCCTTCTTCGACATGTGCAGTCACCGGTTGGTCAAATTCATCAAACGACCCGGACACAACACGGGGGACATCACATATTCTTACTATCATAAATTAATGTCTATCATATTAATTACCATATATTCAGTTGATGAGCTAGGCGCCCACCAACCGAATGCCCTTCCTGACGTTGGTATGTATGACGAAGGGCATTCGGTTGGTGGGCGCTCCAGAATTGTTAAAACGTTTTCTTATCCCGACCCTAGTAAAACCAAAATTCAATCTAAGAAGATGATGATAATGACTATGAAGATATTGACTACTTATTTATTTATTAAAGAACATATGTTACAGCGGAAAATACTAATGCCATCAAATTATACATTTCATCACTCTGATTTGAAAGATCTTAAAGAAATTATTAATTAATTAATTATTATAATTATTAATTATTACATTAACAAATTATACAATCAGAACTATGCAGTATATAAACGGACATTATATTCTGTATGATAAGCGTTATTAGCAAAGCTCCAGTATCTTAATCAGAGATTGAAACAGACATTGAGCCAGTACAGGGTTTGGTACAACAAAATCACTTACGGCATCTTCTCGCGGAATGTAGTATCTATTCTCATATTTCACGTTCTGCGCTTCCTTGTGCTTCTTGGCTAACAACAGAACATTCTTCTTGTATTCTTTGTCTCGTTTCTCTCTCTCTGTCAATCTAAAATTTATTTAAAAACAATTGTTTTTCAAACGCACATAAATAGTAGTATCGATGAAATAGTATAAACAGCAGCCAGACAAGCTGCTCAATAATCAATGGCTGCAAAAATATAATTATCAACAGTTTCAACAAGAAAATCTTCTTTCAAGTATATGCACAATATTGTCCGTTTGTGAAATGTGGAAGCCTAGAAATATTTATTGAACAAAAATTTAAATTGAACTTAATTTAATTTGTTTTCGTTCAATAGCCACTGAAAAAAAAGAGGAATTATTTTACAAACAAAAATTGAATGAAAATTGGAATTTTTCTGTCAGAACAAAATAGAAATTGAGAATTTGAAATAGGAATTATTTCCGAATGAAAAATGAGATAAAATTAGGAATTTATTAATTTTGAGAAGTAAAATTAGAAATTGAACTGAATTTAGCCCAGTTGAACTGAAATATAAATTAAAATAGAAATTATTTTACCGGACTGAAATATTACTGGTGGAAGCTATAGAAAACAATATTAGAAAGTTGGAAGTATTAGAAATAAAACTTTTTAAAGGAATACAATTTTAAAAATTATATCTTACCTATTAAAGTATTAGTTGATCACAATTATCTTACAATGAACAATTTATATTAATACAATTTTTAACGGTACAAATTACTTATACACTAGTACCATGAAATATAGGCCATTTTATCATACTTTACAGTGACAAAACTTTGCATATTGATATGTTTTAAAGATATAAATTTATTTATTGCTCACTCCATTCAAGAATTAGTTGGTTAATTACAATTACTCTAAGGAGAAATATTGCTTATAAGAGTAATTAAGTGAGATTTACTAAATACTGAGGACAAATGTACATACTCATGATCTCCAAACAAGTATTCCTCATCTCTAAGTTCCAACTCTAAATCCTCCAATTTATCAGCCTGGCGCTTTTTTAGATATTCTCTTCTCGACTGTTTCCTAAGATCAGGAACAAGAGTTTTACGATCCTCCGCCTCTAGCTGCAGTCGTTTCTTAGCTTCTTCGTAGGCCTGCATTAATCAAGTTATTGATATATATAATCAGTAAATCACCTGCAACCAATGACTGGCTAGATTACTTTCCTACAATTTTTCTTCACCTTTATTAAGATACTGCAGTGCACTCTGGATGCAGCTATGTTACAGAGGCTGACCCATTTGTTAATGTCTATTCACAAATAATGTAATGTAATGACTGCATTGTAAAACACTGTAATGCAATCCAAACACTAAAGAGATCTAAATATGACAGTGGCTAGTATTGCGACTTAAAAGTAGCCCTCATAAATATTTTCAATTAAGTCAATAGCCCATCAAAAACTTTGATAAGACATTAAAATTTTAACTAATTAATATATATACACCAACAACTCTGCGGCCAATATACAAAATTTTACAAATGTAATTATATTTAGGAAACTACATCTACACGCACAATAATTTAATAAAACTATCAGCCTGGATTCAATTACGTCTAATGTCCATAATTTAAGCTAGGGATCAATTTATATTATAATCATTATATTACTACTACTTCAAAGCCAATTTATACATTTTATTGTGATCAATCCAATTGAAATGAACTGTGCTTAATCTATATAAAATCAAAATACAATCAATTTAAATATAATGTGCTCGATTTGATCAATATGAAGAATGTATCCAAGGATGTTTATACAGCTTGAGACATAAAAATTATTGACTATCATATAGAGCGAACGTATTGAACAGGTTTGTTTTGATTTACACAATGGGGCTATATAGAAGGAAGAATTTAACTTTAAACCATATCGTTACTATTACAATTGATATTCATTTGATATGTATACATATTACGTACCTTTCTTTCCGATTTAGACATAACATTTCGAGTTTTTTCTTTATCCATTTTCTTGAGACGTTCAGCGAATTCGTTCTTCTCTTTCTGATCCATCCTACGTTCATCCTCCAATTTCTCAAGCTCATCTTCGGACTCGCTGCCCGATCCAGAGTCACTCCTCGACGTGGACTTCTTAACCTTTGATCCTGAGGCACTTGCAGCTGCTGGTCTCTTTAACGGCACAGTAGGCCTGCAACAACAACAATAGATAAATAATTTAAGACCATATTTCTGATTGCATTAACGTTAGCGTGTCAAAACAACAAAATATCAGTAAATTCGCAACGAAATATATATATTCATTTCTTTATTCGTCAAAAACAGACAGGATCACGATGCATCACATATAAATATATACACACACATACACACAAAAACATAGGATCATAAAACAATCAAAAATGAAATACTAGAAACTTAACTAGAATTCCTGCTAATACCAGCACTATCTTTAAAAGCTTCGTAAATTAAAAACACGCTTCTACCATAAGACACTCTATTGTCTAGAACCATCGAACAATTTATAGGCAATCTAAAACAATGACACATTTTATCTAAATCCCTCAACAAATATCTAATTACAAAATATTTTAAAATTATATTTATACTGAATCTATTTAGGCTGCTTCTAAAGAAATTAAACATAAGTTTAACTCTAATGTGCTTAAAATCCAACTTACCCAACCCTATCATAATTGGCTTAACAGATTCCCATTTATGATAGTTAAATAGCTTTCTATAAGCACTGTTCCAGAAAACATTTAAATAATGAATTTGATCGTTTCCAAGTGAAATACTAACAGTGGCATAGGTTAAAATGGGCAAGCAGTAGGACTCTAAAAGATGCAATCTTGTCAGCTCAGTTAAATAAGCTGATTTACTCAATATATTATTGCAACTAGAGTAAAATTTTCTAATAATCAAATTGGTATCAACCATTAGATTTTTACTTGCTATAATACCTAAGTATTTAAAACGTTTTACCCAGTTTAATGGTTTTTACATTAGAGACATTGGAGAAATTTCACAGGCTGACCCTAACCCAATCGCAGCACACATAGATTTATCTATATTGAATTCCAATAGTAAATTATCAAAAGAAATTGAGCATTGATCTAGCATCTTTTGTAAACCGAGCACCGTTGGTGAAATAAGAAGCAAATATAAGGAGACTTGCAAAGATTCTGGCCATCACAATAATTCTAAGAAATAGACTTCATATCTTTTGAAGAAATAGATGTGTTGTCACTCATACAGAAAAATCCAATCTATGGCAGCAATGAAGATGGCAATTAGGCAAATCAAAAAGTATAGTTGAAGATTACTAAGTTACGGTAAATTACAACAAACCTAAAGTATCATTATACATAGGTAATTCATAGAATTAAATCCGTACAAGCCTTTACAATAACCTCAAAACCTCCAGTGCAATCATATTGTGTACAAGAAGGTCATCAAGAAAGATTCAGGAAAATTGATATCTGAACCTACCGACAAAATGTGGTATTTCACAAGAGAGGAGTATTGCAAAAAGATTTTGTCAATGGAAAGATTTGTAGTCAAGTGGCCACAACTCATATGTTTTAAATAGGTTTCTCATAGTTCAGACTTGCAGAGGTCTAACTGAGCACTACATCAGTTATGAAATCTTTTGTCACTAGGCTACTTGATTCTCCTTGTAAATCAGTAATACTAAGAAATTTAGAATGGAGCAGAATAATAATAATAATAATAATAATAATAATAATAATAATAATAATAACAACAATTAGTGTGCTACTGTCATCAATGACAACATCGAGCACTACTGAGACAAAATCAAGCCGGCGAGCAAAAAGAAGGTCCAAAACGGTGCAAATTCCAAAGTCCAGATAATCAGTCCATAGTGAAGGGAATCCCAGCAGAATTCTTGAAAATGTTGGAAGGAGAAACACTCAAAAAGTTAATGGAAGTATGTATGGAAGTGTACAGTACAGGTATTTGGCCAGACGACTTTACCAAGTCAGTGATGATCCCAATTCCCAAAAAAGCCAATGCTGTGGAGTGTTCAGATTACAGAACAATCAGCTTAATACCTCATGCATCGAAGATCTTATTAAAGATAGTAAATAATCGCATTCAGTCGAAAGCAGAGATGATACTGAGCAAGACACAATTTGGTTTTAGGAAAGGATGCGGCACAAGAGAAGCAATAAGAGTAATGCGGGGGTTCTTTGCGCAAGAAGCTTAGAATATGGGTAATGACGTTTTTGTATGCTTTGTAGACTTCGAGAAGGCCTTTGACAGGATTGATTGGATAACGATGATGAATATCTTAAAAGAATAGGAATTGACTGGAGAGATAGAAGACTAATTTTAAACTTGTACATGAATCAAAGAGCAGTAATCAAAATCCAACAAGAATACTCAGAAGAAGGTGAAATAGGACTTGGAAGTAAGACAAGGTTGTAGCATTTCGCCGCTGCTGTTTAACATTTACGCTGAGGCAATGATGGAGGAAGCCATGGAAGACTTGGAAGAAGGAATAAAAGTAGGAGGGAATTTGTTACAAGATGTATGATTTGCAGATGACCAAGGAATGGTAGCAGGCAGCGAGATTGGATTGCAGAAGATAAGGATAGGCTGAATGATATGGCCCTAAGATATGGCATGAAGATTAATATAAAAAAGACCAAGGTTATGAGAGTGTCCAATAATATAGGTGAAGTTAGCATCACAATAAATGGTACGAAATTAGAACAGGTAAGGAGCTTCAAATATTTGGGTCATACTATAACCGATGACGGGAAATGTGAGACAGAAATATGCAGTAGGATTGCACAAGCAAAAGCGGCCTTTGGTAGTAGAAAAGAACTATTAACAAAAAGTCTAAAGAAAGACACAAAGATAAAGATAGTGAAAACTTTGGTTTGGATCACGCTATTATATGGATGTGAAACATGGACCTTAAGAAAGGAAGATATTAGGAAACTGAAGGCATTGGAAATGTGGATTTGGAGAAGAATGGAGAGGATTAGCTGGACTCAAAAGGTTACAAATGAGGAAGTCCTGGAGAGAGTTGGCACAGATAGACAGTTGATAAATGTATTAAGAAATAGGAAGAAGAGATGGATAGGACACATTCTAAGGGGGGAAGGTCTATTAAAAGAGGTCATAGAAGGTAGAATGGAAGGAAAAAGAGGCAGGGGCAGGCCGAGATTAGGTATGTTAGATGATTTAAAGACCCACTCATATGTGGAAATGAAGAGGAAGGCGGAAGACAGAGAAGAGTGGAGGCGTTATGTACCATGGATCTGCCAGTAGGCAGTGCACTAAGAGAGAGAGAGAGTGAAGGGAATTAAAGAAAAGGAGGTTTAGACGCAGGTCGCTGCTCATGGACACTGGATGGAAAAGAGAGATGAAAAAGATAGGTCTTCAACTGCCTATGGAACTGATCATAGGAAAGCAAAGGCCGATGTGCTTCAAATGAAGATTTCCGAAGATTAGATGGAAGAGAATTCCAGATCTGCGGTGCAGCATGCTGGAAAGAACGATTAGATAGCTTAGAGCGCGAAGGTAAGCTAGGTCTCACAAGAGTAATTAATTTAGAAGACCGAGTAACAGCAGGCTGCATCACCTTAATCAAGTGAGACATACAAGTTTGTCCAGGGATGGTAATGGACTTATAGGTCAACGAAGCTGTTTTGTAAATGATTCGCTCTTTAATCTTTAGCTAGTGCAAAGACTTTAAAATAAGCGTAACATGTGAGTACTTGGAACTACAAAAAATTGCTCGCGCAAGAGAATTCTGAACAAACTGCAATCGATCAATCTCACAGCCAGGGAGATTTAAAAGCAGGGAATTGCAGTAGTCCAATTTCGATTGCACAATGGCAGCACCAATTGTAGCAGCTGTCTCACGTGACAATATGGACGTATTCGACGAAGATCTCGGATATGAAAGAAACATGCTTGTGAAGTTTTAGTTATGTGTTCGTGGAAGGTTAGGTGTTTATCAAGGATAACACCGAGATTTCTCACAGAAGAAACAGGTGTTATTGTAATATCTGACGATAACGAAAGTGTTTTCCCATTCAGCTTCACAAGCTGTTGAGGCGTCACAACCAACAAGAATTCAGTCTTAGATGGATTAAGTGCCAAAAAATTAGCAGACATCCAAGAGGATATAGACTTAAAACTTTGTTGCAGGAGGGTTTCAGCATCAGAGTAGGAGTTAGGGGTGAAACAAGTGTACATTTGAGTGTCATCAGCATATAGTTCATGATTAATAGAATGAGAAGAGATCAGTGAGCTCAAGGGTATTGTATATAGGTTGAAGAGGATAGGACCAACAATGGAGCCTTGAGGCACACCATACTTTAAGTGGGAAGGAGAAGAGATGTACTCAATCACTTTCACACTAAAAGAACGATCCGTCAGATAGGAGGAAAACCAATCAAGAACAATTCCACGAATACCAAACCAGGAAGAAAGACGTTCCAGAAGAATATTGTGATCAATGGTATCAAAAGCGGCCAAAAGATCAAGCATACATAATCCAGTTAAGCGTTGTGTGCACATGGCATTAACAATAGAATTGCATACAGATAGAAACACTGTTTCAGTTGAACGATGCTTAATATAAGCAGCTTGATGCTTATTAAATAGATCATTGTAAGAGAGATGAGTAGAAAGCCTCTGGAGAACAATTCTTTCAGTGAGTTTAGATATGTAAGACAGATTAGATATAGGCCTGTAATTCGACAATGATTCCTTATCCAGTGTGGGCTTTTTAAGCAATGGAGTATTAACTGCATGCTTAAAAGCGCAAGGAAATATGCCAGTAGAGAGAGAGATTAACAGTTAATGTTAATACAGGAGCAAGTATGTAAATACACTTCTTTAAAAGAGAGGTTGGGATAGGATCCAAGTCACAATGTTTGGCTGGAGAGTCTAAACTAATTTAGTAATCTCTTCAACTGTAACTGGAGTGAAATTAGAAAGCTCATCCTTGGAATGAGTCTCTACTGGAGTATGAGGAGTCAAGTTAGGAGCTGGAGAGATAGATGCTCTAAGATTGCTTATCTTATTACTAAAGTAACCGGAAAATTGTTCAGGAAGTGACTCAACAGGAGTAGAAGGAAGAGAAGGAGAAATAGATCTATGTAAAAGGTCATTAAAGTTTTCCATAATCTCTTAACATTCACAGCCTTACTGACCAAAGAGGAGTAGTACTCTTTCTGAGCATTAGCAATAGCAGTACGATAAATCTTGTGTTGCAAATTAGAAACAGTTTTCCAAAAATCGGAATGGGTATGACGCCACTTCCTTTCAGCTCTACAGCATGCAGCCTTTAGCTTTCTCAGATCAGAGGTGTACCAAGGGTTAGATTTCTTAAGCTTCTTGGTAGTTAGAGGTGCATACTTTTCAAGTAGAGATGAAAGAGTAGTGTTATACTGTTTTACTAATTCATCAAGATCATTAGAAGGAGACTTGATCAAAGTCGAGTTTTCAAGATCAGAATAAAAGAGATCAAGATCAATATTATTAATACACCTAAATGAAACAGTAGCTGAATTTTGAATAGTATCTGGCTTGATATGATTATAAGTGAATACAACAGGAAAATGGTCAGACGGCGAGTGAGATAAAATATTAACACTTAAAGGATCAATAGCAGAGAGACTTGGTGCAATAACAACATCAAGTGTATGATGGTCAATATGAGTAGCACAGCATTACAAGAGGACAGCAAAGTATTAAACTGCTGAGTTAAGGGATCAAGAGGATTATCAAGGTGAATATTGTGGTCACCTGTAATCACAAAGTCTGATTTGGAAGTAGTAAGGGAGGAGAGTAGGGCAGAAAACTCAGATAAAAAGACAGAGAAAGGTTTGGCATAGGTGGAGGAAGATGGTGGTCGATACACTGCAACAACATACAGAGTACATGTGCCAAATTTACCAGTGACTGAAATTGCTTCAAATGAAGAAAATTTATGACAATCATTGCTAAGAAGGGTAAAGGGCTTCCTTAGTAGGAGAGCAACTCCACCACCCTTAGCACCAGATATACTAGAGTCACGATTTGCAATAAACATTTCATAACCGGGAGGAAGAATAGATATCAGTTCAGAAGGAGTGGTTATAGAGGATAGAACTTCATAAATACATCAATCAAATAACTGATTAATTGAAATAATACTTTTAACTTACGGAAGCGATTTATAAATGTAATAAAAATGAATTGCTGATTAATGAAAGTTGTTAATTTTAGTTTAAAATACTATGATTATTACAAAGTAAGAGTATTTTCAAGGCAATTACATACAGCCATCAAACACTAAAAATATGCTTAGAGTTGAATGAAAATAAAAACCTACTCGTCTGATTCAGAACTGCTTTCCTTTCTCTTTCGTAGACTTTTCTTCTCTAGCTTATTTAACGATGCTTTTGGTTGCTAAAAAGAAAAAAGCAGTATAAAGATTTTAAACAATATTGAGAGATATTCATATAAGCCCTGTTTTTCCATAGATTAAGGCTACAAAGAATGGATACGGCATAGCCCTTTGTGTAGAGATTAACTTAATTTATTGAGTACTTATTATGGAAAATATATATATATATATATATATATATATATATATATATATATACATATATATATATATAATATAATATAGATATATATATATATATATAATATATTAATATATATATGACGACTGGCGTCCCTGACATCATCCTTGTACGAGGAAACGGACGTTAAACCTATTATTATATATATATTAGTATATAGATAATATATATATATATATATATATATATATATATATATATATACTAGCTGACCCGGCGGACTTCGTACCCCCTATCAACAATGTCTGTCTGTCTGTCTATGTGTCTATCTGTCTGTCTATCTATCTGTCTATCTGTCTGTCTATCTGTCTGTCTGTCTATCTATCTGTCTATCTATCTATCAATCAATTAATCAATCTATCTATCTGTCTATCTATCTATCTGTCTCTCTGTCTGTCTGTCTGCATGTTTGTCTGTTAGTCAGTCTGTCTGCATGTATGTTTGTCTGTCTGTCTCTCTATCTGTCTATCTGTCTGTCTGCTCTGTCTGTCTGTCTATCTGTCTGTCTGTCTGTCTATCTATCTGTCAATCTATCTGGCTATCTGTCTGTCTGTCTATCTGTCTGTCTGTCTATCTGTCTATATATCTGTCTATATATCTGTCTATCTATCTGTCTATCTATCTGTCTATCTATCTGTCCATCTCTCTGTCTATCTGTCTGTCTATCTATCTATCTTTCTATATGCCTGCCTGCTTGCCTGCCTACTATCTATCTATCTATGTGTCTGTCTGTCTGTCTGTCTGTCTGTCAGTCTGTCTGTCTGTCTGTCTGTCTATCTATCTATCTATCCGAATATATAAAACAAACAAAATTTGTTATATATATTAAGATTTAAAAGAAGTTTAAAAAAATTATTCCTAAGAAACTTATAAGATTTATCAAACTTTTAAAAATTAAAGTGACTCGAGACAGAATTGAATCCTGGACCACATGATCTAAAGTCTAGTGCCTATAGCATTGAGCCATCGACACTTATGGTTAGAGATTGTTAAATTGATGATGTCAACATATCATAATTGAGAATTGTAATCTGTATATATAAGTCAATCGACAGATGGCTGCATGTTATGATTTGATGTTTTTTATTTATACCATTTTTTTGCCAAACCCCATTATTTTTTAAATATTTTATTGGTTATTATGTTAGGGCTGCTTGAGGCGAATCCAAAATGTCCATGATCATTAAAATCTGTCCAGCCATTCTTGAGTTATAAGTGCTCTTACTAACACAACTTTGTTTTATATATATAGATATATATTTGCAGATGATCAAGGATTGGTAGAGGGCAGCGAGACTGGACTGCAGAAGATAATGGATAGGATGAATGATATGGCATTGAGATATGGCGTGAAGATTAATATCAAAAAGACAAAAAATTTATGAGAATGTCCCATCATAAAGGTGAAGTTAATATCACAATAAATGATACGAAATTGGAATAGGTAACGAGTTTCAAATATTTGGATCATACAATAATCGATGTTGGGAAATGTGAGACTGAAATATGCAGTAGGGTTGCACAAGCAAAGGCCTTTGATAATAGGAAAGAACTGTTAACAAAAAGTCTAAAGAAGGACACAAATACAAATAATTAAATATAGCGAAAACCTTGGTTTGGACCATGCTATTATATGGATGTGAAACAAGGACCTTAACGAAGGAAGATATCAGGAAACTAGAGGCATTGGAAATGTGGATATGGAGATGAATGGAAAGAATTAGCTGGACTCAAAAGGTTACAAAAGAGGAAGTTCTGGAGAGATTTGGTAAAGATAGACAGTTGATAAATGTATTAAAAAATAGGAAGAAGAGATGGATAGGACACATTCTAAGGGGGGAAAGTCTACTAAACGAGGTCATTGAAGGCAGAATGAAAGGAAATAGAGGCAAAGGCAGGCCGAGACAAGGTATGTTAGATGATTTAAAGATCCACTCGAATGTGGACATGAAGAGGAAAGCGGAAGACAGAAAAGAGTGAAAGCATTATATACCATGGACCTGCCAGTAGGCAGTGCACTAAGAGAGAGAGACACTATTACTATAGTATAACTATTAAACTTCCATTAATACAGTATAACTATTAAACTTCCGGAAGTTGCTGAGTACTTACCTCTAAAGAGTTTCCGTAAAAAAATTGCTAAATATCGGTCCACAATTTCATATTTTCTGGGGGAATATTTTTTTAAAATTTTCTACACTTCTCATCAGATGGTGCATTTTCTTAAGCGTCAGAAGGAGCAAGTCTTTTAAAAAGTTAAACTTTTTCACATTTTTAATGATTTAAAGCAATGGACAGGGGCAATGCCCTCATCCTAGAATACGGGGTGAAAGCAACTCCCCTGAGGGCAGAAGACGACAAAGACCCAGAGGTGCTCAAGGACTCAAAGAAGTAAATTGAATCAAGACTACACTTTGAGATGTTGTTCTCCATAATAAACTTTAAATAATGTTTACAAGTTAAAACTAAAAAAGCAATGTGAGACTGCTAGGCTAGTTTAAATACATAAAATAACTTCAGCAGCTTCTAGCAAAACAGCTTTATCAAATAGCTATTAGTTAATACTTCATTAAGCAAATACAACAGGTTAGAATCTAATTACTATTGAGCAGAGTTAACATTGACTACATGTTTCATTTCATGTTTCCATTTAAAAAAAACAGTCGTTCACAACTGCTAATTCATCATCATCATCATCTTTCCTTGAATCCAAGTTTAACTAGGATTGTACGGTTGGACTTTCTTCATTCCTCTATAAACATTCACTGGCTGGAGCAAGTGGCGATGTCAGTACGATATTCGACAGTGGATCATTATGTGTGGGGTTCAAATCCTGGACTCGACCGTCACTGACATCGCTGTCGAGTGAGGAAACTGAATTTAACATTAGCTTTTGCCAGCTTTTTCACTCTGTCCCACACCATAATTAATTAATTAAATAGTTAAATAATCAAATTAGAACAAAATGTATGAATTAAATGCAAAACTACATTAAAAATTATACACTAATTCTCAACATTACCTTAGAAGATGCTGATCGCTGCTGTACAACATTATCGTTCAGATCATCATCACCATCGCTATCGGAGAGTAGTTTATAACTCTTGTTCTTCTTCTCTAGTTCCCTAGCTGTCTGCTTTTCAGCAACTGATGCACTTACCTTAACAGTCCTATGAGGCACCTACACAGTCAAAATCGAAGGACTCTTTTGCTCATTTGTAGAATTCATTACATATATATATGTATAACTCTTGTGTTTCTTCTATATATTCCTTATATATATATATATATTTATATATATATATATATATTATATATATATATATATATATATATATATATATATACACACATATATACATATACATGTATGTATACATACATATATATATATATATATATATACATTACATATAATATATGTATATATATTTATATATACATATATATATATATATATATATTTATTTATATATATATATATATATATATATAGATTTATATATATATATATACATATATATCATGCCTACAAGAAACTGTATATGTTTTGACATGATTTTAATGTTTCTGTTTTTGTTACTACTTTATTGTGCAAGATTCTCATTAAAGACCTAAAATTTTTATGAAGAACAATAGATATGATAAGTGCCGTACAGTTGTTGCTAAATTTCCATAAAACTAGGGCTTATTCACCAATAACTGGCCAGAGATGTTAATCCAGGTCTCACACTCCTACATGGCATGCACTTCAAATAGACTATGATAATCTCATTGTACCCTCCTTTATTTAAGATATCATTATCAATAGCCACATAATAACTTTCAAGTTTTTATCGTGTTGAGAAGATATTCAAGTCAGTGAAATTTAAAGAAAATTTAATATACTTGGTCAGTCAAATGTTAAGTATAAATTAAGTCCTAAAACTTACTAAATAAAACACTCCAGTGAATAGTGGAAGAAAAATATATGAATATATTCATTGTAATAGAGAAAATAAGTAAAATATACCTTGTTAAATAACTCCTGTGCAAAACCCTGCAGACTTTGATTTATTTCTACAGTACCAGTATCCTTTAACCGAGTGATAAATTCACTACATGATACAGATTTCTGTGCTAGCCCAATAAAGAATTGGGCAATGTACTTGTCTGATATTCCAACTAAATCAAACAGTTTATCTCCAACCCATCTCTCTAATCCAGCCATTTTATATGCCCTACTCTTAATATAGGAAAATGTATTATATCTTTGAAATTGTCTTGTTTATTAACTTTTACAAAAAGGGTGCCTATATTCTACTAAAAAAAGCATTAACATTTGAATTTGCAACATTTAATAGCTTTTACTGTAAGTGGACCAACTCTACAACGACGACAAAAACACAGGAAATGTTTAAATCAAAGTAATTCTTATCTCCAGCAGATATATTGACAAAGATTTCTATTATACATATCAGATGAAGGCAATTTAAATCTTCAATAAGGTGCAATAATAGGTGAACAATTAATGATGGATTAACTACACATTTTTCATCATCTCTGAACATCAGTTTTCATCTCTGAAAACCAGGATAATTAGAGGCAACCTTATAGAGGTTTATAAAATAATGCATGGGCTTACCGAATTAAGAGTAACAGATTTTTTAAAATTCTCCAATAATGGTGTAAGAGGTCATAGCTGTAAGTTGTTTAAGCCTAGTGTAAGAGAGACTTAGGAAAGTTTTCTTTTTCTCAAAGGGTGATTGATAGGTGTAACTCTTTGAGTGAGGAGGTTGTGAATGGTGTCGGTGAACAGTTTTAAAAATAAGCTGGATGTTGTAATCAAGTAGGATTGGGGATAGATATAAGCTCTTGGCTTTCTTCCCTTTTCCTGCTACCTAAGTTTGAAGAAGGATTGGAATAACGAAAAAAGATGGTAGCAGTTCTGGTAAATTTTGTCAGTAAGTAGACAGCGAGATTCACTACAGTGGTAGAGCCGGCCTCAGGATTCTGACGTCATAGATTTGAATATCAAACTTTTTGTAAATTTTGGTTTTTTTTAATTTCTAAAAATAATAATGCCTAGACCCCCAGAGTACCCGTCCGTTAACGAGCTTCAGAGCAAGTATAAGTGGAATAGAAGTTTTGATCGTATTCCAAATTTCCAATGAGTACTTAATGTTAATTCCAAATAATATTTAGGATAGGTTTTCTCAAGATCTCTGATTGTGAACCGTTTTGGTATCCGTTTGTTAATATTTTGCTCGTCGGTATGGATCTGGACTAACATAACTCAATGTTATTATTGACAACAGTAGAACTCAAATTGTATTGTTACTGAAAAAACACTAAAATTCACTTCTTAAAATATATCAAAAGGCCAAAAATCAGGCGTTTAAAATAGAATGCCTTAATAACTTTATCAGGAATACAGAATAAAATTTTGAATTTTATGATATCGTATTAAGTTATATTAACTTTAAAGATTTCAACTTCTAGTAGTAACGTAACTGAACAACTCACTAACAAAATCCAAACGAATAATATTGTTTTGATCCACATTATCAGATATTGTCGCCCTAGATAAATAACGCAAGCATAAATAGATTTGTAGATTCGCAATCTTTTTTGCAGAATTTACCAGAAAAGTTTCCTGCACTCATACTCAAATCTGATGACAGTTAATTCACCAAATTAACTAAAATTAGTGACATCAATAGAACCAGTAAATAGATCATTCCCTAAACTGTTAACAAATTTAGACGTGTGATATAGACTTTAATAACTAAAATTAACTAGCATGTCTCAACGCCATGAAGTTTTAAATGACAGATCCTAAGATCAATGGAACTCTCGTGGGTTTGAATCCCATCCGCGCTGATCTGAGAGTTAGTATTCTGTCTTTAGCTGGCTGATTATTCTGGAGAGCCGTGTCTATAGCATAATATTAGCATTTCTTCATTGCTGCAAATAACCTCGGCCGGTTTTGCCCATGAATGCGAGCTAAGCATTTTAGCACTTGATCTGCGCCACAACATGCAAATCGGACTATAGATAATAAATATAACTATCAAGTTATTGATAGAGTACGTGCTCTTACATGTCATCAATGGCAACATCGAGCACTATAGGCTCCAAGAAACGGTGTAAATCTCAAAATCCATAAAATCAGTCCAGACTTCAAAGACATGTAGGCCTACATGTAGATTTTCTGATGTCAGATGAATTATTTTCAACTGACTTCACGTAAGTTTCATGCTCCTATTGTTCACTTTGCACATTCCTTTCTTTTGACAGTTTCACAGGTGATCAAAAGTTGGTTTTCTAGCTTCTACCCCTCGATCCTTTCCATCGATCTATACTATGCATATGAATTTTGACTCTTTGAAATTTGAATATAATCTTCATTCTTTTAATGCCCTGTATACAAGTTGAACCACTTTTTTCCGAATTTTGATTGGCACCGTATTTTGGAGTTTGGACTTTCCATTCGGACTATCTACTTTAATTATTATTAGAGATGGGAATTTTATGAATTTCCAGAGTTCGGGTTCGGTTCGTTGAAAATGAAAGTTCTGTTCGGTTCGGGTACGGTTAGCAGCTGACAATTTGAGAGTTCGGTTCGGTTCGTTGAAAATGAAAGTTCGGTTCGGGTTCGGTTCGGGTTCGGTTCTAACAAGGGTTCGGGTTCGGTTCAAGTTCGGCTTGGTTTCCAACTCACAAGAGTTCGATTCGAGTTCGAAAAGGTCTGATTTGGATAATGTTGCAATTGTTTAACTTTACTTATAATAATCATGGTTATGACAAACAAGTTTAAAATGGTTTATGGTAAATATGCTTAGAAATTCATTAAGTCATAATAGCTGCCACATTTTTTCACCTGGGTAAAAATTTGACAATGAAAAAAGGAGAGAAGTGGTATTTATTCCTGTACATTTCTTAAAAATTGTTAGTTGACCAACAAATGTTCATAATATAGATATTTAGCTATATTATTGTATTTGAAATATTTTCCTTGATTATAACGAGCAAATAGAATGCTTCATCAATTTTTAAATTTTTATTGTCACTATAGGCCTATATATTAGATACGTTTATAATTAAGTGGAAATGTCTTGGCTAAAATTTGATCCAATATTTCAGAGGCAAAGTTCATCTTAGTAACATAAAAATGTCAAATAAAGATGCTTTGGTAAACACGTGTACTTCCATAGAAATTGATCATAATATACACCGTTTGCTACCAACTGACCAATAATAAGCTTCGAAATTTACCTTAGGGTTTCAAATTTGAAACTCTCAGATCAATTTGGAAGTTACGAAAAGAGTTATGAAATTATTGCATCGCTATGATGCAAAATTATTTACTCCAGATAGCCTTAACACATATAGAAAGTCATATATAATTATTTGTAAATCTGGCTGCAGAAATATTAAGGTAGCACACTAAAATTAGAAAAAACTCATAATTTGAATTTAACAAGAACAAATCCACCTAGATTGAGTCGAGCATTTTCAGATTTTTATGGATATTCTCATCACTTTTGTCTCTTTGGTGTTAATATTCATTGCATATTTCAATGCCGTATCATTCAGACTATCCATTAACTTCTGTAGGCCCGTCTCACTTCCTGCTACCATACCTTGGTACCGCTACCATTTTAAAATTTGTGTCGGAACCGGCCTTACCTGAATATATGATGTTAGATACTGTAAGACATGTAAATGCAAAAACTAATACATATATTTGTATTGTTCTAACTATCTTTATATAATGTCAGGCTGGTGAAGAAGAAAGGAACTCCAAGAATTTGGTTCAGTTCAGTTCGGCCAAAGTCTGGGTTCGGGTTCGGTTCGGGTTCGATCAGAGTTTGGGTTCGAGTTCGGTTCGGTTCGGTCAAAATTCGAGATTTTAAGGTTCGGTTCGGTTTGGGTTCGCTTCGAATCCCATCTCTAATTATTATGTTTCGTAGTGCTGAATGTTTTCGCGAGCCACGTACTTTGATGGAATAAAGGTCTTTGGCAATAACCATAGATATATTATGTCATATATTATATAATAGATTATGTCATATATAGACGACTTTCACAGCTGTTAGCCGCGCTCACTTTTAGACACCTGCCGGCATTGGCATCCATATTGGATTACGTTTGTTGATTTTTAGCATTACGTATGTATAGATATATATGCATATAAAAAATAAAAATTCTATGTACGTATATTGCAATTTGCAAAAATGCATACGATTTATTAGTAATATACACAGACAGTGTACCTGTGTGCCTCATGAAGTTATATAAACTTACATATGAAATATATGAGCTCCGATCTTACCGGTACGCCGTACTTTGTAGATTCGTTATGTAGCTGGATTCTATAGTTGAAGACTTAACTTAAATTAATTATACTCGTTCAGTAAGTCTTGAAGACCTGCAACACTAGTCTAGTCGTAGTTTAATGCTTCAATACACAAAGACTGTAAAGGATTCAAATACAAACCTTAAGTCTTAAACTATAGGCTAGTGCAAAAGGCCAAAACTTTCAATATTTTTTTGTGTACAGATCTATGTATATTCCAATAATTTGACTCTGTTTTGAGAAATTTGACCTTAATCTGCATTACGGAAATGGCAGAAATGGCAGAAGTTTTGCAATTACTAATTTCATCAAACCATTAAAGCTTGCCAACAATAGGCCTATCTTATATTTCGATTGCTAATTAAATACATAAGTACAAAATAAAACAGAAACACGTACATCGTACGGACAGATTTTTGTTCCCTTTTCCTTAATTCCACTCATGGAGTCCAAAATTTCTGCCATTTCTGCCAATTAGCCTGTCCCATGCATTAATTGGCAGAAATGGCAGAAATGCTGAAATTACGTGTAACAAAGCTTTCAAGAACCATCATATCCATTACCAGTTCATTAACCTGTAAGAAAGAGCCCATGTCCATATGCCAGACACAATTTTATACCAAATTAAGATGAAAAACTGCTTAAAGATACATATATAGCCGTGTATCATATAGAGTTTTCTGCATCAAAATGGCGGCTTTGTAATGTAAACAAAAAATGACGTGTTCATGAAACCTCTCTATTATATCATAGATATTTGGCAATAACCATAGTGTTGACAGCTTTGAAGGAAAAATCCCAGGGTGACGGAAGATTATTCTTAAATCCGCGCCGGCTGCAATTTATGCGCCATCAAAAGGAAAAGATTACTAATAATCATGTAGAGGAAGGAGGAAATGGACCTTAAACAAACATCTGTGCTTCTTGATCCAGTGTGACATTATGTTTTAAAAATTGTTACCTTTGACTTTGTTGTTGTGGTTATTCAAGTTGATTAATCACCTGATTGAGCCTGTGGACTCGTTGTCATAGAAAGATTCTGAATGTGTGCATAATTGAAAGATTGTTTATATTGGATATGATAAATAAATCTATGTAAACTTATTTAACTTTGGATTATCGTTTATCTGGTACCCGTCAGATAATCGTTCGGTGAAACAGATTAATTAAAGTACTAATTTTAATTATAATATATGCCTATAATCTACATGAGTAGGTCAAAATTATTGGATAAAGCGATATGATATTCATAATTCGACTACTTCAAAATAAACATTATTTCAAATGTAGGAATTTCTGCCATGAGGAAATATTCAGATATTGGTCTACTCGGCTACGTTTTATATACTGTAGGCTTTTTAGTAGACTTGTCTTATGTAATATATAGCTCTAATGGCCAATTTTATGACACTTCGATAGTAAGCCATCGAAGGTTTTATCGAAGGGATAGTCACTTTTGGATTTTATGAACACTTGTTGACTCGCTAAAGTCCGCTTAGCGACTATAAGTTAACGACTGAACTATCGCCTCAAAGTTCACCGGATAACCCTCTATCGGCTCTGTGCAATGCTGCAGCGTCATTGTTCTCTCTCTCTCTTTCTATCTATATTTCTTTCTCTCTCTCTCTCTCTCTCTCTCTCTCTCTCTCTCTCTCTCTCTCTCTCTCTATATATATATATATATATATATATATATATATATATATAATATATTCTGCAATTATGTTTGATTTATTAAGAAGGCTAATGATGATGATGATGATAATGATGATGATGATGATGTTGATAATAATAAAAATAATAATAACAATAATAGTAATAATAGTAGTAGTAATAATAATAATAATAATGACGGCAGAATTTAGCACACTAGGTTTAATTGCGCGTCCATAATCGAAGTTAAGCTACATCGGTCTTGGTTAGTACTTTGTGGGTGACCACTATGGAAGACGGAGTCTTTGAAGGAAAAAATCCCAGGGTTATAGAAGAGAAACAAAAGAGATCTTAAACGGTGCCAGTCCAGTGATCAACAACAGTCAGGCATATGATTCAAATCTAAGGCTGAAAGATATATGTTTTCAACTATTTGGAGAGACTCTTAAATTTATTAATAAAATTAAATGATCAGAAGTTATTAGAATATACGATTGCGTAATATCAATTTTATTCTAATAAATCAACATTAATGAGAATGTAATACTAAATAAATAATACTAAAAATATTGTATATAGAAGTAGCTCTATCATAATCATCATAAGTTTAGATTGAGGCCAATTGTGGATCAGATCAGTGTTGATATTGCAGTTGCGAGTCTTCCAGACTTTCTGAACCAGTATAATTAAGTTTTATTAAGGTCTTACGTGGATTAATTTATTAGTAGCAGTATTGAAATATATACGAGAATTGAAATACGTTATTTTCTTGCTGCTATTAATTATATACTAGTTGAAAATCTATTCATTAAACTTGAAAAAGAATATCAATATAATTTTGATTTCTTATATATTGAATATCTTAACTCATATAGTGGTAATTATTTAATTAATTTCACTAATTTTTTTCATGTACGGGAAACCATAAAAGCAAAATGATCGACAGTTGTAAACACTGATAATTCTCTCAGGAATATTATGTCAGCTGATGATAGCAGCCAATAGCAGTGCGCAACTCTTTACCGCGCGCGCGGACCACCCAAGAACTTAACGCGCCTATCAGTTAGTGAGTCGACTTGAAGTTGAGAGTCATGAAAGGTTCATAAAATCCAACAAGCGAATATTAACTATTCGAGGCAATAAGTACCCTTTCCATAACTAGTAATCGGAAACGTCTATTGAAGTCCTATAAAACCGAGCATAGGCAGCTAAGCTATACATTATGTGTGTAAACATCTAGTATTAAAGTGATAGATATCAACACAGCTGATCATTTCACTATAATGCATGTTAACTTGTTGCTTTGGCTAAAAATTAGTTTGCATTGGATAACTAACAAATTGATCCTATTCAAGTTATAGTTATGTGTTTTAGAGACTTAGGTAGACTTTAGGTAAAAATGTTGTTTAGAATTTACAGTATATCATCTAATTTACAGTTTAAATTGTAAAAAACACTATATTACATATGCAGTATGGATTCCAAAACACCATGCTATCTAGAGCAGAAGCTCTTGAGTTTCATTCAATAATTAGATTGACTGACTTGAGTCCTTACTTTCTAAAGTAAATATACCAATATCTGAATCTTCCTGAATAATGAGGCTCAATCAGAACTTAAATGTGCTCACTTAGTTAGGGTTATTAAGTATTTTATTTGATGTTACAAATATAATAAATGCTATAAGGTGGAAGATGCTCCTCTCATTGTAAGTGACAGTTGGAGATAAAAAGCTAATGTTAACGTCAGTTTCCTCACTCGAAAGCGAAATTTTTACTAACAGTTGTGATCTTTGAAAGGGTTAGTTTTGTTCCCTTCACTGTCCATCAAGTTCTTGATGTACTAGGATAAAAATAGGGTATATAAATATTTCTACATAAATGCTTTCTATTGATTAACTGATATAATTTGTGTGCTTGTAGCGTAGAAAATCGCTAGCATCAAAGAGCAGTTACCAAGACCACTAGTATGTCGCAGCAAGGAGCAGCCCTTCAGAGTTTTAACAATGAGCTTGTTAAATGTTAGATCCCTTGTTTTGTAATATTTTGTCTGAATATTAAATATCATTTCTGTAAAATACCAGTATATTTAGAAGATATTGTACTACATATACATGTATGTTTATTGATTCTATGTATGTTTGTTGTAGCTGATAGATATGTTCTTCGAATGCTGAAGCTATGAGTAGAAACTTGTTTTTCATATGTTGATACTTCAGTAAATCCTGGAGTATTGTAATGGTTCTTGAAAGAATAAATATGCAGTAGAAATTAGTCATGTTACAGGTAATACATTAATTATCTAAGAATGCACTTTTAAAAAGTCTAATTGTGACAAGAGGTACAATGTAACAATCATTCTTGAAAGTCCCATCTAGTTTGTTTTAGTTATATAATTCTTTTAGTTATATTTTAATTTATATTGGATATTTATATTATAAGTTATATTGGATATTTTATTTTAGCTATTGATATATATATTTTTCTAAAATGAATGGAAAAGAAGGTCTATTCTTATCCCGACCCTAGTTAAACTAGGATTCAAGGGGAAAATAGTGATAAGGATGCCATATATATTATATTATATACGTGATGGAGGGACATCCCTCACCTCATCCTTGTATCAGGAAACGGACATTAAACCTTTATTATTATTATTATTATACATTATATATATATATATATATATATATATTATATATATATATATATATATATATATATATATATATATTGTAAACTGGTCCAATGGTCCCTAGGTGACCATCTCAGATTTACTTGAAATTTACTCCATGTGAGATTAAATATGTCTCTAGGCTAGATTTAAAATTTTAATAAAATTGGTTCACCGTTTTTGAAGTTACGACGATTTTGGTGACCCCACCGTTGGTCGAATTTTGTACAAAAATCAAAATGCGTCTAAAATTTTCTCAACTTTGAAGGGCCACATCTCTGTTAGTTCTTATGCAATGTGCAAAAATCTTTGTCAGTATACTATATTTGTGGTGTAGATGCAGAATATGAAGTCAAAATTCATGTCACACATATATCTTGGTTGCTATAGCGATCCAAACTTGACCAAAAATGATGGTTTAATTTTCAAAAAGTGTGACTTTGGGATGCTATAAATCTCATAATGTGTGCAAAACCTGTAGATTAAGTATATATTCTGATACAATGCATATAGCTATGTGAAATAAGACACTTGGCAGTTTTATAAAGTGATTAGAATTTTCATACCAGTACCTCAAAGTTAGAAGAAAATTTATCTGATCCCAATTTTCACCTAACTTCACCCACCGGACAAACCATGTTGACAGTTGCGTAGATCCTTCAAACTTATGCCATTTATAGATTTGTATGTTAGCAACATCCTGTAAAGAAATTAGCTTCTCACCTCGTTTCTAAAGTATAGGTATGGTCACGCATGCTAACCCTACTTTTCGCAATTTTTTTAATATGTTGAAAATGTCATTCGTTGATGCCAGCTGATGGTGTGCCATCTCCTAACTGTTTTTGAAGTTCAGATGTCCAAATTATTAAACTAAATGGATTTCTTGCATCTGCTTTGTAAATATTTAGAATAAACGGGTTTCAAAGTTAGCTTTCGTAAGTTTCAAACGTATCAAAACTTAATGAAACATAAAGTTTGAGCTGTTGCAGCTACCAAGATCTACATGCCACATGAATTATGAGTGCATATTCCGAATCTATGCAACATAGATAGTATCTTGGATTAGTTTCATATAGAGAGGACCATAAACAGCCGAGATATAGCATTTTATAGTAGCGAAAAATAATAAGCATTTTAATTTATTGTGTAAAAACGACCTTCGATGTTTAAGTTTACATGGTTATTGCTATATGTTCTGATAGAGTTGAGAAATAAATATTTTTACTGTTAGTAACATATAGACCTGTAAATAGCAGCAGTTTGAAGGTTGTGGTCAACTGCCTACATGCCTACCATGGCCTTGAAGTAGTCCAAAAATTGGATGATGATTCAATTTCTCTATAGTTTTAAGCTAGTGGTTTTCTAAATCCAAGCTGCTTCTGAAGGTGACGAGTGCTTTATATTATTGAGATATGTCCATATTATTAAACTAAATGGCTTGCAGTAATGTGGTTGGTCAATTTTGAGAATAATCAGGACACAAAGTTGGCTTTTCAAAAATTTTTACTTTTGCAAAACATAAAGTTTAAGCCGCCGTAGCAGCCAAGGTATACATGCCACTTGAATTCTGAGTGCTTTTTCTGGATCTACGCATCAAATATAGTATTGTTGGGAAGTTTCATATAGATAGGACCATAAGTAGCCAAATTATAGCAGTTCAAAATACAGAAAAATAACTTCAAAACCGGTGAACCAATTTCATTAAAATTTTAAATCTAGCCTAGAGACATATTTTACCTCACATGGTGTAAATTTCAAGTAAATCTGAGATGGTCACCTGGGAAGATGTTCAGAATTTGGACCAGTCGACATGGAATGACCCTATAGTATTATATAAATACATGTATATATATATATATATATATATATATATATATATATATATATATATTATATATACATATATATATATTATATATACATATATATATTATATACATATATATATATATATATATATATATATATATATATATATATATACAATACATGTATATATAAAATTGTTTCTTAGTGCAATGCCTACTGGCCGGTCCATGGTATATAACGCCTCCACTCTTCTCTGTCTTCCGCCTTCCTCTTCATTTCCACATATGAGTAGATCTTTAAATCATCTAACATACCTAATCTCGGCCTGTCCCTGCATCTATTGCCTTCCATTCTACCTTCTATGACCTCTAATAATGGACCTTCCCAACTTAGAATGTGTCCTATCCAACTGTTCTTCCTATTTCATAATACATTTATCAACTGTCTATCTGTGCAAACTCTCTCCAGAACTTCCTCGTTTGTAACCTTTTGAGTCCTGCTAATTCCTCTCCATTCTTCTCCAAATCCACCTTTCCAATGCCTCCAGTTTCCTAATATCTTCCTTCCTTAAGGTCCACACTTCACATCCATACAATAGCGTGGTCCAAACCAAAGTTTTCACTCTCTTTATCTTTGTTTCTTTCTTTAGACGTTTTGTTAAAAGTTCCTATCTACTACCAAGGGCCGCTTTTCTTGTGCAATCCTACCGCATATTTCCGTCTCACATTGCCGGTCATCGGTTATAGTATGACCCAAATGTTTGAAACCCTTTACCTGTTCCAATTTCGTAGCATTTATTGTGATATTAACTTCACCCTTATTATTGGACACTCTCATGACCTTGGTCTTTTTGATAGTAACCTTCATGCCATACCTCAATGCCGTATCATTCAGCCTATCCTTTATCTTCTGCAGTCCAATCTCGCTGCCCGCTACTATAGATTAGGTATGTTAGATGATTTAAAGACACACTCACTGTGGACATGAAGAGAAAAGAGGAAGACAGAGAAGAGTGGAGACGTTATATACGATAGACCTGCCAGTAGGCAGTGCACTAGGAGATATATATATACTATATATATATATATATATATATATATATATATATATATATATATATATCAAATATATATATCTTGGTACACTGCCTATTGGCAGGTCCATATATACATACATATATATATATGTGTATATATATATATATATATATATATATATATATATATATATATATATACATATACATATATATATATATATGTATTTGTATATACACAGTATATATATATTTGTTGTATATATGTATAATGGTAGATTGATTTTAAAATGGATTAATTAAATGAATGATTGATGCACTCTTTGCACAGGTATAGAAGATTTGTGTTTGAGAAGGGAAGAGTTACACAAACAGATTTTGATGGAAGAAGAGGAAAAGAATCGTCTCGTACACGATGTAAAAATTTTGACTGAGCGTTTGGGTAAAGCTAATGAGAGCCTAGCAAAGAAGATTGCCACACGAAATGAGTTTGACAAGACCATTGCTGAAACTGAAGCTGCCTATATGAAAGTATGTTTCTATCGTATACAGTATATACATGTGTATAGATATATATATATTATATATAATATATACTTGTATGTTTATAATATTATCTATAATATATATATATATATATATATATATATATATATATATAGAGAGAGAGAGAGATATTATATATATATACCTATAGATATATATATAAATCTATCTATATATATAATATATTATATATATATATATATATATATATAGATATATATATAGATATTTATCGAATTTATATTTTGTATATAGATAGATATTTATCGTCGCCACTGGCTTCAGCAAGTGGCGACGCCAGTAAGATACTCGACCGCGGATCAGTAGTATGTGAGGGGTTCGAATCCTGGGTTTCTACCGTTACTGGCGCCGCTTTCCACTGAGGAAACTAACGTTAATCTTAGTTTTACCAACTTTAGCTTTTTTAAAGTACAATAAAGACTACAAAAACGGGAAAAAAAGAGAAGGAAACACATGCACATGCGATTATCATGTGAATATCCATACCATCCCCAAAAATTAAAAAAAATCATCATTAGTATATCTTGCAATGGAAGCAAGTATAAAATAACTGATGAAACATATATCTGATAGAACACCTTCTTAACAGTAAGTGTTAGATGCAATAGAAGCATGTTGAAATAACCGATTACTGATAAAAGTGAATGAAAGAATTGGAACATTTCGTAAGTAACTATAAGTTAGCCGAACTTATTTCTACTTCTTCTTTAAAAACTCGTGCTTAGTCAACTGAAAACCATGGATTGTTAATTCACCAATGCAGGATAATTGACGATTTAGACTTAAGTTTCCAGGATTTGAGTCTTAAGGATGGAGCTTCGGTCGTGGATTTGGATATTATGAACTTTTATACGACCTGTTATAATGCAATTTAATTTAAATGTGAAATGCAAAAATTTGCATCCACATACACTGGTCAGTTAAATTAAAGCTCGTGCTGAAATGGTCAACTTGGTCAATTGTTTATTTTTACACGCCTTGTACTCTTTCAGCATGAAGAACATTTTTTCGTAAATGGTTTCTAGCTCAGAAAAAATAACAGTTACGGATATTTGCAAATATATTATTAGCAGAAAAGTTGCCATTTGAATTAAACTATATGTGACTCAAATGAACTTTTTGAATTGTGCATCCCCTGCACCAGTTATTATTGAAAACAGTAAGTACTTAGTATGCAAACATACGCCAATCAATTCTTTTGTATTAAATTCAATTCTGTTGTCTTCAATTCAAGTCTTAAATCATTCCAATTTTTATTATCTAACTTCATTTTCTTTACATCTCAATAGTGATTGAATTATATTGTAATTTGTTGTAGATTTTACAAAGTTCTCAGACGTTACTGACTGTGTTGAAGAAAGAGTCACAAAATCTATCGAATATCACTTCACAGTCATCAACAGATAACACTGGCAAGACTACGTAACAAACTGTATAAATCAACATTGTCTTTTATCAGATTGTATTTGAAGGCTTGTTTTAATAGCTACTGCAATCCGTTTCAGAAAACCTCTACAATATTCTTTAATATTTTGCCTTTTCTGTAAGTTAGTTGGACATTGTAGGCCTAAAAAGTAAAGTAAACCCGCATTATAGTGAAATGATCAACTACGTTGATATCTATCGCTTTTAATACCACATGTTTAAACCGTTAGGCAATTTATTCCATTTTCCGTGTAGTAGTCCAGTGAATGCCCGAGATTTTACTCTCAGACAGCGCGGCTGGGATTCGAACCCACGAGAGTTCAACTCTCCTTAGGATCTGTCATTTAAAACTTCATGATGTTACCCCTACGCTATTGAGACATTCTGATAGGTTGCCTAATGACAATTTTTAGCACTTCTTATTTTCCCATTGACCGAGGAGAATTTTAACATGACTTATTTTGTATACATCATCTAAATAGTTTGTAAACTTTATGTAGGCATATTAAAATTAATTTTTATAAGCAGCAATATTGTGAAAGTAGCCTCTATGCTACTGCAGTTTATAGTAGTTTAACTCTAGTAGTTAAATATTGTGCATAAGAAACTCTTTACTGGAAACGACCAAAATGTATCTAACCTTTGGGACAGGTGTCTGCGTTAATTTTGATAAATGGGTATTCATGCAATGAAAAAATTTATGTTATAGCGCTGCAGTGATGTATAGTGATGTTATTATGCGCTGTAATAATATTCTAACATAGTGTCCTATTTTCTAACTTATAAATTCTGTATAATTATATTTTAATAACATTATGATAGTGAACATTAAATAGAATATGAAGAAGATAAATATAAGTAACACTAGCAGAAAGTAACAGAAATGAACATTTCATTGTTATTTTCTGATATCCTTCACAGCTGTGAATATGAATATTAAATTTTATTCTAGTAAGATAATTTGAAATGTTTATAGAAATTAACGTCATAGCATGATTTGCAACGAAGTTACATTTGAAATAGAAAAAACTTAGCGTTTGGGTATTCGCAAGCCTACCACTTTGGCTCTAAATATTACGTATTCAAGCCTAGCAACAGTTTGTTTGTTTTCTAGTGTTGTGTCCGGACACTGAAGAATAGACCAACCGTTATTTATACGTGTTGTAGAGGCATTTAAGCAAAGAACTGAGGAAGGCAATGCAAACAATCTCAGAAACCATATATTCCCAAGCTAAATAAGATGATAAGGTATATCCAGGGTAACCACTCTCCAGACCACAACAAATTCCCAGACTTTTTCCTGACTTTTCCAGTGTGCCTGGACATTTCGTTACCATCGTAGCATCGATTTCTTTGTTGGAAAACAATGTCAGAAATGATTACTAAACAATGTGCATTTTGCTATTTCATTTTACACTGATAGATCAACAGTGTAAAAAATTAGGTTTTTTACATGTTTTGAAGTGTTACCATTACTTTCTGATTACTTGTTACCCATTACAAACACAGCCTATAATAAAGGTTTAATGACTGCTTCCTATGTAACTTTGCCAACAATTGGCGTCTTAGTGTTTGAACTTCTCATGCTAAAAATGTTAAGAATCCCAAAATTCTTTTTTCCCCGACTTTTCCTTGACTTTTTCATTTTCCCTGACTTTTCCCTGACCACTTTCAAATTCCCTGACTTTTCCAGGTTTTCCCTGTTTTCCAGAAGAGTGGTCACCCTGTATATCCCTTTGCAAAGGGATTATTAACTTCTTGATCGTGGTAGCTTAGAGTGCGGCAACGTACTATGTAACTTATTACTTATTGCAGAATTGGAAAGTAATACGCCTCCAAATGAGATATATTTTAAACTATAAAGGATGCCGTTAAAACAAAAGTATAAGTAAAACTTATACGAATATCGTAGTTGAAACAAGCAAAAGAATGTACTATGGAAGAAAAGTAATGGTCGGTCTGAGAAGGTTACAATAAACACTGCTCAGAATCAAGTTCTCTATATTATCACTTATCAGTATCACGTGTAAAGTTACTGAATTTAAGAATTCTAACAAACATTTTAGAAATAATGCAATAACAGCATAAACAACTAAAGCTTCTCAATCTTTGAAATATTAAATGATGGAGCAAATAAACTGTAGGCTACTAAAGAGTCACAAAAAGGTATGTGAAATGTAAAGTACTATAAAAAGTGGAACAGAAGGCAAAAGTTTAATCCAGTTTCAACCGGTGGAGAGCGGAATGAATGAGCTCCATTAAGACCAATGAGAGATGTCTGGTTCTAGACTCGCTTTCTGTCAGTTAGAGTTCGGACTATACTGCCCAGACCAGCTACTGCAAATGCCTGCCATAGACAGATTAAACAAATGGCAATTAGCATATTTATAATCGATAAATACAGTTCAAAGAATATAAATATAAATAATAACATTTCGTTGTTCAATTCTATACACATGATGCATAACATATCGTTAAAAATATTATTTAAGAGATTTTCTTTACCGTGGTTCTTTCTTCTTTTAGCCTTTTCACTGATTAATCACAATCTAGCTTTGAAGAAGGCAAATGGCTGGTACCATAGGAACCCTAGCAACCTTCCCATCATACATTGTTAAAAATCTGTATTGTGGTATTTGGTCAATAGACGTGATATGATGCTCATAGTAATATTTGAAGTGCTAAAATTTTGTTTACTCAGAATCTAAGTCTGAGATTCTGCTTTGTGACCTTTTACGTTACGGGCAGTCCCCGGTTTGCCTAATCTTCAGCAATCCAAACACAGCACGAATTTGAATTTCTATCACAAATGTTAGAAAACTGCAAAGCCTATTTTGCACTCAGAGGGATTAGCTGAATTAGCTTTAAGCAATTGCCAATATTTAGTTTTCTCTTTTTTTTACATGAGATGGAAAATTACAAGTTTGGCACAGAGATCTGCAAAAACTTTCAAGACGTTTGACATAATTCTGACATCAAGAACTTTAATACTAATCTGTGTACAAGATTTAATATTAGGAACTAATTCATGCTACACGACTTTAATCAGCTACTGGTAGCGCAATCTTCCAAATAGTGCGTATATTTCTTAAGCTTCCTAAATCGGCTATCATACAATATCTACAAGGGCTAATTTACTAAAAATATTAGAATTTAAATTTGACCTAATCCAAAACATCAATAAGGCTTTGGCAACCCTGTGCCATAGGCTATGACTTTTACAATTTTGTAGGGTGCTGCGTACCCCACCCCCCCCCCGTTGTGGGCGCCTACACCCTGTGCAGTTTATAGACGAACACCAATTCAGTATCACACAATTATTAATAGAGACAGTAAAATAGAAAACTAGGTTTATTATTTACATTAACCGTTACCTTATTGATACTTGAAGATCATTGCGTTCCACAATTTGAAATTGTTTAAAACTTTTCACTCAAGCTACTTAGTAAATTTTTGTCTAGCTCCATTTTATCTTAACCAACCAGTTTACAGCTGACTTGTTAGCTCTCTGACATCACTTGGAAAGAAACTTCTAAAGGCAATATCGTTAATGCTTACAGACTTGATCTACAGATTTGCTTTACGGACACCATGGTAATGTTTAGAGATAATAACAAACCTTATCGTGCCAGACCAATAGTTGTGCGCTGCTGCCCTCTGAGGGCTGTTCGAAGCCCCGATATATGTACTTCATGAGCACGTCGAGAGAGTTCTGATCCAAGCTCTTTACTGCCGCCTCCACCTCAGATGACTTGAAGCTGAGCAAAACCTTCAATACAACCTGAAGTGCACGATCCTGAAATAGAACATGAAAATGAGTGTTCTAAGTTAAGATTTGAGATTGCACGACACTCGCTTTTGCGGTCTGTTTTGATTTATATACTTCATACGTATTGTGATGATGATACAATGATACAAAAATAAAATAAACACTATTCTCTCTTTAAAAGTATTATATTATAGCTTGCTTGATGAGGCAACGAGTTAGTACATACACTGGACTGTCTGTGGCAGGATATTTGTAAAGAGGCTAAAGTTTAGCTATATAGTGATTTTAATATTTAAAAAAAAAGCTAAAGCTAATGTCAACATCAGTTTTCTCAATCGAAAGCGATATCAGTGATGGGTGAGCCCAGAACTTGAACCCCGCACACACTGATCTACGGCCGAATATCTTACCGACATCTGAAGCCAGTGGTACCAAAGATAACAGGAAACCACATGATACATACTCAAGAAATAGCCTTCATAATGCATACTTCATTAGATATTGTTTGAATAAAGCCTAAAAAGCCCAATTTTAAAAATATGATCTTGGAAGCCATATTTTTATCACGTGAAAAGGCTATTTAATGTATGGATAAGACCTTTATTGATTAGACCACTTCTTGATCGATGGAGCGCTCTACATATGGACAAGAAAGCAGAATCTCAGTATGAAAATGTACTCTGGATCTGCCCCTTGACAGAACACTAGAGAGAGAATGAAAGCATCAAAGTATCATAAAATAAATAGAAAGGAAGTAAAGAATTACAGTTAACAAAAAACCAGTATTACCTTATGACCTTGGTTCTTTGTATTTAGTGGTGGATTGCTCAGAACATACTGCAGCGCTTCAGTATTACGATTTCTATCAAAATTAAGTTAAGTGGTCATAGCTGTCACAATAAGACGATACAAAGCAAATAGTGCCAGAACTTGTCTTCTGACTTAATTTAATTTTTTAAATACATTATTAATCTACTTAATACAATTTGCAACAAAAATGTTATCCATATATAATTACATAGAAAGTAACAATCGACATCAGGTATTTAGATAAAGAAAATGATAATTTCCAAAATACATGCAGTTGTAGACACTCAGTTCAGCAAATATTAATTTTTTTTAATTTACAGATTAATATTCAAAATGAACATTACACATAGTAAGAATGGAAGAAAATTTTATCAGACAGAATGCTGACGAGTTCTTCGCTCTCTCTCTCTCTCTCTCTTTCTCTCTAGAAAAGATCTCAATGGAATGCTCAAAATGCACATTCATAGTCAACAATTTCTTTCAAGCCTCATTTATATACCAAGGCCTTGATCAAATCCCAAAGGCTGACCATTTACCACATCCAATATACAGTTTTTTAGTTTCCACAAGAGAACATTTAAGAATTGCCTTTGTATAAGTAAAACATTTATCAATTGCACAGACCAAAACAATACAAGAAAGCATCATATAATGGTTAACAGTTATTAATTAATTTATTAGAAGGATACTTTGCAAGCATTCCTTGCACCTCAGTGTCATTTGGTCCAGTTCCATTGTCATCAGCTCCTGCATCTTCCTCATAAGCATCTTCATTGTATTTATCAACATCCACCTTGCGGAATGCTGTATTTCTCGTGTTCTTAGACATTATTTCAATACAGCAAATCTAATCTGTCTTTTAAATATGCCAACTGTTATGTATAAAAGAATTCAATTATATTACTTCAAAAATTATTAATAAAATTACACCAACAATAAATAAAATTGTATTTTCATTTGTTAAAAATTATTAGTAATTACATTAATATTAAAAATAGAAAAAATAGCACATTTGGCAACTGAAATGAAAGAGATTTTACTGTCTCGCTTAGATACCGATATTGAAAGATTTTGGAACTACCTACAGTAAAACTGACATTGGAACTATTTAGTAAAATATTTATTTTGAAGCAAATTAAATGGTCAATTAAATCGATAAAATGCTCAAAAGGGAATTCTTTCTGAATTTTCTAAGGCCAGGATATAGTTTTGTATCCTCTTCTACAAACATAACTGAGTCAATGGCTTATTGGTTAAGTTGTTAGACCCCACATCAGTGGCGGCAGATGATTCAAATCCACTGCACTGTTGGTCACCGATATGCTATTAAAGCAGGAAACTGACGTTAAATTTGGCTTTAGCTTTAAACATCCTGGAAGACAAGCTTCTCTTAGCTTGTAAAGTCAATACTGCTTAATAGAAATAATACATTGGCCAGAGAAGGTGCAGTAGCATATTGAATCAAGGCTTAATAGTAACTAGGCATTATTAGGGCTCTAGTGCAGCTTTAAACTTAGAATCTATTGTTCACCCAGTAATTGAAATGCTTTCAAGTCACGAAAATGACCTCAAGCTAGGTTTTACCCTCTATTAGAAAGTTGTCTCTAAGTGGTATCAAAAAGAAAATTCAAAACTAAGTTGTTTAACAGTCCTAATATATTCAGTATGGGTTCTCTAAGGCTTTTTGACTAACACTAAATCTCACAAGCTACTTCTATATTGTCTTCTATTCTATACACAACTCTCATCTCAGAGTAGGGCTTGTGCTAAAGATAGGATCGTAAAATGAAATCTAAAGAAATAAATTACTGCAATGGAAAACCAGAAGTTTAAAAGTCCCATCGAGGCTTAACAGGGGATTATGCCAAAATACCAGTATTCCTCTAAGAGCTAAATCGAAGGTTCTATTCAGATTCTTTACAGATACGAAATAAAGACTATTATAAGCACTCTTATTCATTTTTGATAAACAGTTTGCTTTCTTAGGGAATGACACCCCTGCCCAGCAAATGTTAGTCGAAGCTGTGGAAGGCATAGTGGGCCCACCTTGTCATGAGCAGAATCCCCCAAGAATAATGGTGTATCAAAAGGAACGCTATAGATTGTTTAAGAATCCATTCATATGTGGACTTAAAGAGGAAAACGGAAGATAGAGTTGAGTGGAGGCGTTCAGGGGCGGATCCAGGAACTTTTTAAGGGGGGGCCCGACATTTCTTTTACAGTACATCTTTTTGCCTTCTTCGGGACATGTGACGCAACCAGACAAATTTCTGTGGAGGGGCTCAAAATTTATTCACTACTGAATTCTGCTCATAGAGTGAGTGTATCCCCGTAACTTACCCCCCCTCACTTATACCCGTACTAAAGTCAGGGGAATACCTAAAATCCTACATTTGTTTTAGAGAAAGTAGGTTAATTTTGTCAACTCTGAAGAAACTCTGAAGATCTCGACGAATTGCAAAAGTGACCTAATTTTGGTGATGGTGGGGGGGGGTTAACCCCTCCCATTCAAGGCTGTATGCTCCACTGCTATGGGACAGAGTTCACATTTTTTACTTACACCCCTTTTTCCTCCAATGCATAGGTTCAAGTGAAAATTGAGAGCTAGTGAAACGGTCAACATTTTTTGGACCTCCTTCCATTATACAAGGCTCCTAGTATATCGTAGAAAAAATCGAGCTACCCCCTAACCACTGCCATTACTAACATATTTACACATCAAAATTGCCTTAGAAACAATGAAACTATACCCTGTCATACCCTCCACCCCGCCCCCCCCCCCAACCACTGCCATTAGTAACATATTTACACATCGAAATTGCCTTAGAAACAATGAAACTATACCCTGTCATACCCTCCACCCCGGGCCCCCCCCTAACCACTGCCATAACTAACATATTTGCACATCGAAATTGCCTTAGAAACAATGAAACTATACCCTGTCATACCCTCCACCCCGGGCCCCCCCTAACCACTGCCATTACTAACATATTCACACATCAAAATTGCCTTAGAAACAATGAAAATATAGTTTAAAATTTTTTATCGGTCTTAGAGAGAGATAAGCACTCTTAATGTCTTACAAAAAATTAATCAACCTTACACCAGAGTCTCTATAAAAAAGCAATTCCTTCAGAAGGGGATTTAGTTCACTCAGTTAAGCTGAGAGTCAATAGAACGAAGTAAAGCCACATTATGGGTGGTTAGTAAAGTGTGGCGACCACATTGGTAGATCGAGTGTTAACAGCTTTAAATGTAAATAATCCCCAGGGTGTCGGAGGTTATTCTTAAATCCGCGCCGGCAGCTACTGGAGCGTCAACAAAAGGCAACGATTACGAATAACTATGGAGAGGAAAAGGAGGAAATAACGAAAAATACAAAAACAGCAACTAAGAAAGGAAACCCTGTACCAGATGCGGTATGTAATGTGTGTAGCTATAAGGAATAAAAAAAATAAAAACACAAAATTCGCTAATTGATACAAAATTCGCTAATTGATTTCATAAAAGCTTCCTTAAATAGTCTCCAATGCTATGTCTTCTGGTGGTTTAATGTAAACTTCACATAACTTGCGCTATTCGACTATAATAACCTAGATAGATAATGCGGTTTGCTCAATTTTTACGGTTGCAACAAAGTAATAAAACACAAAATTTACTTGTATAAAAAATTTGACACACACTAATATAATAAACAACACGGATGTAAAAACAGGTGGGTGTGGTCATAGACAGTCTCACATATAAAGAGTAGATTGCTCACGAGTCACGACTTTCCTATACCAAATGACAATAATAACAACGACAACAACAATGACAATGACATCGCAATCACGTTGCAAATGTTGTCCATGACAACAGTGAACAATATAGAACAAAGCTCAATTGATTGATGGATTTGGACAGAGTGTCAGTCCAATACACGGTGCGAAGCGAAGTCCGGGAATTCAATCCGGAACGGTACTAAACGGTAGTAGCGTGGCATGGTGGTTTAAATTTTACGTAAGAAAGATCTTCAACTTTCTACGAAAGATCGCAGAGAAACAATTCTAACCACATGAGACTCTCCATGAAGAAAGAAAGGCTGACTGGTAAGGGAAAGATGAGGGGAGCGAAAAGTAGAAGGCATTAAGAGAGTTCCAGTAGAAACTCATTCCAAGGATGAGCTTTGTAAATTCACTCCAGTTAATTTAATTTAATTATACTACTGAAGAAATTACTAAATTAATTTTAGACTCTCCAACAAAACATTGTGACTTAGACTCTATCCCAACCTCTCTTCTACAGAAATATTTTCACATACTTGCTCCTCTGTCACATTGATTGTAATCTCCCTCTTTCTCTCTCTCTCTCTCTTTCTTTCTCTCTCTCTCTCTCTCTCTCTCTCTCTCTCTCTCTCTCTACTGCCATATTTCTTCGGGCTTTCAAGCTTGCAGTTATTACTCTCCTGAAATTTTTTTCATCCTGGATTGGTATTCATGGAATTGTTCTTGATTGGTTTCCTCCTATCTCAAGGATCATTCTTTTAGTGTGAAAGTGAAGGTGTACATGTACATCTCATCGTCTTCCCATCTAAAGTATGGGGTGCCTCAAGGCTACGCGTTCTTGGCCCTGTCCTCTTCAATCTCTATACCACACCTTTAAGCTCTCTGATCTCTTCTCATTCTCTTGATCATGAACTATATGCTGATGACAGTCAATTGTACACTTGTTTCACCCCTAACTCCTATCCTGATGCTGAAACCCTCCTGTAGCAATGCCTATATCCTCTTGAATGTCTGCTAATTTCTTGGCACTTAATCCATCTCTAAGACTGAGTTCTTGTTGCTTGGGACATCTCAACAGCTTCTGAAGCTGAATGGGAATTTTCACTTGTTTCTTTAGTGAAACAAGAAGATAAACTGACTTCTGACGGTTCTACATGTATGTATTATTGCGTTTAAAGTTTTAATAGATGAATTTATTATCTTTTTCAATTTAAAAATATTGTAGATTTACTATGGTTATTGAATACTGTGATACATTTAGAAACCAATGCCAATGTAGCGCTGAAAGGACATTGAAGGCCAAGTAGCCTGGTGGTATAGTGCCACAATCGGTGTAGCGACTAGAACTCTACAAGTCTGGAGTATGAGCGACCAATTGGTCTGAAACAGAGAAATCCTCACCACGTGGCTACAAGTCTCTTCGCTGTCATATTTGCGTCAGTCAAATCACCCGTGATACTAGTGACCATTCGTAAGTTGTCGGTAGGTTCAATTCTCAATTTTCCCGAATCTATTCGGATTATTTACATTCATTTTTTAACATGTATGTATTTTATGTTTAAACTTAGTTAAATTTATTTAATTTAAATTTAATATTTAGTAATTTTTTAAATGCTATTCATAAATTGAAATCGTGTGGAATGCTAGTGAATGTGAATAACATTCACTTCATATATCATAAGATAGGTAAACGTTACTATTAAGAGACTGCTAAGGAAGATCATAGTTAATTGCATAATTATGTAGCTTGTAATGCTTTCACAGTCGTAAAAGTGGTGGTCTCACCATCAGAGTAGTGATAATTTTTAACCGGTATGCTTTATTGCTTACTTAAAATTGTTTTAAACATGTAGGCCTAGTTCGATTGTTGGCAAGGTGATTGGTATCAGGTGGTCAACTAGATAGCGTGTTATACTCCCTCATTGATGGCCTGGTTTTTCATGTATTAGATTGTCTGTATTTTGCGATTTACTTAAGTACCTCTATGTTATTCGAAATATGTTGACTGCTGTGCTGTGTGAACAAATTAATGTGAATAAATTAAACATTATGTCTCTCGCTTAGCATGGATTCAACTTCTGTGTTGAACGCACTGATATTTGTATTGAGGAGGGGTAAACCTGAATTTATTATAACTTTATGTCGATGTCTTGATGTCGATCATCATCGTCATCATTTTCCATTGTATCGCAGTTGAACAAGAGTGGTGATCGATATAGTTACACATTTAACTTTTATATTTAACTTATTTATTAACTTTTAAATAACTTAATTGTCGATTTGTAAGTTTATCAGTTAATGTAATTTCATAATTTATAAATGTAACTTCATTTGTAATGATAACTTCATTTCCAAACTTGCGACATCTACAAGTGATATAATGCCTCAGCGGTTATAGCCTGGACGTTTTACTGTTTTAATATTCATTGATAACAGGCTACCATTCATTGATACGCCATTCTTAGGTAACAGCTACATTCATTTGATCCTTTCTAATAATGAGTATTACATGTATATTGCTAAATTTATAGTGCATCTGGGTTGACATGATAAGGTGCTATATTCAAATTGATTAAAATAACTTAATTATGGCGACGTTTTGCAATTATACTTTTCATTATTCATAGCGTAATTAATAATTTAAAATCTCGCCTGAGCATAAATGAAATTGAAAAAAGAGTATGATTTAATTTAATAATGACTAGTTGCATAGAGATTAACCGATTAAATTATTGCTAATTAGTTTATTGCCTTTGGCTACAAGCTGAACAGAATGCTAAAACTTTAGAATAGATAAGTTTCTTGATTACCTAATCTGAACTAAAGAGTCACACTGTATTTATTCTTGGATATGAATTAGGCCTACTATGAAATTTTACAACGTCAAGATACGTCAGCCAATTCTACAGTTTACATAGTTACGTAGTTGAGATAGGAAAATCTCTAACAAATCGCCATTTATTTGATTGTGAAACAGAGTCAGTGCAGCTACTAGCACTGTCCTAGCTTGTTGAGACCGGAAATGGAACAAGGGAATGTTGACGGAGTATCAGTTTCTGATGCGGAGCATAGTTCGTTAGCGGCCGAATACGGATTCCTTTTTGCACTCGCATTTTCCAGTTCCTCCGAAAACTTTAGAGCCGCAGTCGCATCTCATGCCAGCGCAGCACCTGGCAAACTGAACCTTGGAGTCCGGCACACAGCTGTCCCCCCATCTAGCGCAGTAACTGCGTCTGTTCAGTACAGTTAGTACAAGATATCATTACCAACATCATTACAATTATATATACATGCATATATATATATATATACATGTACATATATATATATATACATACATATATACATGTATATATATATATATATATATACATACATATATACATGTATATATATATATATATATATATATATATATATATATATATACATTACATATATATATATATATATATATATATATATATACATGTGTATACATTATATACAAATTATACATGTATATACATGTATATTCATGTAATATTTAAAGAAAACATGTATATACACATACTACTTAAAGAAAATAATAATATATAATAGTAGCCAATTGGTATAATGTCACAATCGGTGTGAAGGTTAGAACTCAGTGAGTCTGGAACGCGAACAATCAATTGTTCTCTAACACAGAACTCATCACTAGGTGAGGTGGCTACAAGTCTTTACGATGTCATATCTGCTCGTATCTTTCGAACACTTGCAGATATTGATATATTCAATTCTACAGAACCTACACGGGAAAACCGAAGGAACGTATGCAAAGAGAGTAGAATCTAGGGACTGGCTGGAGCCTTGCTTACCTCGAGGGATTTGAACTTCTGTCTCATCTGTTCAAGAATGAAGATATCAATTACATTATAATAAAGAATTAAGCGAATCAACTCCTGCAACTTTCTTTGACTTAAATAGATCTAGCTAGTGTTCAAATATAATCAGGATGTTATATAGAGGGGACCGAAGACCCAGAAAGGCACGTGCCAATGAAGCAATGGGCATGGGGACCACTATGCAAGGGACATCACCAACAAATGTGACTCCGGTTTTGTGTGTAAGCTTGAGCACCTTGTTTGGTGAAGTTGGAAAAGTTGCAAGCTACCGGGAATTGAACACCGGACCTCTTGGTTTGGCCTCAATTGCACAGACCATTTCGCTATAGCTCACTTCAGATACACACTTCTCCCTGGATTATATCAACTGAAATTTATTCTATAGACAGCATTGACATGCTTAAATGAACTACGCTTTATATTGCAGCAGTCGACTTTTTAAGTGTGGTGCTGAAGGAATGATAATCCTCTTTTTTAATTTAATATTTGCATGCTTCTTGGTAGTGGCTTTGGCTAATGATGGAAACGGGGAGGGTTGATATATACAGATATGGATTTGGATGACTCATAAGTTATGGTGACAAATAGCTGTAAGGGAGTATTTGTTGTATATTTGTCATAATATATGCATGTAGAGCTTATCAAATGTAGTTAATACTGGAGAGACACTGCCACTGAAGGACACTGCCACTGAAGGACACTGCCACTGAAGGACACTACCACTAGAGAACACTGCAACCACACTGGAGTATTGCTCATGGAAATACCCTGCACTAAATCTACCAAATGCTTGTCATTGAGCACACCATACCATCATCCTCCTCCTCAATTCTGAGTCTGTCGCTAAGCTGTTACTTTTACTATTATGAATAACTGATTGACTCATTGGTTGATGGATTTATTCTGTTCAAACCTCTCAACGACTTGTTCTATGTTGCCTGCCTCGTTATAATCTTCTGCAGATAGTCCGCCAAACCCTCGCGAGTCATCTGAAAAATACAACAAGCAAATCTACGTGTACATGTAAGTGTAGATCATCCTGAAATCATCGACTTTAATTTGATTAAGCTGCATCGTTGTTCGTAATTTTACAAGCACACTAACATTTTAGATAAACGATTGAAAGCCTGCTGAACGTGTGTTGAAATTGTCTAATGTAATATAACTAAGCAATTAAATACATTTTTTTTTGTCACTGAATACTTGGCTATATATAAAGATAGAACCGCAACTGTACAGTTTAGTTATCTAGTTAAGTAATAATTTCAAAGGTCTTAAGATAAACAAGTTTTTCTGGAAGAAGGCATCGCCAACGTCTATCTCAATCGTTGCCAGCATTAGCAGTGCTCTCAGTTTGAAATTATCATTCGATAGCATTTTTACTCATAAGCTATATACACGTAACTCTAAATAATGCCATCAGCATTTTTAATGGAAGCATAGCCCTTAGCATAGAACAGTTTTAGTGTGACTCAACAACTGACTTTGGAAGCGCAGCTATACCATATTTACAGGTCAGATCAGTTCATTGGTTGTGCTGCTTTAGTTACAGTCTAGGCAAATAAGGATGTTTAAGTATTGTCTGCTGAATCGGCTGAAAGTCTGTTGTGTAGCTCGAAATCTTACTACAAAAAGATTATTGTTAAAACTTGTAGGATTTGCTTCACTTTTAAAGCGAGGAAGTGTTCTTTAATGGAATGTATATTCAGAAACCATGCATGTGTAGAAACTATTTTTAGCTATTTAACTAAAGAGTAACGGATTTTCAAAATTAATTAAAATTAAGAAAAATCGTTTGAAGGATAACTAAAAGCGTAGTTAAATCATTTACCTTTTTTCTACAAAATTAGCAAAACGTTATGCGTACCAAAAATGTTATCATCTCTTTAGTAAACTTTTGCCCATCACCAGATAGCAGTAAGTAGACAATGAAACATATTTTTCTTTAAACTAATAAGTGCAAAAATTATATTTGTGATATTAAACGTTTTAGAGGATGTAGATAAGCTATCAATCTTCATCTATTTATTCCCTCTGCCTTGAATAGAAGCACAGCTGATAAATTTCTCACCTTGTGACACTGAACGCACTGCGACCTGACATCAGTTTTATTTAGGATAATTTCGTACGGATTATTATTCGAAGCTTTCTATAAGACTTTTGAATATCGATTCGATGTAAATGCTAAAATCCAGAAACTTATTTAAAGCCTAATGCTAGCACCAGAGGGCGTAAGGATATGTTAGGACCAGCATCAATACGTACTTAGTTAAGACTTTCAGTTAGGCCTACATCAAAAACCTCCCGAGAAACTAACATTCTGCATCGTAAGTTTCAATTTGTTATGTCAATCGTGCGAATCCTCATACTTTTAAATCAGGTAGGAGTCTAACAGGTCTATAAATTAGCCTCATATTAAAAACTCAAACGAGAATATGTCTTAAGTTCGTCTTTGCAAAAGGCATACACAAGATTTGTCTATAAGGAGAGACAAGACTAAAGGAGATATGGCTAATTGTAACTCGTTATATCATTTATATAATTAGGCTATATAATGATATTTAGCGGTTATACCAGCGATAACACAAAGAGTCATACAGTTTTTTCTGACAACTTAGAGCATCACGAATTTAAACAATAGTCCATCAGTCGATAGCATTGGCCGGTCGTCTGAGGATTAATATGTCCATGTAAAAATACAATCAAGTACCAAGAGAAGCAATCCAAAGATGAGATATAAAAATAGAAGCTAATTCTGAGATTGCAGCTCATTAACTGATTGAACTGTTATTGAAAATGAACGCTCATCGAATTTGAACGATACTTTCATAAATCAAAGTCTCATCTATCAGGCGATCTCTCAATAGCTCTGCACTGGTCTATAATAAAATCATTTCTCTATTATCGGTGGATTGAAGCTTCATGCCTGCTAGTAACTCCAATTCAATATTTCTTCTTTGGAGCTGTAGCAGTCAAAATAACCCATAGTCCTTCACATTTGAACTCGCCGCTTCCAATTATTTGTTTCCTTTTCTGATACACACATTGAGGTTATAGCAAATATAGTCAGTAAAATTTGGCATTGCTCAACATGTAGGCCTACATGTATACAGTGTACACAAAATCCGTTTTTTGCTACTTCGCCATGAAAGTAAGGTGCTGCTTGGTTTATGCTTAAAATCTCACGATGAAGAAATCACTGACCGTATACATTTTCTGTAAGATTTCATAAGTCTTATTTATTCTGGTAATATAAGATATACATTATAGAAAAATCCCCCATCTTGTCAATATAACATCGATGACTTTCCAATCTCAACTGTCGATTGCTTGAGCTGACATATTAGATGATAATTTCATCCGTTAAACCAGTCTCGACAAAAAATCACGCAGCTTCTGGCTGAACGATTTTATCAGAGAAGGATCGCAACATTTCCCCAACTTCATTTCCTATACTAACTCGATCAAGAAATTAATACATCATATATAAGCATGCGATATGAAATGTTTGCTTCTACTTAAGAACGGAATGTAATTTTTTCTTATAGAAATGAGTTTTTCAGTAGGCCTAACAGAAGTTTAAAAGGTAATAAAGACCTCCATTTAGCATGTAAGCTATCTTCTACAACTGACTAATTTGGCTAAAGTGTAAAGGCTAGGCCTATTGATTTGATTTTATATTTCATTTTGTAGCATACTGCTGATGCAATTTTATCAATATTCTTCGCATGAGACGGTGTTATATCAATCAAATCACTGTCTAAAATATTGTTATTATCAAGTCATATTGTCACATGGTCTTATCAGGTGATATTACCAAGTAGTATATTACTAAGTAATATTATCGCGAGGTATTTTATGTGATATTATCGCCTTGCATTATCAGGTGATGTCATCACGTGATATTTTCGTATGATATTATCACGTGGTACACTATTATCAAGTGATATTACCTGGTGGTATTATCAGGTCATAGTAATGTATGTTTAACCTTTAGCAGTTTCAAGATCCGCAAATTCGACGGGTGATGAATAGTTACCGTTATAAATAGAGAGTTTGAAACGGCATTAATTTGTGAGAGTTTTGTTCAATTATGCAAAGTAGCTTATATGTTTTCTGACATTTAGAAGCATCTGAAAGTAGGCGTCTGATTTAAGATTTTGAAAAAAAAATAACTCTGAATATAGTAATATAAATGTCTGCTAACATTTATAGCAAAGGCATTGCTACTGAATAGAACTATTTATCAATAAAATAAAATACAATGACAGATCCATGGGATTCTGCTGTAACTCCCAAAACAATGAAATGAAACAATATCAACAATGGAAAATTGAAGAAAATTAGTCTAATCTCTTCATAGAGAACTTCAACAATATTGACTGGATTAAAGTTACATTGTGGTCCAGGACAACAAAGAACGTTAAGTAGCCAAAACCGAATCGTATGCCGAACTAGAGATTAATAAACAAATCCAGAAGGACCTAATTTAACATATTTAAATATAAATCTGAAATTCAGAAACATACCTCGGTTGCAATGGAATTGTTAAGTAATAACTGACTAGTTAGTGCGCCGTTCTGATTAATAAAGATTATAGACCTACATTTTTGTAGCAGCAGTACTTGAAAAATATTTAGATCTATTCGAATTATATATATTTTGCAGCCTGAATGTGTTACTCTTCCACTTTATTGTAGTCACAATGGATAATAAATCGACAGACTTATAAGACATAGCAGAACAATTTAAACTTTCAGTTTAATCCGAGAGTTTCATTTCTTAATACGAGTTTTGCAAATTGGAAATTCCTCAAAGGAGATCTGTGACAGACGACGCAATCCTGGGATATAATTAGTTTCCAGGACTAAAAGAATTGAACTGTTCCTCACCCTGGGTCAGCAATGGTTAAATTCGGTAGTTTTTCGATGTCTTGTTTTACAAGTAGAAGTAAACAAAAAGCAGTAGCGAAATCAAATCATCCTACAGTACGTTTTTATAATGTATTTAACCATATTCTGCATTTAATTAAGAAATTCTAAATATGTTCAAACATTTGACTGCGTCAATAATCATAACCAATGAGAATCCCAGCTCTAATCCCTGACATTGTACTTTTTGGAAAACTCTCTTCTCACAAGGCAGCAATATCGCTATATTTGCACTGCATCGTCTACAACCACTTTTTATTTTGTTTATGAAAGAACATTCTCTCTGTAGAGCTCGATGTTGTCTATGACGACAATTACCCTCTATCTACTATTTTTGCCAAACAGTATTAAATCTTACGAATGTACTCAACCTTTATTCATTATGTTTGCTTTCCAGCAGAGCAAAGATGTCAATATTATTGCAAGTGGTCTCGGGAAAGCAACGAAGCATCTAGATATCTCATATGCTGTATGCTGTCTCAGTATAGCAATGTGCAACTGAGCTCAACTCGAGCGCACGTGACCGTTGATTAATTGCAAAAATGGGCGACAAGGGGCCACATACCTATCAACTCATATTCCACGAAAATTTCATGGCTCTCTGGAAGCCTAGTGTAATTCAGTGAAAGGATTGGAAACTTCAAAAGTGGGGAGTATTAAGTGGTCAAAATAAGAGTCGTAAAATGAAGCACTAAAGAAAATCTCGTCAACTTTCTAAGAAAGTTAAAAACCAAAAAGCTGAATCTAATTTATCGCCAGTTTCCTATCTCTCAAATATATCAGTGACGAGATGATCACTGGATTATAACTCAACAAATAATCAGTCGTTGAAACATACCTCAGCTAAAACTCTTATGCATCTAAACTGTGATCTACATGTATGAATTCAAGAGTGAGTCCATCCCTCAACTCCCCTTTAGGATAATTCATATCCCGGTGTAATTACCGCACGGCTGCCTGACGTCGTAACGGACGACGAATCGGCTGAGCGACGGAGCGGTCGACCGAGGCTCGTTGAAGGCTCGCAGCATCAACGAGATATACCCCTAGGGAAGCTCCGTCGTCGAGTTTGGAAAATCGAACCGATGTAGCAAAGCGAGTGGAAATGCATCAGAAAGCAAACGAACAGATTTATTAACCTAGAAGAATATTTGCGAAGCTGGCGAAAGATCAGGGAGCAAGAGTACCTTCGAATTTCGCTGCTCTCCGACTTAATTTCTGCACTAGAACGTCATTACAGTCTGATAAACCTGGTGTTTATAGTTCTAATTATTTGAAGATTATAGCGCTAGATTCATTTTAGAAAATATATAGATATATTTTACTTTGCCTGAAATGGTTATTCAATATTTTAGTTACAGAGTAGATATTTAAACAACCACAAAATTTTTGTTTTAAGTCTATTACGCCTTACACGTATTTAAAGGTTTACCCAATATTGAAACTCAGTTTTCAGTAATTCAATTAATATTGGTCAGTACTATGTCTGATTTGTCTTCGAATCCCTATATAAATGGATTCTTCTGCAATTTTGATTCCTAATTAATATAATATCCGGTGTATCTAGGGCCTCAACTTTTTCTGCTATTCATTCAATAGACGAATAAAGCTTGGAATGTAAACTAGGCCTATCGTTTAAAAAGAATTTTCTGAAGAGTCTTCCTTGATAATTCATATAATAAATAAATTAATTAATAAATTCCACTATAGTGAACTGTTCAAGCATGTTGATATCTATCACTATTACTACCATTACCATGTGTCAAAACCGTTACGAATTTTTTCATTTTCTGTGTAACCAGTTTTGTGAATGTACGAGATTTTACTCTCAGATCAACGACGCCGCGAATCGAACCTACGAGAGTTCATTTCCCCTCATGATCGATTATTTAAAACTTCATGACCTTATCTGACGCTTCTAACCATTTCGCTATTGAGACATTCAAATTAATTATATATGCATATCTACAAAAAGTCTCCACTGATAATCCGAAATTTTAATGCAAGAACGTTTGATTTTTATTACTGAATTGATTCAACAAGAAAACCAAACATAAATTTCAAAATCTGCAGGGTTAGCCGTGGAGAGTTTGTAGAGCACATATTATAGGTAACTTATTACTTTGGCCATTTTCTTAATTATTATGATTTCAACAAACTTCTTTTAAATACTGTTTTATTATATAAGTTGTAGATTATGAATTCTAATTTATTAATTCCAAATAATAAGTTAGAAAGAAGAACTGGATGGGTCATGTACTGAGAGGGAATTATTTGCTGAAAGAGGTAATTGAGAGAAGAATGGAAGGAAAAAAGGCTTGAGGAAGACCGGCACTTGAGATGTTGAATGATTTGATAACTAATTCATATGTTAATAAAAAGAGAGAGGCAAAGGATAGAAATACGTGAAGGAGTTATATGTCATGGCCCTGCCAATAGGCAGTACACTAGGAGAGAGAAAGAGCGAGAGAGAGAAATTCTATAGTTCACGTTGACGTTGGTTGCATGACATTTTGATAGTTTATCGTTTATTTTTAAGCTTATGTAGCATTCTATTAGGTCAAGCTTTATCATGCTGTCTACTATATGGACTTTGTCTTAATCTTTTGATTGGGCTGGTTTTCTGGATTTTTGGAATTTAAATGTTTGGACCTTCTCTTTGTTCACAGGCTTAGATTTGTTGCAATACTGCTCGATGCTGTTGTGGACGAAAGTAGAACTCTAATTGTTGTTATGTTTTATTATGCTGTGTTATGCTACGATATTTTACGTTATTTTGTTTTATGTTATGTTATGCTATGTTATGTTAAGTTATGCATAAGGGCCTGAAGATGATATTATGATAATGTCACACAAACTGCGCAAGATATCCCCCTTATTCTGTGGGTAGCTATTTTGAAATGAGAGTTATAATTCCAGTTATGCATACCAATCCTCTGTAGTAGAATTAGCTATATGGCCGCCAGAGATGAACTAACTAGCGAAGTGCCTATTAGCATCAGAGATCCTGAATATTCATTACCATCTCATCCCGGTAACTACGTACTCCACTTTATGGGATTGCTCCAATAAAGACAGAGTGACACCCATTTTAGCTAGATAGAGAGATAGAAGGATAGATAGAAAGATAGAACTATAGAGATATAGATAGGAATAAAGTTAGTGCAACCGGTAAGGTTTCAGATTGTGAATAAGAGCTGGGTTCAAATCCGAGGTTCGCCGGTAATTGAGTTCCCTTCAGCCTCGAAGGCCGGTCACTGATATGCACTGCTATAGAAATAAAAAAAAAAAAAAGATAAAGCTGACTTTAAACTCAAATTTAATATTTCCTGATAAAGGCTATCGGGAACATCTTCGGTGATAGTGTACAGAGAAAAGCTGACAAACTGAAAACAGACTTAATTTCACTAAAAGTTTAGACATAACGTCAATGGCGGCCTAGTTACGCTTAGCAGGTACTGGTAATACTTAACACGATATTTCAACAGAATTGACTTAAAAACGTATAGTAGAGGAGTTCACTTCAACAATCTAATCTCTCTTTGTGCCCTGACAGGTTTTTAGCATAACTCTTTCAAATATTTATATCCTCTGCTTTTATCTTCACATAAAAACGTAAGAATTAGTTCTCAAATCATCAAGCATCCCAGGTCACTGTCTTCTCTAATCGTATAAACTTCAGTAAACTTATAAAGCTAAGCTAATGTTGTGCTGCTGCTAAAAGGTTCTATATCATGTTAATGAATGATTTTTAAGGCCACTGAACAGTAGATCAACTGTGAAATTCAAATTTTATCGGAGGGTCCACTGAATACTAACTGAGTACTTAATGGAAACAATACTGAGTACTTAATGGAAACAATACTAACTGAATACTTAATGGAAACTTTTATTATTTTTTATATTTATTGCTTTATTTCAGGCGAAATAACCCATACATGAATCTTGCACATACAACAGTGCAACAAAAACCAGAAAAGCAAATAGGCTGTTAGTATTGAAACAATACTAACTGAATACTTAATGTAAACTACCTAAACTCAATATTCATACGAGCAACATTACCAGAGATTTACCAGGTATCCATGATTAGCCCAATAATAAATAGTCTTTGATAATCCTGGATAATAGTCTTTGATAATAATAGTCTTTGATAGTCAATAATAAAATAGTCTTTGATTGACTTAACATCCTGAAAGATGAGATGCACCTTAGTGATCGCGATGGTAGATTTTATAGAATAAGCATATTAGATCTGTCATTAGACAGAACCCATTGCCTGAAAGTATTAAACTATTAGGACTCTAGTAGTCGTTTATAATGAGCTTCAAGAAAATCGCCTTTTATAGGTGGTAAGCTTGTATTGTTGGTGGGGTTTTGAAAAGTGTAGATTTTGATGGTTGTGGTTTTCAATTTGTTACGGATTTTCTTGATTTTAGTTTTTTATTGGTTGCGGAGCATTATACTCACACATTACGTGCAGCTTTTATTCCTATTCCACGTATTGTGCTGACGCCAATGTTCCGGAAGCAACAGAAACTCCATTAATATTGCATTGAATAATTGCTCCAGTGCAGTTAAACGAACTATGTTATACATGTACTAAAAGCCAAACAATCTTTACAATTTTGGATGACATGAATTTGTATACACCGAAAATGAGTGCAACATTTTAGTGTTTGCTAAAGTCCATCAAATATGCCTAAAATCGTGTCCACATCATTTTATTTTTAAGAGATAAGAAGCTAGCGCAGACTTTCTAGAAGTTAAAGTATGAAAGAAAGAGTTGGTAATGCAAGAATGAATTTTTGTACGCATTACAGGTAAGCCATTGTGATTCGTGGCAGACCTTTTAGTAAATAAGTATACAGACCTAAGCATAATTTAGAGAAATAAGTAGGCCCACATTCCTTGATACAGTATTTGATACTCCATTTTAATTGCTTTTGAATCTGATGTAATTATTGATTTAATCATCATCATTGCCTTCGTCATCTTCTGATGAATCCTAGCTTAGTTAGGGTTGGTTTTTATTTTCCATTCGTCTTAGAAATATGGTAACAATTTTTGGAGCTCACCAACTAAATACCCTTTCTGGCGTTGGTTTGGATCCTCGTGTTCTCTCGTCTTTTACGAAACGTGCAGTCCACGGTTGGTACATTGTTCGTTCTTCAGCAACCCGGAAAAAGCACAGGCAATTATTGATTTATTGGGAACATTAAAGGAATAATACATTTGTAAAAGCCAAGTACAATATCAGTTACAAGTAGCAATAAATAAATGAACCGTGGTAGCATTGAAGCAAATGTCATAAAAAATCAATTTCTGAATAATAAGATAAATGTTTAAACCATATTTGCCATAAAGGTCAGAAACGGAAATAATCTCAAATGAAAATAAAGTTCAAAGACACAGCTTCATATTTTCAGTTATATTTGCAGCATTAAAAATTAGCAAAGTGTTTTGCGTGCAAAACAAGTGAGTATATGCATGAAACGACCTAGTGAAAACATTTCATAACGAAAATTAATTAAACTCTATATTATTAAACACTAGCATTAGCAAACGAAATCCCTACCGCAACAGCATTGATGACAGAACTCACAATATTTCTCTCCGGCTAATTTGTTTGCATTTATCAAGGGAAATCAATGAGAGAGATAGCCCACAAGTTAAACAAGCTCTATCCAACTGTAGGCCTAACTTTTCCAACTGTTCACTACATACTGTGCTCTAATTTTTAGGTAACGTTAATTTTACTGTATGAAAAGCGATATAAGTAAGTAACACGTACCATAGTGAAACGATCAACTATGTTGATAACTATCAATATAAATACCCATGTTAAATCCCCTAGGCAATTTATTCCGTTTTCCGTGTAACCAGAACAGCGAATGTCCGAGATTTTACTCTCAGATCAGCGAGGCTGGGACTCGAACCCTCGAGAGTTCAATGCATCTCAAGCTTCTGTCACTTAAAGCTTCATGACGCTATCTACACCTCTAACCACTACGCTATTGAGACATTCAGGTACATACAGTACGATAGATATACACATATACAGCAAGAGTACATCTGCCACTTCCTTGTACATGTAGGACAACGGATGATATCTGAAACATATTGTACAGGCTCCATATTCCCGGTCGCTTAATTAGATTTGCTATATTTATAAAGCACATTCAACTGTCATCCTATGTTAATGCAGTGTTAATGAAATATTAATTAATTAACCAATGCATGTTGATGGCTGCTTGTAAGGGCGAGCGGTGGGTTAGCCCTTAAACCAAACCCTAATCGTACGAACATCATAATCGCCGGTAAAACTTCATAGTAAATCATGGTGTTAATAGCGCATAGCAAATGGAAATTGCTTGAAACAGTCGAGCTGAATTTATAGTAAACTATCGATCAATTCTAGAACTGGTAACATATGGATATCTCATAATTACCTGCCTTAGGTCAACTATAGGTCTTGGCCGCGGATATGCGCGCATATCACCTTTTAGAATGTCTTAATAGCGTAGCGGTACGTCATGAAGTCTTAAATGACAGATCCTGAGGTGTATTGAACCCTCGTGGGTTCGAATCCCATCCGCGCCGCTCTGAGAGTTAGGCCTAAATCTCGGACATTCACTGGACTGGTTACACGGAAAATGGTCTAAATTGCCTAACGGTTTAAACATGTGGTATTAAAAGTGATAGATTACAACACATTTGATCATTTCACTATAATGCGTGTTTACGTTTTATTTTGAAAGTTAAATATTGTTGTTGGCAACAGTTCTTTGATACCTTTCACTTTTTGAACCACTTGTTTAAACCGTTAGGCAGTTAATAATATAATTGCATAATAGAGATATATCACAATCCAAACCAGCATAATTTCAGCAATAAATATACACGGCTGTTCCTCATTTGTCTTAAACATATTGTAAAAAGGAACGGCAAAAGACGAAATTTAGGCAACTGCTCGGTATACCATTGCCAAAGTCTATTTCGTACTATTTTATCTGCGGTTTAAGTTATAGGTCCGATATTTATCAGCTCAGCTTCCTTATTTGCGAATATTTCTTGACAATGCAAGACAAAACGTACTAGAATGACATGTGCCTGGCGACTCACTTATATAACATAACATAACGGCACACTGGGTCAGGAAGCGCAGATGCTTGTTTAAGAGCCATTTCCTCCTTCCTCTCCATGGTTATTAGTAAACGTTACCTTTTGATGGCGCATCAATTGCAGCCGGCGCGGATTTAAGAATAACCTTCCATCACCCTGGGAGTTTTTCCTTCCTAAGCTTTTACCAACACTCAGTCTTCCAAGGTGGTCACCAAAAAAGTACTAACCGAGGTCGATGCAGCTTAACTTCGATAATTGACGCGCAACTAAACCAAGTGCGTAATAATATCTTTTCTTTTGTAGATATAATTTACATGGTATGATAAACGTTTGATTAGTTAGCATTGTTTGGTAACTTAAGATATTATATAATTTAGATATGGAACTGCTCCTTAATGCAGGAAGCAAAAGAAAAGCATCTGCTACAGCCGTTATTGTTGCACAGAATGATTAAACCATAGTCGAAACTTTTCAACTTTAATGAAATCAAATGGCTGATTTGAATGACATAGTTAAAAGTTAAACCAATAAATTGTCAGAGGAAATCAGAAAGTTAATAGCCAGGCAATTATTCTGTTAGAAACGTCTGATCCTTCAATGATCCCTAAATCTTAGCCAGGATTTAAAATGATGGATCGAGCGGGTTAATGATGACGACAGAATCCTTTATCTCTCTACACGGATGACTTTCACAAATCCTCCTCATCTGTGATCCGTCAAACGTGGAACATCTCCAGATAATTCTAAGAGTGAAATATGAAGTCAGAGGCAAGAGCCTACGTCATCTGATAATAGCTTGGTCACTGAATAGTATTTCAGAAAATTTTAAAATGTCATCTATAATTCAAAATTTTGGATCTGACATTTATGACAATGGCAATCTTCAGAAACATTGTTAGATTTCTCTAAAAGGTCGATAGGTAGCTTAGCGTCAGTCTTCTGTCTCGAAGGTATACCAATGACCGAGCGAGCACTGGATTTAAATCCTGCACCTACAGTCGAACCCTTAGACGATTGTGCCACTGGCTGATCCCAATAGCGGGATCAGTATGGATTTGAACTCCAGCTGAATAATTGTTTAAAGCTGGCTGTGAAATCGAAGATGGGCCTAATTTATTTGTTCTTCATGAGCAAATCCCTGGAGTGAGGAAATGCTCAAAGGTTGGCGTGTATTTATCTATTTACGTCGTGACTCTCTGCGCTTATACGACCTTGGGGGATTCCATCCTAGCATGTCTCGTGTCCATTTTGTTTATTTCCATATAGAAGTCCATCGTTATCATCCACCAGCATTTCCTGTTCGCTGACATCGGAATGACAGGAGATAATTTAACCTAACTATACGAAGACCGAAATTGCGTGGCTGTCCTGTCGTAATATCGCGTACAAGTTAGGTTTATATAAAATCGAAGTAAAGTTAAATTCTATAACGGTCATGATGTAGTCATCATTCACTGAATGCAATTTAACCCGGATAATGCCAAACTGGCGCTCTAATGATTCCAGTTTACTAATGGAGTCGTGTGACGACATCAATAAAGCTGCTATCTGTATCTGCCATTGAATTCAACTTTCTGCCAAGGTAATAAATTGGATATTACAACGAAACCTTCGTAGAGAAGCAATTGCAAGCCCTAACTGTTTGATTGATAAGCTGAAGACTTCATATATTTTCAAGCTAGCTTTCGGCTAGTCAAGTCACATGGCAAAGCACGAAAATTTGTTCAGAATAGATTTCACAGGAAAGAGAAAGAGAGAGAGAGAGAGAGAGAGAGACAGTCAGACAGACAAACATACTGTCAGACAGACAGACAGATAGAGAACAGATAGACAGACAGACATACAGACAGAGACGGAGACTAAGAGAGAGATATATATATATATACAGAGAGAGCATCGAAGAGAGATTTGAGAGGGCGAGTGAGCGCTTAAGTTGGGATTATTTCGTAGTGAATTCTATGTCTCATGCAGCAGCATAAAGAGGCATTGACTAAAATGAACCAACAAAGTCTGAAACTTCGCTGAATCAATACCAAGCCTTTGACATTTGTTTTTACGATTTATGCTTGCTTCCGAATATTATACATGTATATCGTGCAAAATCTTAATCGAACGCAATCTATTATTAAAAAAAAAAATTAAGCATTCATTATGCCATTTATTTGGCAAACTTATTAGAGTTACCTAACAGAGAGCAAGAGAAGAGTAATATACAAAGATTTGTATGCAACATGTAGAAAATATGACAATTTTCTGGTGGTCAAATGCAAACTAAATCCGAATTTCATATCATTCCAGCTTCTCCGTTTGAAGGCTATAGCGGTGACGAGTAAACCAAGTTTGACTGGTTTGAGTGACTAATTGATTGGTTTGATTACGATAAGATATTAACAATAGGGGCAGAGTAATAAATACGATGAAGTAGATCATTCGCGATGATATAGTCTCGTTCCTGATATCGCTTTTTAAATCGACTTGCAGATTGGTAACTTAGATAACAGTTTTTTTACGGGAATTTAATCTAGGAATCACTTTTCTTAATATAAGCCTAAGGCATCTGGCTCCTTGATCTAACTCAGGCAACCCTAATAGCAATTCAGAATTTTTGATTTTAAATGTCGTGACTTTATCTGGCACGCTAGCAAAATGGAAGTATTTAGACACTGGAATACAATCCAAGTTACACCATCGAGCAATAAATGGTGATATTTATCCTACTGAGATCGGCCATCTCTAGTGCGCTTGATATGGTTAGATCGAAATATTCGATTCTGCCTTTCCCAATCTAAACCAGAAATTACTCTGCGTTATTTACTCTCTCACACTCCATTAAATTGGCTTGCTGCTGATGAGGATCAAATTCAGTAGAGTGCTTTGAACCCGATATACTATTTATGTAGCATCATCATTATCATCATCGTCATCATATCTTGAATCTCAGTCAGTCAGTCATCATTATCATCATCGTCATCATATCTTGAATCTCAGTCAATCTTAACTAAGGTCGGGATTACAATTTTTTTAGCAATTTCTGGAGCCTATAGGCACTCATCAACCGAATGCTCTTTTGACTTTGTTTTGGATCGTAGTGCTTTGTCGTCTTTTAAGACAGCTGCAGTTCATGGTTGGTCTATTCTTCAGTATTGTATTGTATATATATTCAGTAATGTATTTAACATATTCGCAAACAAAAGAATAGAGGCTAATGAGAAGAATCACGTTTTGTGTGGTATTCTTGTGTATACATCTTATATTCATGTTATATAGCATTTACGTATTGTTTCCGGGTTGCTGAAGAATAGACCAACCATGAACTGAAATTTGACTGAAATAATGATGTTTTTGAAAGAGTCGGTACAGATAGACAGTGAATAAATGTGACAAGAAATAGAATGAACAGCTGAATAGGACATATTATGAGCAAGGTTTGTTTGCTAAAGGATGTAATAGAAGAAAGAATGCAAGGGAAAAGAGTTAGAGAAAGAGCGAAACATGAATGCGGGATGATTACATAAATAATTCATATATAGAGATGAAAAGTAAGGCTGAGGATAAAATTGGTTGGAAGAGTTATATGCCATAGACCTGTCGTTAGACAGTGCACTAGAAGAAGAATACTGCAACAATATAACCGTCTTTAAACCTTCGGATAATCTGCACAATAAGCTTTTCTGAAAAAAGCAGTTTAATGTAATGATCATATTTTTGGTGTTTAACGATAAGCTAGTAAGTCTACAGGAACATCACCTATTGATACGGTCATTACTCAATAGCAGTACTTACCTAACCCGAAATTTATCAATCAGTTCATTAGTTAATTGGCTATTTTCTACATTCAGCGCAACATGGTGCCGCAGTAAAAGATAGCAGTCGATTAATTCGGTTAACTTTAAGTATTTTGTAATTTTTCATTACTTTGTTAATCTTTCAACTACAATGCAAAAATGTTTGTAAACCGCATGTTAAAATAGTTTTAATCCGAAGTATAACTGCGCCATACTTACTGGTTGTGCAAGGTAAACTAAAATCTAAAAAGGTTTGAGCACATTTCCACGGTACTACAGTAAATTAAAGGCGGTTAGCAGTTCAATTAGGCATCGTTTGCCATTGACGGCGGTTGATGAGATGCATATTTTCTCGCTTAACGCCTCCCGATAATTTAGTTTTGTAGACAAAATGATATCAGAGTCATAAAAATACTTCTGGAGATGGAGTGTACTGGATTACGCGATGTAGCGCAATACCTCGTCAGCATAACTTATTTGTAATACTGAAGATTTTAGGTAAATTTCCTATTCCGATTTATTTATATTAAAGTTAGAAATTTAATATAAAAAATCATTAGATACCAATTTTATGCTAAGTAACCATCATAAATTTGATTAAAATCTACATCGACATTTTAAATGACAGATTTTACTGAAAGCCCTTAATGGAATCAATACTAGGTGTTCAACTAGATAGATGCTTTGCGACCTCTTTGATGGCCTAGAATTTGATTCCATTTTGTTTGCATATATTTGCAGAAATGTGGATTTGGAGAAGAATGGAGAGGATTACTTGAACTCAACAGGCTACAAATGAGGAAGTTCTAGAGAGAGTTGGCACAGATAGATAGTTGATAAATATATTAAGAAATAGGAAGAAGAGTTGGGTAGGGCACATTCTAAGAGGGGAAGGTCTATTAAAGAGGTCATAGAAGGTAGAATGGAAGGAAAAAGAGGCAGGGGCAGGCCGAGATTAGGTATGTTAGATGATTTCAAGACCCACTCATATGTGGAAATGAAGAGGGAGGCGGAAGACAGAGAAGAGTGGAGGAGTTATATACCATAGACCTGCCAGTAGGCAGTGCACTAAGAGAGAGATATTTGCAGTTAATTACACTTATTGTTTAGTTTCCTATACTAATTATATCAGATGTATACATGTATATCATATTCATTGGTGTCGTTGTTTCTTGTGAAATTTATGAAACTGAAACAAATTCCTCTCTCTAAAATAACTTCTAATATTATATATGTGTGATAACTTCAATTACATGTACCTACCCTAAATGAGCCATTTTCGTTTTGTTCAAATAGAGCAGGTAATGGAAAACTAAATGTAATAGTACATAAAGATTAAGTTTTAAAACAAAATGCGACATATTTGATGCGGTATTAGGCCCTATCTGTAATTTTAGAAAAGAATCGATGGACGATGGATTGATGTATAGTTATTGAGTACTAAAAATCCATGTGGCAGAACATGAATTATCTTGAATGCTATTTACCAGTATGATAGAGAGAGAGAGAGAGAGAGAGAGAGAGAGAGAGAGAGTGGGAGAAATACATTTCAACATGCTACACTATAATCGTAAAAAATTACGACTTTTAGCATGTTTATATTCGATGTTAGCATGATGTTTTATTTTCAAGCTCAATTTTATTCAATAAAAATCCATGTGACAGAACATGGATTTTTACTACTGCAAGATAGCACTTACACTCGTACAGTATATGATTGAAGCATTATTATTATAACTAGAGGTATAGTAAAAATGCCTGTTTTAAGCAGTATTCCGTTTAATGAAGAAATATTTGAAATAGTTGAGTGTAATAGTTGTGCTAAAAGAGAACACACTCAGCAAAGAAGTTGTGACTTTGTGAATAAAATTTAAAAGTGAATCAATACAGTCTCAAAGAACGACTAAAGGTCAAACGCACATCAGATGAAAGTTATAAAGCAAATGCAGCTAAAGCAGAACTACAAAGTAGTTTAGCTCTGAGTTATCCGAATGAGCCACTCACTCAGTATTATACTAAGATTTTTCTATAGATGTATTCTAAAATACGAGACTAAAGATAAACAATAATGCTTTTCATAGCGGGCGGTTCTTTAGAGTTATAAATAACAGATTAAGTTGATATTCATATACATCATTAAAGGTTTAGAATTCTTGCTATCTTGCAGTTCTCATTACATGTACAGTATATTAAGTTTCATCATTAAAATTTGATTAGCTTATCTATTATAACAAATCCAAGTAGTAATGTAAGTGGTTGTTGGTTAAGTGTTTTAGATCATCGTTGTACATGTGCTAATATAGGTATACATGAATGTATACATGTATATAAACATATAGGCCTAATATGCTTGTGTCGAATGTCATAATTCTCATTAAGTTTTTAAGAGACAACGAGAGAGAGAGAGATCTCTTAGATTGCGACCTTATTCTATTCAACTTCTTAATTTAAAATACGAATTACATGATATTATGATCATTACATTTATATATGATTTTTGGTGATCTATTTCTATACCCCCTATATACATGTATATATATATATATATATATATATATATATATATAGAGAGAGAGAGAGAGAGAGAGAGAGAGAGAGAGAGACAGAGAAGGAAACAGCGACACAAAGATTGATAGAGAGAGAGACAGACACACAGACAGACAGACAGAGATAGAGACAGAGAGAGTGAAAGAGAACCTAACTTAATTGTATTGCATTCACTGTCGGTTATATAACTTACATTTATTACGATTATAGCTAAATATAGCATATTTAAATACATTGTAAGAAATATGATGATGCTTGACTTAAATGTTTACTGTTTAGAATTTTCTTAGAAAAATTTTCGTTTAAATTAGATATTCTAGATAACTGCATGCCTTAATGGTGCTTTAAATTCTGATTAAATTGCACAAACATCTGTGTTGGTAATCCCTTTGAAACCATTTTAATCTTATTTGAGATCAGGATAAATCTGTTTATTTGAGGTTTCTTCTGTGCATGATGGCAAAAATACATTCCAAGAATCTTCCTTCGTCTAACAACTCTTCAACGTTGAAAAAGTCAGATAAATAGCGCCTGTATTCCTAAGAGTATTCAAATCGATGTAGAACTTTATATAGCAAGGCACTCATGTTTTAATAATAATAACAGAACTATAGTGAAATGATTAACTACGTTGATATCTATCACTTTAATACCACATGTTTAAACCGTTAGGCAATTTAGTCCATTTTCCGTGTAGCCAGTAGTTTACCATAGTAGAGCTACAGCAGCCAGCCTGATTACAATTTACAGTAATGGAGAGCGTAGCTACAATAAGACGATTGTTTTTTTTAAATATATGCATATTACGTGCATGAATACGCATATATGTACACTGTGTATATTCCTGTATATATATATATATATATATTCCTGTATATATATACCTTATGAATATGCGGAATATATGTGCACTACTGTATATAAATGTATGCATTTATTGTATTACATGCATAGGCTCTTATACTAAAACTTTATCGCTTTGAACCTTATACCTTTGAAGTCAGAAAAGAAAGCAGAAATATTCTAGAAAACAACAATAGGTTACATTAATCGTCACTAATTTAACGAATACGTTACACAAGGGCATCAACATTCTATTTCATTGATGATGCTGAGCGGTTTAACACTTCACCGTATTCTAATGCCTAGAATTATTTATATCTGGCGTCACCTAATTACGCGAACCTAAAGTCGTACAATATTTTTGTAAAATAGTCGGTCTATAAGGTCACCTAATTATGCGAATAAAAAGTCGTAAAATATTTGGTAAAATAGTCGCTCTATAAGTGGTGCACGCTGCACAGCCAACATCACGCAAAATTATCCACATAAATATGAATATACTACTAGTAAGTGTTAACATTATCTTGATATTATGGGCTAAATGTCGCCAGTGTAAGGAAAGCTTCGACGTAGCTACGCTGTTAGGAAATTTTGCTATTGATTGGAAACCGGTCGAGTGGATTATGGAAACAACAGGCGCAACGTTGTCCCACCATAAAACAACAGAATGGCGCTAATATGATAATGTCATGGAGTCATCATAGATTAGCGAAAACTCCAATTATACATAGGAACTATCAAATTTTCAATGGTCGTCAGGTCCTGAATGATGGACGTCCGAATATAAAACTGTTTTACACATTTTACATAACTCAGATTCTTTAATTCTTACAGATTATCCCGATAAGCGTGTGATTTAACGAAAAAAGCTAAATTTAATTTAGTTAAATATGCTTTAGTCCTAGAAGAATCCTGTTTGAGACTCGGGCTTCGAAACCTGTGTCCCACCCCTCGGATAATTAAGTAAATGTGCAACTACTCTAATTCGAGAAATGTGCAGGATTTATCATTTTAATCAGAGACTTTGCCCAGAGTTTCTACCTATCTAAGTCTTTGAGTCAATTCTTACTAAATATGATTCTCCTTATTATAGTATTTTCCACATTCAGTACACGAAAACGTTTGAAAATCTGTTTAGATTCTGGTGCATAGTTGCATGAGAGGTACCGCTGGGGTCTTCATTGCAGTATCAACGCTATAAAGGTTTCACTGAAAGTTTCACTTTTGTTTGATCTTGTTTCTTGATAACATTTAGATACTTAGTGAGTAATTTCCCTATGTTGTGTCAGGGTTGTTTGAAGAATAGACCAAACGGTGACTGAAAAGTGTCGTAGAAGGCGACTAAAGCACTAAGATCCAAACCAACGTCAGAAAGAGTATTCGGTTGGTGAGCGCCTAGGCTCCAGAAATTTCTACATAATTTTCCAAAACGAATGGAAATCACAGCTTACAATAATCGTATGCAGATATACAAGACTTGGATGCTGTATGATTTGATATCTAGTGCACATGTTGATACGAAGAGAAAGCATAGTACAGTAATATTTGGAGGAGTTATATTTCATATACCATACCATAGGCAGTACACTAAGAGAAATGTGCAGGTGTATAACGAAGAGGTTAATAAAGTAAAGAAAATATGCTATAATAACATTATAACAGTAAAAGCAAAATTTGATCAGAAAACAGCAGCTCGATGTGATCAAATGAAACTTACGATCTTTCATCAGAAAATATACATTGCACATCTTCACCAGTAATTTTACGCAACAGTTAACCAAATTAGTGCTGAAAATATTAGAAATATGTACAAACCATTTGACCACGGCCCCGCGATGACGAATGGCACGAGCAACAGACAGACGACTGTTAGATAGTACATACTGTGGTTTGTTTTCTTCACTTTTCTTCAAATAGTCGATAATTGGTGAAACTAGGAGAAACTTGCGCAGACCTAAATAAAAATATTAACTTTAGTCACTTCATGAACAATTTCAAAATCAATTTATAAATAGTATTTTAATTTACAATTTTGCACTTAATATTTTTATCTATTCAGTTCTATTGCACTAATAAGCCTAATAATGCCAGCATATTAAAACAATTTCTTACAATTTTCTGCCGTACCATTTTGCGATAGATATTCATCAAGTGTTGCAAAATATTACTAATCAATTTATAACAAAATTTAAAATCGTACTTCCAGAGATGACTAATAGTTTCAATTCAAAATCAAAACAAATTGAAATAAACACATGACTATACAAAAAGTATAGTCATGACGTCCCTGACATCATCCCTGGATGAGGAAACGGACCTTAAACCTTTAATATTATTATTATTAATAGGCCTAAATGCATTTGTCCAGAAGTTAAAATAAAATTTTATATTTATTATTAGACCTATACTAAGCATTTCTGCAATAGCTTCACATGCAAAATGATTGTAATGAGTTAGACAAAATGAGAAATTAGTGCGTTGTGTTAATTTGAACTATTATTTTTATATAATTGATTAAACCGCATTTCAAACCGCTATATAATTATATTCAGCCATGAAGATTCAGCTAAATTTCATACAGCTTTATTTCATACTTTTTTATTTCGTACAAAATTAATATTGCTAATTAATAGTCCTAATTGACTAATATGCAATGTAGATTTGAAATTCATTGTCATTCACGAATTGGGAATGCTTGCCTAATTAAAATATTCCTTTTCAATATTTTAGTAATTTTATATTGAAATAACTACTGTTTAATGATCATCATAGAATCATTTTGTACAAAACAAAAATTCTATTGATGAATATTAATGATTCAAATAAAAAGCATAAAATTCACCGTATAAATGGCAAAAAAATTATTTTCCAGTCACACGATATTATATTGAACTCCTACCAATACTGTGCATGTATATACCACATCAGACAACCACTATTTTAAGTTTATGCATTTCGATCGTACTTTTCAGAAATTCCGATATTGTTGATCACTTCTGTCTCTGTGTCTACATGTTATTTTGCTTAGGCTTTAGCATTAATTCAGTTGTGGCAAATGCCAGATGCCGATCTTGTTATTTCATTTATTGAATTATGAATAATTAATCGAGCTAGGAGAGTGTACACTGTGCACGCACTATATTATACATTGTAGAGGCAATATATTCGTAAATTTTCCTTCAGCGCTCTTCCTACATATTTTCTTAACTAATTATATAGTGTTTAGCTATGATTTCTACCATAGACGTCTTGTTAGAAAATGCTAAATATTGAAAATTGTTTGAAATAAGCTTAGGATTAAAATTAAATATGCAGCATGTTTATAATGTTGTCAAGTTTAGCAAAGTGATTTGAGGTAAACGAAAGAAAGAAAATTAAAAGAAGACAGAGACTAGGAACATTGCTTTACAACTCTTAACTTCAACTAGAGATGTATAGAAGATACAACTATGCGTACTAGTTAATAGTAGTTATATACTACGAGACAGTTCTTAATTCTTTGAGAGTCAATTGTATGCACATACAATTATCAAAAGCCACGGAAACTTAGTTTATCAATTATCAAGCTACAGCAACTAGTCAGAAGTTAAATTTATTTTATATATTAACAAGCCGTTAATGGGTAAGAGAAGCCAACAGGAATTAAAATGTTCGACACTTAAATCAATCATGTTACTAACTCAGCTGACGTGATGTTCGGACCACGCGCATTCTGTTAGCAATTGTGTTTCCTTTTAAATATGCCACATTAAAGAACTTTGCAGAGGCCGAGTTGAGTTTAACGAGAGTTTCAATCTATCGCGATATTAAAATTCATCGAAATCTCAGCATTCGCAATGCCTTCCATCTTGAGTGACAATATGCCAAACTGAGAAAAATTATCATCCATTTCTTTACTCATAGCTCATAGGCGACCTCAAATGTCATATGTCGACCTCAACATATTATATAAAATCAAATATCGGCACCAAGCATGACCTTCGGTCAGCAACTCCCCAGCCAATTAATACTCGGAGTGTAATTCTAGTGAAGGCTGTTGAGTCGATCCGTATGAATATTTCACACTGGAAGTAAGGACATGGGGACGTTCGCTATCACAAAGTGCGTCCACGTTCAGCGGGGCGCTCGGACGCTTAGGACCATCGACTGGGACTCGGCAGTCCTCTTAGCCGGTAATTTATACCACCCGTAGCGGAGAACTGGGTGAGGTAAACAGGCGATATCTATGACAACGGCTCAAGTTAACGCATGCCGAGAATGTTTTCTTGAAATGCTAGCACACAGTGGATAACGATCTCTATGAGAAATTTATAGCTAACAAGTTTTATGTTGATTTGAGAATATTATAATTATGTTATGCGGAATATACTGAAAACTATACTAAGTGATAATAATAATAATAATAATAGTAATAATAATAATAATAATAATAATAATAATAAACAAGCCTCGAGTAGCCGGGCGGCGATTCAGTACGTATTGCTTGAGTCGGTTTTATCAAACCTCGGGTTCTTAACACCCGGGGTATTTTATGTAACATAATAATAATAATAATAATAATAATAATAATAATAATAATAATACATCCTTTGTGCCAATGGGCCTATCCCATAGTACTCTTCTCGTCGCGACACTCTCTGGAGAAGAAGCTACTAACACCGCTTTATCTAGTCGCTTGGAGGTTCTCAAACGTACAGCATCGAGCTTGAAGTCGCTAGCCGCTCATGATGCTTTGACAATCCTTCGCTTTTCATTAAGTGCACCTAAACTTATGCACATTCTGCGCTCTAGTCCGAGCTTCTCTAATCCACGGCTTTTAGACTACGACGAGGCTCTTAGGCAATGCTTGTGCGCCGTTATCAACGCAGATTTGTCTGATTTGCAGTGGCAGCAAGCCAGTCTACCGGTGAGCAAGGATGGTCTTGGAATTCGTCTTGTTTCCCATATCGCGCCTTCAGCCGTCTTGGCAACAGCGATGAGAACGAGGCAGTTGCAAGACGCCATCCTTCATAAGTGCTCCCTTTCTGCCGATAGATCCATTGACGTTGCGTTGTCAGTTTGGTCCAAAGCCTCACCTTCAGTGCTTCACCTTCTACCTCAGTCAGTAACCAGAAATCATGGGACCGTCTTATAGTGGATCGGATTTATACCAGTCTGTTAGAATCCCAGTCCAATGCAGTAGACAGAGCACGACTCCTAGCTGTATCAACCAAAAGAAGCAGCGACTGGCTTCACGCTCTTCCTGTTGCTTCTTGTGGGCTTTTTTTAGACAATGAGGCGATTCGAGTAGCCGTTAGTTTCCGTTTAGGGGCGAAAACTTGCGAGCCTCACATGTGCCCCTGCGGTCATGTAGTCGACGCTTTAGGTCTCCACGGCCTCTCCTGAAAACGAAGCTCAGATAGAATGTCTAGCCATCACAATTTAAATGACTTAATATGGCGAGCACTTTCAAGAACAGGCATCCCTTCCTCTAAGGAACCAAGTGGGTTGTCCAGATCAGACGGCAAGCGTCCGGACGGCCTGACTTTAGTGCCCTGGTGCAACGATAAATGTGCCGTATGGGACGTCACGGTCATTGACACTATGGCAAACTCCTACCTGAATACGACTTCAGTCACAGCCGGTGGTGCTGCTGTTCATGCCGCCTCTAGGAAGTTGGATAAATACCGTGATCTGTCCTTAGGATATGAAGTTGTTCCGGTGGCTATTGAAACCATGGGCCCGATGAATCCCGAAGGAGTTGACTTTATTAATGGCATAGGCAGACTTATTGCAGAGCAAACCGGCGATAAGCGAGAGACATCTTTTCTTTGGCAAAGGCTTTCCATGACTTTGCAAAGATTTAATGCAGTCTGCTTCAACAATTCTTTTAAGCCGATTGATGACCTCGAGTAGCCGGGCGGCGATTCAGCACGTATTGCTTGAATCGTTTTTATCAAACCCCAGGTTCTTTACACCGGGGTAAAATAATAATAATAATAATAATAATAATAATAGTAATAAAGGTTTAACATCTCATTTCGAAGACGATGTCAAGGAAGTCAGAAGCAGAAGAGTATAAAGCTGTACGGCTGATTTTAAGGATTCAGATTGAGAATTCAGGACTAGCGCGGCGGCTTTCGATTCGTAGTATGCAGCTATACTCGTAATTGCCGAAAACTAACATTACACGATAGCAATCTGAGGCCATGAGTAACAATTAAACGGCTAATAGCAGTAACCGAAAGTCAGTTTATGCTATGCTAAGATTAGGCTACGCTGCATGCAAGCATCCGATTTATTGATTGATCTAATCTCAGATGAATTTATAAATCAAATTTATAACAATCTCGTATTTCTCGCTATAATCAAGAATACAGCATGTGCATAAACAATAAATAGAAATTTAAAAATAATTAATTGTTCAGACATAATTGTATAGATTTGTCCAATACACCAATTATGCATAACTCGGAATTTGATAATATGATCCACCAGACTGATGTATATCTATCAGTGTCAGCTTCCCGAACGTGTAACTATCTATACATATGTGTTCACTGAATCGGTGTCAAGTGTGTTGCCATATAGATATTCAGCTACTTATTCACAACCATAGTCTACTTTCATGCTTCCATTAGAGATATCCATCCTCTCTCTCTCTCTTAGTGCACTGCCTGCTGGCAGGTCCATGGTACATAACGCCTCCACTCTTCTCTGTCTTCCGCCTTCCTCTTCATTTCCACATATGAGTAGGTCTTTAAATCATCTAACTTACCTGATCTCGGCCTGCCCCTGCCTCTTTTTCCTTCCATTCTACCTTCTATGACATCTTTTAATAGACCTTCCCCCTTAGAATGAGTCCTATCCATCTCTTCTTCCTATTTCTTAATACATTTATCAACTGTCTTTCTGAGCTAACCCTCTCCAGGACTTCCTCAATTGTAACCTTTTGAGTTCAGCTAATCCTCTCCATTCTTCTCCAAATCCACATTTCAAATGCCTCCAGTTTCCTAATATCTTCCTTCCTTAAGGTCCATGTTTCACATCCATACAATAGCGTGGTCCAAACCAAAGTTTTCACTATCTTTATCTTTGTGTCATTCTTTAGACTTTTTGTTAATAGTTCTTTTTTACTACCAAAGGCCGCTTTTGCTTGTGCAATCCTACTGCATATTTCTCTCTCACATTTCCCATAATCGGTTATAGTATGACCCAAATATTTGAAACTCCTTACCTGTTCCAATTTCGTACCATTTATTGTGATATTAACTTCACCTTTATTATTGGACACTCTCATAACCTTGGTCTTTTTTATATTGCTCTTCATGCCATATCTTAGGGCCGTATCATTCAGCCACGGTATATTCTATCCATCCATAGCTGATTAAAAAGCAATTCCTGACTAAACTTTTAATATACTCCTTAGCTTAAACAAATATGTTTCTGAGGCAGTTTCTCAATTGATGCTTTACTAAGTTATTGCTTAGTTGTTTTTTACGATATGAGCGTTTACCAGTTGTACTATTCTCAACTTGCCCGGGCAAGGCGTGAATATTAAAGTTCTTATGTACATGTACATGTAGACAAGACAACACAAGATTCTTCTTAGAGTATACGAAGTACTCTATGGCTTTGAAGATTATCTAATCATAGCTAAATATTCATATTTACATTGTTATTCGTAGTTTTCATTGTTTGTATGCACAAGTTCACCTATTATCATTATTTATCTTCTTTTTCCTTAAGTTCACCATAGTTCACATTTAGTTTGTGTTTTTCCTGTTGCGTTTGCCTCCTTGTGTGTTGTGCATGTGAACTCTACAAATTTGAATAACTCTTTTTGGTGTTCTTATTAAATTGATTTGAATTGCTATATACACCACTTTGTCAAAAATGAAATAAAATCATGGAGAAAATGAAACATCAATATTATCGGTAGTATATGATACTTTAAGATAACATAAGATATTCTATAATTCACGAAATTCACAAGGCAATCCTTAAATATCAGGTTTAAAACGTGCATATGGACATACGGGCCCAAAAGCACTTACATACCCAACATGCTTACATACATGCTTCCATACCTACATGCCCAACAGAATAAAATAAAAGCGATAAATGGCATATAAAAATATAAATAGAATGCACATAAAAGCGAATCGGCATAATACACGTCATTGGTCAAATTATGACGCTTACCTAAACGCGTAAAACGAAGAAAACAAAGAAAAGCTACTCTAAATTGTGGCGATTAGTAAATATGTAGAGAGTGTACGTCTCTAGATCTTTAAGCTTGTGAGCGATTTTCGGGTCAATTAGCAATTAAAAAGCATCGGGTTGTTCTAATAATATCTTAGATCCAAAGACCTTTAAATAATATTTAGTAGTCAAAATTCTTAAAACCTATATCCGTAAAATATTTTTGATTGTTTTCTTTCTGAAATATCCATCGCTCTCTCATGCTACCCCACCGTGCCTCTCTTAAACCATTTCTGCCAATCGCCGTACAGAATGGATAGGTGCAAAAACAATTCATACGATATGTATGATCAATTCATAGGAGATGTATACGTACTCTTAAATGGTTACGAAATTTAGGCAGTTTTCGATTTGCCGGTCATTTTAGCTAAAGCTAAGCGTAATTAACCTTTGTTTCTGTCCAACAAGTGGGCGGGTCGAGATGCTATGGTGGCGTTTTGAACTGGTCACCTTCATATCACGCAATCGTGCTATTAATTCGTCTATCAGCGGGTCGTACGTTATTCAAATAGTTTACGCTCTTGTAAGCGTATTTCTAAGCATATTCTTAAGTATACTTAATTTAAAATCCTGATAATTATCAGGATTTTATTAAATTTACTCATTTAGACATGGAGAATTGTATTATTCGCTTAGAATTTCTTCAGTATTAATTATAAAAAGTTTGCAATTATTGTACCTTGCAAAATAGCTTCATTTTGAGGAGTTTTGGTCTTAAAAATTAATTTATATTGAAAGCAAGTTTTTTTAATCTAAATTAACATTCTTGTCATGGAATAAGTCGAGGCTGTATTACCTAATTCAAATACCACTCACAACCTGGATTTGGTATCGGAAAGTGCAATAAATATTCCATAACTTGAGCGATTAGTAAAATCTATTGCATAAGATGTCTCCTACACAATCAACCCGAGTCCCCTGATGTAAAGCCAGGAAGTTTCCGAGTCCACGAGCTTTTGAATAATGAAGAACGAGGAGTGCGTCAATATTTAACGCGAACAAATCTTCCCCTCTCATGAAGCAGCTTCGAGTAATAAACGTGCAGTTATTTATATCGAATAGGTCAAAGGTCAACTAAGTAGCTCAATTCCTTCGGCCTCTCCATTGTTCTGTTAAAAGGCAGGTCCAAGATACATATTCAACTCATAGTTCGCTTCCGAGTTCCAGAAATGGCATTTCATCGATCAAAATATTTATCATTCCATATGAGACGATAAAATATTTAATTTAACAGATTGTTTTAAATTATAAATGATCGTTTTACGTTGAGATTATATACTTGAAGAATTATTTAAAACAATCGGCGGTGTTTCTTAAGAGGTGACTAGTATAAATAGGGTAGAGCATAGCACACTCGGTTTAGCTGCGCGTCAATTGAACGAAGTTAAGCTGCGTCGGGTTCGGTTAGTACATGGTCGGATGATCACCTTAAAGACCCAGTGTTGATATCTTAGAATGGAAAATTCCCGTCTGCATTTTCCTGAAAAGAATGACTCAAAATTTCAATTGATTTACATTTTATATAATATATTGGTTGAAACTGTTAGGTCTTACCAAAGAATCTTCTTTAAAATCGTTGAATACTGAAAACGGATCTTAAATTAATCTGTTAAATATATATATATATTATATTTGAACTGTGAAAATATATTATTTCAGAGAATGAACATAATTCAAGATTATTCAAATAACTGAGCCACACATTTAGATTATTTTTGTCCTAGAAAACGATGCCGTTCGATTAATTAATGACGTTTGTGTGGCGTAATGCTTTTGATGATTACTGACAAAGTACAATAGTGGTGTTTCCGAATCATTTGCCTTTTAAAATCAGTCCATTACGTGCATTGAATGAAATAGGCTACAATTCGACCAGACTAACTTTCGCAGAATAGCTCACCTTATACCTTGAAAAACGTAATATAATGTTCACTTATTGAACGTAGCCTAATGATACTGAAATATCTAGAAAAATATAGATAATACAATTTCTCTTCATACAATAATGTACTAAATATACTTGTATAGCTAAAAAAGCTAATGTTAATGTCAGTTTAAAATCTCGAAAGCGATGTCAATGACATAGAGCCTAGGATTTGAACCCCCACATACTGATTCGCGGTCGAAAATCTTACCGACACCGCCACTGGTTCCAGTCAGTGCTGGAAGAACATGCGTGCTTTACGCTTGCTTTTATTTATTTATTATTTATTTATTTCATTTATCACATCATACATGTAATGGCACTTGTAAAACATGTGCCATTTGTAACATGTTCCCACTAAACTACACAAAATGCAAATTTTAAAAAAATGCATTTATGGTTATAATGGTAAAAAGTAATAAGCAGGTGACTCAATTGATTTAACACAATCTAAAAGATTTTAATTCTAAAAACAAAAATTATAGTGTGCTAAAATTTAAAGTAACTCTGCTGGGCAAAACTTACGAAATTATTACAAAGATTTTGCCATCCTAGTCGTATCTGTTCCTCAATAATTATGTTTGCTTGAAGAACAAAAATCCAAAACTTAGCAATAGCATGAAAAAACACACGTACTGATGATATTAGAAATTTGAGTAATAAGCTTTCACGCAATCTTGCACCCCCTATTTTTGTATCTTATTAACATAACATAACATAACAGTTTCTTAGTCAGAAAGCAAATTACAGCTTGTTTAAAACTCATACAAACACTAATAAAAATAGGCCTTCACATTTAACTAACAAGAATGCATATATATATATATATATATATATATATATATATATATATATATATATATATACTTAACTAACACAATATACATATTTAAGCTAGATTATGACATTACATAATTGTATTTACAAAAAAGCAAGGTATACAGCTATTTGAATGAAAATTCTAGCTGTATTTTCTACTTTAGACCTAGCCTTATGACACAAATCTATAGACCCAAAAATACCTAATTAATATCTAACAAGTAATTATGCTTATAGAGCAACATTACACCAACTTCTTATATTTATCGTACAAATTTTCTAATTTATTTTGGGGTTTTGCTTCTACAACTTCCTCTGGAAGCTCATTCCAGCTATTTATAACTCTCTGACTAAAAACGTCTTTACGAATATCTAATCGACTTCTAGGCTTAACGAATATGTATTTATGACCACTAGTTCTGCAACTATTAGTTAAATAAAACCAAGCTTTACAATCAGCCACACCAAATCCCTTTAGAATTTTGAACATTTCTATCAGATCTCCCCTAGCTCTTCTCTCTTTTAGAGTTACTAATCCTGTATGTCTTAGTAGGTCTTCATAACTAAACTTCTTTCACTTCTTAATCATTTTTGTTGCTCTAGTCTGTACTTTCTCTAATTTATCTATACCTGATTTTAGGTAAGGACACCAAGCTTGGAGCAAGTATTGTGGAGCTGGAGTATTGTGTCCAGCTGGAGTATTGTTGCCCAACCAACGATTTATATAATTTCACTATTATATCTTTTCTGTTGCTGGTCATAGTTCTTTAATTCCAGAACAGAATTTTCATTGTTAGCTACTATATTAACTTGTTCTCTAAACTTTAATGACTTATCTACTAATACACCTACATCTTTTTCACTATTGGTCGACTTTAGTATTGTGTGGTTTAGAACTTAATCAGTATTTAAATTATTAACCCTTTCTCTACCAGAATTAGTTATTAATTTCGCACTTTAAAATCTATTAATTTTGAATATATTGATATGCACACTTTCAAAAATTTGAGACTTAATGCAGAACAAATCTCGAATTACACTGTGAAATACGCTGCAAAGCTTTACGCACTCCACGAGAATCAATCTGCAATTTTCATTTAGAACTGTACAGAATCGGTATACACAACGACTATTTGTTAAACAGACACAAAGTACATGTAGAATTACTCAAAGCTTTCTGCGTAATTATCTATTTCCTAATCGCAGTCATTGTGCTTCACATGCATGCTAATGCAACTGAACATGCGCATTGCTATGTTTGTGGCCACGGTTTAGTTCTAAGCTAAATAATAAGTAATTCACATGTGATTTATCTCTAACCTTTACTATTCAACCATTAATGCTACTCTCCAGGGTGCCTAAGAATAAAATTTAATAATAGTGAAGATTTAACACTAATTTCCTCGTACAGAGATGATGTCAGCGACGTTAGATAAATATAGGGTATACCTATATCTCTGACATCCTCATTGAAAATTTATCCCAGATTGTTAACTTCAGAAATTCAGGTATGCACGTACAGCTTTGCATTTCTGATTTACTGATAAGACTTGAAGCGTGCTAATTACCCCCGTGTCGTGCTCAGGTGTGGTTGGATCACTACAGAATAGGGTAACCGCAAACAATCCGCTGCGTGTACTTAATAGGCGACTAAGGCAGGAGCTGAGGATGGCAAGAGCGGACACACCTCATCATGAAATATTTTCTCCAGGATTAAATGGTAATTAATCCATCTAACTTAGGAAGGCAACGGGGAGCCATCTCAGAAGCCATACTTTTCCCAAGCTATAAGCTACATTTGATATGGATAAGGCATAAAGTTTGTGAAGGGATTAACTTGTTGATCTAAGGAGTGCTCTTATAGAGCGAGAAAGCAGACTTTGAGTGTTAATATGCACCTTGAACCTACCACTTGGCAGTGCACTAAAAAGACACAGAAAGAAAGGAGTTTTTTAATTAATTAACTATACATATTATTATAATATTACTTCTAATACTTGATTATTCGTTCACTGGCTAACCCTTTCATTATATTTATGTTCATACGTTAATTAATAAAAAAATCATACTCTTTCACAAGGAAATGAAGCGACTGGTATTATTTAATTTTATGTAGTAAATTTTAAATTTTGTTTAGTGCAAAGAATCTGGGCAACTTCACAAAGGCAAAGGCCCTCACTGTGACAAGGAAATGACGGTATGACGGTAAAGTTAAAATAATTTCTAAATTAAGTTTAGCTTACTCGTCATCACGCGTTTTATTTTAAGATCAATGTTCAATCGTTGAAAACAAACTTCAAAAATGTATTACTTGTAGCTTTACTTAATATTGCAATTCTAATCAAATTCAAAAAAATCTGTTCGTTCTCTCGTCTCTTATTGTAGGCTTCATAAAAATTAACTTCGTAAGTCAATTCTTAATTCTCTCTCACAAAATAATTGAAATGTTTTTACAAATAGGGCCTGGGTCAGAAGAAAAAATCCTTTAATGAACTGTGAGACGCTTGTGCCGTGTTTGAACCTATAGGTAGATAAATATTTTTCATATACATATATATATATACATGTATATATATATAATATATATATATATATAATATGTATAATTATAGATACGTAATTTATATATATATATATAATCTATACACATGCATATACATATATATATATATATATATATATATATATATATATATATATATATATAGGCTTATACAGGCTTATATATATATAAACAGGTTTATATATATAGGCTTATACATATATAAACATATATATATATATATACATATATATCTATCTTTATGGGTAGATATTGCATATAGTTCAAGCATTATTTGCAAAGAGCAATTAAGTTAAATTAAATAAAAATATTTGCGCATTAGACAAAGCACTTACCTAGTGATGATGCAGTTAGTGCTAATGTTTGGATAGTGACCGAGTTAGGATCCTATGCTGTCAATACGTATGACTGGAGATTGTTGCTGGTCGCATGGATAATGTTCCAGCGACTGCTACTACTTCTGCTTATATACCGCAAAGCATCCTGGTGGCAAACAAAGATTCGCTTTCGAAGGAGGTAGTTTTTTTAATTTGCTAATTCACTTAGAGTTATTTTATTTGTAGTGATACTTCTTACTTACATTCTAGTTTTTGAAAAATTAATTTATATTTTCAATACTTTAGGCTGAGCTGGTGGCTTGTTGGCAAGTTGTTCGATAGTGGATCATTAGGTCCAAGATTTAAATCCAGTGTCTGCCTGTCACTGATATTCTTTAGAGCAGGAAACTGACGTGAAACTTTGCATTAGCTTTAATAATTTGTGTTTAAACTTATTACATTGTTAATTTTCATGTGCATTTCATTTTCATTCAACTTCTAATGATTGCAAGCTGAAAAAGATGGACTGCATAAAATTATGCAGAGTACGCCCTTCGTTGATCAGTGATTCATTCATTTCCCTTCCACTAATTATAATAGGGGCCTACTATTGTATTATAATATCTAAATACATAATTACATTTATAAACATCGGAATACAATATTTTTTCAGAAATGCATTTTGTGCCCAGTGTCACTGCTCCACTTTCAAAACCAGTCCGGGATTCCTGCGTCATTGACAAGGTCTGGCGGCATGAGACTCCTATCCTTCAGAACTGTAACTCACATTCCTACGCAGAAACACCGGAGCGTGCCTAGGAATGCTCTTACAGTGCAATCCTCATGATGAATTATTGTTATTACGATCGACATTAGCATACAAGCAAATACTCTCTCGTTCTCGTATTCCGTAAAATGGCAAAACTACGGCATATATTCTTATGCTTATAATACATGACATTGTATGTTATGCATCTTATCTCTCTCTTTCTTAGTGCTCTGTCTACTGACAGGTCCATGGTATATAACGCCTCCACTTTTCTCTGTCTTCTGTATTCCTCTTCATGTCCACATATAAGTGGGTCTTTAAATCTTCTGACATTCCTAAACTTGGCCTGCCTCTGCCTATATTTCCTTTCATTCTACATTCCATGACCTCCTTTAGTAAACTATCTCCCCTTAGATGGTGTCTTATCCATTCACTTATCACTTGTCAAAGCAGTCTAATATGCAACAAACTTAATCCCATAACAAAAGAATTTGAGGTAAGAAATCAATATACACTGTTTGTTCAATAACCGAAGTTAAGCTGCATCAGCCTCTGTTAGTACTTTGTGGGCGACCACTTTGGAAGACCGAGTGTTGACAGCTTTGAAAGAAAAAAATCCCAGGGTGATGGAAGGTTATTCTTAAATCCGCGCCGGCTGCAATTGATGCGCCATCAAAAGGTAACGTTTACTAATAACCATGGAGAGGAAGGAGGAAATGGGTTTAAACAAGCATCTGTGAATCCTGACCCAGTGTGCCGTTATGTTATGTTATGTTCAGTATATTGGTGGAAACATTTGATTTCTGATTTTTTTATGGTTCCTCTGTGTCTTTCGGTGTCTGCCACCGTAAGAATCAAGCAAAATCCCGTTTAAAAATCTTCGATTGGCCTGAGTGAAACATGGACACAGGATCTGTCAATGATTTTGTAACATCATACGAATTTTTATCAAGGTTTTGCACTCATTCGTTTTAATTAGAAGTCTCTGGCAGTGTCTTTTATGAACCCGGTCATTTCAAAGAGAGAAAATTATTGAGGAAATCAGGAAGAAAAATATCATAAAACTTCAGCTATACAGCGCATTAGATGCAACGAAGAATAGTACTTCTACCAGTTACATAGGTCTATATATATATACATATATATATATATATATATATATATATATATATATATATATATATATATATATATATATATATATATATCTTATATATCGTAGTTTATCTAAGAACAATCTGACAATCGCAGGTAGATAACATATGAACATACGATATGGAACATACGAACATAATTACAGTAAGCACTATACGATGGATAATGGCTTAGTAATGCTTATAAAGAAATGCATTTTAAATCAAAATTAAATTAGCTATAGTTTAGTAGCATCGGTCAGTATCATGCGGGATTTAGAGCTTTTATCACTTAAGGAGCTACGAATTAATGCGTAAAATAAAACGTCAAACTTTACCCTGTCGCCTATTCGATTATAAAACACTGACAATGTCAGTAAAAGCTGCAAAGAATAACAACAGATATGGAAAAATACTTTAGGAGATTTATTTGATTTAAGTGTGGCTTTATTGCAGAAGGAATGTTATGCTTTTTCTCTACTATTTATAACTTACTACCAAATGCCAGGTCCACGTCTTCTTTTATTGTAGAATGCTCCTGGCATAAACGGACAATTGGTAATACGAGCTCGAAAGCTGTAATATTAAATTTCTGGCGGGGTTTATTTAACAGCTCAATGAGTGTGACCAATTGCAAAAATTCTCAAAGAAAGTGGAATGAGTTTGTGCAAAACTGAATTTCGTTATATATTGATTTGCTATACGCACAACTGATTCAACACATGGTGTCCATAAGCAGGTACAGTCAAAGCTAATATGAGTTGTAAGTTATTTCCACACGAACTGGAATATTTTTGCTTAACTCCATTTTCAATCTATCATGGACATTTTATATAGGATATTACATTTTTAATCTTAAAATTACTATAATTTTGTCAAGTTTCGCTATAACAATTTGCTGAAAACTTAATACGTCAATCCTTGGAGAATGAGAAAACCCGGATCCTTTAATGTTCCTCATCCGCTGTGTGATATAGGTGAAAGGTCGCTAGAAGGTCAAGGGCATTGGCACACGTAGAGTATGCACTATGCAGCTTATTTTTTAGCACGAACGAATCTAATATGTGAAATACCAATTTCGGAAATTACAATACGTTTATTAATCTTTGCAAGTCTTTATTTGTTCGTAAGAAACGGCTAAGGATGAAATGGTAGCCGAACGAACTTTCAGCTGCGATAAATGGGATGGGGCTACTCGGAATCAAAGTTTTAAGACATTCGTCTTCAGTTTAGTGGATAAATGTTAAGTGATGGCATTTTTCAGGCCTCCCTATGTTAGTCTTGTTCCAGTAATAATTCCAAATTTCAATTTTAAAAATGCATACAAAGATTTTAGAGCACAATGATCTATAGTTCTCATTAGTATAAAGTATAAGCTTAGCGCACTCAGTTAAGCTGCGTGTCAGTTGAACGAAGTAAAGCCACACTGCACGCGGTTAGTAAATTGTGGGCGACCACTTTGGAAGACCGCATGTAGACAGCTTTGAAAGTAAACAATCCCCAGGGTGATGGAAGTTATTCTTAAATTCGCGCCTGCTGCTATTGGAGCGCCAACAAAAGGCAACGATTACTAATAACCATGGAAAGGAAAGGAGGAAATAACGAAAACTACAAAAACAGAAACTTAAGAAAGGAAATATTGTAAGCACATGCGGTATGTCATGTGTGTACGGAATAAAAAAATAAAAAAAGACCCTACATGTACATGTACACAACCAGTGCCTATAGCCCACATAAAGCTTAACGACATTTTCATCTACTAATCCCTTGCTGAGAGTTGCCTATGTCATACAGCAGAGTGCCATGAAATGTCAGATGCGTACCATATATACAGGGTGAGTAAAAAAAAAGATAACACCTGCAAAAAATTTGAATATCTCAGGTTATTGGTAATATGTTTCAATAAAACTTTTACCAATTACTAAAGGAGTAATTTCTGATGGGGTAACCAATTTTCATCCATTTTAAGTCATAGATGGGCTAGTTATACAAGTTTCAGCAGAGCAACCCCCCATTTTTACCTAAAATGGCGTTTGCTGCAACAGTAAGGGCAGATTGCACTTCATTGATGAGAAAGTAAAGGTGAACTCTCAGTATTACATCAATACTTTGCTTCCGGAGCTGTTTGATGATTGCTATGCTCTTCTACCAAATGGTTTCATCATTCAGCAGAATGGTGCTCCGGCTCATGCGTCATGCACAGGAATGGATCAGCGAGAGAAACCCGGATTTCATTAAGAAGAATAAATGGCCTCCAAACTCTTCCGATCTAAATCCTTTGGATTACTATGTCTGTGGAACAATGCTGCATCTCTATCAGAAACACCAGCCGAAGCCTAAAAACAAGACAGAACTGCAGGAAGTGCTTTACGCCATTTTTAGGTAAAAATGGGGGGGGTTGCTCTGCTGAAACTTGCATAACTGGCCAATCTGTGTACCAAAATGGATTAAAATTGGCCACCCCATCAGAAATTGGTCCTTTAGTAATTGGTAAAAGTTTTATTTGAAAATATTAAAAATAGCCTGAGATATCGAAATTTTTTGCAGGTGTTATCATTTTTTTTACTCACCCTGTATATAGTCTAGATTCCAGAATATTCATTTTAAAGGTCAACATCTAGTATATGATCGTGACAAAGGTTCCAAGAATACCCCAGTGACAAGATCACTATAGCCACTAGTCAGTAGTAACTACAGTGACCATAATCACTATATGTAGTCACTTTATTTTTAATTCGCAAGATGGAGTCACTATACAGATAATTCTGATGGATGCTTTTGTTGACACTGCTGATATTAACATAATATTGAGTGATCAGAATTTATTGAAAATAGTTGTAATTTAGATCATTGTTAATATTTATTTGTAAAGAAATCGGCATATATGGTAAAAAGTTAATTTTAAAATAGCATATTTTAAAAAATTAGTAACACAAATTTTACTAAGCTAATACTTTCTCCTTGTTAAGTCTGGGCCACTAAAGGTTCAGATATAATAGGACAACAGTACAATACGCGAGTCGTAAGAGGCGACTAAGCAGTAAATGAGGAAGACCATTAGAAGCCATCTCTAGAGCCATAGACTATAGTCAAGCTATAGGCTGCACTAAGTTGAGATAAAGCGTAACTTTTAGGTGCGGTTTTTACTCATTAATCGACGGAGTGCTCTTTGTGGACCAAACGCAAAATGTAATTAATTAATATACAACTTGGACCAGACACTTGGCAGCACACTACATTGAGTGAAATGTCAATTACATTCCAGTTTTTTCAGTGTTAGATCGGCGAAAAAGACTAGACTAAAACTATTTACTATTCCCTTCGACATGTATTTAGACAAACTCTTGCACTAATGTTAACTTTAATGTACAGATTGTCGCAGTTGTTCAGTAAGCTAATTTCATCTTTCATGAATATTGAATCTTTGTTAGCTTTTTTGATAGCTCAACTATAATAAACTTATAGCTTTCTTACTTTAAATATATTCTCCTCTTCTACTGCACTGCTCAACGGCAGATCCAAATCCAACCAATTCAATCCTCTGTCTTCCTTTTTTTCTCTATATATTAATTTGTTATTAAATCATCCAACATCCCATGTCTTGGTCTTCCTCTTACTCTTTTCCATTGCTTTCTTCCTTCTATTTCACCCTATATCAAACCATCCCCCTTATAATATGCCCGATCTAGCTTTTCTTTCTATTTCTAATCACAATTATTAACTGTCTATCTTTACCGACTCGAGATCTTTCAAGAACTTCTTCAGTTGTAATATTGTCAGTCCTATTAATCTGTTGCATCGTTTTCCATAAACACATTTCCAATGCCTCTAGTTTCCTACTATATTCTTTCCTTAATGTCCACGTTAAAGAAAGTATGCTATAGTTAAATATGTCATAGTTCTTGACAATATAGTTCTGAGATGAACTTCGGAGTCATCGAGTTGGAAATGAAAATCTGGCATAACTTAAATACAGACTCTCTCTCTCTCTCTCTCTCTCTCTCTCTTAGTGCCCTTCCTACTGGCCGGTCCATGGTATATAGAGCCTCCACTCTACTCTGTCTTCCGCCTTCCTCTTCATTTTCACATATGCGTGGGTCTTTAAATCGTCTAACATATCTAATATCGGCCTGCCCCTGCCTCTTTTCCCTTCCATTCTAATTGGAACAGGAACAGGTAAGGAGTTTCAATTATTTGGGTCATACTATTACCGATGACGGGAAATATGAGATGAAATGTGCAGTAGGATTGCACAAGCAAAAACGGCCTATGGTAATAGAAAAGAACTTTCAACAAAAAGTCTAAATAAAGACACAAAGATAAAGGTAGTGAAAACCCTGGTTTGGAACACGCTATTGTATGGATGTGAAACATGGACCTTAAGGAAGAAAGATATCAGGAAACTGGAGGCATTGGAAATGTGGATTTGGAGAAGAATGGAGAGGATTAGCTGGACTCAAAAGGTTACAAATGAGGAAGTTCTGGAGAGAGTTGGTACAGATAGACAGCTGATAAATGTATAAAGAAAAAGGAAGAAGAGTTAGATAGGACACATCCTAAAGGAGAAGATCTATTTAATATCTATCTTGCATAAAACTCTCTCGATTCTGTTTATCCCTCTCTCTCTCTCTTTCTCTTTCTCTTTGTCTCTTTTTCTCTCTCTCTCTCTCTCTCTAGTTCATTGTCCTTCACTCTCTTAACTCCTCATTCTTTTGTAGTCACATTTGCTCGCTCTCTCTCTATCTTATCATTTGAGTTTTCTACTCCTCTCTACAGATGGAATGTTTACGTTGTGCAGTAGCTGAGGGGCTACTATTAGTGGCTGCTATTGACCCGCGCTCAAGTGTTTGTAGGATAGATCTCGTTCCCAAGCTCTCCAGTTCAATAAACACTGGCTACGGATCATCCGGTTGTAGGCTTTAGAATGATTGTGAAATGCGAATTGTGGATGCGTGGAATAAACGGCAGCCGGACGCAGACAGTAATGATTCTTTACCGGATGGATACTTTTGTAGCGTAAACTCTTAGTGCAACACTCCTGCGTAGTAGATGCATTAAAATTCAGTGTTCGTCCATAAATTACATGCTTGCGAGAGAAGAAAGTAACGTAAAGTTGAGATTTAGCTTTAGTTGTATATACTAGGAGATAAATTAATTAGCTGACCTATTCGAGTCTCAGACGTTTCGTGCCAGATAGAGAAATATTTATTCAGTAACGGAGTTGAATCAAACGAAGATTACAATTAGGAAAGATTTGTGAATTAAGAATGCATTTGCATATAAAATTTAAGAGAAAAAATAAGGATAAAGATAGATGAGAGTTTTTCCTAAGGACCCGCCCATGGGCGGAATGTGAGCGAAATATGTTGTGATAGAGATTTCAGATACTGTTGAAACAAAATAAAACAAAGTGAAATACAGGGTTTACAGAGCTAATTAACTGTAAATAAATTTATCAACTAGTTCATTTTAGTTATATTTGAAGAAACGGTTTCCACAGGGGCATTACAGCTAGACCGAGCCTTTCTTTTGACTAATGAAGAGAAAAGCATTAAAATGTTTACTGAAAAATCAAGTCAGAAAGTTAAGTAATATCGATTAGTTTTTCTATTTCAGGGGACAATTCTGACCGAACTCATCGACGTAATTATTCTTTATCATTTAGAGATGATCTTAGACAAGAAAAAAGCACAATTTAACGTCAGTTTCCTGCTAGAAGAGCATGGCAGTGAAGTCCTGCTCGAATAGCATGTCAGTGACGGGGAGAACACTGGATTTGAACCCTGCGCCTACTGATCCGTTCTCGATCAACTTGACAATAAACTATTGGCTCAGCCAAAGACTCCAATATGCAAATGTAGTATACAGGAGTCTCTGGCTCAGTCCAATCTGCTATAGCTAAAGCTGGAACTACATGACTTTACTGCGGACCAATCTTCTCTTCGAGGTCTCTCCAATCCAATAACCTAGGATACGGATCATCCGGTTCTACGTTTCGCCCTCATCCACTCAACTAAATCGAAATCTCATTTACTTCTTCGTTTCCTAGTAAAGATCCAGTAATAAGAAGCTATGTATTTAGTCTGTTCCTTCAGCTTACTGCATTTAAGAAATATATTTTAAAAGTTAATTTTTATATTAAGTAGTTTAATTTCATAGATTGAAAAATCTATGTTTTTTTCTGAAAATTTAGCAACTATATTATAGAAACTAAAAGTTCTAAGTGCCAATCTACACATGCGATATTTATTCTTCTTTTATAAAGCATTTAAAGCATTTATTATTGGTAAAAAGCTAAGTTTAGCGTCAGTTCCCTCACTCGAAAGCGATGTTAGTGATGGGCGACCCCAGGATTTGAACCCCGCACATACTGATCCGCGGTCGAGTATCTTACAGATGTCGCCACTGGCTCCACACAGTTTTAAGTACATATTGCTATTTGCATGGTTGCTATTGTAAAATGTTTATCTAATATTCATAATTAAAATAAGGCATCAATAAGCTAATTTAAATAATCGGCTTAACAAACTTAATGCTTAAACGCTTAGAAAAGAGTAGAAATAGGCCTACGATTTGATTTGTATACAAATCACTGATATCAATTTATCTGAGTATACTATGCGCACTCATTTTAAGAAATGTATCATTATACTAAACATCCGTAAATTACCAAACACTGGCGTCTTGAGAAATTTATATGCTTAGTTGGTTGCCAGCTTCAAATGTGTCTACTATTCCTCGAGATTGCGTAATAAAATTTGCGTAGTCTTCATGCAGGTTGCCGGTACACAGTTTCTGTAGTAATATTTTAAGTTGGCTCATAGGTCGTGCTCATAGGTCGTGCTCATAGGTCGTGCTTATAGGTCGTGCTCATAGGTCGTGCTCATAGGTCGTGCTCATAGGTCGTGCTCATAGGTCGTGCTCATAGGTCGTGCCCATCTACAAAATTATTTTCGTAGGTTGTACAGCATGATGCGCAGTGAGATACAATTTCGTGAATTGTTTCTGGTAGGCCTTGGTATATTTTCCTAGTGCATAGATTAGAAGTGAAATAGTTAGCGCAGTTAAAGAGCGTTCGATTCTGAATTCACTTATATGGATTCATATCCCGGTCTTTCATCAAAATTAGTAAACTAAAAGACATTGGAAGATTAGTCAGAAATTTTAGCTTCCAATGAAGATGGAGAGTATCTGTCAATTTAAGGCAAAATTTATAATAATTAATGGAAGTAGTATAAAACAGTAATTGTTCAAAAACAGAATCAATAGAGGGGTAACTCATAATACGTGTAATAGTTGTTGTATCCCACGTACCAATAGATGAATAAAATTCGCTTTATTTTTGAGTACGGACTATATCGGATGTGGCTCAAGTTACAATTCCGCGATAGCGTTCTCTTGAAAGCAATTGAAGGGATTTAGATGCAATGCAGATGAGTATGAGTAAGTAATTGCTAACTTTAATGCGGCTCTGAGGAGGTGCATCAAAGCTGCATTCAGCACTACATGCAGCTAGAATTAGTAAGACGCTGTAATTTACACACACCTTGTACAATGTTTATGGATTTGAAGCTCTTGTTTATTGTCAGACGGATAACGTATAAAGTTCCAGGTGAATCCACATGTGAGTCCAATTCGTGACTTTCTTCTCACCCAATAAATATTGTAATATTTTAGAAAAGTATCAAAAGGGATGCGTTTCTAAAACATTGTCCTTTAGTTCGTTTTCGAAATTATGCTTCCTAGTTCAATAATTATCTTACGTCTTTCTTTAGCTTTCTTGTAAATTTAGCATTTTAACCTATCAAGGCCAGTACTGTTAAATATAAAGCAAAGCCTAATTTAACGTACGATTTCCTCCAGATGTAACGTGTCAGTGACGGGGAGAGCACCGAGTTTGAACCTTGCATCTACTGACCAGTCATCGAACAACTTACCAACACGCTACCGACTCAGACATGTATTTACACGTACTGCCCTTAGTTCATTATTATTTCGAGGTTATTAATTTTTTCTTTATTATTAAATGATCTGTGAAATTTAATTTAAGATTTAAAATTTTAATTTAATTTCTAATTTAATTTCAGAACTGCAATGATTTTTAAAACACAATCTTGATAGACACAATTAAACAATGAATAAATTCCAAGTAGCTTAACATCTGGTATAGATGAATTAAACAATTAACACATTCTGAAATACACATTTTAATGTAAAAGTAAGTTAATTGATTACATAAATATGGAGCTAACATCGCAAAAACCTTGTGGGCCCACAGCCATGAATGCTGCTACAACAATTATGCTCTTAGTAATTCAGGTACGTAAAGTCAATATTATACGTAATTAAATATACTATCTATTATAAATAATTTACTTCGTTATATTCAGTATTTCAATTTAATTTTTAAAAATAGTGTTTAATCATCATAATGTCTAGCCACATCGAATACAACAACAACATAATAACATTTAGAGGTCGTCTATGGCAACATCGAGCACTATTTGAGACAAATTCAAGGATGTGAGCCAATAGAGGCTCCAAAATGGTGAAAATTCTAAAATCCAAATAAGCAGTTCAAAGATAATGGAAATTAAAGAAAATGAGGTTGCGTGCTGGTCGTAACTCCTGGTCACTGGATGAAAAAGTTTACGGAAAATTAAGATAGGCGTTCAACTGCCTATGGAACTGCTCATAGGAAAGCAAAGACCGATGTGATTCAAATGAAGACTTCTGAAGAGTAGACGAAAGTGAATTCCATATCTGCTGTGCAGCATGCTGGAAAGAACGATTAGATAGCTCGGAGCGTGAATTTAAGCTAGGTCTCACAAGGGTAATTATAATTTTGAAGAAAGAGTAACCGAAGGCTGCATCATTTTAAGCAAGTGAGACATACAAAACATAAAAAAGTGAAGTATAAAACGAATACAAACGAGCATTATTGTGCAGTAGCTTGTGACTAATTAAGCCTTTTGTAGTTTTGAACGAATAAGTATAAAACGTTTAGTTGGAAATTTTAACTAAAATAGCATTACTTTTGCTTTAAAATTAAACTTACTTAATTTGTTAAACTTTTATTAATTCTCTAATATAGCAGCAATTACTAAAATAAATATAAATTAGAAGCTAAAGCACTCACAACCCCATATAAGTATATAAAGCCATAATATTTAAATATTTCCAACTCTATATATTGAAGTTCATTTCTAAGCAAAAAGTATTTTTAATTCATTTTGTACAAATTTCTATTTTTAAAATGTATAACTTTAGATTTGTATTGAGACAATCGTGGTAACCCACAGCAGCTATTCTATGTACCACTGTAAGTTGTACATGTAACACACCGCTATTAAATCTGCTCTATTTTATTCTAAATTACACAACTGACCTGAACACTAAAATTTACTTGCTATTTTTATAGTTCATAGAAATGTACATATTTACTTGTTTAACTACCAGCCATTATGCAAAAATTAAAAAATATATAATCAAATAATTAATTTAATTGACTTTCATGTTTAAGCCGATGCATGTACATGTATTAACTCAATAATTCTTACATATACATGTATCGGCTTACATTCTGCTGCATGGTAAATGGACAGAATCATAGATGCTTAGATTATAATTAATTCATGCAAATAATTGAATTTTTTTAAAGCGTCTAGTTTAGTTAAGTCTACATGTTGTCCAAACAATCAAAGGTTTATAGCGAAAATATGAAATAATGTTTTAAACTAGAGATGGGAATTTTATGAATTTCCAGAATTCGGGTTCGGTTCGTTGAAAATGAAAGTTCGGTTCGGTTCGTTGAAAATGAAAGTTCGGTTCGGTTCGGGTTTGGTTAGCAGTTGACAATTTGAGAGTTCGGTTCGTTGAACATGAAAGTTCGGTTCGGTTCGGGTTCGGTTCTAACAAGAGCTCGGGTTCGGTTCGGGTTCGGCTTGCTTTCCAACTCGCAAGAGTTCGATTCGAGTTCGAAATGGTTTGGTTTGGATAATGTTGCAATTATTTAACTTTAATTATATTAATCATGTTTATGACAAACATGTTTAAAATGGTTTATGGTAAATACGCTTAGAAATTAATTAAGTCAAAGTGGCTGCCACATTTTTTCCTTTGGGAAAAAATATGACAATGAAAAAAGGAGAGAAGTGGTATTTATTCCTGTACATTTCTTAAAATATCGTAAGTTGACCAACAAATGTTCATAATATAGATATTTAGCTTTATTATTGTATCTGAAATATTCTCCTTGATAATAACGAGCAAATAGACCCATAATAATAACGAGCAAATAAACCCTTCATCAATTTTTAAATTCTATTTGTCACTATAGGTCTATATATTAGATACGTTTATAATTAAGTGGTAATGTCTTCGCTAAAATTTGATCCAATATTTCACAAACAAAGTGCAATTTAGTAAAATAAAAATGTCAAATGAAGATGATTTAGTAAACACGTGCACTTCCATAGAAAAATTATCATAATATACACCGTTTGCTCTCACCTGACCAGTAATAAGCTTAATAATGTGCCTTAGGGTTTCAAATTTGAAACTGAGATCAATTAGGAAGTTACGAAAATTGTTATAAAATTATTGCATTGCAATGGTGCAAAATGATTTACTCCAGATATCCTTAATACATATAGAATGTCATATATAATTATTTGTAAATCTGGATGCAAAAATATTACAGTAGCACACTAAAATTAGAAAAATTTCATAATTTGAATTTAACAAGAACAAATCCACCTAGATTGAGTCAAGCAATTTCAAATTTTTATGGAATACTCTCATCACTTTTGTCTCTTTGATGTTAATCTTCATTCTATATTTCAATGCCGTATCCTTCAGACTATTCATTATCTTCTGTAGGCCCGTCTCGCTTCCCGCTACCATTCCTTTGCACCGCTACCATTTTAAAAGTTGTGTCGGAACCAGCCTTACCTGAATATATGCTGCTAGATACTGTAAGACATGTAAATGCAAAAATTAATATATATTTGTATTGTTCTTACTATCTTTATTTAATGTCAGGCTAGTGAAGAAGAAAGGAACTTCAAGAGTTTGGTTCAGTTCGGTTTGGACGAAGTCTGGGTTCGGGTTCGGTTCGGGTTCGGCCAGAGTCTGTGTTCGGGTTCGATTCGGTTCGGCCAGAGTCTGGGTTCGGGTTCGGTTCGGGTTCGGTCAAAGTCTGGGTTCGAGTTCGGTTCGGTTCGGTCAATATTCTAGATTTTAGGGTTCGGTTCGGGTTCGGTTCGATTCCTATCTCTATTTTAAACTTCATTTTATAATTCTGGTTCTGTCTAGACAATCCATGTATACCAATTCCAACAAAAATTTATTAATTAAATAGAATCTTTGAATTTATTATGAAAAATACCAAAATATACTGTATCTTAGAAAACTTATTTACAAAAATTTTCAAGAGTTAAAAAAATAAAATTTATAACTAAAAAGCAGTTAAATGTAAGGTAACGTTTACTAAATGAAATAGTTAAATTTTTAGTGCAACTTTTTAGTAGTTGATGTTTTAGTTAATTTTAGTAATTAGTAAAATGCACATGCTAGTTAACTTTTGCTCATCATTTTAGACGAGTAAAGTTATATAGGAATAATATGCTATATTATATTAATAGTATATTATATTCTAGTAGAATACTATATAGATTGTGTGTGGAGTTGGCCTTTACATGTTGGTTTTGAAACGACGCAATTAAATATGCTATGAAGATATTGATCTTACATTTAGACCGTTAAGTAATTTGCAATATTGCATGTTAATCTAATTTGTAGGACTAAATCGTAGGACTAATGGAATAAGAGTGTTATATAATATAACATTCCCCATCTCGTTAGTTTGTAATTTAGAATTAGGCAATGGTATACTATGGTTTAATGTGAGTCGCTTGCCCAAAGAACATGGCACCACAATGCACATGCTTGCTCAAAGCACATGGTAGCACAATGCACATGCTTGTACAATGCACACGCTTGCATTATTAAATGACGATAAGTTTCGTTCATTTCGCTTTTGTTCTATCGATCCACTCATGATGATTGATTGTAAATGTCAACACGTTGCCACATTTTCTATATTCTGCTTCTAGTTTTTGTACTTTTCTGCTTTTATGGCTTTCTTCCACTGTTTTCTATGTTTTCTCCCTAATTCTGAGATATTTACTGAATTTTGAATTGTACTATTTCGTTTGTATTATGCTGCTGAAACATGTCGCGTTAAGCTTGTTGATGTTATGAGCAGGCATGAAATTATAAATAGAAAAACTATAAACTAGAAAACTAAAATTTGAAATTCTAAATAAATTCTGGAAGACTATCAAATATAAAGCATGTTAATTTAATTCATTGCAATATAGGCCTATATGTATGTGCAATATATTCATAATTATGTATTATATTATAAAAGCGTAACTATGTTGCGCTCGCATGCAGTCAAATGTACTAGCACTTACTGCATGCATATACAATCAATTTAGTTGGCAAGTGTTTCCTAGTCAAATTGATGGCTCTTTCATGCTTTAAGTCTTTCTTGATTTCATTATTGATTAAGTGATCGCCATTCACAGGAAAAATACAAACAAAAAGTTTTGCCTGTCTGTATGCCCATCCTGATTGTCTTGTATAGATATTACCTCTTAGACGAAAGAATGGTTTGAAATTGTAATGATATGCAAATAGAAGTTAATTCGTGTATCTATGCCTGAAACTTCCACAAGTTCCTGCCCTGCTTGGCATGCCGATGTCACTAACAATAAGTTGGAGCTTAGAAAGATTCAATCGCAGAGGTAATAAAGGAATCAGTGTTTACTTCACTACTGACTAACTAATTCACGTTATTATGCTTTAAGCAGTTTCTATAGTCTCACTACACTGACTAATCAACTAATCGTAAAGTCAAATTGATCAACTAACTATTGCACTGTTGAAGCAATGCATCGTTAAATTCCGCAGAGCACTTCTGGGTGCTTTCTATTTGCATAATAAAGAGAATGCCAAACCGAGCTGCAAATGATCGATGATTTCTTTCCTCATTTAGGCTATCCCGGAGGACCGCAGGGAAGACTAATGGAGCGGGAATGAGGCTGGAGTAAGGGAAGGAAGGATCGAGCAGGGAACGAGTGTGGGGTGCAGAATCGATATGTCGCCTTGAGACGAAAAACTGACTACTATCATTTCCCTCTATCTTCATTACTCTCTCTCGCTCTGTTTCTGTCTCTCATACTCTCTTTCTATCTATTTCTCTATCTCCCTCTTTCTCGCTGTCTCTCTCTGTCTCATTCTCTCCCCTCCTCTCTCTCTCTCTCTGTCTGTCTGTCTGTCTAACTTATTCCCCATCATATTCCATCTATTAGAAACGCACTCCCAATGACAGTGAATATTTGTATGCTTAACTATGTGACTTAACTATTACTATGCTTAACAAAAACATTAAATATATTCATCATGCACATTATTCTCATTTAATTTCTCTCTCTATCTTTCTCTCTCATCTCTCTCCTCCTCTAAATCCTTTAGTAGTAGGCCTACCTGTGATCCATGTTTCTACCACTACTGATTAAATTTTCTTAGAAAAAGCTTTTCCTTAGTCTGACTTTGAATTGTAGTCATATAGTTTTATGGCAATTTAAGCAGTAGGTTCAGAAATTGAAGATTTTTTTAGTTTTATGCATAGGATCTGCATCTTTAAATCTAATCCTCTCAGTTTATGATAACAATTTATGAAAACTCTTCTTTTTAGCGTACAAAAGGAAATCTGTTGGATTTAATTAAAATGTAATATAGAGGTGCGTTTTGAATAAAGTAACTAATTTTGAAAAAGCTACTATTTAAAATTTCCCTAAAATAACATAAATTGGCGCCATGCCAGCTTAGAATCAACTCATAAATTAGCCAATTTATGAGTTGATTCCCCAGATAAAAATAAAATAATAAAATAAAATAATAAAAGCCTTAGAGACAATATACAGAAGTATTATGCTAAACCGAAAAATCTCTAAAGCCTTATGCATTTAATTTTAACGCAATTGAGCTTCGGATAGGTTAAAGGATTGCACTTGATTCAAGTTGACCGCTTCATTACTAACGGTTAGCGTTTAAAATACTTTATATTGAGAGATCGATAACTTTTCTATATTTTCTTGCTTGATTTACATCAATTACTGATCAATACATTATTTATGTTATCAAAAGAAGCCAACCTTATCCACAAAATATTTTAATGTGGAAGTTTCTTGCAATTAGAATTTAGACTCACGAACTGGAAGCCAGTTTTCTTTACGAGAATCTCGATAATTTAGAAATGTATATTTATAAGGTTTACGCACATATCAAGTTCTATCATAAACAGTTACAATATAAACATCAATGTGATGTTGCTCGTTCTTTCAAGCTAACCTTCTTTATTACTACTTGAGTCCAGACTTTATGATTGCTCTAAGTCTAACCGGAAATTCTTCAGTCGTGATTGTTCTTAACGAATTGGGTTCAAACAAGGAAGCCTTAATGCAATCAGGAAAGGGAGGTGAACACACAGCTCCTATCCATTTTATTGTTTTGTAATTCCTTATTTTTGGATGTCAGCAATGTACGTGTTATACAGCAAAATCTGTCTGTCTGTCTGTCTAACTTACTCTCCAGCATTCCATCTATCAGAAATGCACTCCCAATGGCAGTGAATATTTGTATGCTTAACTATGTACTTACAAAAACATTAAATATATTCATCATGCACATTATTCTCATATTATTTCTCCTTCTCTCTCATCTATTATTTCACAATCGCACAATTGGTAGATTTTGCATTTTGCCACTGGCTCAACCCTTATAGCAAAACGGGTTTGAGTGATTGAAAGTCCAAATGGCGTTGGGTTATAGAAAGAGGATAGATGAGGGGTTTGGAAGTGGGCATACAAGCCCCTTCTGCCCTCCCTGCCAGAACCACTGCGTGGAAATCGCCCTGTTACTATGGCTACGTGCCAGATCGCTGTATGTAAATCAATGCGAATGGACTCGTAGAATCAGATATGAAGAGTTGGCGTGAATCCACTAAGTCCTAGTCCGTCTGTCGGACCTTTAATCCGCCAGGCAATCCGTCCACTCGTATATTTCTCGTATTCTTTTTTATGGACCCCTAATCCGGCTAAATCCGGTTGTTCCATTTCACACACAACTTTATTATATTGAAAATCTTCGGCGAGGAAGTTGAGCGATGGATTTACGAGCGTTGAGGTCATCTAATTATTCTTCGTCCTTAATTCAAAATATTGATTTAACAAAATTCAAGTGTGGGTCTCTCGTATATGGTTCAGTGCGGTTTAGAATAGATAGGACAATGTATGCTAGTATATGCATGAGACATCCAGTTGGTAATGATAATGATAACAAACAGTTGATAATGAAGAAAACTATGGAAAGCAACTGTTTATGTTAACAATATTATAGATATAATCTGAGTCTGTGTGTACAAGGGGACTGGTTTAACATCCCTTTTGTGAAGATTCCCATATGAAATTATTATAGCTTCTGTATTTCCGGGATTAAAAAACGAATGAGAATCTTGAATGTATCTCTATCATTTGGAAAACAAAGTTTATAACTTTGCTTGTTCTTTTTGAGATTAAGGAACATCAGGCGATGCGCATCCCGGTGAATGTGATCTGCATTATGGTTTTTACATGTATTTTATGTGATTTTCATATTTAAGAAAAATTAAGGTTAAAGCTGATTTTAATGTCTGTTTAACTTTCAAAGGCATATCAGCGACGGATAGTTTAGAAGTTAAACACTTTAAGCTGAACCACGATTTTAAAACTAAGAGGTCCCGGCCACTAGCCCAGTCATGCAGCGTAAGGAATGGAACAAAATAGACCTACTGGAACTAAGTACAGGAATTAAGTGCAGGAATTAAGTACAGGAATTAAGTACAGGAATTAAGTACAGGAGATTGCAAGCACCTGACTTGCAAGGAAGCTGCAGTGATAGAGACTTAATCTTTACTCTTAATTATATGTACGTGTATATACATATGTATATAAGTATAAAAGTTCATGCAAAGAATTGATTACATTGGGACATTATAGAATACTATTGTTGATTATTGTTATCGTATTATAATTATTAGTTGATTAGAAAAGCATTAGACTGAGAGATTGTTTTACATTGTGATACTATTCTGCTTTTAGTTGTGTCGAACTGCGGTTGATGGATCACAAGTGGAAAGGGAATTATATCGATCCGTGATGAGAGGATACTCCAGGTTTATACGTCCTGTCAGGAATCCTTCAGATCCGGTAGAAGTGACAGTAGGACTCTCACTTGTGGAAGTCATTGATATCAATGAGGATTTCGGTCAGCTCAACGTTAAAATGTGGCTCAGCATGGTATTTACTACTACTGCTATTACTGATTGGTAGGCAAGGAAGCTGTAGTGATATCGCTTATCCTCGCTTATCACCGGTTTGCAAACTGTTGATAAGCGGGAGATCTATTTTCTTTTGCAAAAGATTTAATTCAGTTTGTTTCAGCAATATTTCAAGCAGCTGGACGACTAGAGTAGCCGGGCGGCGATTCAGTATTTATTGCTCAATTCGTTTTTATCGAACCCCGGGTTCTTCGCATCTAGGATTTAAAAAATAATACTAATTAATAATACTGTACATTAATGATAATACTGTACTTTTGCTTGCATTATTAAAAACGTTCGAAGTTTCATGGAACTCATAGGAAGAAAAATTGTATAGCCTACGTGTACATGTAGGTCAAATTTTCTTGAATCATTTACTGCAATGCATGTATTAAAAAATATACAGTAGCCCTCCATTTCAATCAAAAACGTGTTTTAATTTAATTAACTAGTAAATATTTTATATTATATTTTTAATTGTCACTTAATCACTAATTCGATGAAAAATGAATAGGCATAGGCACAAGTATATTTCTTGTTACATAATATAATTACAGAAGCATATTTTCGATATGCTAAAATATTTCATTTTTATTTTTGTAGAGAATTGGTTCAAAATGTGAGTGTTTTCAGAATTGCTACAACTATTGGCCTAGAGTTCTCTACAATCTTACTATAACTATTGGCCTAGAGTTCTCTACAATCTTACTATTTGCCTGAGAAACCAACTTTTAATTTCATCGTTGTTTAATATAAAAGTTGATAGAGTGACACAAGCCTTTTAGTTCTCTGTTACCCTAGGGTTATATACTATGTCACGCTATGGAGATATAGATAATATTTAGAGAGATATATATAGAGAGAAAGAGAGAGATAGTAAGATACAGAGAGAGAGAGAGAAACAGGTCTAAAAAGTTTGAAATAATACTGCAAAAAGCCATTGCTTACTAAATCTTATTATAATTTCTCTATGACAGAGCTGGAAAGATAACTATCTGCGTTGGGATCCTGATAAGAACGGAGGAGTCAGGAGAATGAATTTCCCAACGTACGGAGAGGATAGAATATGGATTCCAGATATCGTTTTACTCAATGCGTAAGAATTTGACTGCAGAATTCTGTCTTAGCATGTCATCATACTTCATTTCTAAGCGAAATTCTTCTAAAAAAAATAACTTAATTTATTTCTAAGCGAAATTCTACTCAAAAGAACTTAATTTAACTCACAACGTTTCTAATTCTTTTGGATGATATGGAAAAATCATGCAGATTTTAAGATTAAGAAAAAAGGTGAGGACTGAGAAAAAAGTAGTTCCATACATTGTGGACCTGTCATTGGACAGCACACTTGCAGCGAGAGAGGAAAACAAATTTGTTAATCTTTTTCTTAAATCGTTTGCTGTGATTTAACTAAGAATGTAACATATACCTTTATCAGCTATAACTTGATTCATTTTTTAGATTAAATTATGTTTAATAGTACAACGTCTAAACAAAGTTTAACTTTCGTTTCACTCGAAAAAATATCAGTGATGATCGTTCCACTAATTCGAAGTTTTAAACCTATCGTGATTGACTTCTTAAATAAATCTAGGAAGATCATTACTTATCTTCATGTGCTCGAAATATGTCCATGGAATCCATATATAGCCACTTCACAAATTTGATCATTATTTTATTCGTATTTTGAATATTAAAGATTATTTAGTTTAAATACTCAAACTACTTAGTTTACTTTAATTTTAATTTCTTATTTAAAATTTTATAATACAAATAGAAGAGGTTATTGGGGATTTACCGATTATATGGTATGGAACAGAGAGGAGTGAAGAAGGGCTATTCGTTTCCGGATCCTAGTTAAACTGGGAATAAAAGGGAAGAAGCTGATGGCTTAGTTTCTTTAATTAATTAAAATTACTTAGTTTATTTTAATTATTGAGAAATAATCTGTTTATTTATTAAAAATCGCTTGTATTACTTTAATTATATCACTTAAATTTAGTTAAATTCAGTTTTCCTATTCATAAATCCACCGTTTCGATATTACCTATAAATTAACTAAGACATTAGCATAATAAAAGTATACTAATATAAGTTTGATATTTTTCCAGAATGAAATCGGATCTGGATGAAGGAATCGAGGCAGTAGTGCGTCACGACGGACTAGTCCGATGGATTCAACCAGTGGTCTACAAGGTTCGCGTCCGTCATGAATTTCGCGGTAACTCCTGGGCAGCCTACTTTGACATAGGTTCGTGGACCTATGACGTCACCCTGATTGACATCAAGGCTCCACCCCCTCAGCCGCCAAGATCCGCCTTCCCTGCGCACGACGCCGGGATGTACTCAGATGCCGAGAAAGAACCGGCTGCCCAGGAACCTGTGATCGACTTGGACACAGGTAGCTTCATAACGAACGATCAGTGGGGAGTTCTGGAGCATTCTGGTCGAAAGGAATCGAGAATTCCGCATAGTTGTTGTCCTAACGAGCGATACACCACCTTCCATTATGTTCTGAAATTGAGAAAGAAGCTTGGGCCTTCGTTGTTGGGATAATGCTTGCGACTTGAATATTCTACTTGGTTAATTTTAAAATGCTTTCTCTTATTGATTTCATGTGTCCTAGACTTCATTGTACTAAATTCAGTTATCTTCACCCATGCTAGTACAAAAACGTTCTATATTGCTGATTACTGCATTAACAAAGTAAATTAAACAAATCCTCGGGTTCAAGAATAGAAAATCTTAGTCGTACAACATCAAGAGTATAAAACCTTAATCGGTCACACAACACGAATTTTTTTTAAACTTAGTAATTCCTCAATTTTAAAAGCAATGAACATGCTTGGCAGTATATTTTTACTTTCCGAATACTATACTGTAATATTGATAAAGTAAATAAATTTGTAAGGATGAATCATCTCGTGTATGAAGGAGCAGATTTTATTTGAGACGAGGACCTAGGTAGTAGAGAATTATCGCAGAAATGAATCAATTGTTGATTGATTTACATGTATATTGAACATTGATTAATCAAGCATTGATTTAGATATTTATAAGCTGATCTTGGATGATAAGATAAATAATATTATCTTTTGTATGATACGCTTGTAATGTAAAGAAATGGGTGGATCTAAAACGTGTAGTGAACCAGAGTAGTGAATAGCAATGTCCATATTTGAATGATTCTCTTAATGATTCGTTTGATAGAATGCTGTCGAATATCTGAGATAATTAATTGACCCAAAGAAATACAATGTACCATGTCAGCCCTACAGTGGGTAGTCAAAAAACTGTGCAATTGCTCAGTTTTATCCGTTCAGTAAAATAATACGTATCAGAACCTTGTGCTTCCAGAATATAAAATATAAAATAAAGTTGGTTCTAAATCTCTATCTCTCTCTCTCTTAGTGCACTGCCTACTGGTAGGCCCATGGTATACATGTATAACGCCTCCACTCTTCTCTGTCTTCCGTCTTCCTCTTCATTTCCACATATGAGTGGGTCTTTAAATCATCTAACATACCTAATCTCGGCCTGCCCCAGCCTCTTTTTCCTTCCATTCTACCTTCTATGACCCCTTTTAATAGACCTCCCCCCTTAGAATGTGTCCTATCCAACTCTTTTTCCTATTTCTTTTTTCAACTGTTGATCTGACATTTTCAACTGTCTATCTGTGCCAACTCTCTCCAGAACTTCCTCATTTGTAACCTTTTCAGTTCAGCTAATCCACTCCATTCTTCTCCAAATCCACATTAAATGTGGTTCTAAATAATAATTGAATAATGTATATTATTATTATATAACATTATAATTATTATATAATCATAATGTTATGTAGAATAATGGGTGGTTCGCAAATAGTTCAGACTATTAGACTCTCAATATTTTGTGGGCCCTCATTTGCAGACATGCCGGCTGAGATTACTGAATTTTAGAAATTTGTACAATTAGACATAGCGAGATAACACGATGAAATAATAAACTTAATATAGCACACATTCTATGAATATAGTAATAAAATGAATGCTACCTAAAACTATGTAAAACTCAAGCAGGCAAAATATTTTAGAGATATGCGAATTAAGCCGTTTTAGAATTTCGATGAACCGCGAACAGCAAAAAAGCAAAAAGAAGGCGTTAATATGTTAATCAAATGCAAGGGATTTATTCTAATACGCTAAATTATGTAATAAGTCATAAACAAAATAAAAATTTAAGTACCACTCTCGTCAGTGGCAATATCGAATAATCTGAAAATAAAGTCCAATCGAAGAGGTAAAATAATAAAAATCCATAAGAAGAATAAAAATAATAAGAATCAAAGTCCAATCGAAAGCAAATGTAATGAGAATCAATATCCAGTATCCAGACAACCAGTCCAATGGTGTGAACTCAAAGGATGAAAAGTTTTCTACGTCTTATTCTGTGTCGTGGATATCTGATGGAAAAGAGAAATCTGAATGGTAGGTCTAAAACTAATACTGAAGCTGCTCTTGAGAATTCAAAGGCTGACAAATTAAAGCAGTTGTTATTACTTAATAGTGAAGTTATCGTCTAACTCTCTACTAATTGTTTAATAGTCATCATTTGTTCCTTGCGTTCTGAAGAGAACATAGTGAGGCAACATTCCTCCATTCTTTTCTGTCTTCAGTAACCCTCACAGCATCTTCTCATGAAATGTTAAAAGTTTTAAAATCTTTGTGTATCGTGCTGAATCAAGTTCTTCTAGGTCTTCCTCTTTTACTTTTCCTTAGCTTGGCATCCAAGTTATTGCTTTTGGCATTTTTATCATCAGGCATTTTTAATACGTTACCCATGAACCTTCTAAAACTGTTATCATTTCTTGAAGTTGATGCATATTTTTTGTTAGTGAGGCTCTATCGTCCGCAAAATCAAGGTCATCTAATTTAATAGTAGTTAACAATTATTTGCGTATGGATCCGATGCATCCACGGGAGTTTATCTTTATATATCTCTTTAAATATTAATGCCTGAAGTATTGCAATCACGTGATGTCCTGAAAACGCTTATCTATTATTTCATAACTTTAGTTAACATCAGAATTATTTGATATACATGTATTTATAGTGAATCATAATTTGCTTCAGTGAGTAAAAATAATATTTCCTACTATAAATGTACTTAGATAAAACTCCAGGTGACTTCAGACTGAAAATGTATAACGAAGAGTGGATTATATTGGTATCGATTTACAGAAAAACAGAGGCAACCAATAAATTTAAAAACAGCAAAACACGAGGCATAGAACAGAAGGCAATTAAAGTAAATTTTTTAAAGAAATAGACAACAATGATTGATTATTTTAATTAATTATCACTATTTATACATTCTTCTTCTTCTTTTCTCTGCGTGACGTCACTTAATGGACACCAGAGCAGCCTCTTTTATCTTCTGTCTCCACTGATACCGGTCCTGGGCAAGATCATAGACATCACTCTGTGCTAGGTTATATTTAGTATCTATTTGTTCTATATCTTTATTATATTGTTTAATTAAAGTATATTTATTTCCCATACCTAGTTTCATTTTATTATTTGTTATTCTATAATTTAGAGCTTTTCTTAAGGGAGTATTTTCATCCAATCTTAGCATATGTCCTATCCAACTGAGTCTTTTGAATTTTATTGATTCACTCCATGGTTTTTATTGTGTTCTGTCATATAGATCCGTATTTCTAATTATGTGTGGGTATTTTGTGTTTAATATGGTTCTCAATAGTTTTCTTTGAAATATATCTACAGTATATTAATTTCTATGCTTTTAGTTATTTTCCATAATTCACTATTATATATAAAGATATGTTTGATATATCTATTAAATATTTTAATTCTTATTTTCAAGCTTAGTTTTTTATTTCTTAGTTTAGATTTATATTTATTAAATGCCATCATTGTTAATTTTTTCCTTTGATTTAAGTCTCTTTCTGATTCAAGCATACTACCTAAGTATTTAGTATTGTTCCATTGCGTATCATCTATTGTGTTTGGTACAATTATTTTCTCTATTTAATCTTTATTTATCTGCAAATCTCTCCGTTTTAATCTATTTTCTACATATTCTATTAGTTCATCAGATTTGTTATTTCCAAAAATAATCCATCCTATATCATCGGCAAACTGCTGATCCATTGTTTCTTTATCTATTTTCTCATTTTTGTTTTTATTCCAATATGTATGATCTTGTATTTCTGCTGGTATATTATTATCTTCTTTTGCATTTAGAGCTATGGCCAGATATAAAGTAAATAATATAGAACTTAAGCAGTCTCCCTGAGGGACTCCTGTGTTGGTATTAAATTTCTTTCCTTCAAAATTGTCATTTATAACTTTTATTTTTACATTTTCTATTAACATTTTTATTATATAAAGATCATCTTTCTATATACTATTTTTACATTAATAAATTAATATATAAATTAATAATTAATTGATTATGATTATAATTATTTATAAAGATTATTGAAACAATTACTAATAATTTCTAATCTTCTTCATGCGAATTAGCTCGATCAGAAGATGATCTAGTCTAGAAATGCTCTCTGAAAGTACAGAAAATTAAAGCAGAGTCCATTACAAATTATTATTTTATTTATTTCAGAGTAAATTCTGTGAGTAATAGAAAAATTATATAGCAGCAATTAGATAAAGAAATAATCGATAACTAAACGCATTGTCGCACAGAGCTCAGGTTCCTTTATGGTAGCCACTTTCATTTTGCATGTTTGTTTACCTAGTATACATTGCTACAGAAATACAATCACAATATTAAAAGAGAACAATTGAACTACGCTAAGTAACTCTTTCTAAGATTCTCTTTAATTAAGATTTTATTTCTGTCATTTAATTCAGACATGGATGAGATCCGAGAAGTGGTTATTCCTTTATACGTAATGCCGTAGCCTTCAAAGCAGACATGTTATTGTCATATACTTACATATACATGAAAATATTTCCAATTAATATTGCCGTAAATTTAGATAATTTTAAATACCAAAAATGGATATATGTATGAAAAAGAAATCTCACCTGTTATTAAATATATATTTAGTGCTTTTTAATTTCAAAGATCGTATGACCTTAAACTGAAAATATTAACTAAAAATATGAATAATAAAAAAAAACTAATATCAAGATTTACGTTTGACAAATTTTCAAATTAACAACAGCCAGCATCATGTACTCGTGAGAGAAGACTATCAATGTGACAGTGGGGAGAGAGAATCAACGTAACAATGTCTACTAGGCTCTAACAAGCGCATATCGGTTGGTTATTCAGACTGCGAATCAGTATTGTAGAAGGTTCAAATCTAACGACCGTTCCGTTACCGACATTATATCACGATACGAAACAGACGTTAAACTAGGTAATAGTCTCTTTGCTACATCAATTAATGTGGAGATAGCAGCTTTATATAATTCTAAAAGCACGGTTATTGTGGTCGTTTGCCACTCAGAATCTTGACTCCTCATTGATTATTTTATTCCATTCAAGTCTAGTATCATTGATTCAACAGAACTAAGTGAATCAGATCATCCTTGATGACTATCATTCTGTGCCTGGAATAATTCCAGTTGTTTAAGATGTGTGCATGGAGCATGGAAGTGATTGCTACCACATCGTGCAGAACTCTGTAGAACACTTGTGCGGCATAGTCTGTAGAACACTTGTGTGGCATAGTCTGTAGAACACTTGTGTGGCATAGTCTGTAGAACTCTTGCCTGATAATTAACAAAGACGCCACTGATAGAAATCCCAGCCAAACCCTGGCTCACTGAACAACTATGGTACGTAAGCAATTGCTAAACTCTACATGACATTATTGTCACCGGACAGGCACCGTTTAAGATCTTTTTTCTCTCTCCTCAGCGCATATTTTTAAACGTTTGGATGAATTAATTTGACATGTAATGGAGAAATGTCTCTGCCATCATCCTTACACGAGGAAGCGGACGTAAACTGTTATCATTATTATAAACTGTTACTGCAGGTAGCCGGTGTTCCGCATTAACTGTTTCATTTATCTTTAATAGTGCGAAGGAAAACTCTAACTCATAGTCATCCCACTTAAAATTTGATTTTACCACCGTCAACGTTAGATCGGCTAATCTCTGTATTAAAAGATAACATTGATAATAATAGTATCACAAGAAAAAAAACTCTCTTAGCAAATTGTCTGATTCAGAAATAACACTGTTAATCGCCCCAGTCTAATCTATATAAATAGCAGCTCCCAGCAGAGTTACAATCTCTTCCAGAGATTCAGGTCAACTCTCAACAAATGTTGCTCTCAAGGTCTTCTGTAATCATTAGCTAATGGTCGTCCTGACGGACAGCACTTATCACTAGATTGTCCACAAGGATAACAGCCAAGAATACACAGAGAATATCCACCTCTGACATACAGTGTATAACTCAACGTCAGAGGGATCTCGATGTCTGTTGTTGTATATTAAGTTGAGTGTATCCTGTCATAAACAGATGTAGTGCAAATCACTTTGAAGAATTCGAGATAGCTGCGGGTCAGTAAACGAGATCATCAGTTGCTGAGCCAACATGAAGCTACGTACATGTAGGAATAGAGGGGTAACCGAGTTAGAAGAACAACGGGCAAGATGAGATAATAATATTCCAGATATTTGCGTGAAAATGGAATTTTGAGCAGAAGATCGGGAATAATGAAAAGATTGTGAACAATCGCTTAAGTAGCAGATAATATATTTTCTTGTTATAATGATGATGATGACGATAATAATAATAATAATAATTATAATATAATAATAATAATTATTATTATTACTATATTATTATTATTATTATATAGTAATAATAATTATAATTATTATTATTATATCATGGTTATGATTAATATTATTATCATCATCACTATAACAAGAAAATCTGCTACTTAAATATTTATATATGTTTAACTTTCATAATATTAATTTTATTATTATTATTATTATTATTATTATTGTTATTATTTTTTTTAATGCCCTGGGCTGTATAAGGCCCTGGGCTAAAATATAAGATAAAAAAGACTTTATTTAATTAAAAGAAAGATGACAAATATTTAAAATAGTTCCTCAAATTATTATTATTATTATTATTATTTTTTTTTTTTTTACCCCGGTGTAAAGAACCTGGGGTTTGATAAAAACGATTCGAGCAATACGTGCTGAATCGCCGCCCGGCTACTCGAGGTCATCAATCGGCTTAAAAGAATTGTTGAAGCAGACTGCATTAAATCTTTGCAAAGTCATGGAAAGCCTTTGCCAAAGAAAAGATGTCTCTCGCTTATCGCCGGTTTGCTCTGCAATAAGTCTGCCTATGCCATTAATAAAGTCAACTCCTTCGGGATTCATCGGGCCCATGGTTTCAATAGCCACCGGAACAACTTCATATCCTAAGGACAGATCACGGTATTTATCCAACTTCCTAGAGGCGGCATGAACAGCAGCACCACCGGCTGTGACTGAAGTCGTATTCAGGTAGGAGTTTGCCATAGTGTCAATGACCGTGACGTCCCAAACGGCACATTTACCGTTGCACCAGGGCACTAAAGTCATGCCGTCCGGACGCTTGCCGTCTGATCTGGACAACCCACTTGGTTCCTTATAGGAAGGGATGCCTGCTCTCTAAAGTGCTCGCCATATTATGTCATTTAAATTGTGATGGCGAGACATTCTACCTGAGCTTCGTTTGCAGGAGAGACCGTGGAGACCTAAAGCGTCGACTTCAAGACCGCAGGGGCACATGTGAGGCTCGCAAGTTTTCGCCCCTAAACGGAAACTAACAGCTACTCGAATCGCCTCATTGTCTAAAAATAGCCCACCAGAAGCAACAGGGAGAGCGTGAAGCCAGTCGCTGCTTCTTTTAGTTGATACAGCTAGGAGTCGTGCTCTGTCTACTGCATTGGACTGGGATTCTAACAGACTGTTATAAATCCGATCCACTATAGGACGGTCCCTTGATTTCTGGCTACTGACTGAGGTAGAAGGTGGAGCACTGGAGGTGAGGCTTTTCGACCAAACTGACAACGCAACGTCAATGGAACTATCGGCAGAAAGGGAGCACTTATGAAGGATGGCGTCTTGCAACTGCCTCGTTCCCATCGCTGATGCCAAAAAGGCTGAAGGCGCGATATGGGAAACAAGACGACTTCCAAGACCACCCATGCTCACCGGTAGACTGGCTTGCTGCCACTGCAAATCAGACAAATCTGCGTTGATAACGGCGCACAAGCATTGCCTAAGAGCCTCGTCGTAGTCTAAAAGCCGCGGATTAGAGAAGCTCGGACTAGAGCGCAGAACGTGCAATAATTATTATTATTGTAATTACAATTATAAGTAGATGTAGAATTTATCACTATTATTTTTGTTTTACATGTATATAATACATTATTATTATTATTATTTCATGCACTGTTTGAATTGCAAATAGCAATAAAACTATGACATCGTTACTTTTAGACTATAAATAATTCATCGATAAAAACATTTACAATAACATGGCTCCTCATGGCATGATTCCGTGTTATGTTGATATGGCTACATTTATTATTATTTAAATCTATGCCGGGAAGTGTGTTTTTGATCTGCTACGGAAAGTGGAAATAGTAGAGAAAGAGCGAAGACCAGGAGTCGGAGATTTTCAAATAGTAGGATCTAAAAAAGAAAACGAGCATCTACTGAAGGAGGTGAAACTATTAGTAATTTTAGGTTTGCATCATAAGAACTAAGCTTACGAGAATGCTGATAGGGCTTAGGAGGTCCAAAACTTATGATGGTTTATCATAGATCAGTGTTTTCAAAGGTAACAAAACAATAATATACTTAATTCTTTACTCCACAGGAAGCTAGTGAAGAGATAGCATTAAGCCATAAAGAAAATATATCTTAAAGCAGTTTACAATAGTATAAAACATCGAATAAACGTCAGTTTCATATCTCGGCAGCATGCCAGTGACGGGAAGAGTTTGGAGTTGAAACCACAATTATATCATTGTTCCGCAGTGGAATATCAAGTGGACATACCAAATTAGCTTCCAAAATAAATTCCTTACATTATTGGCCGATGGTAATTAAGAAGCGAGATCCATTGAAACTACAGATACATATGTATGAAGCAAAAGTGATAAGGTGTAATGTACGTTAATGTATGACACAGCCAATGATAACAGTCGGTACATCAATACAGAATACGAGTGCCGTCAGGCGACAGACTCTTGAGACAAGTATATGATAACAAAACCGGTTCTTTGTATGTCATCAGCAGGTTATGCTGAGCTTCACGATAGATCTAGTAACATTTCTGCACGTGATAGAGCAGGCATGATTGTTCCTTTTAACATTACTTATCTTGTAATGAAGTATTTCGTATAGATTTTTCCAGAGATGTATCAGTATATATTGACCTAGAATATAAACCCAGTTCTCGAGGTAGATGCATTTGAATTTGATATTTGAATAGATGAATTTGAGCGATATTTTGATCTGATACCGAAAATGTTCTACAGCAAGAAAAAGTGAAGTTGCACTTTTATTAAAACCTAAAATTGTAATTTTCAAAAACCCACGACCATAATTAAACTGAATGAGAGAAAAGGATATTTAACATAACTGAAAATAATGGCATTGATTTCATAAATATTCTCAAGTTGTTAAATGTGAGCATTATGCCATAGTGTGTGACGTACCGTGCTTCTAAGCAACATGAACGAGAACAAATTGCACAGCTCATTCATAATTGCAACGAAACAAAGGATGTGCCAACTACCAACACAACACCAACACCAACACTATTACTACACTACCAACTCTCTCTCTCTCTCTCTTTCTCTCTCTTTCTCTCTTGCTGTGGTTGCTTTTCCCATTAAACAATTATTTTATATATAATAAAGGATATATACATATCCTCTCTCCTACTCTATCTTTTTCTGTAAATTTTATCTTGTTAGATACAAGTCTTCTAAATTCGTGGATAATCATGATTTTAAGTTGCCGCATGGTTCGGTATTGGGGCCTATTTATTCTGATCTTCATAAATGATATAGATACAGAAATATTTAAAACGATCTTGATGCTTGCTGATGATACAAAACTTTTTGGATAAGTTGGTTTGAAAGAACAAAGTGACAATATGGTTTGAGACTAACATTTGCAAAGTAAGTGGTCCCAAAAGTGTGGCCTAGAATTCAATGTGCACAAGTGTAAGGTAATTCACTTTGGTAATATAATCCTAAAAGAATATGTTGTAAATATTAAGATATTGAAGATAGTGAGTGAGGAAAAGGATTTAGGGGTAATATTTAGATATGACATCGAAGTGAGGAAACAATGTACTGTGGATGTTAAAGCAGCCAATAGGACCTTTGGATTAATAACGAGAATATTCAAAAGTAGAGATAAAAGCACTGTTTTAAATTGTTGCTTAAACAATGCTTTTAAATCAATCTTTTTAACAATGCTTCTTTGATTCGACCTCATCTGGAGTATTGTCGGTGTCGATGCCACAGTACAGGATGGATATTGAACTTATTGGACCAGTGCAAAGAAGAGCACTAAGAACTATTAAGGGATTCAAAGCATTACGGTATGACGAGAGGCCTAAGGCAGTTCAACTGACATCCCTAGAAACCAGGAGAATTAGAGGTGATCTTATAGAGATTTATAAAATTATGCATGGGCTTACCGAATTAAGAGCAACAGATTTTTTCAAACTCTCCAATAATTGTTTAAGAGGTCATAGCTGTAAGTTGTTGAAGCCTAGTGTAAGGACAGACTTTGGAAAGTTTTCTTTTTCTCAAAGGGTGATTGACAGGTGGAACTCTTTGAGTGAGGAGGTTGTGAATGCGGTGTCGGTGAATAGTTTTAAACACAAGCTGGATGTTGTAATTATTAATGTGGGGGATTGAAATAAGCCGTTGGTTTTCTTGCCATGTTCCTGCTACTTACATTTGAAGAGGGATTGGAATAACGAAATATGGTAGCAGTTCTGGTAGATATTCTGGTAAGTTAAATTCAGTATCGATGTATAATACATTACGAACGATATTAATGGTCTCAGAACATACTTTACCGCGATATATGCAATTTTTGATATTTTGAGGAAATAAACAATAAAATGTGAGGATATAAATTATTGAGTACATACGATGCAGTATCAATACTCGATAGGTTCAGATTTTTATAAAAGTTTGAGTCTTTCATTGGTCATTGACACGCGATTTCACCAGTGTTAGAAAAAGTCTTGACCTACTTTGCATTCATTACATTGTTATCATGCATTTTTGTGATGCATTTGTGTGACAAACACTTCGGCAATAGATTCTGACCTGGCTACTTATGCAGGAGTGTGTAAATAGAAGAGTACTACATAACACTCGATAGTACATCAGCAGCAGGCCTTTCCGCATTCATCGCAACACATTAGCTGCAAGCGGTTGTCAGAGAGTCACAGACTTTAGTGTTCTGCATGGGCTGAGCGCTAAATGCTGCCTAATTGTTCTCAGATAGGTCCTACTCGTTAATTAGTACGCTTTTTGAAATAGAGAGAAGAGCTGGATAGGGCTCATTGTAAGGAGAGAACTTTACTACGCAAGGTCAGAGACAGTAGAATAGAAGGAAAATAAGCAGAATCAGACAGAGATTATAAATTTTAGTTGATTTAAAGATCCACTTACGTGTGGACATGAAGAAGAAAAGGGAAGTTCGAGAAGAATGGAAGAGTTATATTTCATGGATCTGCCTGTAGGCAGTGCACTAAGAGTGAGAGAGAGAGTGCTCTTTTTCCTGTCCTCTCACCCTCTCCTATCTATGTCTATCTATCTCTCTCCTTTCATTCTCGTCTTCTCGCAATGAAAATGATCAAATTGAACTGATTATGTTTCGGTTCTTATCCTGATAATTGCTTACTACATAATGTGCAGACAATTTTTTTAATTCAATATCGTAGCATAAACGCCGACAGGTCTATCATAAATATCAATCAATGGCTAAGTTCTATATTTAAAATTTAAATCGTTACGAGTGGGGAAGTTTCTCATATTATCATAGAAACTTCTATCGTTTTCAATAACGGTCATAAGTTTCTGCAGAAATATTTCACTTTTGTGGAATTGTATTGCATAATAATAATTTAAAATAACTTTTAAAAAGTAATTTTTGATATTCTTATGCCTTACTTATTGATTACTTACAGGTTACGTCTTGAGAGTACAAAAATATTCAGAACACTTTTTTCGATAAAGAGCCTAAACACTGACAAAGTCTTGAATAATTCATGCAATTCTTAACTTACCAATGGTTATACTTGATATTTTAACAATAAATATATTCACAGATGCGAACAGTACTAAAGTTTACAATAGAATATTAGCATTACGTTTAAAAATGTTGTTTAACTATTTAAAAAATCTTTTAATCTTTTTTGCAATATTTGTTCCTTCTATGTTAAATTTGGTATTTATGAAAATCTGCAAAAGATTTCAATTCAATTTTAAAATTATAGTTTAGCAATGTTACTATAATACATATGTCAAAAAGTTATACAAGATTTTTATTATGCTGAAATTCTATATAAAATCTCATTAAATTATATTTTATTTAACCAATACAGATACGTTTGATGTAGGTATACTGTACTAGACTAAAAGCTGCAAGAATTAATTTACAAATACGCAATTCCATTTCATGTAAAAGTAGCAATATGTTATTTAATATATAGTGATATTTATATTATTTGATAGATTTTAAGTAGGCCTACATCAAATATGTAAATCAATACCAACAAAAGCATATCATATATCTGGAATAAATTCTTTTCTAAAATGTTTATTTAAATTGATTATCAATCTACAGAAATAATTTCCTGAGAAAAATATGGAAAGCCTATCTAAAGTTTGAACTCATATTTGCGAATATTCATGATATAAAATATTTTAATATTATATTTCCTTCATAATTTCATAAAACTAAATAATTATTTTTACAGCTGAAATAAAAAATTATATACTATACCTTAATAGTTCATTTTATCTATGTCTAAACTGTAAATATTCAATAATATCTATACTCGCCCAATAGCTTTGACGGATCGAGTAGCCAAGATAATGTCTATTTTAGCATGGACTTATAATTGGGCTCACAAACTAATACCAAAACCTAACCCTTTCGCTTTTACTTTGTTACTTCTCGCTATACAAAACGTTCATCCTGCATCTACTAAACCTTCCACCGGAGGAAAAAATGAGGACCTGGAATACAAATATGCAGTGGTCATCGACGCCGGGAGCACAGGCAGTCGAGCGAGGGTCTATCGGTGGCTGCCGGAACCAGAAAAATCGGATTCCGGTTTGCCGGATATACGCGAGATTAACGACACTAAGATAGTTCCAGGTGTGTCAGAATACGCGGACAATAGAACTTTGTTAGAGCGGCATGTGGGTCACTTGATTCGTAAGTCTGTCATACACGTCCCCAAAGAACTGCAGAGCATAACCCCGATATACTTCATGGCGACAGCAGGTTAGATAACCCAGTCAATCTATCAATATTGTTAGATAACTCAGTCAGTCAATCAGTATTGCTAGATCAACCAGTCAATCAATCAGTATTTTTAGATCACTCAATCAATCAGTCAGTATTGTTAGATCATTCAGTCAATCAATCATTATTGATAGATAACTTAGTCAATCAATCAGTATTGTTAGATTACTCAGTCAATAAATCAGTATTGTTAGATCACTAAATAAATCAGTATTGTTAGATCACTAAATAAATCAGTATTGTTAGATCACAGAGCCAATGAATCAGTATTGTTTGATCACTTAATCAATCAATCAGTATTGTTAAATCACATAGTCAATGAACCAATACTGCTAGATCATCCAATCAATCAGTCAGTATTGTTAAAAAAACCCAGTCAATCAACAACTACTTTTAGATCATTCAATAAATCAACTTTATATTGTCTGTAACGTATAAGTAGTTATTCTCTACCAATTGTCAGGTTCAAAGTATATATCATGTTCATGATATCGGTATGTATGAGCTTTTACAAATCTTACCGTAGCCTTGGCTTGTATAATATTGCCTCTGAGGTAGTGTCCCACTGCTTTCTTTAGGTTATAATGTACATAACCGAAACTGAAATCTAAAAGTGATCTTTTCCTCAATGTGGATTATGTCATTAACGAGATTTAAACATCTTAGCACTTATTTCGTAGATACGTTACAATTTTGTTCCTAATGAATCTATTTTTACCTAATTTGCGGCCTATATGTAGAAATTCTATTTCTACAAGCTTCGAAAATGTTGTAAAATATTTAGAGTTCTGTCGAAGTTATTGAGATTTCTCTAAAGAATTGTTTTTTTCCCTAATCTACACACACACACACACACACACACACACACACATATATATATATATATATATATATATATATAATATATGTGCATAAACATATATACATACAAATATATACATGTATATATACATATATATATATATGAATATATATATATATATATATATATATATATGTGTATATATATATATATACATGTATATATTTGTATGTATATATATGTTTGTGCACATATATAACATATATATATATATTATATATATATATACATGTATGTTTAATATATATATATATATATATACTGTATACGTTTCAAGGTTCAAGGCTGAATGTAACTAACTCCTGTAAGGCCAACCGTGATGCATTCGTAGGTTGTCTTAGCTCATTCTGGAGTTAATAATGCTATGCTATCTGTAAACTACTATATAGTAAATTTAGAGGTTAGACAATTCATAATATACACCCATGTATATACGGCAATGTTTGTATCCGGGTAATTAGCAGCAAATAGCCCACTAATATTCAATATGATGCATTTTCAAACAAAATGCCTTGCGGGCTGTTTTGAGCCATATTTTTCATTTTCAAGTAATAGTTTTCCGTACTCCTTGTTCTGCATCATTTACATTTAGTTTTTGCAATTTAGACGTTGAGCATTGAATTTAACATTTTAAAGGGCACATCACGTATAGATGTCAATGATTATCGGAAACGTAGCCCTAATCTTGAGAAATGTGGCTAAAAAGATGGCTTCACATAGCCATCCTTAGTTAAAGCTAAAGTAAAGCATAAAAAAGTAAACACGCATTATAGTGAAATGATCAACCATGTTGATATCTATCACTTTTTACTACCACATGTTTAAACCGTTAGGCAAGTTATTCCATTTTCCGTGCAACCAGTCCAGTGTATGTCCGAGATTTTACTCTCAGATCAGCGCGGCTGGGATTCGAACCCACGAGGGTTCAATTCACCGCAGGATCTGTCATTTAAAACTTCATGACGTTACCCCTACGCTATAAAGACATAAGTAAAGTAATCACGCAATGTAGTGAAATGATCAACTGTGTTGATATCTACAATTTTTAACACTACATATATAGTCATACTAAATGTTTAATCCGTTAGGCAATTTACATTTTCCGTATAACCAGTCCAGTGAGTATCCGAGATTTTTATTCTCAGATCAGCGCAGCTGGAATTTGAACCCATGAGGGTTAATTTCATCTCAGGATTTCTCATTTAAAAGTTCATGATGTTAACCAATTGCTCTATTGAGAAATTCAAATAGTTCCTGCTTTTGAAATAGTTATAGATTAGACATTGAAATACTTCCAAGTTGAGAAATTCATTTAATTCCTGCTAAGTCGTCCTTTACGACACGTGCAGTTCACTTTTGGTTTATTCTCATTCTGCAGCGGTCTTAACTCAATGCAGATATTAGAGATGGGAATTTTATGAATTTCCAGAGTTCGGGTTCGGTTCGGTTCGTTGAAAATGAAAGTTCGGTTCGGTTTGAGTTCGATTCTAACAAGGGTTCGGGTTCGGTTCGGGTTCGGCTTGCTTTCCAACTCGCAAGAGTTCGATTCGAGTTCGAAATGGTTTGGTTTGGATAATGTTGCAATTATTTAACTTTAATTATATTAATCATGTTTATGACAAACATGTTTAAAATGGTTTATGGTAAATACGCTTAGAAATTAATTAAGTCAAAGTGGCTGCCACATTTTTTCCTTTGGGAAAAAATATGACAATGAAAAAAGGAGAGAAGTGGTATTTATTCCTGTACATTTCTTAAAATATCGTAAGTTGACCAACAAATGTTCATAATATAGATATTTAGCTTTATTATTGTATCTGAAATATTCTCCTTGATAATAACGAGCAAATAGACCCTTAATAATAACGAGCAAATAAACCCTTCATCAATTTTTAAATTCTATTTGTCACTATAGGCCTATATATTAGATACGTTTATAATTAAGTGGAAATGTCTTGAATAAAATTAGATCCAATATTTCAGAGACAAAGTGCAATTTTAAACATAAAATTGTCAAATAAAGATGATTTGGTAAGCACGTGTACTTCTGTAGAAAATGATCATAATATGCACCGTTTGCTATCAACTGACCAGTAATAAGCTTCATAATTTACTTAAGGGTTTCAAATTTGAAACTCTCAGATCAACTATGAAGTTACGAAAATACTTATGAAATCATTGCATTGCAATGGTGCAAAATTATTTACTCCAGATAGTCTTAACACATATAGAAATGTCAAATATAATTATTTGTGAATTTGGCTGCAAAAATATTAAAGTAGCACACTAAAATTGGAAAAAATTCATAAGTTGAATTTAACATGAACAAATTCACCTAGATTGAGTCAAGCATTTTCAGATTTTTATGGGATAATTTCATCACTTTTGTCTCTTTGATGTTAATCTTCATTCCATATTTCAATGCCGTATCATTCAGACTATCCATTACCTTCTGTAGGCCCCTCTCGCTTTCCGCTACCATTCCTTTGTACCGCTACCATTTTAAAATTTGTGTCGGAACCAGCCTTACCTGAATGTATGCTGTTAGATACTGTAAGACATGTAAATGCAAAAACTAATATATATTTGTATTATTCTTACTATCTTAATTTGATGTCAGGCTGGTGAAGAAGAATGGAACTACAAGAGTTTGTTTCAGTTCGGTTTGGATCAAGTCTGGGTTCGGGTTCGGTTCGGGTTCGGTCAGAGTCTGGGTTCGAGTTCAGTTCGGTTCGGTCAAAATTCTAGATTTTAGGGTTCGGTTCGGTTCGGGTTCGGTTCGATTCCCATCTCTAACAGATATACTGTACATAAGACTTCTTAAGTGTCGTACTTGTAACAAGCCTGAGCGGTTATTGTCATGTTCCTCATAGAGGAACATGACAATAACCGCTTAATGAACGTCATCTTAAACTCTTAATGAACGTCATCCGCTGTCGACCCTTATAATCGTTTATTCCTTATATCATTTACTAAGATAAAAGAGAGAGAGAGAGAGAGAGAGAGAGAGAAAGAAAGAGGAAAACATAGGAATTATATTTGACTAAAATTCATAAGTGCAATCGATCTATTTTGAAACAAGATTACACTTTAGAAGAATATGTGTATGCAGTGGAATATTTTTAAATTATGCCAACTCTATGTGTATTGTACATGGATCTGAATACTATGAATACCTTCAATCGAATACTACTTCATAACAAAATGATATCATTAAAGTGAATTCAATAACACTTCAGTACATTTTCTCGCGGACAAGGTATTTATAATTATGACCAACAAATGCAATAATATACTGTACTAATGGTGCATCCTTACACAACGAAGCGTCAAACGACTATTATGGGCCTAATTATTTTAAAGGACAAGTGTTAAATGGAATGGAGTGCCCTGTAGGTAATTATAATTATAATAAAAGTGACGGATGAGCAAATGGTTTGTTGTAGATGTAAACATTTGATAGCAAAGCAGAGCTATGTAATGGTTTATCTCTTCGCGAATAAGCTGCAGGGAATTTTTAAAAAATCATACATCAAGGACACACTCGCAATATCGTTCTTGGAAAAGAAAATGAAATTAATTCTTATATTTTTACTGTTCGTATTTCTTTATCATTGAGAAAACTCGGAAGTAACTGCTGGAAGCGTTCGAAATGTGGCAATGGAGACAAATGGAAAAGATCGAATGGTTGAAAAATTACCATCGAAGAAGTGATGAATAGGGAATGGATATGTAGACGATGGAAAAATACAGTATCATAAGGATTCGAAAGAAAAACTGAATTGGGCATGTTGTGAGAGGAATGTCTTACTAAAAGAGTTAGGCCTAAATGAAGGAAGAAGAGAAGCAAGGAAAGTCAGAAGACCGAGACTTGGGATGCCGAATGATTTTTTAACCGATTCGTATGTTGATATGAAGAGAAAGGCAGGGGATAGAAATATGTGGAGTAGGTGTACCATGAACCTGTCAATAGAGACTGCACTGAGATCAATATACATGTATGTGCACAGAGAGAGAGAGAGAGAGAGCGAGAGAGAGAGAGAGAAAAAAAAAAATTCTTATATTATTTGGCCAGAGCTGTAATAGGTGTAACTACATATTAAGCCTACCCGTATTTTTTCTGCAGCATTGTAGAATAACCCGACCGTTTGCGCGTGGGTAATAAGTAATGACTAAGCAATAATAAGCACTAATTAGTATAACAGAAATAACAGCACTGGCGGAATAGGGAAACTACCTCAAAATCCACATTTATTCAAAACAAATCCTACGCAAATATCTGCACAATTTATTATGGGATCCACTCCTTATCCGACTAACGGTGTTTATTAGCAGTATTTAGAGAAGGGAATAATATATAACTTTATAGGGGAATGTATGTGTTAATAAAACCTGTTACTCAAAGGGCCGCCAGCTAGACTAAGCGTGAAAGAGCTGTAAGAGCTGTCGCTGTGTGATTAAAAATATACAAATACTTATTTACTGCTAAAATACAAACACATATTCGATTTAAATACATTCCGCCATCTGTAATACCACTTCATCGAAGCTTCCTAGGAAGATATATGCAGGAATATATTGCAGCGCCATTGATAAACGGTTATTATTTATCAATATCAACAATAACAATTTATATAGATGTGTCAAGATCAAATTCGGTCTTCTAGACTTTTTATCTTTTAACTCTATCAGTTTTACAGATAGAGTTTTATTAAAATAATGGTCATCTGTAGTAATAAATGATCTATCCACTTTGTTCAATGCAATTTTGAAAATAATGGGCATACTTAAGAGTTGGCAGAGGGGAACAAGTGGTAGGCAGCTATTATTGATGCAATTACTAAAATCTCCCATTTTGGGAGATTTGAGTAATTGCAATAATTGGAGAGGCATAACATTGCTATCAATTACAGATAAAGTCTTTTGTTCCGTGTTACTTGAAGGAATAAAAATAGAAATAAAGTTTAGAGAACACCAAGCAGGCTTCAGGAGCTGTACGAGCTGTAGATCATGTAATGAACAAACAAATTCTCAGTTTGCGTCACATAGTTCAACATAGCATAGAATTCCAACAAGATATCTACATAAATTTCATTGATATAAAGATAGCATTTGCAGTATTCATTAATACGGTTTATGAAAAATAACAGGAAGCAATGGAATTCCTGAGAAATTCACTGATTTGTTGAAAGTGTTATATGAAATTTCGTCGTGCAATATGTGAGCACAAACGGGATCACTGAGTCCTTCAACAGTGTGACAGGAACTAGACAATAATAGACTTTATCGCCTTTATTTTTTCTACTTGTGATTGATTTTGTATCGAGGACGGATTTTTATGAAAGAGAATGGGGACTCAAATTTAGTGATAGGAAATTAACTTATCTTGATTTTGCAGACGATACAGATTTACTAACAGATAATATCAATCAGCTGATAGAAATGGCATTAGCATTATAAGAAACTGCTGCAAAAGTTAGATTAAAAATTAGCCCTGAAAAAACAAAAATTCTTACCGTTGCAGCTTCAGTAATATTTACCACAAGAGTTAATCAGAATGAATGAGGTTGAGAGAGTTAGAAAGTTAATTCACGTATCTAGGCAGTATACTTTCGCAAAATGGATCAGGTGAAAGGGATGTTGCGTGTGGAAAAGGCAATGCGTATGGCGTCTTCCATAATTAACAACGTTATATCTGAAAGAGTAAAAATATTGATGAGGGACTAAACATAAAAATATATTCAACCATTGCACAGCTAGTCTTCTTATATGCGTGTGAAACCTGGTAGAGTACAAGTTAAATAAAGCATATACTACAATGTAAACTGTTTTCAAAAATATGTCGAAGAAATTCCTATCTGGGATGACTTCAAAAATGGAACGGTACTCGAAAGACCTGGACAAAGAAAAGTAGATGAAATAGTTACTGGAAAATATTGAGGTTTTTGTATCATTTATTTATAATGCCTGAAGATAGATATGCAAAAACTGCAGTTATCTTGAAACCAAATCAAGGAAAAGCAAAAGAAGACCCAGGAATAATTGGCTCAGTACTAACAGCAAAAATCTAAGAATTTTAAACATTTCATGCGAAGAGGCTGTGAAGGCTGCTGACGATAGAAATGAATAAAGAAATGTTGCCATCATATGTTCTGTTCAGAACGCAAGGAACTGAAGAAGTTGTTTTACAGATAGAGTTTGAATAATGTTAAACTAAGATCAAATACAATAGAATTTATCACGGGAGTTAATCTGAAGACTATCTTACAAAACTGATATCGCACAATATTGCTTGCATGTAACCTTTTTTTCTTTAGACATTTTAGCGAATAAGCTGACCGTTGAGCTCCTACTGTAATCAATCAATCAATAAGAATTTAACGTCCGGTTCCTCGCCATAAGGCAATGTCAGGGACGTAATAGAGTCGTGAGAGTTGTAAAGCTAAAATCTTTAACAATTTGTTGCAGCTCTGCACTTTCTTATCACTTGACGTTTCTTTCGTTAATCTTATTATATTCAGCTAATAAATAAAATAGTAAACTCTATGTTTTATAACAATAAAATGTATAACGAGATTGCAGTGAAGTAACATTACCAGTGTAATGAATTTATGCCACAGGCATGAGATTGCTACTGGAGGACAAGGCGTTCACAGCTATTCAGATTGTTCAAGAAACTCTTTACAACAAATCAATCAATCCTTTCTGGTTTGAATATTCTGAAAACGCTCGCATACTCTCAGGAGAAGAGGAGGGAGTATTTGCTTGGATTGCTGTCAATTACCTCTCTGGAATATTTAAACCAAATGGTAGCTATTGATTACATGTTATCTAGTTGTCTTCTTCTTCACTGCACTGCCAAGTGGCAGATTCAAGGTACATATTCATACTCAAAGTCTGTTTTCTCGCTCCATAAGAGCACTCCTTAGATCAACAAGTTAATCCCTTCACAAAGCCTATGCCTTATCCATACCTTATGTAGCCTATAGCTTGGGGAAAAATGGCTTCTGAGGTGGATTCCCGTTGCCTTCCTCAGTTAGATGGATTAATTACCATTTAATCCTGGGGGAAAATATTTCATGGTGAGGTGGGTCCCCTCTTGATATCCTCAACTCCTGCCTTTAGTCGCCTCTTACGTACACGCGGCAGATTGTTTACGGTTGCCCTATTCTGCAGTTAATTGGTCCGTGTTGTACTCGGGTGTGGTCCAACCACACCCGAGTACAACACGGGGAAGTTGTATAAAGTATATATTGTATTTTAGCCTTTTTATTACAAAATATTAGTTTCTGCACAGTGCATTTACTGCTTCATTGTATTATACTCAACTGCAATCAATACTTTTATATTGTTTAATTAAATTAAGATCCACTCATATGTGGACATGAAGAGGAATGCGGAACACAGAGAAGAGTGGAGGCGATATATGCCATGGACCTGCCAGTAGGCGGTGCACTACGGGAAAATTTTTAAAATTATGTTCTTACTATTAACGCTGTACTGAGATAAAAATCGGACTGAGCCGGTGGCTTGTTGGCATGCTGTTAAACAGTGGATCAGTAGATGCAGTATTTAAATTTTACCTCTTCAATGATATGTTACAGAGCAAGAAACTACGTTAAACTTGACTTTAGCTTTAAGTAAACAATTTAAAGTTTAAACAGATATTTAGGGATAACAATTTCGATTCGTTTTCTAGGTTATGTTAATCAAACTAATGAAATACTCTTCTATTATGTTCAATGTTGCTGAAATCAATCCAAACAAATGTTCTTTTCACTGGAACTGATTGGATACTACAACCGCAAATAATTAACTAATCAAATTTTGGTTTTGTTAATAAACATACCAATAAGTAAAGTCTCTATACTACGTAAATTATTGTTGACTTGCTATTAACTATATCCTAAATTAACAATTTACCACTAGTTAAAATATGTTTAGTTGGCTTTTAGCAGATCTCAATGTTATTATTTCAAATTTCAATGAAGTTTACTGATTCATCGGTTTTCAGGCGAATGCCGCAAACTGCACATACTAACATTACGGGTTAAATTCTTATCGTACTAACACTTACTCATTTATTCTTACAATTTCGTACATTTTTGCTTACTATGTGTCTAGGGTGTCTAGGTCTACACTGTTGGCCAATACCTGTAAGTTTTATTATCTGGTAAAATGTTTTATAAAAACTCCATAATCTATAAATACCCACCTAAGTATGAATCTGAGTTTCCAATTACATGTATTAGTAAAAGTCATATTTTATGAGACTAATTTCTAGTCTAAAACGACACTCTACTTAACTATCTCTATCGCTTAATGAATAAAGTAGATGATTAATATCTACGTGTAATCGTGTATGTTATTTAACTTAAGTAAACTTTTCTAGTCACGACCCTAGTTAAACTGGGATTCAAGGGAAGAAGAATAAGACGATGATGAATACTTGTGCTACCACAATCTTTTAGGAGACACTAAGACAAGAGAGACTTTTGGAATCCTCGAGCTCGGCGGCGCATCGACTCAGATAGCTTTTGTGCCCCGAGGTAACATTCTAGCTGACAAGTTCCCGGTTCAAATCGGCGGCACGGTGTACTCGCTGTATGTGCACAGTTATCTCCACTACGGGCAGAAGTACGTCGACGTCTGGATCAAAGATCAACTCTGTCAGGCAAAGAACTGCACAGCCAAGAGCCAAACAATCGAGAACCCGTGCATGCTTATCGGTTAGATTACTAGCGATTAGATGTTAATCGGCTGGTAGAGCTGACCCTAAAGCTAAGGTTAACGTCAGTTTCCTCATTCGAAAGCGAGCGATATCAGTTACAGGAGAACTCAGGATTTGAGCCCCGTACATACTGATCCGCGGTCGAATATCTTAGCGACTTCGCCACTGGCTCCAGCCAATACATAGGCTGTATGATTGTCGGCTAGATGCTTATCCGCTAGATGTTTTTCCGTTAGATGCTTATCGGTTAAATGCTTATTGGTTAGATGTCTACTGGTTAGATGTCTATCGGTTAGACGCTTATTGGTCATATGTCTATTGGTTAGATGCTTATTGGTTAGAAACTTATAAGTAAAATGCTTATCGATTAGTATCATATCCCAATGAGAAAGTCAAATTCTAAATTTAAAGTCAATTTCTTAAATTTAAAATTTTATAATTTGAATTCCATTTCGTAAATTTAAAGTTAAATGGCGAAAAGCGATCATTGGTATCCAGATTAACAAAATAAAAAGGAAAGTCAATGAAAGCTCATTTAACCTTTATGTTTAACTTATATTTATTTTTAAAATAATATTTGGAAATCACTCTTGAAACACTTCGCTTTGTTGCATATAATGCAATTTAGAAACAGTTAGTGTCAATTAATAATTTCAAATGTCAATATTTTATTCAACGTTTTAAGCCACTGTTGTTGAGAAATTTAAGCAGAATTGAGCACTAAGTTTATTTAATGTGATTGCTCTTATTTTGTATTTTAATTTATAATATCTTACGTTTTGAGATAATGAACTTTTATTTAACAATTTATTATTTTAATCATTGTAATTGATCTTTTGGCTGGAGCCGTGGCGATGTCGTTTAGGTACTCGACCGCGGATCCGTATGTGCGGGGTTCAAATCCTGGGCTCGACCGTCACTGACATCGCTTTCGAGTGAGGAAACTGACGCTAACATTAGCTTTACCAGCTTCTTTTAGTATGTTTCCTAATTTTATGCGGGAGACGCCTTATCCTTAAAACAGACATTGTACTAAACTGTAGTGGTTTTACTTTACTTCATTGTTGTAATTAGCTGTTCAGAGAATATCTGGCTTCTTTGTACTTCATCACATGTGCATTCATTGCTATTGGTTTAGATGACGAGCAGTTTAACATAACGGAGGACGGCACACATACGATCAAGTACGTGGGTTCTGGAGACCCTGCCCGCTGTATCGAGATGCTCAACGTGCTCGTCTACAAGCCTCAGGAGCCCTGGCACTGCTTCCCCCGTCCCTGCGCTGTGGGGTCCATCTACCAGCCAACCATTCAGTCAAATTTCAAATTCTACGCTCTAGGAGCTTTTATACATTCTCTGCAGTCACTGGGGATCATGGGTAACGATGGAATCATGAGCCCTTCAGAAACGACTAAAGCTGCATTCGATTTCTGTCGTAGAGTAAGTTGTCGATCAATGTGTCACTAGATTTCTTAAATACTCGGTTTGTAAGTGAACGAATTGTTAAGAAAGTAGGTAAATTTATCCATCATTGTCGCTAATTCACTCTCTTGTACTTACGTTCAGGTATTAAATTCATTTGTCTGAATATAGTTACAATACCAATAATGTTCATTTTAAGTCATGTCGATGCTTTCACTGAAAAATTTTTAGTAATCATTTCTTTATTAAAGATTTTTATGTTTTGCTTATGATACGAACTATTTAGCGGTTAGCTATTAGTTGTAATTCTAATAAATAAATAAATAATTGTTCACATTGCTTTTGTTAGTGAACAATGAGATAAGTAAAGCAGCCGGTAATTAAATAAAGCAGCCTAATTATGTTAGTATTAAAAATAAATATGCAATTCAGAATGAAGACTCTTTTGGTAAAATAAATATAAGGTTTGGACTTATTTTGAAGGTATATTGAACTAATTAGATAATCGAAAGCCAATCCTTAGATAAACGGCGATTTTAGTTTAAATTTCTCTATTTGTAGACTTTTTAATGGTTAATTCGTAGTTTCTGTTATTCAGTTCGTTTATTTTTTTCATTTCTTGTTCTGTTCACACTGCCATGTATTTGGTGAATAAAGATCATATTAAATTATTAATTGATGTTTGATCGTAATACTTTTAATAGCCCATATCGTCGATGGCGCTGATCAGACCAGCCAAGAAGATGTTCCTATCCACAGAGTGTTTGATGGGACTCTACATGCCCATCCTGTTCACCAAGGGATATGGTTTCTCCAATGATACAAATCAAATACAAGTCTCGAAGAATATCAACGGGCACGCTGTCGGTAAGTATTTATATGGTAAAGCTGGTAAAGCTAATGTCAAAGTCAGTTTTCTCACTGAAAGCGATGTCAGTGACGGGCGAGCCCAGGAGTTGAACCCCGCTCATACTGATCCGCGATCGAGTATCTTATCGACATCGCCACTGACTCCAGCCATTATGCTTGATGCACTGATATGTAAAAGTCTCTGTTTGTTGGAATTATTAACTGATAGTATTCTCTGAAAGGTTTCGCTATTTTTGTTAACTGCGAGATTTTATAACTGGTTTTACTTACTAGATACGACCACTGAAAGAGATACACTGTTTACTGTAGATGTTAACTGTTATTGTTCTTTGAAGATGTTAGAAGTTAATGTTCAATAAAAATTTTCATTATTATTGTTAACTAGCTGAAGATGTTCACTGATATTATTTTGTTGAAATATTAAATTTATACATATTCAGATTGATTAACTCAAAGTTGTGAAATATTTACAATAAACTAAATGAAAGTAATTATTATACGTTTAAATTACTCTTGAATTTCTTCTTTTGGCTATACATATATACCCTCGCATTTGACTGAGTCTATAATTAGCTTAATTACTATTCTATATACATATTTAACTTAAATACATAATTATGTATATAATTACTATTCATAATTATGTAAATTTTCACTAAATTGCTCCCATTCGTACAAAAGAGAAACAGCATGATTGAGTATTAGTAGATAATCACAGTTAGTAAAAAGGAAGACAGAAGTGGCGTGATGTTTAATCTGGGCTATTTTCAAAAGTGTCACTCACTGCCATGACAGTTTAAAAAGCAAAGGTAAAGCTAAGGTTAACGTCAGTTTCCTCACTCGAAAGCGATGTCAGTGACGGGCGAGCCTAGGATTTGAACCCGCACATACTGATCCGCGGTCGAATATCTTACCGACTTCGCCACTGGCTCCAGCCAGTGTATGATGTAGGCCTACTTGCCTATCGTGACGGACCAATATGTCAGACGGCATAGTGACACAGACAGGAATATAAAGTCCAGTTCTACCATATCTGCGACACTTTCGCAATTATACTAATGGCAGTGATATTACGTTGCAGAATGGCCTCTGGGGGCTGTTATATACGAGAGTGAGCGCCGGTCCTGCAAACATTGTCCTCAGCAGAGAGCAGGGTGCGCGATGTCATCACGAGCGGTTATACCTGCTGCCTCACACTTCATCTGTCTGCTCGCAGCGCTGCTCTGTCTCACTGGAGGCAGCACCGACATTCTGGGCATGACAACGCAGCGCTAGACTCAAGTCTAGATAATTTCAAAGGGATGTCCAAAGTTGAAACAGGCTGAAGCTAATTTATCTCTTACAGATTTATCAGTGACGGACGAATTTATCTCTTACGAGATATCAGTGACGGACGAGCCCAGGATTTTAACACTTCTCGTTCTGAAAAGCAGTCGGAAGACTAATCTAGCATTGAGTAGGTTTCCGATTGAGTAGGAGTATAGGATTTTATTAGATTTTTCTACGCCACCAGTGTGCTTTTTAATGTTAATGTTAGAAAATTTAGCCGTCTTAGCATTTTCGTAAAGTTCCGCATAATATCGATAACATGAATGTGTTTCTATTATTGCAAGTTTAAATTAAATACTTTGATTATCTTAGAAATTATGTGAGATTATCTAGCGAAGAAATTTGCCACCACTTCACTAAAAGCACAGCATTACGTACATAGGGAACGATGGAATGAGATTAAGAAAATACAATATAATTTAATCTCCTTGAAGGCCTGTTTGACGGTTACAGAAACCTAATTCATCTGAAGCATCGCTACATAAGTATTTTCAGTTAATCATAATTTTAAATGACGTAATCAGAATTTAGCAAAAATTCTCCGGTGCATCTGTAGTATATGTGCTATGGGAATTGACGTAACCACCGGGGGGACAGGGGGCATGTCCCCCTCAGAATTTCGAATTGGGGAACACACATGCAAATGTTCGCCCAGAATGAAGGTTCAAACATACATGCATAAGCTTGATTTAAGAAATGTTGCGTATTTTTAAGTTCGCTCAACAACTGTTAGACTGTTAACGTATTACAATAATATGAAAGAATTTGGAAAACTGATTGATAGTAAAGGAAGTGTTTTGGAACCATATAACGTAATACCGCTTTAATTGCCCTTTATTCCAGCTGAGTCAATAGTAATAGTATTCAATAATTTTTCAAAACATATATCCAATGAAAGAGATTGATTTTCTACCTATTGTTAGTTAAACTGTGATTTACTGATCCATTATAGGTCTACATACTGTTGGGAGGCAGGTCTAAGTACATGTAGGCCTATGTTTTCCTAGTAAAATTGTTAATCTATTACGATGTAACCCCAGCACAACACGGATATCAAAATGGATGGTCCTCATTGCAAATTATATCGCATGTTTATATACAGGTTTGTATTTGTTAAATTTTGTAACGGGTCGTTGGAGAGAATCAAATGAATGTATAGGAGGTCATCAATAGTGTGTTATAGGGGAGAGGAGTCAAACCTTTAGCAGATACGGTAACACATCTATCGAGGGGGGGGGGTCGAATCTCCAAATTACACCAGCAACTGCTAAATACAACACTGTTTTCATACTGAATAAAGACGAAGTTCAATATTAGGCCTACTGCTAGGAAATTTTTCCATTAAAGTAAAAGCTGATAAAGCTAAACAGTTGGTAAAGCTTAGTTAACGTCAGTTTCCTCACTTGAAAGCGAGGTCAGTGGCGGGCGAGCCCAGGATTTGAACCCCGCACATACTGATCCGCTGTCGAGTATCTTACCAACATCGCCACTGGCTCCAGCCATAATTGTGTCCCCCCAGATTTTCGGTCATGGTTACGTCTATGGCTATGAGAACTTCCCTGACCTCATCCTTGGTTGAGAAAATGGAGACGGGTATAATATTCTTAAATCGTCGTTAGCTGCAATTGATGCGCAATCAAAAGACAACTATTGCTAATTAACATAATTAGAGAGAGGAGAAAATAAATAGCACGAAAACAATATTTTAATGAAACTCTGTAACACATACATTTCGTTTCCACATCAAAAGGAATAAAACAATAAGCTGGTCGAACCTCAATATAACTTGTATAACATTGAAAATTTACTCAGACTTACTTGAGTCTCTGAGGAAAGAAAAACAACTAAAGAAAAATTTACTAATATAAATTAACACTTTCAAAACTTTAGTACATTTTTTGCAAAACTTATAACACTGTAGTCCACAGTATAGCCTAAATAGAAATAGATAACAATACATTTTGTTTTCAGTGATCTGTTAAGTTTTAACACACCGACTGATATCTGATAACTTGAAAGTAAAAATGTAACACACTGCCTCTATTTTTAATGCACGTGGCTCATTAGGCCTATACTGTATGCTACTTGAACTTTAGACTTCCATGATTGCAAAACTTAACAACAAAGTTATATAGTGTATTTTGAAAAACTTAGGCTTACATAATACTTGACCTCGCGCTAGAAAGATAACTAAACAGACAAGTTAGCGTTTATAGAAGCGATATACTCCAAGTGAAATGGCTATTCCTATAGTCAGAATACTTCCTAATAGAAATTGCGGTACGCTAGGCAATATTCTTTCCATTAAAGAAACATTGATCTCTTCCTCGGGAAAGTGAACTCTCTCGTCGAACTCCTCCAACGCCCACACTTCTGATTCACTAATTCTCCCTAGATGATGAAGAATTTGTCTCGCGGCACGTTCTCCAGACAAAATCGCCCCTTCCATGTAACCAATCCATTCGTAAGAAAGCTCCGAGCCGGCAAAATATATTCTCCCGAAAGGGTCTGTTGCTGTTGGAAGATATTCAGTAATAACACCGGGAATGAGATAGCTGCAGTAGCATCCACCTGAATATTCATCCTCCGACCAATTCTTCTCGATGTAGTAGACGGGTTCTTTTAGAGCTGGACAGTCGTACTCTTCTGCGAAATGTTCAGCAAGACATCGTTTACGGTCTTCGGGATTATATGAAGCCATTTCTACAGCCTTCTTGGCACAAATCAAAGCCATAATGCAAGGTTTGGAGCCATCTGGTTTTGTATCATCCATGTAAAGCACTGATGGTCCACACTCACTGAGTACTTCACCAGAAAGACCCTTTTCACGCCAGTAGGGCTTATCATAGAACAAATGACATTTTATTACACTTCCCATCGGCATTCGTTGACTTAACTGACGTTTTTCAACAGGTAAAGGTGGATTGAATGTGACACGATTAATAAGAGGTATCGGAATTGAACTGATGACATAGTCTCCTGAATATGATTCACCATTCACAGTTAGAACTTTCACTGCAGTCTCAGTCTGTTCAATTCTTATGACTGGAGACTCGAGAATTACTTTTCTCTTGAGATCATCTGCCATTCGCTCACACAGTTGTTGAGATCCTCCGATAAACTTTTGTTCCTGTGCTCCATCCTCCGAGCCAAACACTCGTGCAGTACTGTGACCACTGGCCACTCCAAGAACAACGCTCAGGAGTGACACTTCGTATGGCTCAGCACACATCAGCTGCTGACAACAAGCTACTCCTATCCTCTTACCGCGAGAAGTCCAACAGTTTTTGTTCAAAAATTCTTCAAATGTTAACTTGTCCCAGTTCTTCGCAGAGTCAGACTTCCATGGTTCCTTCAAGGATATTTCTTTGGACATGATGTCCAATGTTCTAAAGAGATTATTGATGTCCAATATTGAGAGAGGATTATATAAGCCAAAAGGTGGATTGTCAGCATAAAGGCACTCAAACCTATTCAAATTAAAGACAGATGAGTTCGCTTCTTCGTTGTAAATTTTGTACGTTTCTAGACCGTACCTCTTCAAGAGCGATGCAATGCGACGCTGTAGAGGCCCAATGTAGGCACCTCCCAGATCAACATAGTTGAAAGTCTTAGGATCTCGGGCTGTATATGCCCTTCCTCCAACCCTATCTCTTGCCTCAAGAACTGTGACATCGAAGCCCTCATCCTGCAGTAGACACGCTGCAGAGAGTCCTGCGAACCCAGCGCCGATGACGATGACCGACTGCGCTGAAATTGAATACCAAGGCGAAATGATTCTGATCTTTATAGTTTTAAGCTATTAATATTAATAAATATTCAAATATTGACTTAAACGTTAGTCCAAAGCTTTGCCACGTCTAAATGTTTCGATTAGTGTACTTAAGTTCTTTATCTTAGTATAAATTATGCCTTTTTATGCACACCAAATTCACTGAAAGAGACGCTTCGATTTTAATTAAACTTCATGCCATTCCTCCAACCACGCAGGTGTTCTACCAGTTAGGCAGTGCAATCGGTCAATCCTAGAGGCCAACTTTATCGTAATGCCCATGTCCCATGTTTAGTGGAACATTTGACAATAGCAGACATGAGACAATAGAATGCCATTAGACTTTTCTTAGCCTCACTACTAGTAATAAGTTAACTTTTCACTGAGCATAAGCTAAATATTCTTTTCCTAAATATGTATTAAATTGACAAAACAATTTCTTTAACCCAAGTAAGCTATACAGAGTCAAACTCTTAGTCTGTATTTTAAACAGGCCAAATAGCTACATAGAAATAGGCTAAATAAGACTGAAGCAGTAAATTGATGCATTCATTTCAATAACAACAATAATAACCACCTTTAAAGAACTATAAAAATTCTAATTTTTATTGATCATAATGTATTTGAGCAAATAACCCATTTCTATTCGTATGGTTTAGATGCTATTAATTTTAACAACAGATTAAAAAATTTAATTCGTAACAGTAATTAGTAGTAATATTCGTAACAGTAATATTGAAGTAGGCCTATATAATCGGCAACTTAATTAAGGACCCAGTATCATGCACATACGTCTGTCAGGTATGTAATCAGTAGGAAATTTAAAATTGTAGTCTACTCTTACCCATATTTTGACTAGGTCCTCTGCTGAAGAGTTTTCTCTACAAACACATAAAATTGTAGTGCTACTTATATATTTGACGATAGCGTTAGTTCAAAAGAGTTTCCCGATTAAAGTAAACAAGCATTATAGAGAAATGATCAACTATGTTGATATCTATCACTTTTTAATACCACATGTTTAAACCGTTAGGCAATTTATTCCATTTTCCGTGTAGTAGTCCAGTGAATGCCCGAGATTTTACTCTCAGATCAGCGCGGCTGGAATTCGAACCCACGAGGGTTCAATTCACCTCAGGATCTGTCATTTAGAACTTCATGACGTTACCACTACGCTGTTAAGACATTCTAAATGTGTACCTCTTTGTTAATGTCGTTAAGATCCAACTGTAATTAGGACATACGATCTCGTAGTAATTCTATATTCACTGAATTAAAAATGCGATGGAATATGTTAACTTTTAAACTTGAACTACTGTAAGAAATAATCATAGTAGATCAAAATATGAACACCAATACCTTGTCACACGATCAATACAGGCTAGTCTTTTTCACCTTATCAGTCCAGTTAAATAAAACTATCGTAATTGTTTCCTTTTCTGTTGCTTTGAGTATGAAACTAGTTGCTTAAATTACACCCCTCGAGTATTTGACTTTCTATTTCCAGTCTAGAACAACAAATTACATTTAACATGGACTTGCATTACCGAAAATTATCTGATTCTTTTACCGACGAATCTCTCGAGAGGAGATTTGGACTAGTACATCAACAGCATGCTGATCATTAGAATCAATTGAGTCATTATTCAACAATAGATCAGTTCAGTCAATATTCAGCAATAGATCAGTTTAGTAATTATGAAACACATGCATATCAATTCGGTCATTATTCAGCTATCGGTCAGATCAATCATTATTTAGCATTAGATCAGTTCGGTCATTGTTCAGCAATAGATCAGTTCAGTTATTTTTCAGTAACAGATAATTTGAATTCACTTCAGTCATTATTTTGCAATAGATCAGATCAGTCACTATTCAGAAATGACCAAATCGAAAACTATGTAAATAAGCCAATCAACTGATTAGCAAAATATAGAAACTTTCATTGGAGAATACCAATCTAAAATTCAGAAAATTTCTACAATCTCCCATTACATGTATGTCTCTCGTACAACTGATATTGTATTTAGTGAAGTTGTGAGAATTTCTAGAGAAAATGATAATTCAAATTTGTTTTCGTACGGCATATATCACAAGCGCATTTCAGCTGCAGTTTAGATAAACCGCTCTATCTATCTATCTATCTATCTATCTCTCTAGACTAAATATGTAAGTACATATTTAGTCTAAATACTCAATAAATGTAATTAAACTGCATTTATATAAGCATATTTCAAAAATCAGTTTAACAAAATAGAGAATATTTATCCATTGCCCTTATCTGTAAGCAGGAGCATAGACTAGCCTGAAATAATACCTAATATTGATTTTATTTCAACAGACCTTTACAGAATCGATGTTTTCACAACCCTTCTTGATAAGCTATTACATACTGTTTCGATCTACGCTCATACCAAGGTTATTTTATTTATTGCAACTTTTATTTACTTACATTACTTGAGTCGTAAGCTATAAATTCTCTTTGGCCAAGGCTACTTGACTCTAAATCGATGAGTTGGTCATTCTATCGCAAAGGCTAACTTAGTACAAATTATAATTGTAACTGCCGATTAATCAGTTCTCATATCTATAGTAGCTAATAGGCTATAGCTCGAGTTACATAGGGCCGGTCTATTATATTTGCTGATGGCCACCCATATTGCCAAGATTTGAGGTGAAAAGTGCGGGGCCCTGTAGCGTAGAAAAATTCTAAAACTAAATATACTTTTTTAAATTTCATTTCTCATCATCTAGTACTTTGTTAGTTCCAATTATTAATATGTCATGTCTCAAGCGCAATGTCAGTGGTATATTGTGGACGACACATCCTCATCAACATAATCATAATCATCATCATCTTCGCATGAATCCCAATTTAACTGGGGTCTGGATTAGAAAATTTGATAGCAATTCTGGATCTTAGGTGTTCACAAACCGAATATCCTTTCTGACGTCGGTTTGGATCCTGAAGATCTTGCGCCTTTTAAGACACGTGCAGTCCACGGTTGGTCTATTCTTCGGCAACCTGGACACAACACGGGTAACAGATCTCTCAACACAGAGAACTCGATTTGATAGCCTAAAGAGGCTAATATTAAGATACTAAACCATAGTCAAATTAATGTACTTGTTCGTATGGTAACACATGATGTACTGAATGTGTAACTGAGTTTCCTGGTTCAGTTCCTATTTTGCAATTACCATTATTTGTTGCTTCACTCCGAGATTTTTCGTAATCGTTGTCTTTTGATGGTACATCGATTGCAGCCTGCACGGATTTAAGAATAACCTTCCATCGCTCTGAGTTCATTCGAAAGCTGTCAATAAAGCTGATCGACCATCGAAGTGTTAACCGAGTCCAATGTTGCAAAACATTACGCCAACAGTTATTGTTATAATGGTTAAATATTCATTCTATCTACCCAGTTTACTGTCAAGTGGCAGGTTCAAGGTACATATTCATACTCAGAGAATTGCATTCACGCTCAATATTGCGCACTCTATAGATCAACAAGTTAATCCTTTAACAAAGGTTATGCCTTATCCGCACCTCAATGTTGTCATTGGCTTGTGAATAATATGGATTCTGGTTTCAATAAATTAATGATTACACTATGAAAAATGTATTCATTAAGTCGTCCAGATAATTAATCTATTTGTAAGCATAATTACGGGTAGAAGCTTTAAGCAATTCAATGGATTTTACTGTAACTTGTTACAGTAATTTATAAAAGCTAAAAATCTAAAGCTAAGGTTAACGTCTGTTTCCTCACTCTAAAACGATGTCAGTGAAGGGAGAGACCAGGATTTGAAACCGCACATACTGATCCGCGGTCGAATATCTTACCGACTTCGCCACTGGCTCCAGCCGCTGTTTCTGTAAGACGTTAGCAATTAAAATAAACAACGTTATTTTAATGCAGTTATTTCAGCAATTAGACCTATAGTTGCAGCTAATGGTTAACAATTATTGTCCATTTAATAAATTGAGCAAGCAGCCACGTTTCAGTTAATTACTACTTTAGTAGTATCGCATATACTTTTGATCAATTTCTTTATACTTTTTCTGACCGTAAAGCGCAACAATGTTAATTTGCATTCAACAATGTCTTCGAAATGAGCTACAGGTCTACATGCACGTTAATCGCGTATAAAGTGCGATATAGATTTATTATGACTGACCTCAAAAGTATAATTTCGCAATTTATTACTTGGTTGCTTATTTGTTTATTGCCTGGTTGTAGATCTTATATTCTACATAATATTATGTGCTTTTATCATTTGTTTTCATTTGGAAAACTGTAAGAAAAACAATTTCTGGCATATTGAGATTTTTCTGGCATTCTGCAAGTGTCAGATTCAAGGTACATGCAGGACCCTAAGTTACCGAATTCGCAGTTTGTTTTCGCACTAATTAAAGACGGCTTTTTCATCAGGGAGTCTAATTGGCTTCTATCACAATTTCAAAAATTTAATGGTAAGTTTCTATTACTTAAGCTTTACCTCGATAAAATATTGCTTCTGACGTCCTTACCTTCTTGAGTCGTTTTACCAGCAAATGCGGGCATTTTAAGTCTATTCCGCGATGACGCGGGCACAATAAAGATAAGATATATTAGTAAATTTATAAATATTAGTTTCTTTCTATCTCTCTCTCTCTCTCTCTCTCTTTCTCTCTCTATTGTTTTGATCTCGCTTTCTCTTGCGGACATTGTAAACTCAGTCGTCATCGTGTGGTGCCTTATCGTCTGTTGATGCAGAGCCTACTTGAGCCGTCCGTGACATTAATTGCCTTATGGCGAGAAACTGGAAGTTAAATTCGTTTTGAATGATATAGAGGCCATTCTAAAAAAGTATATTGTCAGAAGCATTAATTGTAATATTGAAGAATTCTTTCTGGTAAGAGCTCAGAATGATGTTTGAGAAGCAGATGGTGTAACATGTTAGTTTTTGATTTTACAAAGAAAACTGCGCAGCGCAATTAAAAGAGCTGCACTGTTTGAAGTCGACTGTTTGATTGATTTGCTATACATATTGGCCTCATAAACCATGAACTATATAAGAGATAAAAAGCACAATAATCTGACCAAGTGAAAGTAATTCTGACCAATCCCTCAGCAGCTAAGTGCTTAAAGCTAAAGATAAACTTATATTTCCGTACTGTAACGAACCTGTTAGAGATTATTGCATCAAATATATTGGTGATTAATAACTGTAAAAATTATCTCATTACACAGCTAACCATAGACTTTTTTGACAATATTTACTGTCCCCGATCGGGATCTAATTTATCTAAGCATGAAAGATACTTAAAGCAACACAGCAGTAGTATCAGCAATATTATAATAGTCCAGTGAAATGAATGACAAATGCTCTTGTTAACTAATAGTTATCAATTTACACTTCGTGATCAATCACGTCACAAGTAAACAAGCATAATAGTGAAATGATCAACTATGTTGATATCTATCACTTTTCACACATGTTTAAACAGTCAGGCAATCTAGTCCATTTTCCGTATAACCAGTCCAGTGAATGTCCGAGATTTTATTCACAGATCAGCGCGACTGAGATTCGCACCCACCAGAGTTCAATTCACCTCAGGGTCTGTCATTTAAAACTTCATGACGATACCATTACGCTATTGAGACAGTAACAATGTGCACAGAACAACTGTAAGCCATTAAAACTGACGATTTTGGCCAATCAATATTGTATACAATGAATAAATGAGACATATAAACATTTAGTTCACAAACACTATGAACTTAAGATTTGAAATATATTTTAAAATTTTTGTTGGTTTAAAAGCGATATTTCTGCTGCTTCAAGTGAGAGCATATATTTCTCGGAGATGTAGAGAGTTGCTCAACCTCATAGGGAGGGATGCATTAATTATCTATATTACTGGTGAAAGAAATGGTGATAAAACTGTACTATAATTGCTGCAAGTAGATTTCTATTACACATATATATTTTATGACACTCTATTACTGAAAGGATTAAAAGGATAAAATAAAAGGATTTTTATCCAAACAGAACTGACCAGTACAAGTTGTACTCAATCTAATAGGCAGAATTGTGTTGCGAATATCTACACTTCTACAGCATAAACTGTTCCCTGAAGTTATATTCAAAGTATAGTTTTTCCTTAAGCTATCTTGACAGATTTCTAATTACCTATGTAACTATGTTTTTTCGGGCTATTATAGAAGGATAAAAGCTAAAGCCAAGTATAACATCAGTTTCATTCATTGTCTCGAAAGCATTTCAGTGACCAAACAAGTGCACTAGATTATAATCCCGCAGCTATTGATAAACAGTCAGATAGCTTACTGACATGCTGCTGCTGTGAATATCAACCGTTCGTTCTTACGCTGTAACTATGCAGCGGATGAGGAAGACAACAGAAAATCTCCTCAAAAGCTAGAACTATATAAAACAAAAGAATGCTGCGTTAAGGTTTAGTAAAAGAAACTGGAAAAGCTAAGATTAACGTCAGTTTTCTCACTCGAAAGCAAAGTCAGTGACGGGCGAGACCAGGATTTGAACCCGCACATACTGATCCGAGGTCGAGAATCTTACCGACGTCGCCACTGGCTACAGCCAAATAAAGACAGTTCGTTTTTGAAGTAATAAATAGGCTGGCTGGTAGAGTGGAAGAGTGGTAGAATGGAAGAGTGAGTTTTAATTTTAGAATTTTAGCTCGTTGACAGAGGGCTCTTCAAAGGGCATGTATGCCGCGAGAGATTTGACATATAAATATTTGAAATATAACGTGCTAGAATGTGCTATTTGGCACAAAAGTATAGAGACAGCAAATAAAATATATCGAAGAAAGTTCTTTAGAAGGACTGCTAAGGGTTAGTTTCAAAAACGGCAACAGTAAGTTTATATCCATGGGTTGGAAACCACTGATTTAAAATCAGCTAGTTATAAAAACTTGACAACATGGCAACCTATTGATTAACTTCTGAAATTCGCACTTTAGACTCCGAGAGAATACTACTATGAAATGTTAAAAGCATACTAACGCGTTAAAGTACAAATTCGAAAATAAAATCACGGCCTCGATAACAAATTAAAAATGTCTCTAATAATTATAACAAAGAACAGATTCACTCAGGAATCTGCAAAACAACAACATAAAAGAGAAACAAACCGAACTTAGTACAAATCTAGAAGATAATTACGTGCAAATCTATTGACCAACAAATCCAATGACTACAGCACTAACGATATGACTAACGGGCATCAAGTACAGAAGTTCTGCAAAAAAGATCAGTATAAAACAAACCTATAGTTTACGAATTACGGTTCAAGCTATCTGAGAAACATATAATGAATTAACAAGTTTGCAGAAAAATGCTCGGTAAAATTTATACTGCAAAATAATGGATGTAATTAAAATAGCTAACGTTCCTAAAGTAAGTTTTATGCCAATTTTATATAGGAAGAAGATTTATATTTGAATTCTTAAAGCATAGGTTGAACAAACCTGTAGAAATCACGAGACCTGGGTTCATACACATGGTCAGTCAGACTAATAAACCTCAGAGTGTTAGAAGATTTATTTTTAATCTGCCCTAGCTGTAATGAAGGGATTGCAACTATGACTAATCATGATATGAGAATAAAATAGTGCTAAACAAAAACATAAATATAGCCAAAGAAATGTAGTAAAATATCCCTTAAGGATAATAAAGATGGGAAGGGACCAATCTTGTACTAGTGTCATTGAATTTTTAAGCTAAAAACATATCAGTCTGTCGGGATACAAAAAATTAAATCTAAAATGTAGACCTTAATAGGTAATAATAAAATCACACCCTGTTGCAGGGACTAGCTGACACTATGAACTTCATGCTGCGCTAAATCTGCATAAAGTTTGATTTAAAGTTTCACTGTCTTAAGAAAATCTGCATTTACACACTTTCTATCAGATTTACCTTACAAAACAGACACTTGAGTACATAGATGCAGTCAATGAACTTATTGTAAATATTAAACTTTTAAAGGAATCTAAGCAACCAGGTAACACACCGGCAATATACAATAAAAATAGGTCTAAATTAAATGCAATAACAATTAAAACCACACTGATATTGAGATTCAAGTTACAAAGGTCAATAACAAATCAACGTCTAAAGTGCGCAGCATTACAAGTAATCAATAATAATTATTATAATACTCCTACAAGAGAGAAAAAGTTCTTCAGTGTCATTGAACTAATGAAAAATGACCTACAATGTACTAGAAAGTTATACAACTAGAAAGAATCAAAAAATTAAAACTTTATCATACAAAATATGCTGAGCAGCATAGCGACGTTGAAGATTGCAATTGTTAGCAATTGGCACTCTCAGCTAAACACGCAAGTTGTCATGATTGTTAACGTACCACAATTACATCCTACAGCTGCCTGTTCAAATTCAGGACACAATCGGTGTTAGGGCCAGTTTTGCAGTTATACTTATATTTGCACTCGAGAATGTAAAAAACATAAGATCTAGCAATATTCCATATAAATCAGCAATAACATAGGTGTCAAGATTTTTAAATTAGCAACCTGCACAAATTTTAATGGACGATATAACCACACTGTAACTATAAAAAAAACATATATATAACACACCAAATTAGTAAAGGCGCACATACTAACACAGAATAATATTACAGTACTTGGTTATGGCAGTTTGGCAGTCAATCAAAATAACCTATCAAACAGAGCTTCCTATAATTAATCCATTGTAGAGTAGATTAATAAATGATAATTATTATGGTTAGACCTAAATATGACATAATAATGTTCACTCAAATGAGGCACAGGCAAGGGCAAATCCAGGAAACTTTTCAGAGGATTTCTTTCTATTTCACTCAGAGGCTACCCACTTATCATCTGCATTCGGAAAAACCTATTCCTAAATATGACCAAAAATACTAGCAACTATACAAATCTATTTAAGGAATCTCACAAATAATAGAACCGAGTAATAGTAACAAGTAAATAAAAATTTAACAAATTAAACAATTTATTCATTTATCATCGATATTCTAGTAGGAAGTGACTTGCAATCTAAGCTAGCATGATTAGCCCAACATTGTTAAGTGTCAGTAAATCAACGTATTTTGATGCACTGAATTTTATTTTTATGTATGTCGCAAATGTCTCATACAGATATCTAAGAAAAATATTTGAGAAAATTACAAATGATTAATAAAGCAACAATATTTATTTCACCGAAACGTTCAAAAAAAATTCAATATTATTCAATTTAATATACAAGCCAATATATTTCAGTAGGAACAATGATACATTACAATTATCATTAGATCAATTTAAGATTGCAACGATAGTACGCTTTCAGTTCATACAATATGCTTGTATTTTAAGATACCAATCATTTAGATTCTGAAAGCACATGCATATCACAGACCCAGTGTGTAATTAATATAGTGTTGACTAACAAAGAAAACGACTACTAATATTAACCATGGAAAGGAAAGGACGCAGTAATGAAAAAACAAAAACAGAAAACTAAGCAAGTAGCAAGTAGTACACGTGGTTGTCATGTGTGCAACCATACGATCAAAATGGAATTTAGTCTAAATGAAGGAATCAATTAAATTTAAACTAGTCAACAGGATAACCTAGAAAAGCTAGCGCTTATAAAAACAATAAATTCCGATTGAGACAGAAACTCCAACACAAAGAAGACTTCCAACTAGAAGTTGAGGCACCGAGGGCATTATTCTTTCTAACAAAGACACTTCAATCTCGCGCTCCACCAAGTGAACAGCCGGATTATACTCCTCCAATGTCCACACTTCTGATTCCTTGATTCGCCCAACGTGATGAAGAATTTGTCTCGCCGCTCGCTCACCCGACAAGATTGCACCTTCCATGTATCCATCCCATTCAAAAGAAGTTTCTGTTCCAGCAAAGTAGACACGACCAAACGGCTCAGTCATAGTGGGAAAAAATTCTGTCGTAACACCAGGTGGAAGATAGCTGCAGTAACATCCACCGGAATATTCATCCTCAGACCAATTCTTCTCGATGTAGTGGACCGGCTCCTTCAAGGCGGAACATTCAAACATTTCCGCTAAATGATCGGCAAGACGACGTTTACGTTCATCTGGACAAACTGAAGCCATGTCTACAGCTTTCTTGGCACAGATCAGAGCCATAATGCAAGGGCAGGTACCATCGGGTTTAGTATCATCAGCATAAAACATCGATGGCCCACAATCACTAAGTATTTCACCTGAAAGACCCTTCTCACGCCAATATGGCTTATCATAGAACAGAAGACACTTTATTGCACTTCCCATTGGCATTCGCTGAATTAGCTGAAGTTTTTGAGCCGGCAGTGGCGGACTGAATGTGACACGATTAATAAGAGGCATTGGTATGGAACTGATAACAAAATCTCCTGAATATGATTCGCCATTCACAGTTAGAACTTTCACTGCAGTCTCAGTCTGCTCAATTCTTATGACTGGAGACTCAAGAATAACTTTTCTCTTGAGGTCACATGCCATTTGCTCACACAGTTGTTGAGATCCTCCTATAAACTTCTGTTCTTGCGCTCCATCCTCTGAACCAAATACTCGTGCAACCCCATGACCACTGCTAATAGCAAGAATGACGCTTAGAAGTGAAACCTCGTGAGCTTCTGCACACATTAGCAACTGGCATGACACAATACCCAATTTTTTACCAAGCGATGTCCAACAGGTTTTGTCCAAATATTCCTTGAAAGTCATCTGATCCCATTTAATGGCTAATGTTGAATTCCATGGATCTTTTAGAGGTATTTCCTTGGACATGTTATCCAGTGTTCTAAACAGATTGTTGACATCCATGATATGAAAAGGATTGTATAAAGGTAAATCATCATCATACAAACGTTTGATATTATTTAAATTGAAAATAGATTTATTTTCACAGTAAATCTTATAAGTTCCTATACCATATTTCTTCGCTAATGACACAATGCGACGCTGCAGAGGTCCAATATATGCACCTCCGAGATCTGCATACTTGAAGGTTGTAGGATCTTGAGCTGTGTATACCCTTCCTCCAACCCTATCTCTAGCCTCAAGAACTGTGACATCGAAACCCTCTTCCTGCAGTAGACAGGCTGCAGAAAGTCCTGAAAATCCTGCTCCTACGACGATGACAGAAGACGCTGAAGGTCAAAAGCACAAATGTGAGTCAGTCTACTACTATTGCACATAAACAGAAAATTAAATGATACTTCACAATGCCAACAATAGTTTTAAACAATAGGGAAATTTTGAATACCGTAATCCATTGGATATATTATAGCTATTAGCAGGGATCAGTGCAAATAATGAAATTTAACAGCTATCATTAACAATAGCTAGGGTATCATATTCAAAAATAATAATTACAGATTCTTTAATTACTTTGAGATATTTATATTATTTACTACTCTGTTGTTTGATTTTTCAAGATTTATGATTGTGAATTTTTATTCAAAATGAGAAAATTCCAAGTCTTTCTTCTTTCGCAAATTAACAGTCTAGATATTTAGTTCATTCTCTATGAAATTAAATTTATAAAATCTTCAAATGTTACTCTTCTAAGTAAATTTACAAGCATTAAGAGCAAAACAAAGAGTAAATAAACATATGGTCAATTATTTATGTGATGTGACTGGTGTCTAATAATATTCAGTAATTATTGAAATCATTTTTATTTACAGATAAAAATCCCAGTTCAACTAGGGTCCAGATATGAATAGTCCTTCTCAACTCCTCACTGTCCCATGCCATATCGATCATCCGTCAACCCCTTATTTTCCATTCGTCATAGAAAATGTTGTAGCAGTTTCTGGAGCCTAAGCGCTCGCCAACCGAATGCCCTTTCTAACGTTGGTTACAGATGTTGTTATTTCATAATAATTATTATTCCATTCGACTGTTACAATTGCTCTTGTTTTGACTAATATAATATTATTTCAGCATTTTGCACTAGTTTTGCAATTACAGCTTTAATTGCAATTATAGTTTTAGAATTACCTTTCGCACCATAGTTTTCGCACTAGTTAAAAAGCAGAATTCGTTTTTATTACTTCAATAATTAGACATATAAAGAAACCCAGTCCAGTAGAAAATGCTAAAAATGGGGCTCAGGAATGGAACCAATTTATATAATAAATAAAATTACATAATACGGTAAACTAATAAGATTTTCTTATACATGAATACAAAAGTATGGCGTGAAGATTAACATTTTTAGATAGGGAATAATAGAAGTCTCACAATAATATGTTCTGGATTAGGTATATCTGTAATTGCCCCTAAAGGAAAGAGTTCAATATTCTGAAGCTAAAACTAATTGAAAAAAAGGTTCACACTTCATAAAATGTATAAATACAGATGCTTATAAAACAAACTATTATCTAAAATTAAAATTAACTTACAAGAAATATCAGCAGTGCCCATTATCGCCTGTTACAATTTTACTTACAGTTTAAATCACAACAATTTGATAGCCCGAATAGAACTTTTTAGAAATATACAACTAATCCAGCTAGAAGAACAGCTATTGTACCCTAAAGCTAATTATAATTTTTTCTTTCCCATTCTTGATTTATTATATTTAGATATATAAGTATTTAATGCAAACCTTTAATAATGGAGCTTAATTCGTGAAAGTCTCGCGATTTAATCTGACCCTTAGATTTTGTTTACAAATTGATCGTAGATTCACTGCTGAAGTAGATTGATCACAATAATCATCTAACATATCCTGAAAATAAAGAGTTACACTTTATTTAAGTACTTTTCTTAGTCAATTAATATCAATAAAACAAGCGGGATGAGGGTGTTTAGAAATGGATAAGTCAATATAGAAATACACCGTAAGAAGTTAAAGAGTTTCAGATTTTTAGGAAACACGATAGCAAGAGATGGGAAATGTGTAATGAAATCGGAGATGGGAAATGTGTAACATAAAAAAATGTAGCATTGCTCAATAGAGGCATTTAGTAGGAGGAAAGAATATTTGCTAGTAAAATTTTTTAGAAGAAATCCACGAAGATAAAGATTGCAAAGATTTAGTGTGTACGATTGGGAAACCTATGCGTTAAGAAAGAAGGATATAAGAATTTGGAAGCATTCGAAATGTGGCTATATTCGAAAATGGAAGAGATTAAAATTACGAATGAAGAAGTGCTAACTAAATTGCTTACATTTTTGCTCTTGCATTTTGGGGGGAAGCCTGAGATTTCCGCCGTCAGTAGTTTCTGAAGTTTCTGACTTCTCCCAATGTGGTTTGAAAACTAATCTTCCTATGAGGAATTCACTATTTATCCTCCACACCCCTCACTGGTTATAGTAGTGCTGTGACCTCA